>CM066038.1:380655436-381859033 GCA_033557465.1 Ichthyophis bannanicus
CATGGTCTGCTCTCCCACTGTGACATACCGCAACAATATGCCTGCCACCGTGCTGTGCCCCCATAGCATCCAAACCAACTAAACTGTGGTTGCCAACAGCAGCTGCTATCACAACCCAGACACCAACTGGGAAAGGTGACCCCCAAAACCTACCCCACAGGCGTTAGGAAAACATCTCCACACACAATAATCCACCATCACCTGCTTGTGATGCCCTGCCCACATGTTTGTCGCACACTCATGGACGATATGTGACGTTGGGATTCTCTGTTAAATGTCAATGCAGTGTGGCATCCCGAATGATATCTTTACAGAAACATCAACCTTTATAACCATCACACACATATGTAAACAAAACATGTAGGTGGGAACTCTGCAATACGTAAATGAGGGGAAGATCTTGCGATCAACCTCTGCCTTGACCGCTGTGCCCTCCCATGTGTCACCACTGGCACGTACAGGGGGGCACGGTGGAGCATTCCTACCAGATCATCATTAATCTCTGCAGGGATATCGTGCCTGAGAGCAAAGTTGTGCAGGATGCAACAGGCCTCTATGATTATCTCTGCCACAGTCATTTGCTTATATTGTAAGGCCCCGCCTGTCCTATCCAGACACCTGAAGCGACTCTTCAAAACATGCCAAAAGGTTGCACTCTTAGACAGAGCGGTTGGAGGCATGGGCCCCTCATTATTTACCTCTCGCTCTGCAACGTGTCCGTGGCTGAACGCACAGGGGTCAGCAGCCAGGGGCGGGACACCCATATCCTGCATCACCTGCAGACAAGAAATGTTGCATGTGCATGCGAGGAGCTAATGTTCAACCCAAATTGACACATGTATTAGACGTGAGAAACAAATGAAGAAACACATCCTGACAGAAACTATAATGACAGCAACAAACTATGCAGTTGGAGAAAAATAGGACATATGATGACAGAAAAAGGACAACATGGCCTATGGAGGTCTGTAAATCCATGGGCAAAATCTACAACAGTCCATTTGTCATAACCTTAGAGATCCTCTGTGTGTGGCACATGCGATATTGTACTGCAGGGGGTTTTTTTTTTTGTTTTTTTTTAAACTGTCCTCTATTCTCTACCACCTCCACTGTGAGACTATTTAGCAACCGATCCAATGATCACATGTTCAAAGTTTATATTAGTCCAGAGAAAAGTACCCACTGAAACTACGTGATGTCATTTCGAAGGAGAACGGCTCATACCCAGACACATGTATGCCCATGGAGGTCTTGCTACAAGTTCTAAACCAATTATCACCTCTATTCCCCCTGTCCTCTAAGGTCTACATATCAAGATTGAGCAGTCTGTCTCCATATGCTGCATACTGCTGACCACCAATCGTTTTAGTAGCCATCCTCTGCACTGTCTCCATCCTGTTCACAGCCTTTTGAAGCTGCGGCCTACAGAATTGCACACTGTAGCCCATATGAGTTTGCACCAATCACATATACAGAGGCCACAGAGTAAATTTCCTGTGTTATCTGCTACCAATACTTCTCTGTATGCACCCAAGTAGACCCCTAGCTTTTGGCTGTCACCTTTCCATAATGGTCAGCTACATTAGGATCGGCAGATACAACGACGCCTAGGTCCCGCTCATCTACAGTGGCCAAAGGTAATGCACCCCCTATACTGTGTTGGTCCCCTGGTTTGACACAGCCAAAATGCGTGACCATACATATGCAAACATGTACTCCCAGCTGCAAAGGTCCAGAACATCCATCATACTTAGCTAGACCCCTGCTCATGTTATCTAGTGCTTCCTGGGTGACTACTCCAGTACTGAGTGAGTGTGTGAACCTAAGACACACATGAGAAGGGTTAGTTGTATGGATTGGCAATAACATAAACGTTACATAACATACAAAAACTAGCAGATAATTAACCGGCATCACAGGTGGATGTGAAGGGCACCAACCCCCCCCCCCCCCATCACATGTGGGTAGTTGGCACACACACACACTAGGAGGGATCCACCACCAGAACAGACATATGCACACGTGCGTAGTCACATGAACACCATGTGCAGGTTATGATCATATAATGTTATCATCCTGATGGTCCTGTTTCAATCAGGTCCCCTGTTACTCTATGTTTAGAGTCCTGTAACAATGTAAACTCAGAACAGTCGTCTGTCTGTTTAACTTATCTTATTTGTAAACACATTGATAACAAACAGCGCGCTATATAAGAGATGTTACAGAAATAAATAATACATACATAAATAAATAACTAATCTGGAAATGACTCACCCAGCAATATACAGTCCCCATACTGGCCTGCCTCAAATTGTCTGAATAGTGCCGAGTGATGCAGGATATAGGAGTCATGGGTGGACTCTGCAAACCTAGGGGACCACATTCAGAATATGCAGATTTGCATCACATACAACCTGAAACATTCAGGGAATGGTAGTGTTTGCGGTTGCGGAACGCTACCTCCCTGTCTCTAGGCGGGACCAGGGCAACATGTGTGCAATCAATAGCTCCCATCACGTGTGGTATCTCGGCTAGCGCCTCAAAGGCCTGGTTCAGGGTCCACCACTGTTGCCTAATTTGGGGAATTGCAATATAATTCTGCACCCGGCTGACCATGGCACGCAGTACCTGGTGGAGACAGCGTGAGAAGGTGGGGCGGCTCATGTCACCCACTGCGGCCAAAGATGACTGGAAACAGCCAGAGGCAAAGAAATGTAAGGCAGCATGGAGCTTGACTAAACCTGGTATGGCATGGGACCAATCAGTCAGGGGCTCGAGGTCAGGTCTTAGATCCTCATAGAGCTCCCTAATAGCCCTTGTGCTCAGTCGGTACAGGGAGATGACCTGGTCCTCAGGCATGCCCTGGAGCTGGGCCCTGGGCCTGTAGAGGCGAGGCTGCCGAGCCTGCACCTCAGCAAGCCTTCTGCGCTGTGCACGCACAGCACCTGCCTGGACCGCCCCCACAGCTGCAGGTCTGATTTGCTGCGGGACTACACCCATGCCCTGTGCCTCAGCCCCATGGACACCATCTCCCCTGTCCTGCAACCGCAGCATCTGCCCACGTCTCAGGGCACATGCAGCAACATAAATAGCCGCCATAAACTCCTCCCGTCCGGCTACACAAACACACTCAAACACACACACGAACCTCCCTAAACAGTGTACACCTTACAAACCACACAACACAATACACACACAATACAACACAATACAACCAACACACACAATACAGCAATACAATCCACACCAACACCTGCCGTGCTCTCTCCGTTCCTCTCTGCAAACACACACCTCGCCTACGAAACAACCCTCAACGTGGACCAGGTGTGCAGGGTGATTTATACATGTTTCTAAGGTTGTGGCCATTGCGCATGCACAGTTGTGCGAGCGCGCTGCTTGTGTGTGCGGCGCGCATGTGCACGTCTTTGTGCATGGGCGTCTGTGTGTGTGTGACGCGCATGTGCACGTCTTTGCGCATGGGCATCTGTGTGTGTGCGCGGCGAGCATGTGCAACTCTTTGTAGTGTGTCAGAGGCTGTGGTGGGAGTAGTGCAGGTAGTGTGGAGGTTGTGGTGGTAGTTGAGGTAGTGTGGAGGCTGTGATGTCTGTATTGTGGTGTGTAGTGTGTCCTGTATTGTGGTTTGTGGTTTGTAGTGTAGTCTTCATTGTGGTTTGTAGTGTGGTCTATGTTGCGTGGTCTGTGTTGTGTTTTGTGTAGGTGAGGGTAGTCAAGGAGCAAGTGAGGGAGAAAGGGAGAGGTGAGGTGAGGTGAGGTGAGGTGGGGTGTGGTGATAGGAGAGGGTGATGGAGAGGGAGGGTGAGGGTGAGGGTGAGGGGTGGAGGAGGTGGGCCCACCTGTTGCTGGGGAGGCAGGGACTGCAGGGCCTATGGAGGCAGACCCAGCGGCAGGCCCATCGGGTAGGCCACAGGCTGCACAGCGCAGCCACACCGGCAAATGTAAAAGAATACCGGTGCCTGCACCACAGAGGAGGAGGGCCACACAGTTCAATGATAGGGAGAACCACAACCTCCTGGCAATGGTCCTCGAGAACTACGAGGTACTATACGGGCAGCTCAGTAGCCGTACAACTGTGGCTGCACGGAATGAGGTGTGGGAGGAGGTTCGTGGGTCAGTGGCCGACGCAGGGGGCCCCCCCAAGACATTGAAAGCCTGAAAAAAGCATTTTTCTGATATAAAAAGAGGGGTAAGGCAGCACCTGGCCACGGAGCGCCAACATGCTCAGGGCACAGGTGGCGGTGGCCCACTCATCCCAACGCTCACGCCCCTGGAACAGGAGCTGGCGGCACGATTGGGGCCGATATACATTTCTGCTCTGCCTGAGGCCCTAGACACTGCGCATCCGCAGGCAGGTATGTATGCTACATACACCTTTTAGCTCTCAGGCCATGCCTGAAATCCCCATTGTGTAGACTTCAGCCATCTGTGTAGACTTCACCCTCCCATACCTGTATCCCAAGCCCCACCATGTACCTATCCTGGTGGCACATGTGTGTGCTGTACCCCTGCACACCCTGTTGTGTTGCCATGTTCCCGGGCCACATTCAACATGTGTCCCTCATCCCATCCCTCTCCCCACCTGTCCCAAACATGTTCATGCACACCAGCCAGTACCCTACCCCCACAACAGTGATTGCCATCCCCTGTATGATTGTGAGAGCCTTTGATCAGGGCATGATTGTATGACATACTATCTGTACAGTGCTGCATGTGCTTGGCAGTGTCACAGAGGTGATGAATAGTCGTAGTCCGCTGCATAGTGGATCACTGCCAAGCACATGTAGCACTGTGAAGATAGTATGTCCAAACAAAATATGCCCTGATCAAAGGCCTGCACAGTCATACAGGGGATGGCAATAACAGGTGTAAGGGTAGGGTATTAGCAGGCGTGCGTGGACATATTTGGGGCAGATGGGGAGAGGGATGGGATGGGGGCTACATGCGCAATCGGACCAGGAACAGGAACATGGCAACCAAACAAGGCGTGCAGGGGTACAGCACACACATGTGCCAACGGTATAGATACATGGTGGGGACAGACAGGTATGGGAGGGTGTAGGGGATCCTGTATGCAGCACACATTCAGGGCCCCCCAACATGTCTGTGGTGTCTGCAGCACACACGTATACATAGGTGGAGTGTTTAAACATATGTGTGCTTTCTCTGATTGCTCACAATGCAGGTGACTACAGTACAATGGGGGCCCATGAGGAGGAGGAAGAGGAGGAGGAGGAGGGGGAGGTGGAAGTGTCCGTGCCTCACAGTGTCAAGGAGCCCGAGGCTGCTGTCTCAGGGGGCAGCACAAGTGCAGCTGAGGAGCCCCTGGAGCCACCCATCACCAGCGGCCCAACACTGGGGGCTGCAGCAATGGGGGACAGCCAACACCCCAGGCAGGCACCAGGCACCGATCCAGCCGACATAAGTGTAATGATGGCGGAGCTGAGGGCACACAGCGCATCAGCACAGCACGATGCCGAAGGTGGGTGACAACAGACTGTCACAACCACAACGCACAAACCACTAGTCTCTGGTTGGTGTGTGTGTGGTGGATGTGGCAACATACCTTCCACAGCTGTTACATGTATGGCTCATTTAGACGGGATGTAGTGGAGAAAACAAAAGGGTATGGCGTATGATACATGATGTTAATGTGACACACACCAGAACAGCCTAGGGTCAGGTAACACCTACAGATGCAGACATAAGAGAAATGTTGTTTAAGGTCCAGCACATTGTCAGCCTAAAAATAAATACAAACATTGCCCTTGCAACAGTCTGCCTCATTGCAGACGCCCAGTCGTCTTGTAGAGAACAGGATGCCACCTGTCCCATAGTCATCGGACAATCAGAGCAGACATAAACAAACCTAAGCATCTTATGTCATGTCATGTAACGTCACACAGCCCCCATTCCCTCCAGTCTGCATTTCCAGGTGTAAAACAATCATAGAATATGAAATTAGCTGTCAAAATGTGTTAAGACACCCATATACCAGGATTTACAGATATGACAGGGTAAAGATGGTTTGGGAGAGGTACAGGTCCCTCATGGCTGCCTGTACGTCAACAACTAAGATCGACTGCTTGGCATACAGACAAAGCCATCAACATGTCCCCTTCCTGTAGCTCTGACACTGAGTCCCCCGATTGCATAGGTTGGGACTCACCCACTCGATCACACTGGTCAGCTTACGACCTCTGTTGTGTTGTGATAGACTCGCTACCTCCCTGTTGCCAGCCTGAATCAGGAAAGCACCCCCCCCCAGCTCTAGGTACTGCAGCCCTTCCCCAGGGGTTATCACCTGCTGTGGATTCCTCAGCATTACGCTGTGCGTGTGTTCCTGGGATCTGTCCACCTCTGCTGCACCCTCTGTTGCCCCCCTGCTCTGTCCATACCCTCCATATGTCTACCAAGGTGTACACGCACTGGTATCCAACCCTTCCTCTTTTGCCCCAAGGTGTATGTGAACCCCTCTGCTGTCAGAAACGTGAAGCAGCAGTGCACTTGCGCACGTAAGGGTTGATATCCCTGTGCTACAACTCCACCCCTCTGAGTCAATAGCGCATCTCCTGTAACCTGTCCGAGCTGCGTTTATCCCTCCAACTGTGCCCCCACTTGGCGTGGCTTTCCATGACCTTCCTCTAATCGACACTGCTGCTCTGAAGCTGTGTTTGCTGTCCCTGGTTCATGCTCCACCTCCTGTACCCGATGGACATGTGTCTGTTATCGGTCCCCAAGCCTGTTGCTACATCTGCAGTACATGGGTGTGTCAGTGCAGCCTGTGTATCTTTGTGTTTGCCTTCCACATCAAACTACTGGACCATTTTCTCTGCGCGTGGCTGTGACCGGTCCTGCTGTGAGAATGATGGCTCTCACCCTTATCCATGTGTCTACTAGAGTCTTATCTATCACAATAACGATCTTGTGGGATATGCGTGACATGTTTGTGTGTGACGGTTGATTACTGGAGAGGTATCTCACAGACCACCCTGTGTCCCACCCACAGGCAATCATCAGGCACTGGAAAACATATACAGGGCGGTGTCCGATAATATGAGGGAGCTGAGGCAGCTCAGGGAGGAGGTGCGAGCCATGCTGTTCAACAGAATTGCTGATGCCCTGGAGGGCATGCTGGTGGTGATGCGTCACTTAGCACCACAACTACCACCAGAGGCACCAGGACAGGGTGTAGCACCGTGGGGGGGGGGGGTGCCACGTGGCAGGCAGGGAAGGCCACGTCAAAGATAAATGTGTGGCGAATAAAGATCTGTCACAGACTACATGCAATGTGTGTTTCCAATGTGTGTCCCTGTGGTCCCCTATGTAGTGTGCAAATGCATGTCTTGTCCATGACCATATGACCTGCACCGAGGCCCCTTGCTGGTGGGGTGTTTGCACTGCCAGCTATTACTGCACATATGCCATCACATGCCATGTGTGACATGCACAGTGTGTGTTCACTGCCCCTGGGCTGTAGCGTGGCGGTTTACACAGCCACCCAGGTTGCGACAGGGGGAATGTTCTGAGGTCACATGTTCAGTGTTCTGATCCATCACCGTTTCCTCACCCTCATACCCCCAACATTTTTCGCATATGTGTGACCATTGCCCCTGCCAGCAACACTGCTTACGTGCCTGCCCCCCCCCCCCGGCATGCATGTGGCACAGGCAGACATGGGTGGCATGCGTATGTCGGCTGCTGATTTCTGCAAACACATTTGGTTACACTATGCCCATCCCTGTGTCATGGATGTTCCCGGGACGCCCGTTACATTGCAACATCTCATGCGCCTACCCTGGTCTCACACCCCTACACACATGTTTAGTCCCCATGACTGTATGTGGAACCAGTCCACGTATGATACCCATGTCTTCCTTTACTGCACATCCAAGTCCACACACATATCCCATGCTTGCATCCATAGTGAGTCGGTAAGGAAAACACGTGACCATTGTGTCTATCAACAAAAATGTTTTAATGTTTTAACAAAACAAGTGGCAACATGCCACACAACCCCCTCTGCATGTCCGTTGTTGGAACACAGGACAGCAAAGGGCACATGTGTGGACATCACAGGTGCCATCACTGACTCCTGTGATGCCCTTCAGTGGATGACCGATGACAGGGCAGCTGCTCCACCTCATTGGCCATCCGCTGAACGGCTGCCATCAGCCACTGGCAGGTGTGCAACAGGAGATGGATGTTGCGCTGCACGCCATCCAGTGCCACAGACACATCATGCATGCACATGCCACCACACACACACATAGTGGCCATGGTTTGTGTGCTGGCATATGCATGCGATATGTCTGTGGCCCTGGATGGCGCATTGACATGCCGCCACCCATCCCCTGCCGACACCTGCAGTGTCTGACGGGAGCCCACATTGCCCTGTGCTGTGCTGTGTTCCCCAACGCCCTCCACCCATCCTGCTCCCCTCTCCACCCCCCCTTCCACCACCCTCACAAACAACCCCCACGCCCACATGACCCACATTCCCCCACAACCCTGACCCCCCCTCCTCCACATCCCCCATTGCCACATCATCATCCTCCTCCTCCTCCTCGGGGGAGAAATGCAGCTCCTCCTCCTCCTCCTCCTCGGGGGAGAAATGCAGCTCCTCCTCCTCCACCTCAACCACATCCACCTCCACCTCCCTTGCACGGTGGGTGGTGGGGCACCTCAGGGAGTACGCGGAGGTGTGTGACTCCTCACCATTGTCATCACCCTCTGTGGAAGATGACAGACATTAGGACACTATCATGTGTGTCACATAACACATGTACAAATGCAGGCAACACACAGGCTGGTGGGCCAATGTGACATTTGTACCTGGGCAGCATGCCTGGCAATACTCACCATCACGGTGTGACACCGCCCCTCTCCCATAACGGGCCAGGAATGCACCATGGTACTGGTGCAGCTCACGCCCCTTCTTCCTCAGATCCTCCACCTGTGGATATGCAAACAATGGGTGTGGTCATCACTGACCGGTTATCTCAGGTGGGTGGACAACATAAACAAACTCCTGTGTGGGCAGCATCTTGCTGCTCCTGCTCTACTGCTGTGTGTGTGGCATATACAGCATAGTTACCCACCAATAACAGTTGGTCTCTGGGAAATGTGGGGATAGGTCTGCACATGTGTGTCGTGGCGGTAACAATGGAGCCTGTGTGGGACCGACAGGCATCGTCCAATAGGACAGCAGCTAGCAGCATAGCACAGCACCTGCATGCTGCCCTCCCCCATATCACCAATGTCTCTCTACACATGAGTGAAATGGTGGGACGAACAGAGACAGACAGAGAGAGAGAGAGAGAGAGACGGAGAGTGAGAGAGACAGGTAGGGTGAGAGAGGGAGACACATCCCCTAGGGGAGATGGTTTGTTTGTGAGGACCTATCCCTGCTGTTCTGTGACATCAACTGGTACAGGTGGGTAAGTGTGCGATCCCCAGAAACAAGCAGGACATAGTCCTCACTGGTGGGGACCCCCTAGTTGTAGATGCCAGGGAAGGGTCCCCAGAGTGTTGGGGCCCTGTGGAGGGGTTACACTACCTACCATGTATCTCTGGCATCCCCTATGGGGGGCGTTTTTGAGTTGGGTATGTATGGGAGAGGTGTTGTACAGCGGCCTGAACAAACATAGCATCCCTGTGGGAGCCTCTATCTGAGCAGTAGTGGGCCGTGACGGTGTGAACCGAGGACCAGGTAACTGCTCGTCAGATGTCGTTCACACAGGCGGGATGGCGGTCAGCCCTAGAGGCTGCCATGGCTCTCACATTGTGAGCGGTGACATGGGCATGCAGTGCAAGTGGTTTGCCATGATAGATGTATGTGAGACAGTTAGCAAACCAGTAGGATGCAGCTCTCTGTGAAACTGCTGTACTCACATGGGAAGGATCAGAGTGTATGGATAGCTGAGGGGACCTTATGTGTTGCTGGGTCCCCTGCAGATAGAAAGCCAGGGCTCTTCCACATTTCACAATATAATGATTCTTCCCTGCATCTTGGGCATGGGGCTATGGGACGGATACAGATAGCTGAAGCTGTTTGTGCAAATGAATGTACGCAACCACCGTAGGCATGACATGTGTCTGTGTCCGTAGGAGGACCTTATCATGCTGAGACACTGTGTATGGTGGATCAGCCACTACAGCTTGCATTTCACTGATACGCCTTGCTGATGTGATTGCACTAATGAGTATTACCGTCAAGGACACAAACATTATGGACGTAGTGCCTAGGGGCTCTGAAAGCCACTGCATAAGCTGGCCCACAACCAGATTGCAACCCCATGCCACTGGGGGTGGTTCCAGGGGAGGTGTCAGTAGAGGCAGGCCCTCCACAATGCATGGTTTGAGCGGATGGGAGGAACTGGTTTGTCCATCGATGGGTGGAGATGGTGCAGCAATGGCATTTCAATGGTCTCTGACTGACTTCAGTTGTGTTCCAGTGTTTGATAGGTTACGGTAGCAACCCACCAATGCGTCTCGAGGGATGGCACGGGGGTTTACGCCCTTTTGTGGACACCAGCTGGAGACTCTCTTCCACTTGAATGCATGGGAACACCTTGTGGAAGGTTTCCTGGGAGCATAAAGGACATTTCACACATCCTGGGTGAGGGGGGGGGCATAACCTTTTCAGCCATCCTTAACCAGGCTCTGTGGTTTACAGACTGGGGGTTTGGATGCCATAGTGTCCCCTCCCCCTGCGACAGTAGGTCTGTGGCAGACAAAATGTCCAGGTGTGAAACCTGAGACAGAAGTGGTTGCAGAGGGTACCACACCTAGTGTTGCCAGCATGGAGCTATGTGGATCATGTTGCCTCTGTCCCCCTGGAGCTTGCATAGTGTCTTGGCAATCCAGGGAATGTCAGAAGGGGCATATAGGGAGTCATGCCCCCAGGTGTGGAGAAGGCATCCCTCGCTTGGCAGCCATGAGCCGGAATGAGTGAACAGAACCGTGTACTCTTGGCATTTGACAAACCTGCAAAGCGGTCTATATCTGAGGTTCCCCAGAGTTCAAATATTCTGGAGAGGTGGTCCATGTGTAGGAACCATTTTTGCTGAAGTAGAGCACTACTGATTCTGTCTCGACAATATTTGAGATTGCCAGGGAGATAGCCCGCCAGGAGATGGGTCTGATGCTCTCTGTCAAACGCCCACAGTTGACGAGCTTTGTTGCAAAATGACAGAGAGGCTGTTTCTCCTACTTTGTCTACCTAGGACATGACTACCTGATTGTCTGCGTGAACTAGTCGTGTGTTGCCCTGTTAAGGGGGATGGAATACCTGGGGGGACAGGCGCATTGCTCCGAGCTCCAAAATGTTTGTGCTGGAAAGACTCCCCTGGAGCTCAAGGTGGCTGGGGGTGAGGTATTCAGTAGATGAGCACCCCACCCCACTTTGACAGCATCTGTTGTTACGGTGATCAGAGGTGGGGTTTGCAGGACAGGTGGCACCTCCAAACGTTCTTGTGCTGAACGCCACCAGTCCAGGGACTGGGTGAGGCGGTCTGAGAACACTCTCCAATCTGAGTGACAGCCTGTTGCAGGAGTCCACTGGGTGGGGCGGGACCATTGGGCTACTCTCCTGTGCAGACGTGCATAGGGGACCACCTGCACCGTAGCTGCCATGTGCCCCAGCTGCTGGAGCATCTCTCTGTCGGAGAGGTGAGTTGATTGTAGTGCTCAGGATAACAGTTGCACAATGCAAGGACAGCAAGGCTGCAGCAGATAGGTCGTTGCCAGTCTGCTATCTTGCCTTGCTCGTCTGAACTCCAGCGAATGCGTGGGAGTCTGGAAGGATTCCCTGAGATCTCTGAGATGGCATACATGTTGGCGTATACGCAGTGTGTGAGAGGGAGAGAGGCCTGGTCCTCTGTCTGTGACTCTGTCCGGATGGGCCACTTGTCCAGGTGTTGTTAGACACATATTCCCCTGGTACGGAGAAGAGCAGCTCACACAGCCATGCACTTTGTGCATACTCTGTGTGCTGAGGCTAGGCCGAGGGGAAGACCTTTGTAGTGACGGTGCCCTCCCTGATAGCGGAACCCAAGGAACTTACAGGGTGATTGGTGGCTGTGAACATGGGTGTAGGCATCCTTGTGATGTGGGGAAGGTGGCCAGTCCAGGCTGTGGGGGTACAGTAGTACATTTCCTATTTAATTACATTTGTATTTCTCTCTGAAACATAACCTGTCCAGTTCTCATGGATCTCAGATGTGTCTGTGACCTCCTGTTGTCTCTGTTATGTGGAAATAGGGAGTGTAGAACACTGAACCCTGTTGAGGATGAGTTCCCACTTGTATTCCTCATGAACTAGGTTACGCTTTACCTCTGGAGCCAGTTGGGGTGCGTTTGTGAGAACTGACCTTCCTTAATGTTGTGGGGGGAGGCAGGCTTTGGGAATGTGGCCTGTACCACCTTCTATGATGGACAGAGTCCATGGTTCTTATGTTCTGTCCCTCCATCCGTGGATGCAGTGACATAAACCTCCTGCGATTGTCGACATATGTTTTATGTGGATGTCCAGGGGGGGCATGTACTCTATCAGGGACTCAAAGGCCCTGTGGGAGCTGACGCTGCTGGGTCTTCTGCGGCTGGGTGGCTCTCAGATTTCTTGGCCTCGTAGATTGTTGACCCTTTCTATCAGCTTAGCCTGAAGGTGGTCCATGCTGGGCATATGACTGCTAGTATCCGTTCGTTCTGGACATGGACGGCTCTTTGACAGCTTTCCTCTTTGCCGGATCTCAGATCTCGGACAGCCTGGTCAGGGTGGACTTGTCAGCATCCAATTCTTTGGATGTGTGCTGCCACCTTGTCCCTGACAGGTTTCAAAGAGTACAGGGGATTTTGCACAGTTTATCCTGTAACCAGTGTTCCAGGTTGGCGGCTGACAGCCAGCCACGTGTCCTTGACACAATGGCAATGGCGGAGACTCTGCCTATGCCCTCACAACAGTCCAATGCTACCCTGTTGACAACTTTTGACTTCTTCTGGGCATGCTTGACATGTGCTACATATACCTGTCCTCTGTCATCTGGGAGAAGCGGACTTAGCAGTTATAGATGTACTGCAAACTCCATCAGAACCATTCCCATGTACAGGATATTGGAAAATATCCTGGCTGACAGCATGGATGCATGGCAGACATGACAACCCAAAGCATCTATGTTCTTACGCCCCTACCAGAAGGGTTGACAGCATGTCGTCTGTAACATTATATTCTCATCATAGCAGACTCCACCACAATGGAGTGCTGAGGGAGCTATGTTGTTTGAGAGGCAGGGGACGGAGGGCACAGGGTACATAGTATCCAGCTACTGGGAATATGGGGAGGTGATGAGAGGTGTGTCCCATCCTTTTCAGGAGAGGATCCTGTACGTTCTGATGTATTGGCAGGGTGGCTGCCTCCTTTGGCATTTGGGGATATTGGTGATTGTCTGACTCCTGTGGCCTGTGCTCAGATTCAGTTGCCACTGGAACGGAGCGGACCCTGCCTACATGTCTGAGCAAATCCTGGTGGGACATCTCCTCAGGCGGGGACAATCTCCTCTTGGGATATGCAGGCCCCTCGTGGAGAGATACATTAGTACCCTCTGAGCTGTCACAGTCACCAGAACCCTCATAGGATTGGACGTATATTCTCCCTGGGCGCAAAGGTTTAGTGCGGTTTTGGTACCGATGAGCGTGGGTACAGGAGTGACCTGGTACCGGTGTGTTGGAGACGGCACCCATCAGCACTGATGGTCCAGTTGCCCATGCTGGAACCCCAATCTGTGTGGGTAACAGTGACGCAATGTGTGTGGTCTGGGGTGGTAACGAGGACCTTGATGCCACAAGGATAGCTACCAGACTGCGTTTTCTGGCCAGCATCTTCTGGTCCAGTGACACTGGCTAGGCCTGTGTATCGGTAACGGCTAAAGCCAGTACCCCGAAGCATGGCCCAAGGGGTTCAGACGAGGTTGCGGCCTCAAGACCTTGCTGTAGCCACAAAGTGGCTTGTGGAGGCTGGGGAATCCCACCAGGGCTGTTTGACAAGAGTGCGTTCCTCAGGGCCAACGCCGGGGCATCCCGATGTTTGGAGGGGGATGGATCCTTTCAGGAACGGCCAGCTATCTGTTTGGTTATATGGGATCCACAGGAGGGAGGGAACTCCCCTGGAGACATGGATGCCACCACAGCCACGTCGGTGGGGTGGTGGGTACTGAGCTTGGCTGCTCCTTTCGGCCAACCCCTCTTGGATACCATCCCACAGGCCACACAATCAGACATGGAGTGAGTGGGCCCTAGGCATTTGGGACAGCAAGCATGGTTGTCAGTGACAGAGGAGTTACCGGCACATTTTGAGCATGTCTTCAGACACAAGGAGTGCTTTTCCATGATGGCGGTGGAATTAGGGCCTATGCAGAAACCGAGGGGAGATGTGCAAAGGACATTTTCACTCTTCCTCTGCTATTTTGTTAGTGTGAGGTCAACACAACTTCTAGAGATGGAAGTTACAATACACCAGTGTTACCGGTAAGGAAGACATCGGCAGGCGCTGACAGAGGAGTGGCAATAGCATAGAGGTGTTTTGCGCTGACAGGAACAATGACCTGCTGGCTCTGTGGAACATGATGAACTGGGGAGCAGCATTTGGGAGAGGCATCAGGGCAGCACGCAGGCGCTGTGGGATGCTCCCATATGCTTTCCTATTGGACGCTGGGGAGCGGTCACATGCAGGCTGCGACAGGCAGACAATAACAACATGTGACAACTAATTCCTGCTTGTTCCTGGAGATTAACTGTTCCCAGTGCCACCTGCATGCATAGCTGTGGGTCTGGGCATGTGGGCAGTGACACCTATGTGCATTGTGCGTGGCACCTTGAACACACCATTCCATTCCCCTGTGGCCCCCTTCAATGACATGGCACGGCCATAACACGTTTGGGTTGTCAATGATGTTGTCCAGGCTACCCCCCCTAACCCTGTATGTGGTATGTTTCACACATTTGTGTTGACATTATCTAAACATGTCATCCGACCCACACCCACTGGCAACATGATATCCCAGCACACATGGGTGATGTGTCCATACATGGGACGTTGGGTGGGTGGCCCTATGCACCTTACCAGGGGCCACGTCCATGACATGTGGCTTTCTACAAGGCCATGGATAGCAATGTTTGACACACTACATGCGTTGTGTAACCTGTCTGTCTTGGGGATACTGGTAGGTACGTCTGACCTAGTTTGGGCACTGTTGCAAGGGACATACTGGTCTTGGTGGACTTGCATCTGTCCCATTCTGGGCTATCTGATGTTGTTATGTTCCTCTGACCTGGGCCTTGGATGGTTATGGCAGGTGTGCCTGCCAACACTAGGGGCAGGGGCCATTGCACGGGTATGGGCTATTGTCACCTGTGCTCATGTCTGGGTTTCAGGCTGTGGTGTGCAACCTCAACAGGTGCATGTATCCTTCCAACAGCATCTGTGATGTTCATCTGCAAACAGGTGTGTGATTCCTGGCGGTTGGGCAGATGTGTGACTTGACTCAGCATGCATATCTGGGGACATGTCTCTGTTACAGACCTTCAGAATTGAATCTCATAGCTAATGTGGGTGAGGTTTTGTTACACACATCCACATATGCGCCTACCATATCATCTGGATACATAAGCGGTGTGTGTGATGAGCTGTGGACCTCATGGACTGTGGGAGATGTGCAAACTACCCACCATACCCTAAGAACATATCTGACTGACATACCCTCCGTTGCAATCAGCTCTCAGGCTCCCTGGGGTTTGGGTGTCCTAGGACACGTTATCAGCAACATACAGCATAGCACCAGGGTGACTGCCAGGACACCGCACGCAGGTTTCAGGACTCCTGGAGATGGGGAGAATGGATTCAACAGTCTAGGCACACTGCACCATTTCACCAGGGTGACTGACAGCCCACTCTGATGGCCTGTCAGGACTCCTGGGGATAGGGCACATGGATTCATAAGCATAGGCACACTGCACCATTTCACCAGGGTGACTGACAGCCCACTCTGATGGCCTGTCAGGACTCCTGGGGATAGGGTGCATGGATTCAAAAGCATAGGCACACTGCACCATTTCACCAGGGTGACTGACAGCCCACTCTGATGGCCTGTCAGGACTCCTGGAGATAGGGCGCATGGATTCATAAGCATAGGCACACTGCACCATAACAACAGGGTGACTGACAGCCCACTCTGATGGGCTGTCAGGACTCCTGGGGATAGGGCGCATGGATTCATAAGCATAGGCACACTGCACCATATCAACAGGGTGACTGACAGCCCACTCTGATGGGCTGTCAGCACTCCTGGGGATAGGGAGCATGGATTCAAATGTATAGGCACACTGCACCATTTCACCAGGGTGACTGACAGCCCACTCTGATGGCTGTCAGGACTCCTGGGGATAGGGCGCATGGATTCATAAGCATAGGCACACTGCACCATTTCACCAGGGTGACTGACAGCCCACTCTGATGGGCTGTCAGGACTCCTGGGGATAGGGAGCATGGATTCATAAGCATAGGCACACTGCACCATATCAACAGGGTGACTGACAGCCCACTCTGATGGGCTGTCAGGACTCCTGGGGATAGGGCGCATGGATTCATAAGCATAGGCACACTGCACCATATCAACAGGGTGACTGACAGTCCACTCTGATGGGCTGTCAGGACTCCTGGGGATAGGGAGAATGGATTGAACTGCATTGGCACACAACCCCTTATCACCAGGGTGACTAACATACCATTTGGTGCACGTTTCACGTCCCTTGATGGTGCACCATATGTGTTACCCTGCAAATGCAGATCCCACCATCAGCACATGATGTATCTGGGAGCTCCTTAGGCAGATCTATTGGCTAGCTGTGTTACAGTGTGCTGTAGCACATCAACAGCAGCAGCTGCCATGACTCCAGGATGGTATCGGGACCTCGGTGACCACATCCGTCACCACCTGGGTACAGGACAAACCACTCAGATATGATACATAAACAATATGGCATGTGGTTTCACCTGCTACACATTACTGATATATAATGTAAATAATTTAATGGTTGTTTGTATTAATAATACATCATGAAGTTGAAGTTTTGTTCAATGTAAATAGTTAAACTTAACCGTTCATTGTAAATAGTTGAATCTGATTGTTCAATGTAAATGTATACATCTGTGTAAAATTGTTAAAATGTTCCTTGTAAACCGCCCTTGATCGCTGGAAGGGGCGGTATAGAAAAATATAGATAAATAAATAAATAAATAAAATAAAATACTGATATAGACTACCTACACACAGCAGCATGTACAGCTGCATTCAACCCTGTCTGTGTATGTGGTTATAATGACCTGTGCCCATACACTTACCTCCCGTGGGTTTTCTGCCACACAATTGAATCGTCGTCTCACAAGTTCCCAGGCCCTGCGTACTTTCCCTATGTCTTGTCGCCTGGAGGCCCCAGGGAACAACCTGTCCTGCTTTGGGCCAATCAGAGCAGTCAGGTGGCGCAGCTCGCAGTGGCTAAAAGCTGGCTTCCTCGTTCTGGTCGCCATTTTGATGTATGCTCAGATGACCCAACACACGCACACAACGCAACTCTCACGCATGCGCAAAACAACTCGTGCACATGCACGCCGCAAATGGCGTGTCACGCTCATGCACGCCGCATGGCTGCATGACCGCAAATTGCGCACATGCGCGAAGCAAATAGGCTCATTACAGATATGGGAAATCTCATAGAGTGTGCAGACTCAGAAAAGCCAAAAATCAGAGTTTGAGTTGGAATCTCTGCAGACACATATAGCACCGATGTGTCTCTCATGTACAAAAAACCAATTAGAATACACAGGTACACTACCAAAAAACTGTCTCCAGTTTTGCAACTGATTCCTATAGATTTTGGGGTGCTGAATCCAGGAAAAATAGCCAAAATGTTCCATCACGTCACGTTTTCTTGCAAAATTAGATTTCTTACCCATATAAGGAATGTTCACATAATTTCTTTTTAGCCGACTGCAGTTTATTTTCTTGGCCCAAAATAGAGGTTGTAATGGTTAACTAACTAGAAACACTCCCTCATGATATTTTAGAGTGTTTTGTATTCATTTTATACATTAACAGGACAATTGGGAGGCGGGGGGCTAAATCCAGTACTCGCGCTGGCGCATGTTCTTTCCTGTTCGCCTCGCCTCGTTCGCTCGCTCAAACACGGTGGTTGCGACATGAACGTTCCTGTCAAATTTCAGTTTCTTGCAAGTTCATTATTACCTTTTGTTTGCTCAGTCGTAATCCAGCTTTATTCCGAAGTGGTTCACTACAGTTGTAGTTTGCAGTGCTGTGTATTTGTGATGGCTCACAGAGTCAGAGGTTGCGCCAACTCTCCGGACAGTTTTTGTTTTATTTGTGGGGAATATACCGTGAAAAAGCGGCAGAGGAACATTTGTGCATTTATTAAAAGAGTATATTTCGCCTATTTCGGTTTGAAGTTAGGCGATCAAGACAAACCGTGGGCTCCTCACAAAGTGTGCAAGACATGTGAGGAAGATCTACGCTTATGGATGAAAGGTAAAAAACAAGCATTTCATATCGGAATACCTATGATGTGGCGTGAACAAAGAGACCACAGCAGTGACTGCTATTTTTGCTCTTGCATTGTGAAGGGATACAACTTAAAAAATAAGAACGTAATAAGTTACCCCAACCTTCCCTCAGCAATTAGGCCTATGCCTCATAGCAACGAAGTACCTGTGCCTGAACCACCAAAATCTATGGATCATATTTGTGTGGACGGTTCTGATCATGATGAGACTCATCAGATGGCTTTTCCCGATGAGTCCAGTACTTCCGAGTATGAAACTGAACCAGATCCGAAACCTGAACTTTTCTCTCAAGCTGAATTGAATGATTTAGTCCGGGATTTAGGACTCCCAAAAGATGCTGCCCAACTGCTAGGTTCTCGGCTTAAACAGAAAAATCTATTGTCACCAGGAACAACTTTTTATTGGTACCGCAACCGCGAGACACAATTTTTGAAGTATTTCAGCAAAGAGGAAGATTTGGTATTTTGCAACGATATATACGGAGTGATGGAAAAGTTTAAACTCAAGTATGATCCTGCTGAATGGCGGCTGTTCATTGATTCATCAAAAGACAGCATAAAAGGTGTTCTTCTTCATAATGGCAACACATTCGCTTCAGTTCCTATTGCTCACTCTGTTATTCTCCAAGAAAAATACGAGAATTTGGCCCTGATTCTTCAGAAGATTCGTTATGATGAGCATAAGTGGATGATTTGTGGAGACTTTAAAATTCTATCCATGCTATTAGGGCAGCAATCCGGTTTCACCAAATATCCCTGCTTCCTTTGCTTGTGGGATAGCCGGGCCTGCGACCTACACTGGGGGAAAAAAGACTGGCCAATTCGGGAGTATTTGAGACCCGGTGAGAAAAATGTTCTTCATGAGAGCTTGGTACCTCGTGATAAAATTCTATTACCACCTCTCCACATTAAGTTGGGTCTCATTAAGCAATTCATCAAGTCCCTTCCAAAAGATGGTGAGTGCTTTCGGTACCTTTGCTCAAAGTTCCCCTGACTTTCTGAAGCAAAGCTAAAGGAAGGAGTGTTTGTTGGCCCTGATATAAGGAAACTCATTTCAGATGGAGCATTCGCTGAAACGATGTCTGAGAAGGAAAAAGAAGCCTGGGATTCCTTCAAGGATGTTGTTCTCAAATTCTTGGGGAACAGGCGGGATGAGAACTATAAGGATATTGTTGCCAGGATGCTCAATGCCTTCAAAGAACAAGGCTGTAACATGAGCCAAAAAGTCCATTTCTTGCACTCCCATGTGAACTACTTTCCCAAAAACTTGGGGGCGTACAGTGAAGAACAAGGTGAAAGGTTTCACCAGGACATCAAGGACGCAGAGAGAAGGTACCAAGGATGATGGAACACCACTATGATGGCTGATTTCTGCTGGTTGCTGCTGCGGGAAACCCCAGATGAAAAATACGCCAAGCAGCGCACCAAGAGAAGCATTCGGGGGAAGAAGAAACGGGCCCACCAGGAGATTGATTGACCCAAGAATGACTTTAAAATCTAAACTGTGTTGACAAATATCGTGTTTTTACTAAACTTTGAAATAAAAATTTGCTAGTTATTACCACAGTGTCGGATCTCATTTATTAGAATTTTATTTTCACACCATCGGGTGTTTGTCTTCATGTATTGCAATGGTGCGGTTTGCGTTTTCTATTCTTACATACATACCTGTACAACATTTTTTGCACATTTCTTTGCTTTGCTTTGTGTCTAACCTCTTATATGCTCAATGTTTGTGCACATGTATGTGGCTGTTTTAAGTGCAGACAATTTTGCTACCATCACAGTGTGTTTTGTTGACATTACTCTATTCTTATGTGCTGCCTTGTTACAATTTTCTTTGTTCTTATTTGAATAACTACTAAACAATTAGTATAAAGAATTCATCCAAGAAACTTTTATCTCGATCGCACTCAATCTGAAACGTTCACCTCAAACTGCTGTCCCAATGTAGCAAAAAATCTGTACGTGATGGAGCAAATTGGTTACCAGATTTGGATTCAGCGCACCAAAAAACGTAAAAATCAATCGAAACATTAGAGGCAGTTTAAAAAAAAATTTTTTAGTGTACCTGTGTTATTATTGTTTACACAGTGTGGTCTTGAACCTATAGACATGTCTCCACTGGTTTCTAGTGCATTGTATGATGCAGTGTGATATGTCCTTCACATAGCAGGGACTGCCAAGACACTTACAACAAGGGGTCCTGACAGATCATCAGTGTCGGCTATCAGTCACCCTGGTGATATGGGGTTGTGTGTGCCAATGGAGTATGTTCAGTACTCCATCTCGATGTGAGCCCAGCAATGATGTGGAGGTTGGCATAAGGGTGTAGGGGGGGGCTTCATATCTGAACATAGGACATGCACAATAGGTTGCGTGGTGCACATTATGAGGCGATGGAGGTCGGCATGCCACCTTAATGTACGTTAACCTTTAGTATGTGTGCTGACACACAGCCCTAGTGGCATAGGTGTAGCACAATGGTTGATACATGGACTGCTAAATCAGGGGTCATGAGTTCAATTCTCCAGTGGGGTTAATGATCACCTGTCTCAGGCATCACACATTATTGTACAGCAGTGCCGAATGAGGCATAGTGCTTTTTAATGTACACCAGTGCTGCGTGAGGCATATGTATTCTTACGTTACAACACTGTTACCTGAGGCAGTCTCCTTTCTACATTACAGCAGTGCTGCCAGGAGAAACACCCTCACAGTGCTATAAACATCATGTGCAGTGCAGCATGGTTAGTAATAGTCAACCCTACCCTGATAACCACAGCACACAGTCTGCAGGATTTCCTCTGTAGCCAGCCAAGCATCAGTTCTTAGCTATAGAGCTGTGGCACACAGGTTACTTCGCTGCCTGTGAAGCCAGAGGTTGTGTGTTTGAATCCACAGTGGGGTTATTTATGAGTGCATCTGATGGCAGGTTTTTTAATTTAAATTAGTAGTGGCAGCTAAAACACCCTCACAGTGCTGTAATCTTCAGGTGCCCCATAAGGCACCTTATAGGGCACCTTAAGGTTACAGCACTGTGAGGGTGTTTCTGCTGGCAGTACTACTTGAAATTACACACAAACTGCCCCAGACAGCCCCCCATGTACCTTGTAAAATAGTTATCTCCATGTTACAATGACCTGTTCAATGTATGTACAGTTTGTGCAATGTAAACCGCAATGATGCAGAATAGCGCAGTATATGGGGGAATGTAAATAAATAAGGTAAATTAAATAAACAACCCCACTGTGGATTCAAATCAACAACCTGTTGCTTCCCAGGCATTGCAGTCACCAGTGGGCTACAGCTCTATAGCTGTTAAGAGATGTCTGGCTGTCTACAAAATAACTTCTGAAGACTGTGTGCTGCGGTTACCAGGGTAGGGTTAGTCCACTCGCACCCATGATGCACTGCACATGCAAAGCAGCAGTCTACAGATGATCCGGAGATGGGGTGTGCACCCCCACAGCACCTAGGCCTGGTAGTGGGTACTGACCTTGTGTGTTACTGGTACAGAGTGGCTACAGACCGTCACAGTGTGTGGGTCCTGTGCTCACCCTGAGGGTGCGGTGGGGCGCACAGCACCATGTCCACAGCACCTGGTTTAGCTGAGATGGGCTATGCTTCAGGTCACCATTTGTGCCAATGTTTGATAGGTTTACCCATCAGACACATCTAAGATACACCTGTGATCATCTGTATATCCCAGTCACATCTGGGCCTTGTGGACTACGATGCCCACGGAATAGTGCATATCCTGTGTGGGTGCCATGGCCACATTATATATGTGCGGGGGAGGACAGGAGCTGTTTGGACACATAGGCGGAGTGTGTCAGACCACTGAACCTGCCCTCTGGAAATCAGGATTCCCCAACAACAGATCCACATTCTATATCCCTGCAATGGGAACCATCAACCTCAGTCCGGCTGGGGTCCAAACAACCTACAGGGCACTCGATGCAGTTCTGTGCGCATCCAAACTTCAAGAGCAGACAGACAGTAGGGCCTGAACTGCCCCACCACCATCTGACATTTTCCAGCAGCGAGCACAGTGAGTCCCCAGCTGCTGCATCCTGCAAGGTGTTCCAGCCACACACACACTAACTGCAGACAGTCCACTAGCTAGTCCATAGTGCATGCTACCGGAGGAAATGTGTGCACCCATAGCTGGGATGTGAGCGAGCACACCCACCAGGCAGATAACTCAGTGATTGGGCTCCAGAAATAAAGAACCCATATACATCAGTTAAGAGAAACACTAGATGGCACTATGGTGGAACCTAGCCATGCAGTGGTCACTGCTCAATCAGGGTGAGAGTGACCTCCCAGCCGAACATGCTGTGGACACCCTGTCTGTGCAGGTGGTGGCCAGGCACTACAATGTCCCAGCCATTGCCCTATGCCCTGTGCAGATGCATCCTGCTCAGGCCGCCCTGTCTGGTCTATACCCACAGTACCTTGCTCCTCATTATGCACATTGGCAGGCCAATACTGGCAACAGTGCTAGCAGTGTGGGCTGAGGAGGGTGTTGGCAGCCACCACACACTGGATAGACAGACACACACTCCCCACACCTATGCCAGCATTGGGCAACTGTAGAGGTATTTGGCAGCCCTGGCCACCGCACCAGTACTGGGCACAGTGCAGGCATGACTATGGTAGCCAATACTGTAGGAGTCATTCCCCAGGGTGGTGGACTCTGTCAGACACACGACCTGTAGCACATTCCACAGACATCAGGGAGGTTGGTATGATACAGCTCAATGAGCTGATTGTGCTTACCTTAGGAATTGCTATCTGCCAGTAAGCATAGCAACCTTTTGATATCTGTGTACCGTATCCCCGGGTTTAGGGTGGCATTGCTAAGGTATGCACGTGCTAGTATTGGGAGATGCACACAGGGCCCAACATCCTGCCTCTGCATTAGCCTTTGGATAATGGAACCTGCGGGTGCAGGTGTTTCTGCCCCTGTTGGTCGCTGCTCTAGGGCAGAGGTTCCCAACTCCAGTCCTGGTGGCCCAGACACTGTTCAGGTTTTCATGCTGTCCCTGATGAATATGCATAAGATACATCTGCATACCATGGGGGCAGTACCTGGAATTGCAGCACAGGCATCTTTATTGGAGACAGCATACAACCTGAGTGATTTGTTACCCTCCAGGAATGCATTTGGGGGACTCTGCTGTAGGTAATGCACATGTTTATGTGGTGTGTGCTGTTTAAGGTCAAATATGAGCGTTTCACCCACGCATATGTTCTCAGCAGTAAAGGTTCAATCTTTACTACCACGTTTTCTTTGTGGTAAAAATATGGGGACTAGGTTGGCAGGAGCCACAGCTGGGACTTGAACCTGTGACCTTCTGCTCTTGAACACACTGTCTGCGTGCACTGTGCCACTGTGTTGCCACAGAAATGCTGTATTCCCTGGGGTGTCCATGACTGTACATCCGACAGAGCCTGTCTGTTGCAGTGGTCGGTGGCAGCCTGCACAGGGCTCGGCCACTGTCTGCTGTGGCCAGCAGCCACTGCCCCCTCCACCACCTGTACCCTTCCACCAACATGCTGACATGTCCTTATTTTGGAAACAGCATATGACCTGATTGATTTGTGGCACTCCAGGACTGCATTTGGGGGACTTGGCTGTAGGTAATGCGCATTTTTATGGTGTGTGTGTGCTGTGTAGGGTAAAATATAGGTGTTTGAGCCATGCTTATGTTCTCAGCAATGAAGGTTTCAGTCTTTACTACCATGTTTTCTTCATGGATAAAATAAGGGGACTGGGTTGGCAGGAGCCACAGCTGGGACTTGAACCTGTGACCTTCTGCTCTTGAGCACACTGTCTGTGTGTACTGTGCCACTGTGTTGCCACAGAAATGCTGCATTGCCTGGGGTGTCCATGACAGTACATCCGACAGGGCCTGTTTGTTGCAGTGCACGGCACCCACCTGGACAGGGCTAGGCCATGGTCTGCTGTGGGCACCAGCCGCTGCCACCTCCACCACCAGTACCACTCCATCCTTAGATTGGAGACAGCATAAACCCTGATGGATTTGTGGCCCTCCAGGACTGCATTTGGGGGATTCTGCCATAGGTAATGCACATTCCTATGGTGTTTGTGCTGTGTAGGGTAAAATATAGGTGTTTGAGCCATGCTTATGTTCTCAGCAATAAAGGTTCAGTCTTTACTACCATGTTTTCTTCATGGGTAGAATAAGGTGACTGGGTTGGCAGGAGCCACAGCTGGGACTTGAACCTGTGATCTTCTGCTTTTGAACACACTGTCTGTGTGCACTGCACCACCAGGTTGCCACAACTGTGGTATATTCTCTGGGGAGTCCATGACTGTACATCCAACAGAGCCTGTCTGTTGCAGTGGACGGTGGCAGCCTGCACAGGGCTAGGCCACTGTCTGCTGTGGCCAGCAGCCGCTGCCACCTCCACCACCAGTACCCCTCTGCCAACATGCTGCATGTCCTTCTGCTGGTGGTGCTGGTGGTGCGCAATCTCAGGCCATCCAGTGTGCAGGTAGGCGGCTGCCTATGGTGCGTGTTCTGGGGTCAGGGTGCCTGCATAGTCGTCCGCGCTTCCCCCCAACACCGCCTGCCACTGTTCTGTGCCCTTGGAGGTACCTGCTGGGTACTATCCCCTGTGACACTGTGATAAACACGCTCATGCCCATGTTGGGCCCGCATCAGTTGCTGTCTGGCTGCTGTTCAGTTTCAGCATTCCTAAGTGCCATCTAGGCATCTGCCTAGTCCGCACTGTGTCCCAGCTGCACCACAGCACGTGCCGCCTGCAGCCCTCTGTATCCCCTTTCCCAGCATCTGTCCAGTTGCCCATTCTGACCTGCCCGCCCTGCTGTTGTGGAACATGTGCATGCCATAGGTAACCTGTCCAATGGAGAGGGAAACCCTGAACAGTGCTATTTCACTGTGGGATCATTCACCTTGTATGGGGACGGAGCGTAGACCCTTCTAAAATTCATATTTATTTTTTGGGGCTTTCTTGGGAGTATTTTTTGATGTTTCCCATTACTATCACTATTGCCCAGCTTGATTATAATTTTATTTTATTTTGTTGGGGTCATTTTCAATGTTTATTTGCACTTTTGTTCCGTGCACATGTATCACACTTATCACCGTTTTATAGGTTTCCCTGGTTTTGCTGTACATTGCTGACAGAAATGGTTTCTCTTCCCTTTAAATCGGCTCTACCGCGAGGTTTTCACTCGCGGTATTTTTTTACTTGAATTTCAGCCCCGCTCGTGTGCGGGGAGCCTCTCCCCTCCCACTCTCCACCCATTGACCCCTTCTCTCCGCCCCTGGGGAGCCTTCCTCCGCCCTCCGGGAGCCTTTCCACGCCTCTATCGCACATCAGCGCGCCGCGCACATGAGCGAGCACTTTAGTGTAGCGCGCACGTGTGCGGGGCACAAATTCGCATCTTTAGTGTGTGCTAAGGTACCTTAGCGCATGCTAATGTGCGCCGCGCACATGAGCGCAGTTTAGTAAACATACCCCTATATCTTATGGAAATTCCGAAGGTGCTGACTCGATCAATTCCTCCAGTTTCTAAGGTTTATTATCTTTCCTCATTTAAGAGCATGGATCTGGATGAAGAATGGGATTCTTGGGCTGATTTATGGGATAATTTAAGTCTAATTGCTTTCCTGGAAACATCTGATGAAAAACTGGCAGGTCCTGTATCTCTACTGGTTATTTTGGCCTTGGAACATGACAGAGATTGACTTCTAAGAGGGATTTTTTGTTTGCAATTGTGAGACTAGGTTCCTGGGTCTACTAATTAGGGGCATGCTTACTAAAGCATATTAGGCTTTTGCAGCTAACATGGCAAAAAAGTGCAAATAACACGGCATTAGTTGCAAAAGCTGTGCATTATCTGTTGGGGAAATGCACACCAAAAATTGCAGAGCATGGTCAGACAGCAGCCTGGATGCAGCTAAGATCACCCTTGAGGTGGCGCTAGTAGCATCTGTGCTGTCTGCCAATCCAACTGTTATCATGTGTTGTTGAGGCCTCTGTTAACTATGCATTGCAGACATGTCACACTCCTCCCTAATCCTACCTACTCATGCAAATAACACACTTTCTGCAGATAGCAGAAAACCACTCCTCCTGCCTCCCTTGTCTCTGCCCATGTGACCTCCCCCAACTTCACTGAGGCACTCTGCTAGCCCCGATGCCGATGCAAGCTCCTTCCACCTCCCTTGTTTCAAACCATATGACCCCCCCTGATGTCACTAAGGCACTCTGCTAGTCCGGTCACCGACACAAGCTCCTCCCACCTCCCTTGTCTCCATTCACATGACCCTCTGACATCACTGAGGTAAATTTGAGCTCAACGGGACCTGCCCTGGTCTCGCCCCTCCACTGAGGAGTTGGTGGGTTATTTCTCTGAGAAGATACAGCAGCTTAAGTTTGCTCTCCCATACTTTCCTCTCTTTTCACTGCCTGAACAAGACAAGACGGATCCTCCTGCGCTAACACATATTTGGTCCAACTTTGCCCCTGTTTCACATTCAAGCTTTCCCAAATGTTGCAATCCACTCACAAGACCAAATCGCCATTAGACCCCAATGTAGATATGTAAAGTCTCCTCTTATACAATCAAATGTAAATATGTGACTGTTTGATGTGCCTTTTACCCACCCCTGAAATCACAATGTATGTTCCAAATCCGGCCTGTACAGCCGCACCATTATGTATAGAAAACCGCTGCTGATCGCTGGAAGTAGCGGGATACAAGTGTACACTAAATAAATAAATAAAATAAATAAATTCCTTTTGCATGGCTGGAAGAACCATCCCCTGGTTTACTTCCCATTATGCACAAGATTATCTATCATAGTCTCTCTACTGGAATAGTAGCAGACTCAGCACCATTCTTAAAAATCAGCAGTGTAATCCTCCAGACCATGAGAACTATCTCCCTATCTCTAACCTGCCATTTCTATCTAACATAGCAGAGAAAATTGTTTCCAGACAATTCTCTGATGAAGTGGAACATGACCATTTCTTTTTTTATTATTATTTTTTATTTATGACTTTAACAAATACATCCAAGTAAATACACTTGTATAGAAATGATAGAAATTTAGAAAATAAAAAGAAAACAAAGCATTTCAGGAACATAACATATCAAAATGAGAATATAAGGAACTCCATCACTCCAGCCCACAATACTTGATGGAACCAAGAATACAGTGAATACAAAGGAAAATAAGTAATCAGTAGAAAATAAGCGGTACCAGTGCAGGCTTATAACATCATTAATTATGGAGTTAAAACAGGAGACATGATGGTATGGGAGTTTACAAAGGCTAGTAACTAGGCAAAGAACAAAAGTAGCAGATCGAAATTTAATAACACATTTACGTGGAAATTTAAAGGAAAAAAGAGCACCTAAGTTTATTACAGCAGGTTTGATAAGCAAAAATTCCTTTCATTTCTTTTGTGTATCATGGGAGAGGTCAGGAAAAACCTGGATAACCTTATCCATAAAGGGATTTTGATGATGTTTAAAGTAAATTCTAAGAAACCAATCTCGGTCTGCAGAAAGAGCAAAGGGCCACATCCATTTCTTACACCCTCGGCAGTCAGGTCTCCACCCTCTGCATAGTACAGAGACGGCCATCACAGCAGTCCTTAACAAAATCTATAGGGCCCACGACCAGGGTAAGTTTGTTATTGCCATCTCGTTTGATCTATTGGCTGCCTTTGATCTAGTGGATAACAACTTGCTTTTAGCTTGTCTGTATGATGCTGACGTTCATGACATTGTGCTTTCTTGGGTCACCTTGTTTCTACATGACCGTTCATTTTTTGATGACTCCTCTGCCCTGAGTGATTTCCTCTGTGGTGTCCCACAGGGCTTGACTCTCTCACTTCTGCTATTTAATATTTTTCTTAGTCCCCTAGTTACCCTGATTCAGAGTCAGAGAATCTCCAGATATGTCTATGCTGATGACATTCTGTTTCTGTTCCCACCGATGAGGGTTAACCGGATCTATCTCTTATCAATGCTTGCTTGCCCAGTATTTCAACATGGCTATGTGATAACTCACTTAAGCTCAACCCTTCTAAGTCAATAGCTACTTGGTTCACAGGGTCTTGAACTTGTCTCTCCATGGCCCCTACCCTGGAGGGTACCCCACTGTCACTGCATCCTTCCCTTCGCTATCTTGGTATCTTGTTGGATTCAAAACTCACTTTCTCCCCCCAGTTGGCATATGTTGCCAAATCATCCTACCTGGCTTTGCATCACTTTTGTGTCATGCAGCCTTTCTTCAATAAGCCTGTTGAAACCACTGTCCTGTTCTACACTTATTTTCAGGTTAGACTACTGCGATATCTTCTATCTCAGGCTCCCTCAGTAGCAGCTTAAATGTCTTCAGACGATCCAAAACACAGCTATATGCATACTCACATGTGCACAAAAATTTGATCATGCTACTCCACTACTCATTCAACATCACTGGCTCTCCATTAGTTCTCAGATCATGTTCAAGGTCATGATTCTCACCTATAAAGCCATTCAGGATGCTGCCCCAGAATACCTTTCTTCTTTAGTCTCCCTGGGCAGCAGCAGAATGGGACAGTGTTGACGGCGGAGGATCACATTTTTGTGACAACGGCAACAACACCAAACTTAAACTGCGCAGGAGAAAGGCCCGGCAATCTACTTCTGTATCTTGCCATGAAAACCCAATGGATAGTTACAACAAAACAAATTGTGCTATGGTGCTGGAAGATGAGACCCCCAGGTCAGAAGGCACTCAACAAGCTACTGGGGAAGAGCTGAAGACTTTTCAGAGTAAAGCCAGCATTTATGATGTGGTTGGATCAAAGCCATCGGGAAGTCTGACTGCTGATGTAGCTGCGCATGAAATGAGAGTCAGAAGCTGTAAAGATGTCTTACACATTGGAACATGGAACGTACGAAGCATGAACCAAGGGAAGTTGGAGGTGGTCAAGAATGAAATGGAACGTGTACAACTTGATCTGTTTGGTGTCAGCGAACTGAAATGGACTGGCATGGGGCACTTTGCATCAGATGATCACATGGTCTACTATGCTGGAAATGAAAGACAAAGAAGAAATGGTGTTGCATTTATAATAAAGAAGAAACTTGCAAGAACTGTAATGAAATACAATGCAGTCAGCAAACGCTTAGGGGCATGTTTACTAAACACCGTTGCTGTGCGGGTTCCCGTTAGTGTGCTGGTGCCATATAAGGAGTGGGTGGGCCAGGCAGAAAAAAGAAAAAAACCGGACCGTACGTGTGTGCGTCGCGCTAATGTGCGGGGCCCACATTAGCGCGTGGGAAGGCTAAGTGGGGCACTGCTGCATAACCAAACAACAGAGCCGTAGTACAACAGTGAAGACACTGACCTATGGTGCAGGGGCCAGGGGTTCAAACCCCCATTGCGCTCAATGAAAAAGACCAGCTGAGGCATCAACTTTTATGGGCAAAAGTGGTGTAGGAGGTATATTGATTATGGGCGGCAGAAGGCGGTGCACTCTTTTTTTATACGGCATGAGGCGGCGCACTGTTCATTGTGGGCGGCAGATGGCGGCGCGCTGATAAAATGGGGCAACAGAAGGCGGCGAGCCTGTGGGCAGAAGGCGTCGCGCTGATGTGTGAGGGGGCAGCCCAATAGTGGGAAGGATAAGTGGCGCGCTGATGTGCAAATAGCAGCAATGGAGCCATAGCACAATGGTTAAGACGCTGACTACTCGTGCAGGCATCATGGGTTCAATTCCCCACAGTGCCCATTGAAGACAGCTGGCTGAGGCATTATTTTAAAGGGCATGCCCATGTTGGGCGGCATAAGGCGGAGCGCTGTTAATGTTACGCGGCAGAAGGCGGCGCACTGCTAATCTTGTGCGCCACAAGACGGCGCGCTGTTGGCTACAAGGCTGCGCGCTGCTGCTCAAGCACAGGAACAGAGCCACAGCACAATGGTTGTGACACTGACCAATAGTGCAGAGACCAGGGGTTCAATCCCTCACAATGCCCATTGAAAAAGACTAGCAGAGGCAGTATGTTTTATGTTGTGGAGTGCTGTAGGAGGCCCACTAATTTTATTTTGTGATAACAACTAGAAAACGCACGCTCACAGCATGTTAACATAAGGCAGCCCATAAGGCACATGTGACAGTGCACCATCCGCCAAGGCACCCTAGAATGTCCCCTATAGGGCAGCATGTATGTTGCGACACAGGATAATGTATAGTGCACCCTATATGGATGGCAACCATAAAGTGCCATATACAGCGCCCCATAAAGCGCCCTCAGAGGCACCTTATGGGTACAGTACGCTCAGGGTGTTATTGCTGGCAGCAACATATGTACAGTAAATTAAAAAGATGCTGTGGACACCCCTATCACAGAACCCCACTGTGGGTTTGAACCCATGACCTCTGGCTGTACAGGGAGTGATGTAACCATTGGGCTACAACTCCATAGCTGTAAGCAAGCACCTGGCTGGCTGCAGATAGCCTGCACGTCACCTCACAGACAGTCTGCCGGTGTAAACAGGATAGGGTTAGGCCACACGTACCCATGATGCACTGCACATGCAAATTAGCTGTCCACAGATGGACACAAGATGGGGAATGCACCCCCACAGCACCTCGGCCCTGTTGGGGGGAGTGACCGGGTGCACCCACACAGCACCTCGGCCTGGTAGGGGGCACTGACTGGGTGTTTTACTGGCACAGAGTAGCTACACACCGTTACATCGTGCGGGTTCTGTGCTCACCCTGAGTGTGCAATGAGGCGCCCAGGACCAGGTCCACAACACCTTCCATGGCTGATGGAGGCCAAGTGGGAGTTGCAAAGCAGTGTTAATGTATAAGATAGCTAGTTTCTGCACAAACACCATGGATATCCCAGCCAGGCTCAGCACCCCCCCACCCAGCAGCAAACATGGTCCTCCATCAAGAGATCCACACTGTACCTCCCTGCAAAGGTGGCAGTAGAGAGCAACATCAACCCCAGTCCTGCTGAGGAATGGACACCACCCCCACCCAATAGCAGACAGACATAGGATAAGGTAAGCTGCACCCCACCACCAGATATTCCCCTGCAGCAAGCCAACAGCCACTGCACCCTGCAAGCCATTCCAGCAAGACACATACCAGCTACAAACAGTCTGCTGGTTAGTCCATAGTGCATGTTCCCAATGGAGACACATGCACCCAGAACTGGACTGCCAGCATACACAGCAAGCAGATAAATCAGTGACTGGGCCCCAAATAGAAACCCATATCTATCACATGAGAGAAATACTGTATAGTACTATGGGGGTGCCTAGCCATGCTGTGGTCACTGCACATTCAGGGGGAGCGTGATCTCCCAGAAGGACATGCTTTGGCCACCCTGTCTGTGTAGGTGGTGGCCGGACACTACAATGTCCCTGCCAGTGCCCTATGCCCGGTGCAGATGCATCCTGGCCAGGCTACCCTGTCCTGGCTATACCCATGGTACCTTGCACCTCATTATGCACATTGGCAGGCCAATACTGGCAACAGTGCTGGCAGTGTGGGCTGTGGAAGGGGCTTGCAGCCAACACCCACTGTATAGCCAGACACACACTTCCACACCTATGCCATCATGGTGCTACTATTGAGGAAGTAATTAGCCTTGCCCACCAAACCGGTCCTGAGCACGGCAAGGCATGGATATGGTACACAGTACAGCTGGGGGTCACTCCCCAGGGTGGTAAACACCGTCAGAGGCCAGGCCTGGAGTACGCACCGCAAACACCTAACAGATTGTTCGGATGGGGTCAACTAGCAGTAAGTGCGTAACGTATGGATATCTAGCTGCCTGTGCTCCTAGCAAACGTCTCAGAGTTGTGTACCGTATACCTCAGGTGTAGGGTGACATTGGTAAGTTATGCAAGTGCTAGTTTTGGGAGATGCATGCAGGGTCCAATGGTCTGCCTCTCCAGGAGACATTGGCCAATGAGGCCTGTGGGTGTGGGTGTGTCTGCCCTTGATGGCTGCTGCTTTACGGCACAGATTCCCAACTCCAGTCCAGGTTTGCATCACACTGTTCTGGTTTTCCTGCTGTCCCTCATGGATATGCATGAGCTACATCTACATACCATGGGTGTGGTGCATAGATATACAGCACAGGCATTTGTATGAGTGGCATCATGGAACCTGACTGGTGTGTGCCCCACCAGGACTGCATTTGGGTGATTCTGCTCTGGGTACTGGCCCTGTTCATGGTGTCTTTGTTCAGTGGGGTAAACGATAGACGTATTGCCATTGCATATGTCCTCGCCAGGAAAGGTGTGCCCTTACTATCACTGTTTACTTGGAGGAAAAATATGTGGGCAAGATTGGCAGTTGCCCCAGTTGGGCTTTGAACCTGTGACCTTCTGCTCTTGCATGCAGTGTCTGTGTGCACTGCACCACTGTGTAGCCACAGATTGGGTGGATTCCCTGGCATGTCCATGACTGTGGATCCGGCAGGGCCTGTCTGTTGCAGTCTGTTGCAGTGGACGGTGGCAGCCTGCACATGGCTAGGCCTCTGTCTTCTGTTGCTAGCAGCCACTGCCCCCTGCACCACATGTACTCGTCCGCCAACATGCTGGCATGAGCTTCTCCCATAAAAAGCAGGTGACCTGATTGGAATGTGGCAGTACGGGACTGCATTTGGGGTACTTGGCTGTGGGTAATGCCCATTGTTGTGGTGTGTGTGCGTTGTTGGGTAAAATATGGGTGTTTTCCCCATGCTTATGTCCCTTGCAATACAGGGGTGTCTGCGCTATCTGTGTTTAGTGGTGGGTAAAATGTAGGGACTGGGCTGGCAAGTGCCCCAGATGGGTTTTGAACCTCTGACCCTCTGGTCTTAGAGGTACTGACTCTGTCCGCTGCACCACACTATGGCCACAGAGACAGTGCAGCCCCTGGAGGTAGTAAGCCTGGCAGGATGGAGTCACAAACCCTGCTCTACGCAATTTTACTGTGGGCATATGCACCCTGTCTGGTGACAAACGTGCACATAAACCACGGAAATGACCACGGGAACTGGGGGAAACAATATCACCACGCTGGGCAACAGTGATATTAATGGGCAAGCATAGCAAACACTCCCAGGACAGCTCCACAACAGGAAATGTTGTTTGGAAGAGTCTCCGCTCCGTAAACCCTTCCAAAATTCATTTCTTTTTTCTGGAGCTTTGTTGGGTGTGTTTTCTGTATTTGCCCATCACTATAACTGTTCCCCAGCTGAATTACTATTTTTAATAGTTCTGTTTTGGTCATTTCCTATTTTTATGTGCACTTTTGTGCTGTGCACATGTATCACACTGCTCACGTTTTGCTGGTTTCCCTGGTTTTCCTGTACATTGCTGACGGAAATGGTTTCTCTTCCCTTTAAATGCTTTCTACCGCGAGTGTTTCACTCGCGGTAGTTTTTACATGCAAATTCGGGCCCGATACTGTGCGGGGACCCTCTCCCCTCCCACTCTACACCCATTGACCCCGTCCCTCCGCCCCTCCGGAGCCTTCCTCCGCCCTCCTTTAGCCGTTCCACGCCTCTATCGGACATTTGCGGGCCCGCACTTGTACGGGGCTCGTTAGTGTGCCGCGTACCTGTGCGGGGGTGACACGCACGTGTGCGGGGCATTTAAACGCGTTTATGCGCGTTTCAGTGCCGCATTTCCATGCGCTATTTTGCGGCGCGCACATTTCCGGTTTTTAGTAAACATGCCCCTTAATCTCTATTCGTCTATGAGGATTGCCTATCAACACAACCATAATTCAAGTATATGCCCCAACAACAGCTTCAGAAGAGAATGAAATTGAAGAGTTCTATGAACAAGTACAAGCTGAAATTGACAGAACATGCAAACAGGATATTCTGATAGTCATGGGTGACTGGAACGCAAACGTTGGCAACAAAGAAGAAGGCAAAGTAGTTGGAAAATATGGACTTGGCAACAGAAATGAAGCTGGAGAAAGACTGATAGAATTCTGCAAGACCAATGATCTGTTCATCTCAAACACCTTCTTCCAGCAACACAAGCGGCGACTGTACACATGGACTTCACCGAATGGATTATATAAAATCAAATTGACTACATATGTGGAAGTCAACGATGGAAAAGCTCTGTAACATCAACAAAGACAAAACCTGGAGCTGACTGTGGTACAGATCATCAACTACTAGTATGCAAACTCAAGCTAAAGTTGAAAAAGAGCAAACCACTCATGAATGCAGCAAAATATGATCGTGAGAATATACCACTGGAATTTAAAGACTGCCTGCAAAATCGATTTGCTGCTTTAGATACAAATGACAGAGCTCCGGAAGAGTTATGGAATGACATCAAGAAGGTTGTGTTGGAAGAAAGCGAGAAGTCTCTACAAAAGGTGAAAAAGCAAAAACGGCCAAAATGGATGACGGAAGACTCTGAAAATTGCCCAGAAACGCAGAGAAACTAAAGCCAGAGGAGAAAGAAAGACAATCGCAGAACTCAACAGAGATTTCCAACGTGCAGCAAGACAGGACAAGGAAAAGTACTACAATGACACTTGCAAGGAAATAGAAGCAGAAACTATTAGAGGAAGAACAAGATCGGCTTTCCTAAAGCTACGAGAGTTAAAGAAAAAGTTCCAGCCTCGAATTGGAATGTTACAAGATGCTCAAGGTTCTATGTTGAATGATGCTGAGAAGATCAAGAAAAGGTGGAAGGAATATACAGAGTTTTTATATGATAAAGATCAAGTGGACCAACAGCCATTTCAACCTGTACCTTATAATCGGGAACCATTGGTGATGAAAGAAGAAGTTGAAGCAGCATTGAAAGCCTTATCAAAGAACAAAGCACCAGGCATTGATAGCATTCCCATAGATGTATTGCAGCAATCTGATGCAGCTGTTACCGTACTCACAAGGCTCTGCCAAGAAATATGGAAGACAACATCATGGCCAACTGACTGGAAAAGATCTGTGTTTATACCAATACTAAAGAAAGGTGATCCAACTGACTGTGAAAATTATCGCACAATCGCTCTGATCCCACATGCCAGCAAGATTCTACTGAAGATTATTCAAAAGAGACTACAACCATACCTGGAACAAGAACTACCTGAAGTGCAAGCAGGGTTCTGGAAAGGGCGAGGAACGAGAGACATCATTGCGGATGTGAGATGGATCCTTGAAAAGACTAAAGAATACCAAAAGGATATCATTTGTGCTTTATCGACTATAGCAAGGCTTTTGACTGTGTAAACCATGAGAAACTCTGGGCCACATTAAGAAGCATGGGTATACCAGAACACCTGATCGTTCTCTTGTGCAATCTGTACATTGATCAAGAAGCAACAGTTTGAACGGAACAAGGAGAAACTGAATGGTTTAAAATAAGCAAAGGTGTAAGACAAGGCTGCATACTTTCCCCCTACCTGTTTAATTTATATGCAGAATAAATCATCAGAGAAGCAGGATTGTATGAAGACAACAGAGGTGTGAAGATTGGTGGAAGACTCATCAACAACCTTCACTATGCTGATGATACCACATTACTGGCTGAAAGTGAAGATGATCTGAAACATTTGCTTCTCACAATCAAAGAACATAGTCTCAAAATGGGCCTGCACCTTAATGTAAAGAAGACAAAGATCATGACAACTGGCATAATCAACAGGTTCATCGTTGAAGGAGAAGAAATTGAAATTGTGAACAACTTTAACCTACTTGGATCAACTATCAATAAAGAAGCAACAAGCAGTCAAGAAATCAGACGACGCATTGCTCTTGGCAGAATGGCTATGAAAGACCTAGATAAGATTCTCAAGAGCAGAGATTTCTCTCTCCATACAAAGATTCGACTTGTTCAAGCCATGGTATTTTCAATAACATCATATGGATGTGAAAGCTGGACAGTGAAAAAGATAGACAGGAAGAAAATTGATACCTTTGAATTATGGTGCTGGCGGCGAATACTGTGTATACCATGGACTGCCCGAAGAACAAACCAGTCGGTACTAGAGGAGATCAAACCTAAGCTTTCTTTAGAAGCTCAGATGACAAGACTTCAACTTTCATACTTTGGACACATCATGCGAAGAGAGAGATCATTAGAGAAAGACATTATGCTTGGCAAGATAGAAGGTCAACGCAAAAGAGGAAGGCCAGCAATGAGATGGATCGATACAATAACAGCAGCCACGGGTACCAGTCTGTCAACAATGAGCCGCCTGACTGAAGACCAAACACAATTTAGGATAGCTATCCAGAGGGTCGCCATGAGTCGACTCCGACTCGACGGCACTTAACAACAACAACAACATGCTTCTGCCCAGTTATTTCAATCTCTACACAGATTTTGTTTGCATGTCCCTTCTCCAGCTTTTATCAAATATGAATCTTCAGGGAAAATTGTCTTCTTTGCCGCAGCCCCAGCTATTTGGAATAGCCTACCCCTCCCCCCCCCCCCTTCATATTGATCAAAACTTTAAAAGTTTAAGAAGACCCTTAAAACATTCCTTTTCAAGGCCGCTTTTGATCTCTCGCCAGCCCTGAGGTTGCTTTCTTGTTGCCTCGGGCTTAGCAGGGTCAGCTCTTCTCTCATCCCTTCTTTTCCTTTACCCCATTCCCCTTTCCTACTGCTTTTCTTTTGGTTATTGACTCTACTCATTCTCTGTCTTTTTTCTGTCTATGAGAAATGGCGTTCCTTTCCTACCTTCTGTGTATTTTTAAGTAATGTGAACCATATAGATTGCAAGTGGTTTTGCAATATATCAAACAAAAGCAAACATAAACATCAACATTTTGCATGCATTATCTAGAAGGCTGCAGAGCAGGGTCTCGGAGGCCGCCATTAACCGGTGGCGGCCCCGGCGCGGGTCCCGGCTGTTAGGGCGGAAGCGGCTGCCGAGGGGGGGGGGTGCGAGAAGCGAGGCAATCAAGCAGGCAGGATAGAGGGCATCATTCAAAATGATTGGCTCTGCCGCGAGGACGCGCGCGGCGCGAGCCAATCATGTGGGGGAAGCGGGCCATGTGCTGGGGCAGCTGGAGCGCGCCGTCAGCACATGGCTGAGGAGCGGAGAGAGAAAAGGAGTGTTTTTTCGGGCAGCTGAGACTTGGCAGGATACGGGACGGCGAGCCTGGTCGGTAATTGCTTTGCGGCTTCGGGGGAGGTGCGGCGGACTTTAGCAGGAGCGGCGGGGTGCAGTTGTTCAGCCGCGGCGGTCGGGAGTAGGTAGTTCTCGGGTTGGGAGCAAGCGGCTGTGTGGGGGGGGGGGCTTCAAAATCGCACCTACTCCTTCTATTAAAAGTCACCGGAGTAGACGGGAGGACCACGGAACGGGTGTTCAGGGGGGCGGACCGTACGTAATTAAAAGACACCGGACTGATCACTTACCGAGGTGAGACAGGGGGTTGAGCATGCCGGGCAGCAAACGGAGCAGTGGGGGGGGCGTGGAGAGAGGAAGGGGTGGAAAAGGGCAAAGAACTCCAGGTGCGGCATGCAAAGGCAGGGGCAAGGGGCAGCGGCTGAGGGCACAAGGAGGGGGGAGGTCTGTAAGAGCGGGGCCTGCAGAACGGGGGTTAGGAGGGCCGCGGGGAGCAGTGGGATCAACGGGGCCTATAGGTGGGGGTCGGGCTGGGCTGGCAAGGACCGGGCAGCGTGGTGGTTTAGGGCGGGGGAGACAAGCCCGGGCTACTTCAGGAGTGGGGGGGGGTAGGGGTCGTGGGGCTGTCGTAAGGGGGCAGCGTGCAGAGGGTGATTCGGGGGTGGGACGAGAAGGGGGAGAGGGGGCCACTGGGATGGCAGAAGGGCCTGTAGCTGGGCCGGGTACCATACTTGGGTGGAATGCGGGGGTGGGCACGAGCTACGGGGTTCCTCCCAGTGTGGGTGGGAGTGAGATATATTGGGGGGGGCCTGGAGGGGGAGGGGCAACAGGGCAGCATGGGTGGGAGCACTGGACACGAGGGGGGCAAGGGCCTTCCAGGACGGACTGGGCAGGGGCCTGGCCAGCAGTGTGGCCTTCTGTTGTTCCCCCTGCGTTTCTCCCCTTTCTGTCTCCGCAGGTTCCGGCTATGGCTTCCATCGGGGCACGGCTCTCTGGAGTGCACCAGGACGGGACAGTGAGCGGCGAGGTGCAGGCAACGCCAGCATGCGGTGGCCCCTCGGGTGGATCAGCAGCGCTCGACGTATGTGTGCCGCAAACGGTGGATGTTGGGTCTGGGGATGTGCATCCACAGCGAGTCCTGGAGTCCCCCGAGGCTGCAGTCAGTGGTGTGTTGCACTGGGCACACGCGGCTGGGGGGTTGGGGGGGGTGCGTCGAGAGAAGGTGGGAAAGGCGAATCGCAAGCGGAGGCATACGTGTCATCGCAGGCGAGGATCCGACTCCTCCTCGTCGTCGTCCTCGAGTTCGTCCACGGGATCCTCGTCAGAAAGGGCTACGTGTGCGGAGCCGGGTCATTCCGGAGAGGTGGCCACAGGGGTTACGGCCTTGTCTGAATTGTGGGTAGGGGTCCCAAAGAAGTTGAGGCGGCGGATTAGAAAAAGGCGGTACATTGACATTTTCCGATTGTTGGAGGGACGTAAGCGTACTGGGGAAAGCAAGAAGAAGAGAAAAGAGGATGAAAAAGCGGGAAGGGTGCGGAAGGTGGCGCGGACGGTGGTGAATTGGGTGAGGGCCTTTTTGCGTTTGGCGAGTGTCTGGGGACAACGTTACCCGGAGCAGTATGGGATGCTTTTGTCTTATGCGGATTCTATTCTCGAGGCGTCGCAGCTGCACGAAGGGTGGTCCTGGCTCAATTACGATGAAAAGTTTCGGGACAAAATGGAAGAGAACCGGTTGTTGTCCTGGGGTAGCCAGGATATCAACTTGTGGCTTACGCAGATGTCAATCAGGTCGGGCGTGGGTGTTGGAGGGGGCGTGGCGGTGAAACTAACGGGTACTGCCCAGGCTGTCGGAAACCGGTCCTTTCGGGCGGCGGGGGTTGGGGGGGCGAGCAAGCAAGGGGGCGGAGTTGGGGATGTATGTTGGAGGTTTAACAAGTCCTCCTGCCCGTTCCCGGATTGCAAGTTCCGGCACGCTTGCGCGAACTGTGGGGGTGGGCATTCCGCGACAAAATGTGTCAAAAAGGGCCTCAGTGGTGGCACGCTCCCAGGGGCCAAGTGAGAGACCAGCTTTCAGCGTCGCCCCCTCTCCTATACGTGTGCAGGTTTTGAGGGAGTGGCTCTGTAATTATCCAAAGAAGCGGGATGGGGAGGTCTTGCTAAAAGGTTTTAATGAAGGTTTTGTCATTCCTGTAGTGGGGGGGGTGGGGAGCAAGGTGGGGAGGAACGGGCCGTCGGTGCGGCGTTTTGTGGATGTGGTCCAGACTAAATTACGTAGCGAATTGACTTTGGGTAGGATAGCGGGCCCTTTTCCGGAGCCCCCATTTCGGAATTTTGTGGTTTCCCCGTTGGGAGTTATTCCGAAGAAACAGCCGGGGAAGTTCCGGTTAATTCATAATCTTTCGTATCCGGAAGGTGAATCGGTGAACGACCACATTCCTCGAGAATGCTGCTCAGTCCGTTATGCATCATTTGACAAGGCGGTCGGACTAGTGAGAAAGGCCGGGCAGGGAGCGTTGATGGCTAAAGTGGACATCGAGGCCGCTTTTCGTTTGATGCCGGTGCACCCGTCGTCTTTTCATTTGCTAGGCTTCCAAGTTGCAGGGGAATATTACTTCGACAAATGCATGCCCATGGGCTGTGCAGTGTCCTGTGCTTTTTTCGAGAAATTCAGCACATTTTTGCAGTGGGTCGTCGAGCGGCGTGTTGGCTGTGCCAGTGTTGTTCACTATTTGGATGATTTTTTGTTTGTGGGAGCAGCTACGACGGATCATTGCAGGGCCTTGTTAGAGGGTTTTGGGGAAATGGCGGGCGAATTGGGGGTGCCGTTAGCCGAGGAAAAGACCGAAGGGCCGGCGACTAAGATAACCTTTTTGGGCATCGAGTTGGATTCAGTGACAATGGTGGCGCGACTGCCCCCGGAGAAGGTTGTCAAGCTCAGGGTATTGGTGGCGAATGCCCTCGCATCCGCGAAGTACACGTTGAAAGAAATGCAGGCGTTGATTGGGTCATTGAATTTCGCCTGTCGTGTCATACCTATGGGTCGTGTATTCCTTCGGCGCTTGGCGTTAGCCACGGCGGGAGTGGCTAAACCTCATCACCGGATACGAATCACCCGCAGCTTGCGCGAGGACTTGTCCGTGTGGGATGTCTTCTTGACGGAATTCAATGGATCGGCGGTCTTGATCGATGAGGAGCGCTCCAGTGCACAATTGCAGTTGTTCACGGATGCGGTGGGGGGAACAGGCCTAGGTGTCTATTTTGGAGGGGACTGGTGTGCCGGGAGATGGCCGGCGGCATGGGAAGAGGCTGGGCTATTGAAGAATATTACGTTCTTAGAGCTCTTCCCGATTTTGGTGGCGTTGGAGTTGTGGCCCGATAAATTGCGCAACAAAAAAATCATGTGGTGGTGTGACAATGAAGCGGTGGTGCATGTGGTGAATAATTATACGCCACGTTGCGGACAAGTGGCGGCATTGATGCGAAAAAGTCGTTTTATACTGTTTGTGTAGAAATGTGACCTTGCGAGCGAGGCATATACCAGGGCTTAATAACAGTATTGCTGATGCTCTTTCACGCTTGCAGTGGGATCGTTTCCGGAAGTTGGCGCCAGAGGCCGCAGCGGTGGGATTCGAGGTCCCTTGGAGTTTATGGAGCATTGGCCTGCAGAGATGAGAGAGATGCTGCGCGGCTCGGTGGCTGAGAGAACCTGGGAGGCCTATTGCAGAGGATATGTGAGGGTGGTGGACTTTTTGCGACAACACGGGTGGTGTGGCGGGCTGGTTACGGATTTCTTATTAGGGGATATATTGTGCATGCGCGGAGGCAAGGTGCCTCGCAGACTGCGGTGCGGGGACATCTAGCCGGGTTTCTCTTTTTCGCGAGAGCGGCTGGTTGGGCCCCAGTGGGACAGGGTTTTCTGGTAAGGAAGCTTATGCAAGGATGGGGGCGGGCGAGGCCGTTTATGCCGGATCGGCGGCGCCCGGTAACGCATGACTTGTTAAAAGGTCTGTGTGCGGCGTTGCCCGAGGTGGGCAGCCTCAGGTTACGAAGCCCGGCTCTTTAAGGCTATATTTTGTGTGGCCTTTTTCGGGGCCTTTCGGGTCGGGGAATTAGTAGCTGAGTCCACAAAAAGGGGTGTAGGGCGTAGCTTGATGAGGCAGCATGTGCAGGTGCAGGGGGATCGTTTGGCGGTCTTTTTGCGGAGATCAAAAACGGACCAGCGTGGCAGAGGGTGCTGGGTGGTTCTGAGGGCGATTTCCGGAGACACGTGCCCGGTGAAAGCATTGTTGTCTTTCCTCGAAATACACCCACGGGGTGCAGAGCGGCTGTTCGTGCATGCGGACGCTCGACTGGTCACTAGATATCAGGTGACCGCGGTTATGCGCCTGGGGCTGCAGCGCATGGGGATCGACGCTAGCCAATTTGCCGCCCATTCCTTCCGCATTGGGGCGGCGACTAGTGCGGCCAGCGCTGGAATGTCGGCCGCACAGATTCAGGCAATTGGCAGGTGGCGATCCAGAGCATTTCAGACATATGTGCGATTATAGCATGTGGGTGGGGAGGGGGGGTTGGATATTTAACTATTTGTTTTTTCTGTTACAGATCGGGGCAGAGGTGTACGGGGCTGTTGGATGCTGGGGCATTCGTTTGTGTTCTGGGCTGGCAGGCGTGCAGAGAATAGGCCTGTCGGGCGGAACCTGGGGTTGGACCCTGCGGTGGTGAACATTTTATGGCTGGGCGAGAGGGGGCTACTCTGGCCTCAGCTGCTGCCCTTGCTGCGCCACCATGCACGTGTACGGACTGCACCTGGCTTTCTGCTGTTGCATCTGGGAGGAAATGATTTGATGTCTTGGACCTGCAAGCAGTTGATCAATGCAGCAAAACGGGACTTTGCCCAAATATTGAGAATGTTCGCGGGGGTGGTGCTTATTTGGTCGGATGTCATCCCGAGACCGGTATGCCGGGGGCAGCGTCGCTGGTCTCGGGGTTTGACGAAGGTCAATAGGCAAATTGGGAGGTGGGTGGTAGAGCATGGGGGATGTCAGGTCCACCACGATTGGGTGGAGGTTGCGTGTCCAGGATTATACAGGAGCGATGGTGTTCATTTGGCACCGGTGGGAGTTGACCTCCTCCTCAATGATTGGCAGGAAGCATTGGAGCAGGTTGTGGGGGGTCAAAGTGGACAGGTCACAGCTTGAGCCCAAGGATTGGGGGGCGGCAAAGTCACAGGGCGTGACTATGCCGGTGGCGGGATCCCGGAGGTTTCCGGGGTCCGGAGCCGGAGGCTGCTTGGGCATGGGCAGGGTGCCCACGACCCGGAGAACCCCGAGCTGACTTTCGCTAGTGATATGGCGAAGTCGGCAGGGGTGGGGGTAACTAGACTGGTGGTGACCAGGCCAGGGGGCGGAAGCGAGGTCACCTTGCTAGTAGTATGGTGGGTGACGTATCGCTCCGCTTCGGGGGGGGGGGTATAATTGGTTGTTCTGTTGTATTGTTAAACTGTTCTGTTATTGGGCAATAAAGCTGTGACCTGGTGTTTTCCCAAAGAATACAGTGTTTGTGTAATTATTTCAAGTGATATATTCAAATAATGGGAAAAGGTAAGGCAGAGGGAGAGCGCCGGGTGCAGATCTCCGGTTACTAGAAGGCTGCAGAGCAGGGTCTCGGAGGCCGCCATTAACCGGTGGCGGCCCCGGCGCGGGTCCCGGCTGTTAGGGCGGAAGCGGCTGCCGAGGGGGGGCGGGTGCGAGAAGCGAGGCAATCAAGCAGGCAGGATAGAGGGCATCATTCAAAATGATTGGCTCTGCCGCGAGGACGCGCGCGGCGCGAGCCAATCATGTGGGGGAAGCGGGCCATGTGCTGGGGCAGCTGGAGCGCGCCGTCAGCACATGGCCGAGGAGCGGAGAGAGAAAAGGAGTCCCGCCCTCCCGCCCATTATTGGGAAGGTCAGTGTGGGGGGGATAGAGGGGTGTCACAGCTGGGTGGGGGGAAGTAGGCGGGATCCCGGAGGTTTCCGGGGTCCGGAGCCGGAGGCTGCTTGGGCATGGGCAGGGTGCCCACGACCCGGAGAACCCCGAGCTGACTTTCGCTAGTGATATGGCGAAGTCGGCAGGGGTGGGGGTAACTAGACTGGTGGTGACCAGGCCAGGGGGCGGAAGCGAGGTCACCTTGCTAGTAGTATGGTGGGTGACGTATCGCTCCACTTCGGGGGGGGGGGTATAATTGGTTGTTCTGTTGTATTGTTAAACTGTTCTGTTATTGGGCAATAAAGCTGTGACCTGGTGTTTTCCCAAAGAATACAGTGTTTGTGTAATTATTTCAAGTGATATATTCAAATAATGGGAAAAGGTAAGGCAGAGGGAGAGCGCCGGGTGCAGATCTCCGGTTACTGTTAATGCGGCCAGATAGTGTGTGCTATCTGCTGCATTAATAACTAATGCAATTTAGTAAACATGCCCGTTAGAGCATTTCCAGATGTTTCCAAAGTGACCTATTGGAAAAGGAAGGCTTTTCTTTTTTATGAAACCCCAAGTTCTTCAACATGGAGGAGTCTTTTCCTTAAATATCCATTTTACTGTTTAAGTATAAAAATGTTTTGTATACCTTTTATGAGCCATATGTGTTCATGCAGATGGTTCTTTTATTGTTTCATTGTAATGTCAGAAGCGCCCCAGCTATATTTAGAATTTGCCTCCATTCTGTCTGAATTTTCTTTAATACTTCTTCTTTGTGAAGCTTTTCCTTTGGATCTGGATCTGTCCCTCTTTAATTGGTGGACTGGTATAGGATTACATGATTATGATGTACAGCTATCATAATTATATGCAATTTTTGGTTGGATTTCTTCTTCCTAATCTCAGGTTTCCTATAATCTTCTCAAGGTTTTCCCTTGATGTTATGAAAATTGCAATAAAATGTTTTTAAAAAAGAAAAAGAAATGGTATTAAAATATGTATATTACTTTTTTGTGCTTTCAAATGAATAGAAATTCCTATATTCTAGCACAGTGATCAGGGTGCAGCATTGCAGTTCTAAATCACCAATTCATTTTCCATATCTATGACTCGGGGTAACCTTTAGCAAGTCATTTAGGAGCATGTTTACTAAAGTTATAATGTATATTAATCAATGTTAACGTGCATTAAGTGCCGCTGTACCAATAGAAATAAAAGGGTCATGGCGGCACTTAGCATGCATTAACATTCATTAACATTTAGTTAAACATGCCCCTTAATCTTTCTGTGCCTTTACTGAAAGGTTGTTAGCCATTGCATTGACTAGCAAAACACGTTTTAGTCATGATATTTCTTAAATAATAAGCACCAACACTCTTTTGTTGCTGTGAAAATTCAATAATGTATTAAACAGTTGCCTGATACAAACAATAAAGGGAGTAGTGAAATGTCCTAACATGCCCTATTAATAAATGACAAATATTGCTGGAGGTCTCAGGAAAATGTATTTATATCTTTTCACCTCTGTTTACTAAATTCTAGAATGTGCTAATGGGCATTAGTCTACACTATTTGCTGCCTCGCTCATAGGAGTAACATGCAATCAACAGCTGATAGCTAATGCTGATGCCTCTTAGCCCATGCTAACATTTAGTAAACAGGCACTTTAATGTGCCAAGCCATGAGAAAAGGCTTTGTCCTTTTCAAAAACTGGTCCATTTTGAGAACTAACACTTTTTTTGTAAAGGATAGAAGAGACATTCTTCAATAAAGGATTAATATATGTGTTTTTTCAAGCATGATAGCAGTGATTTTTGGCATAATGATGATTTGAAATGAGACTTTTCCCTTGGTGGAAAATCATTAAAACAGTTTCCCAACTGAGTAAAGCCTTTTTCACTGCTTGGCTCATCAAATTAACAAACCAAATAAATTAGATCACAGAAGTGAAGATTAAGTGTATATTTTCCTTGTTGTTGTTGTTATGAGCCATCGACCCTCTGGATAGTTGTCCTAAACTGTTTGGTCTTCAGTCAGGCAACTCACTGCTGATGGAGTGACATCCATAGTAGTTGCTGTTTTTGTATCAATTCATCTCATTGCTGGCCTTCCCCTTTTGCGTTGACCTTCCACCTTGCCAAGCATGATGTCTTTCTCTAATGCTCTCTCTTCGCATGATGCGAAGTCTTGCCATTTGAGCTTCTAAAGAAAGCTTAGGTTTGATATCATCTAACAACTGGTTTGTTCTATGGGCAGTCCATGGTAGACACAGTATTTTTTGCCAGAGCCATAATTCAAAGGCGTCAATTTTTTTTCTTTCTGTCTACCTTTTTCACTGTCCAACTTTCACATCCATATGAAGATATTGCAAATACCATGGCTTGGACAAGTCAAATTTGTGTATGGGGAGAGACATCTTTGCTCTCGAGAATCTTGTCTAGTCCTTCATAGCCATTCTGCCAAGAGCAATGTGTCACTGGATTTCTTACACTTTCTTATATTTTCCTTACACTCCCATTTACTTTTGCTTAAAACTCTTTCCCATGCTGTTAGAAATCTGTAAATTCATGACTCAATTATTTCTGAAGACATCTTTTTTTTCAAATGCCTAAAGTAATAATTTAAGGACCCGATTTTCATTTAGGCAGGCTATGCACCACGTTGGCGCATAGCCAGCCCACTGACCCCCTTAACCCGGATTTTGATTTCCGTGTTTACAGAAATGAAAATCTAGGTCACGCCACATAGACCAGCAACCGCTGAGGCTAAGCAGGTAGCAGCGATTTTTGATGCTACCCGTTTAGCCCAAGCGCCTTAAAGATAGGAGAGGGCATTTTTGCTGCTACCCACCTCTACTCTACCCCAGAACGCCCCAAACATACGCCCAGATGCTAAGCGGATAGCATCTGGGCACATTAGGGACTTAACCGGGATTTTCCAAAGATACTATCTATGTCGGGGCCTTTGGAAAATCCCAGTTAAGGCATTTACAGGGGTAACATGGGATGTTACCCATGTAACTGCCTTCCAAAATCAGGCCCTAAGATACTTAAGAATTAAAATGACAACCAATACCGTAAATGTATCTGTGACTTTTGATTACTTTTATCGAGTATTTTATGATTTGCAGTGTTCTCCCTTTGGGCAATTTACCTATGACTTTGCCCAAAATTAGCTTGGTCAAATTTCTGTTCAGAGAAAGAGAGAGAACATGGATAATGAGATATCTAGCACACCATACTAATCACTCAGCTGCAAAAAAATTGGGACTGCTGATTTGGACATCACAATTGCAGTGAACAGAGCAAGCTGTTGAACATACAATAAAATTTCAGCATTCATTAAAGCTGAAATGTTTCATAAAGGAAATGTGATCATGTCTTAGTATGGAAGATGTTTCATCCTTCACAATGATACTTTAAATTGCTCATATTGTCCATTCTTAATTACCAGTTTATAGATGATTTATGTTTGCAAAATTAATTTCTTTCCTATGAGTCTTTTAAAGGCACTCTTTACTATTTTATTTCTTAGGCTATAAATGATAGGTATTAGTATAGGCATTCCCAGACTGTAAATGGCAACAAATAATCTGTCTTTATCTATGTAAAAGGCAGATTTTGGCCGTAGATACATAAAACTCAGACAGCCGTACTGGAGAATAACCAATATGAGATGAGAAGAGCAAGAGGAAAAGGCTTTCTGCCTTCCACCAGTGGTCTTCATTTTCAGTATTGCTGAGATGATATGTAGATAGGATGATAATATTAAGAAAAGAGGAATAGTAAATAACAGCAAGGCAGAAGCAAGAAATGCAATTTGATAGAGGAAGAAAGAATCAAAGCAAGTTGAAACCAGAGCTAGAACTTGCCCAACATCACAAAAGAAGTGAGTGATCTCATTAGAGCCACAGAAGGGTAAGCGAAAAACTATGACTGTTTGCTCCATTGAAATCAGAATCCCAGTTATTAATGCAGCGCACATCAGTTTAATACAAAGCTTTTCACTCATGATGGCTTTATAGCGCAAGGGATTACAGACAGCAATGAAACGATCATAGGCCATGACCACCACAAGGAAAATCTGTGTGTTCCCTATCCAAACAAAACAGAACATTTGAGTAGCACAACCAACAAAGGAAATGGTTTTCCTTTTTGATAGAAGGTGCACCAGCATCTGAGGGATGATAACAAATGTGTAGCAAGTTTCTAAAAGGCTTATATTGAAAAGAAAAAAATACATGGGTGTATGAAGACGAGGATCTGCCCTTATTACAATCATCAATGAGATATTTTCCCCAAGAAGTATCAAGTATAACAGGAAAAACACAACGAAAAGTAGACCATGGTACTCTGGAATGCTGCCAAACGTCAAGAACACAAATTCTGTCACAGAGGTTTGATTTTTTCCCATCCACTTATTCTGCATTGCTGTTATTCTCTGTCAAAATTTAAAAAAAAAAGAATGGTGAAAAGGCTGAGAAAATAATGACTTCCATTTAAGCTGGTAACATACGACTGGCCTGCCAAATTAGTGCAGAGGCCCATGCTAATTTTTTTGGGGGGGTGCAATTGTCCCCCCTGCCACTTGTGCAATCATAACTCACAGCATCATGCTAACCAGCACACAGGTACACAATGCCACCCAGTGAGATGGCATTAGATGCACCTCTGCTAACTGCAACATTCACAGCACATACCCGTAATGTCAGTGCGAACTACAATGCACCATCAATGTCCATATTCTTCTCTGAACCTGCCCAGTATTAGCATTTTAGTGTGGGGCACCATGCTAGCTGTTAACCCCTTGCTAATGATTAATGGTTAGTGTATCTTGTAATATGCTATCAGTGCTTTGACAATAACAGACTAGGAGCATATCCTTAACCCCAGATGATCAAGAGAGTGGAAGACCCAAGCTTGGGACTCAAACTCAGGTCCTGCCACAGCCTTCCAGGTCATCCCATGCTTGTACAGTTTTGAAGTAACTTATACATTATTTGAGAACAATTTTCAGCCCTGAAAGCCAAAACATGTGTACAAAACATATTGGAATTTTTCAAAAGCACTAAATTTAAGAGTTGGACAAAAGCTCCACGATGCTTTTACGGAAGTATCTGCTTTTGTTCTTTTTCTTGATGATTTACTCCCCTCCCCCCATCGGAAAACATTTATTTCCGTGGACAGAAAACATATTGTATTTTGGAAGCATACTGTTTCCAAAATACAGCTCATGAAATAATTAGAAGTTACATAGGACTAACTTTCATTTGTGGCTTGCTTTACGGAGCTACACTCCCTTCATTTGGTACATTAAGATCCAATAAATAGTGATTAACCTGCAACTTACATATAGACATTTCTTTATATTATTTTTTTTTGTTAACTATTATTTCTTCATATTCAAATAGAGTCATATGGCAATCACTTTACTTTATTCAAAACTGTCCAATCAAACTGACTTAGAGGATTTTACGCCTTATCCCACATATATTTTAGCACACATTGAATGTATTACATAAAATGCTTTACTACTGAACAAATTCTGTGTTCAAATAATGTTTTCTTTCAAACGTAAATTTACAAAAGCATGAAAAAAATGAAATTAGACATAGATTTGACTGTGGACACTGATGCTTTTTACTTCATCTCTTTAGCATTCAAAATCAAAACAAAAAACCCGTACAGTACTTACATGCTAAGCTGTCAATACCCTTGTAGAACAAAGGTTTGCAGGGTTGATATTATTCATAATTTAAAACAAACACTAAAAAAAAATCAAATGAGGTAGATTTGAATTCGTAAGAACCTCAAATATGCATTCCTGTTTTGGAATAAACAGCAATAGATTTTATGCATTCCTAAATAATGCTTTCACCAAACATGAGTATTAAAAGAAATTGTTTTAGGGCCTTTGGGGAGGATTGTCCCATAGGCATCTCAAATCACTGAGCTGTGTGGCATAGACAGCCATATGCTTGTTTATCTTACAAGTTTATCTCTCCAGTGTGGAACATTTTGCCAGATGTTATCTATCAAAGTGAAAAACATAATTGGGAAACATAGGGAAATTTTTGGAATAGCCTTAATAAATCATAAGAACATAAGAACATATCCCCTCTTGTTTTGTTCCCCCTCACCACCATCCTAGTTTTGAATTTGAATGTCCTGCTCTAGCAACAAAACATCATTTTTAACATCATATCACCTCACTGCTTGTATTTCATAAACCAATCACCACATAACTGTATATATCACCACATGCTCCACTTCTTTTTCTTTTACATTGTAAAAAAGAGTTTAGACGTGGATGCATGTTTACCTCTTTGGTTTGTATTTTTATGGACTTATATGTCTGTGCATATCAAGGAACAAAGATTTCTCCCCTCCATCCTCCCTAAGGGTAAGAGATGCGGAACTCCCTAGTAAGCCTTCCATCCGCTACCTAGGGATTACTCTGGACCAGCATTTCGACTTTAAGGAGCACATACGAAACACCACCAGATCTGTCTACAATAAAATTAGAACGCTAAGGCACCTCAGGCCCATGTTACCTCATAAAGAATTCCGGACCATTTTCCAGGCCCTCATTCTACCACACTTCGATTATGCAAATGGTGCCCTGTATGGACTCCCCAAGAACACCCATAACCCACTACAGCTCGCCATGAATGCGGCTGCGCGTGTGCTCTGTGGTTTAGCAAGATCAGACCACATCACCCCGATACTCAAGGAACTCCACTGGCTACCAATTCATTGCAGATTAACATACAAATCCTTCTCATCATCTTCAAGATCATCAACAACCTAGCCCCTACGACACTCAGCGACCTTATCACCCCCACCCCGGAAAACCAAATCCGAAGGTCAGTAACTGACAACACCTTGATCATTCCCAAAGAGTCCATCAAGTGCACCCAGACGACCAGGAAAAGAACCTTCGCCTTTTACGCCCCAAAATGTTGGAATGAACTTCCACCAGAAATTAGATCCATCAAAGACCTTATTCAGTTCCGTAAGGCAATCAAACATCACATCTTTCTACTTCACTTTGCACAAGCAGCCACCCCACCTCTGCTCACCCACTCACCAATGCCCACAAACCTTTCATGCTCAACTTAAATAACCCTGTTACATATACTTCTGAGCTTGCTTTAACCTTTTTGTTTATTCCAACCTAATCTAATTGTGTTTTTGTACATATGTCTATAGTTACCCTGTTGCTCCAAGTTTAAACTCCTGTTACAATGTTAACACAATACAGTCCAACCTAATCTAGTTGTTTTTGTAAATATGTCTATAGTTTCCCCGTTGCTCCAAGTTTGAACTCCTGTTATAATGTAAGCACAGTACAGTCTTCTGACTGTGCAACGTTTGTTGATTGTGAACCGCACTGATAACAAATAGCGCAGTATATAAAAGTTGTTAAATAAATAAATGTATATATGTGCATATCTTTGCATGTGTCAGTATATGTTTGCAGGTGTGTGTACATGAATGCTTGCACAAGTGTGGGTGTGTTATATTTATATGTATATTTATATATACCTTGGTTCTCTCTGTGTCTGTGATCAGGAGAGGAGATGAGAGGGGAGATGTTTGAAAGGTGCAAGTTTGTGATTGCTATGTTACTGACCTGTACATCTGGGGTCGTGGACTATCCATGCTCCGCCCTCGCACTGCCTTCAGAACGCCCCCTTTCGCCCCCATCTAAGCCTCACCATACAAATGCATTGATTGTACAGGGAGGCCTTTGATGGGGCCAGCAGGGGGGCAAAAAGTGTGGATGGGATGTCTGTCCCCGCGATTTGCAGGACAGAATAGACTCCTATTTTTCTAGCATTTGGCCAGTACTGTAAAAATCAGTACAATCCTGAAAAAAAATCAGATAGCTGTCAATCTCAAGTCCTAATCACATCTGACGGAGTCCCCCTAAAATCTGAAACCTAGGTATGTGCCTAGATAGACAATTCTTTAATTTGACCCTTCCCCAATGCAACAGATAATTGTTGGCAGTGCACATAACTAGTAAGAAAACTGTATGATTCAGTTATTTGGTTTCACAGTTGAATTAGTAACAAGATAGTGAAATATACATCTGAATAACTTAAAATGCAGCAGATCATAACTAGGGAATTATTTGTAAACCCTGTGTTTGTGTTGTGTGTAGTTTGTAGTGTGAGTATGTTTGTGTGTATGTGTTATGTGTGTTATGTGGGACCAGTTGGAGGTTGGAAGTTAGTATTGTTGGGTCATTATTGAGAGAGGGAAGAGTTTGAAGGGGTGGGGCAGTTGCATGGGAGTGGGGGAGTTTGCATGGGGTAATTTTTGGGGGTATGGGCAGTTTTCTGGGTGGAGGAGACAGATGCAAAGTGTATGTTTTGGGACTGATGCAGAATATGGGGTGGTGAGTCAGCTGGGAGTATTTCTTGGGCGTGAAAGAATTTTATGGGGTGGTGAGGCATTTGTGGGGCTTAGTACTTTAACATAGTAATGTGGAAGCCTATTCTAACTTGGATGTCCTGGCCTCTGCGTCCGGTCAGAACTGTATGCACAGAGGTAGACGGGATTCTGATCCCAGGGGACACATCTAGCCCCCGTGGGATCAGAATCCCATCTAAGCCTGTACGTGCAGGCCCGGACCCGATTCCGGTCAGCCTGCATGTACAGGCACCTTCCCAGCTAACTCCGTCAAGGCTCCTGAATGGAGTCACGGCTCCCTGGAGTCCGGCTGCCATGGCACCATGGCTCAATTCAGGAGCCATGATCCCCGGCCACCAACAACTAAATTCATTCCCTGCAGCCCGACCCCTGATCTGGCCTCACAAGGCCAGGGTCAGGCTGCAGGGAATCTCCTGCGCCCCCTCCACCCTTTGACATGCTCCCGGGCCTGCCATCTCCTGCCGTCTAGAGGAACTTATTCCACCTCAGAGGTGGAATAAGTTCCCTGTCTACTCTGCCAGAATCGGCCCTGAATGTCCAGGGCCGCAGACCGTCCACTGCCTGCCCTGTCTCCGCCTCTGCACCATCCCTTTCCCACCCCCATCTAGCTTCTCTGTGCAAACTCCCTGTTCGGATGTGGAGCTTAGTCGGAGATGGGAAAGGAGGATGAATAGCTGGGATGAACGTCCCAAAGGGACATCCATCACCGCTATTCATGCCTCAGAATAGACCCCAGGTAATAAGACAGCAGGCAAAGGCCAGTATGATCCACCTAGTCTGCCCAGTAACGTGGCTAGAGTAGGTGTACGTTCCTCTGTGCAGGTCAACCTCCTCTATGACTTTGTTTAGGGTTGTAACTGCCACTCAATGAAGGTCACCCCTCTCTATTTGTTGAGGTATAAGAAATAGTTAAGTTTATTTTGATTTTATCCTCTTGCTATAAAGGGATCTATTGTGTCTGTCCCATGCCATTTTGAATTTTATCAATGTATTTAAAGGGTAGTGGGGCAGGTGCAGGGAATATTTTTTTGAGGGTGGAGGTGGAGCAGTTTTCAGGGTGGCTGTTCAATCGCAGGGGGCATTTTTCAGGGGCAGGGCAGTTATGAGGTATTAGGGCACTTGAGGAGGAGTTCGGGGGTTGGGACAGTAGAGAATACAGAGAGGCATTTTGAAGGAGGAATTCCCTAAAGGTTATGGGGTATGTTTACTAAACAGAAGTAGCGGCTTCCATGCAATATCGGAGCCACAGCCCCATTGAATTCAATGGGGCCGTGGCTCCGATATCGCACAGAAGCCGCTACCGCTGTTTAGTAAACATATCCCTATGTTTCACTGTAGTTGAGTATCCATGCTACAGAAGCTGGAAATCCTCTCACAGAAATGCATTGTGCCATCTTTTTTGGAGGGGAGGGGCTTATTTCTCTGAAACCTCTGGTCTAATTTAGCCTATTTTTTAACTTGATGTGTCTTTTTACCAGTTTTTTTCACATGTCAAATTTTATCTCATTTTGTTTAATTTTCAGAGAGTTAGTTTGCCCCAAAATAGCTAGACAGACATTCTTGATTCCTTTTGAATAATCCTTTCTGCTTTCTGGTGGGTTGGAAAGAATAAAAAAGGAACTGTGAAACCCATCTTCGATAACATCATGAATTGCTGAGTTCTTTGGACTGCTCCAAGAAAATTATCAGGCTCCACATATCAGAGCTATAGAAATACAAGAGAAGCATATGGGTATGTTTACCAAACCGCCTTAACGTGCACTCTCCCATGTTATCGCACGATAAGGCGCCTTATCGTGCGATAATGGTGCCTTAGCGCGTGCTAAGGCGCAAACGAGCGCTGAAGGTGGAGAAAGGCTCCCGGAGGGCGGAGGAAGGCTCCCCAGGGGCGGAGAGAGAGGGTCAATGGGCAGAGAGTGGGAGGGGAGAGGCTCCCTGCACACTAATGCTGTGAAATCCGAGGCTGAAAACTAACGCCAGTGAAACCCTGGCGTTAGAGCTGATTTAAAGGGAAAAGAAACCATTTCCGTCAGCAATGTACAGCAAAACCAGGGAAACCTACAAAAAAGTGATAAGTGTGATACACGTGCACGGAACAAAAGGGCAAAGAAACAGTGAAAATGACCAGAAGAAAATGTAAAAAAAACATAACCAAGCTGGGCAATAGTGATATCAATGGGAAACATCAAAAAACACCCCCAAGAAAGCTCCAAAAAAAGATATGAATTTTGGAAGGGTCTATGCTCCGTCCCCATACAAGGTAAATGAGCCCATAGTGAAATTGCGATGATCAGGGTTTTCCTCTAAATTGGACAGGTTTCCTATGGTGTGCACATGTTCCACAACAGCAGGGCGGGCATGTCGGAATGGGCAACTGGACAGATGCTGGAAAAGGGGACACAGAGGGCTGCAGGGGGCACATGCTGTGGTGCAGCTGGGGCACAGTGCGGACTAGGGTAATTCCTAGCTGGCCCATAGGAATGCTGAAACAGTAGAGCAGCCAGACAGCAACTGCTGAGGGCCCAACATGGGCAAGAGTGTGCTTCCCACGGTGTCACAGGGAATAGTACCCAGCAGGTACCCCCAATGGCACGGAACATTGGCAGGTGGTGCTGGGGGAAAGCGTGGACAGCTATGCAGGCACCCCTACCCCAGAACCCGCACCATAGGCAGCCGCCTACCCGCACACTGGATGGCCTGAGACTGCGCAGCACCAGCACCACCAGCAGAAGGGCATGTCAGCATGGTGGCAGAGGAGTACTGGTGGTGGAGGGGGCAGTGGCAGCTGCCCAGAGCAGACCATGGCCTAGCCCTGTTTAGGTGGGTGCCGTGCACTGCAACAGACAGGCTCTGTCTGACAAACAGTCATGGTATCTCCAGGGAATGCACTTTCTCTGTGGCAACACAGTGGTGCAGTGAACACAGTGTGTTCAGGAGCAGAAGGTCACAGGTTCAAGTTCCTGCCAACCCTGTCCCCATATTTTACCCACTGCTAATACAGACAGAACCTTTATTGCAGATAACAGAAACATGCCCAATAAACCTACATTTTACCCTACAGAGCACAGACACCATGAACATGCACATTACCTAGAGCAGAGTCTCCCAAATGCAGTCCTGGAGGGCCAGACACCATTCAGGTTCCATGCTGCCTCTAATAAACACGGCTGTGCTGCATGTCTATGCACCGCCCCCATGGTATGCAGATGTATCTCATGCATATTCATTAGGGACAGCATGAAAACCTGAACAGTGTTTGGCACACCAGGACTGGAGTTGGGAACCTCTGCCCTAGAGCAGCGGCCAACAGGGGCAGACACACCCTCACCCACAGGCTCCATTATCCAAAGCCTCCTGGAGAGGCAGGATGTTGGGCCCTGTGTGCATCTCCCAATACTAGCACTTGCCTACCTTAGCAATGCCACCCTAAACCTGGGAATATTGTACACACCTATCAAACGATTGCTATGATTACTGGCAGATAGCAATTCCTAAGTTAAGCACAATTTGCTGATTGAGCTGCATCATAGCAACCTTTCTGCTGTCTGTGGAGTGTGCTTCAGGTCTGATGTCTGACAGTGTTTACCACCCTGGGGAGTGACCCCAAAAGTATTGCGTACCATAGCCATGCCTGCACTGTGCCCAGGACTGGTGCGGTGGCCAGGGCTGCCAAGAGCTTCTATATTTGCACAATGCTGGCATAGGTGTGGGAGCGTGTGTTTGTCTATCCAGTGTGTGGTGTCTGCCAACACCTTCCTCAGCCCACACTGTTGCCAGTGTAAGCCTGCCAATGTGCATAATGAGGAGCAAGGTACCATGGGTATAGCCCGGACAGGGTGGCCTGGCCAGGATGCATCTGCACAGGGCATAGGGCAATGGCTCGGACACTGTAGTTCCTGACAACCACCTGCACGGACAGGGTGGCCACAGCATGTCCTGCTGGGAGGTCACTCTCACCCTGACTAAGCAGTGACCACGGCATGGCTAGGTTCCCCCATAGTGCTATATAGTGTTTTTCTCATGTGATGTTTATGGTTCCCTTTTGGGGCCCAATCACTGACTTATTTGCTTGGGGTACATGCATTTCCTCCAGAAACATGCACTATGGACTAGCTAGCAGACTGTCTACAGCTAGTATGTATCTGGCTGGAGACTTGCTGCTGGAGAATGTCAGATAGTGGTGGGGGGCAGCTGAGCATTTCCAGGCCTTCTGTCTGCCTTGCTTTATGGATGTGTACAGATCTGCGTTGCCTGCCCTGTATGGTGTCTGTTCCCCAGCAGGATTGGGGTTGATGGTCCTCTCTACTGCCACCATTGCAGGGAGGTAGAGTGTGGCTCTGTTGGTGGGAGATCCTGTTTCCCACCCTGAGCCACAGAGAGTGGGTTGGGTGGTGGTACATAATCCACTTATGGGTCCAAATACCCCCCCTTCGCCTACATCATGCGACCATGGTACCAACACAGGATATGCACTATTTTGGGTGCATCATAGCCCATAAGGGCTAGACATGACTGAGAAATACAGATGTGTCTGCAGGAACTACCTGTCACACACACTACCACTGATGGGGACCTGCAGTATAGCCTATTTCAGCCATGAAAGGTGCTGTGGACCTGGGGCTGGGTGCCCCACCTCACCCTCAGGGTGAGCACAGTACCCGCACAATGTGACGGTCTGTAGCTACTCTGTGCCAGTAACATACACGGTCAGTACCCCCTACCAGGCTGAGGTGCTGTGGGGGTGCACACGGTCAGTTCCCCCTACCAGGCCGAGGTGTTGTGGGGGTGCATACCCCATCTTGTGATCATCTGTAGACTGCTGATTTGCATGTGCAGTGCATCATGGGTACGGCTTGGTTAATCCTATCCTGGTAACCACAGCAGACTGTTTGTGTGGTGACATGCAGTCCTTCTGTAGCCAGCCAGGGGCTTGTTAATAGCTATAGCCCATTGGTTACTTCACTGCCTGTGGAGCTGGAGGTCATGGGTTCAAACCCACAGTGGGGTTATTTGATAGGGCTATCTGGAGCATTGTCAATTTTTAATGTACATTAGTGCTGCCAGCAAAAACACCCTCAGAGTACTGTAACCATAAGGTGTCTCAGAAGGCGCTTTATAGGGTGCCCTATAAAGTGCCTTCTGAGGCACCTTATGGTTACAGTCCATATAAGGTGCCTTATAAGTTGTTCTACAGAGTGCCTTATAGAGTGCCCTATAAGGGAAATTATAGGGTGCCGTGGCAGACAGTGCACTTTATAATGTGCCCTATGGAGTGCCTTATAGGGTGCCTTATGTGGCACCTTAGGTTATGGCACGTGAGGGTGTGTTTGCTGGCAGCAATAATTAAAATACAAATAAAATGTCTCAAGAAACAATACTTACATGTCAAAGCTGATGCCTCAGCCAGCCTTATGCATTAGGCACACTGGGGGATCAAACTCATGACTCCTGTATCATCAGTTAGTGTATTAACCATTGTACTACACCTCTGCTGCTGTGTTTTCATGTTTGGGCGCCTACTTAAGATTACCGCGTGTTAACGCGCTTAGCGGCCCTTAGTGGCGCTTAGCCCGTTAATGTGCGCAGCAGCGCGCGTTATCGCGCGATAATCCTGTTTTGCTACTTTAAGACTGAAACGCCCACTCCTTTTATGGCAGCCTGCACACTATCGCCGGGCACACATTAAGACGGTTTAGTAAACATATCCCATAATGTTAATGTGCAGCTAAGCACCAAATGTCTGAGCAACATTTATTGACACATACAATGTTGGGCGGATCATCTGGCATGCAAGTTAAAACATGCTTCTCTATCCTTGCAACATGTGTGAGATATGGTATAAAATCAGTACCAGTGCAGTCATGTTGTGGGTGACCTGTTCCTCTCTCCCAAATGGCAGGATGCATCAAAGTCAACATATAGGGTGGCAGATAAGGAGATTACAGACTCTCAGACTTTTTGTTGAATTTGTAACTGAAGTAAACCATGAAGTACTTAGTGCTCCTCTTCTGTCTCCTCTCGACTTTGGGATTCACCCTTGTCCTCTAGGTCCCATGCTGGTGGATAGCCTACTCTGAGCCATGACATAACCTATAGGGACAGGCAGCCTCCATTATTCCATAAGCCCAGCCCTTATTCTTGCCTCCTTCCAATGCACTTTACCTCCTGTGTCCTCCTTATTTTTTTTATCTTTATCTTTATTTGCGAGGTTTGATATACTGCCCTTGCTGGAGCGTCAGGGCGGTGTACAATAAAACAATATATTGGCTACAGAAAGTTGAAGGAGGAAAGGAACACCATCAGTAAATAGGAAAGTAAAGAAGAATAAAGGAGCATAACAAAAAGAGGTGGGGAGGCAGGGTTAGGCATGGGAGGCACAGGTATGAGGGCAGGGGGAAGGGAACTGCCAGATGAATAAGTGAGGATATTATTGAGTTAATGGTGTAGGAGGGCTCGGCGGGGAGGGTCAGGGCCATCAGCGAGTGCAGGAAGATCATAGGCCTGACAGTAAAGGTGTGTTTTAAGAAGTGCCTTGAAACGTGGAAAAGATAGTTTAGTGCGAAGGGAGTACAGGAGCGAATTCCATAGAGTGGGACTAAGGAAGAAGAAGGCCGAGTGATGGGTGAGCTCGAGGTGCGCCTGGGAGGGGGAAGGGAAGGGAAGAAAAGACGGTTACCATGTGCAGAACGGAGGAGACGAGGGACTGGTTGGAGGTGGAGGATATCGGCCAGATACTGTGGAATACTGGTGTGTAAGACGTTTTTGTACATAAAACTTGGAATTTACTGGCCTCTCTAGAGTGATACAGTATCCCCTTACATTGTTGTTTCATTAATTTTTTTGATAATATCAATGCATCATGATAGAGAATATTTCCTCTGTCTGCCTCAGCACTCTCCAGATAGTGTCGGGCGCAGAGGCAGTCTGTTGACAAAGCTGGGACAGAGACAAACGTTATCTGGATAGCAGCGATATATTCAGCCCATTATCCAGATAGCAAATCAGATAGCAAAAAAGGCTGTCCTAACATCATGATTTTTGCTATCCAGATAGCGGAGTGAATATTGTTCGCTAACTGGATAACAGCATCGGTCACCACAGTATCCAGATATTCAGTGAGGGGCATCTACTGGTGCTGAATATTCAGTGTCTGGCCAACTTACCTGGACACGATTACCCCAAGGATTTAAGAATTCGCCTACCATCTTTAGTGCTGCACTGAATCAAGACCTTTCCAGCTATCCAGTGGCCCCGGGGAAGAGAGTGCTTCTCCAATACGTGGACGATCTGCTGATAGCTGCTGTATCAGAAAGTGAATGTATACAAGCTACCAAAGACCTCTTGCAGTTACTAGATGAAGCTGGATACAAAGTTTCCAGAGCCAAAGCACAACTATGCCAAAAAGAAGTGAAATACTTGGGCTTTCGTATAACCCAAGGAAGTCGAAAATTAGGCAGAGAGAGAAAAGAAGCAGTATGCAGAATTCCAACCCCAACAACCAGAAAGCAAGTCAGAGCCTTTCTGGGAGCAGCAGGATATTGCCGAATCTGGATACCCAATTTTGCCCAAATTGCTAAGCCACTGTATGAAGCCACAAAAGGAGAAGAAAAGTCGCCACTGGAGTGGGGACCTGAGCAGGATACAGCCTTCAAGACGTTGAAGGAAGAATTGATGTCATCACCATCCCTTGGACTACCAGATGTTCACAAACCTTTCCACTTGTTTGTACATGAAGCACAAGGAAATGCCTTAGGCATGTTGACTCAGAAATTGGGAAATTGGGAACGACCTGTAGCATACCTATCGAAACAATTGGACACTGTGGCCAAAGGATGGCCACCCTGCCTGAGAGCAGTTGCAGCTACAGCTTTGTTAGTGAGTGAAGCAGACAAACTCACACTAGGACAGAATATACGAGTCACTGTGCCACATGCAGTCCTAGCCCTTATGGAACAAAAAGCAAATCATTGGCTCACCAATTCTCAAATGTTGAAATATCAGAGCATGTTATGTGAAAACCCACAGATACAACTGGAAGTGAGCCATGCCTTGAATCCAGCCACATTGATACCTATCAGTGAAGAACTTCCAGAGCATGACTGTATAGAAGTCATGGACACTGTGTTCTCAAGCCGACCTGATTTGACAGATGTGCCCATAGACAATCCTGACCAAATCTACTATGTTGATGGAAGTAGTCTCATCATCAATGGACGACGCTGTGCCAGATATGCAGTAGTCACTCAACATGAAGTTGTTGAATCATCAGCCTTAGCCTCAGGCACATCAGCCCAGAAAGCAGAATTGATAGCACTCACCCGAGCACTACTATTAGGAGAAAAACTTGTGCTGAATGTGTATACAGACTCTAAGTATGCCTTCACCACTTTCCAGCTATCCAGTGGCCCCGGGGAAGAGAGTGCTTCTCCAATACGTGGACGATCTGCTGATAGCTGCTGTATCAGAAAGTGAATGTATACAAGCTGCCAAAGACCTCTTGCAGTTACTAGATGAAGCTGGATACAAAGTTTCCAGAGCCAAAGCACAACTATGCCAAAAAGAAGTGAAATACTTGGGCTTTCGTATAACCCAAGGAAGTCGAAAATTAGGCAGAGAGAGAAAAGAAGCAGTATGCAGAATTCCAACCCCAACAACCAGAAAGCAAGTCAGAGCCTTTCTGGGAGCAGCAGGATATTGCCGAATCTGGATACTCAATTTTGCCCAAATTGCTAAGCCACTGTATGAAGCCACAAAAGGAGAAGAAAAGTCGCCACTGGAGTGGGGACCTGAGCAGGATACAGCCTTCAAGACGTTGAAGGAAGAATTGATGTCATCACCAGCCCTTGGACTACCAGATGTTCACAAACCTTTCCACTTGTTCGTACATGAAGCACAAGGAAATGCCTTAGGCATGTTGACTCAGAAATTGGGAAATTGGGAACGACCTGTAGCATACCTATCGAAACAATTGGACACTGTGGCCAAAGGATGGCCACCCTGCCTGAGAGCAGTTGCAGCTACAGCTTCGTTAGTGAGTGAAGCAGACAAACTCACACTAGGACAGAATATACGAGTCACTGTGCCACATGCAGTCCTTGCCCTTATGGAACAAAAAGCAAATCATTGGCTCACCAATTCTCGAATGTTGAAATATCAGAGCATGCTATGTGAAAACCCACAGATACAACTGGAAGTGAGCCATGCCTTGAATCCAGCCACATTGATACCTATCAGTGAAGAACTTCCAGAGCATGACTGTATAGAAGTCATGGACACTGTGTTCTCAAGCCGACCTGATTTGACAGATGTGCCCATAGACAATCCTGACCAAATCTACTATGTTGATGGAAGTAGTCTCATCATCAATGGACGACGCTGTGCCGGATATGCAGTAGTCACTCAACATGAAGTTGTTGAATCATCAGCCTTAGCCTCAGGCACATCAGCCCAGAAAGCAGAATTGATAGCACTCACCCGAGCACTACTATTAGGAGAAAAACTTGTGTTGAATATATATACAGACTCTAAGTATGCCTTCACCACCTTACATGCCCATGGAGCTCTCTACAAAGAAAGAGGACTCATCACATCCGGAGGAAAATCAGTTAAGTATGGCCCTGAGATACTGATGCTACTTGACGCAGTATGGGCCACAACTCGTGTAGCTGTCATGCACTGCAGAGGACATCAAGCAGGAAAAGGAGAAGTTGCCCGAGGAAACAGATTTGCAGATGCCTCAGCACGACAAGCAGCTATGACAGGACAAATTTCGCCACAAGCCATGCCGATGCAGGCAGCATTGTTTCCAGTACCCTTGAACTCATGGACACCACGATATACCACCAAAGAATTAGACTACTACTGTAACAAAGAAGATGGAGTACTGAAAGATGGGTGGATTGAACTGCCACCAGCAGAGGGCAGTCAACCCCCAGGACAAATAATAATTCCTGAATTGTTAGGACCAGCCTTTGTCAAAGCTTTCCATGAAGCCACACACTATGGGAAGACTGCTATGGAAAAAGCACTCAGACCACATTTCTACATTACTCTATTGACAACCATATCAGCCTCAGTAGCACGTCAATGTCTAATTTGTGCCAAAAATAATGCCAAGCAAGGTCTCATCACACCACCTCGAGTTCAGTCAGGAGGTGTAACCCCCATGCACCACCTGCAGATCGATTTCACTGAAATGCCAAAAGCCAGTGGATACCACTACCTATTAGTATTAGTTTGTACTTTCTCTGGGTGGGTAGAAGCCTTCCCAACCAGAACTGAGAAAGCTAGAGAAGTCACCAAAGTTTTGTTGAGAGAGATTGTCCCTAGATTTGGGATTCCAGCAGTAATAGGGTCAGACAATGGACCCTCATTTGTTTCTCAGATTACCCAACAGTTAGCAAAAGCCTTACAGATACAATGGAAACTCCACACTGCATATAGACCCCAAAATTCAGGGAAAGTTGAGCGAATGAATCGTATCTTAAAAGCCCAAATGTCTAAGCTTTGCCAGGAGACACACTTGAAATGGCCCCAAGTGCTCCCAATAGCTTTACTCAGAATACGCTCAGCACCTGTGAAGTCAACAGCTTTTCCCCTTTTGAAGTTCTGTATGGTAAACCCCCACCAATAGTGCAAGGAATTAAAGGAAGTCTAGCCCAAATTGGTTCAGAAATAACCAGGCAAGAACTCCTAGCTCTTAGTTTTGTTCTGCAGACTCTCCATGCGTGGATCCAAGACCAGTTGCCTATCAACTTGACTGAACCCCTGCATCCCTACCAGCCTGGTACCTCGGTGTGGATCAAAGATTGGAAGAAGACACCGTTGGAACCCCATTGGAAGGGACCATACATCGTCATCCTGTCTACCCCAACTGCAGTAAAGGTAGCGGAGATCGACGCCTGGATCCACCACAGCAGAGTCAAGCCTGCAGCAGCTCCAGAACCTGAGCAGTGGACAGCAGAACAGCATCACGATGCACCTTTACGAGTCACTCTGAGACGGCAACCAGCAGCATAAGACATTTTGTCACAGTGCCTTGCAGTAGCCAAGTCTTTCGAAGAGGATTGCTGTTTTCCATACAGCAACAGTTTTGTTTCAACGAACCCAATCTGCGTGTGATTTTGCACAATACTTTGATATCACTTTAACTAACCATACTTCAAAAGCCAACTGAAATTGCTAAGTTGGTTACTGTGTGATGGACAACTTGAGGATCTTCAATCAACACTCAGCACCCGTTGAAATTGCTTAATTAGCACGCGGGACGAAGAAAAGATCGTCGTGGTCAAGATTTGCAAGCTGAGGATTCAGAAGAACTCCAATCAACATGTATCTTTATCTGTGCTTAGCCTTGGTTGCCTGTTTTGGAGGTTTAGAAATGACTTATGCTTTACCTCCATGTACTGCTTGCGTTACTTCTACTCGAACTGGACTAAAAGTAACTCAGACTTTGGTTTATCATTCTCACTACAAATGCACTGGTAAAGTGACTCGGTGTGTTTATAACACCACTGAACTAAATATTTGCATCAAAGGTAGCTCCAGAGTATGCTATAATCCGCATCAGAACCCATCATATTATACATTGGAAATGCGATGGAATGATGCAGATGGACCTATAATTAATGCTACGCGACCACTTAAAGATGCTAGTATACCTGCTGTTTTATATTTTGATGCATGTGATGTTATAAATAGAGATGGTCGTTCCAGATGTGGTACCTGGAAAAAAGCCTATCGTAATGATCATAAATATATGTGCCCAGAAGGTGCCACGGGATGGAGAAAGTGTACTGGTAAGAAAGAATCATATAGTACTGCCCCAGCTGCAGATTACTATTGCCCAAACTGGGAATGTGTTTTTTATGCTACATGGAATGCTGGTATTACAGATGAACAGAGAGATAAACGAGTTGCCACTTTGACTAAGTCAAAAACAGATGACAAATGTAAGAAAGGTGCTTGTAACCCTTTGCAATTAAAGATCCGTAATCCTAATGCATGGAAACAAGGGTATAAGTTTGGTTTACGTATTGCAGGAGGAGCAGTAGATCCAGGAACTATTGTGTATATAAGATTGAATACCCAAGCTTACAAGTCATCTAAATACCACATCCATAACACTTTTTATGAAGCTATGCATGTAAATAAGTTTGAGATTCCCCATCCATCCCAGAATTTATTTCTAGAATTAGCTGGAGCAGTAGTATCCAGTCTAAAGATTTCAGATTGCTATTTCTGTGGCGGAACCCAAATGGGTGACCAATGGCCATGGGAGGCCCAAGAGTTGAATTACTCTCTGACTTACAATCAAACCAAATTACACAAGACTACTAGCGAATGGGTGTTAGCGCACTCAATCATTGGACGTCTTTGTTATGCCAGAACTGGACCTCAGTTCACCCAACTGGTAGGGCAGCTGGTCTGTCTTAGCCAGAAGTTCTATAATGCCACTACCAAGAAGACATCATGGTGGTCAGGAAGTAAAGAACCTGAACCTCCTAACCCATTAACCAGATTTCCTGAACTTGCTAGTTTATGGACTAACCTTGCCAAAACACATGCTTGGCAAGCCCCACCTGGCCTGTATTGGATCTGTGGAAACCGAGCATATGCTCAACTCCCATCACACTGGGGAGGAGCATGTGTCTTAGGGACCATCAGACCTTCTTTCTTTCTCTTACCTACGGAACATGGAGAACAATTAGGATACCCAGTGTACACTACCCACAGACACAAAAGAGCAGTGCGACGAAAGAGAGCACCTCTTCAAATAGGCAAATGGGAGAAGTGGGAGGGTGATGATTGGCCACCAGAAAGAATTATTGAGTATTATGGGCCTGCTACTTGGAATGGTGATGGTATGTACGGATATCGGACACCAATTTATATGATTAATCGTATTATTCGCTTACAAGCTGTAGTTGAAATAATAACTAATGAAACTAGTCATGCTCTCACACTTTTAGCTAGACAAAGCACCCAAATGCGCACTGCCATATACCAGAATCGTCTAGCACTTGATTATTTGTTAGCAGCTGAAGGAGGAGTATGTGGTAAACTGAATTTAACTAATTGCTGTTTGAAAATAAATGACAAAGGTCAAGTAGTTGAAGAAATTGCTGAAGATATGCGTAAACATGCTTATGTGCCAGTACAGACTTGGCACCCACTAAGGTTACCTAACTGGTTTGCTAATCTTTTCTCATGGCTAGGAGGACTAAAGACTTTTCTAATACTAGTATTACTGATTGTTGTTGTTATTTTTCTATTGCCATGTATAATCCCATGCTGTATGCGTTCCATTCACAGTGCTATTGATAGTACAGTAGAACGGAAGACCGCAACTAAAATAATGGCCCTGTATAAAGCTAGTCCTAGTCGAAATCCTTCAATCATGATATAACTATTTCAAGGTGATTTATTCTCACACCTTATTAACTAATAGGGTGAGATTAATCAAAGGGGGGAATGTGGCAGGTGTAGGCCTGTGATCCACAATGTCTGACATAAGTAAGCCTAACTAGCTTGACCTGTAAATGAAGCTTGTGAAGAGGCCCATAGGAATTGCACATCCCCCAATATGCTGCTATAGAATTGAGAACTCAGAAAAGTATTGAATTAGCTTAGACAAGCAGAACAGATGGAAAAATACAGAAATTCATGTTTAAAACTGCTGACAGAAAAGTTCTAGAGCCCTGCTTCACTGCACGTAGCAACTAGCCCAATAGCCTTGAAAGAAGGAAAGTAACAAGTTAGTGAACTGACCATTGTAATTGGGACTAGAAGGGGGGTAAGCAGGTGCCAAGCCCACTGAAAGAATATAATTGGATAATTATATCAGTACCGGGACCAATAGAAGAGGTACGGGAGGTACGGGAGGTTACCGGGACCAATAAAATGTTTTTCTATACCTAGAATGGAGTAAAAGTCTATAAAAGTTGTTGTATTGCCAGAGAACTTTGCTCAACCATTTTGAATTTGATTCTGCTTGAGACTTGTGCACAAATAAATGATTTGGACCTTCTGAACAGACTCCTGGTATCATTGGTTTGTCTGCGCTCTGCTGCTACAGTGCTAAATATTCAGATTTTATTAAACCATAGGTGCTGGTACATAAAACAAAGCTAAATATCATAGTTAAATATTGCCCTTAAGGTTTTAATTAAAGAAGCATCTCTGCATCTTCTCTGGCTCTAGGGTTCTTTAAAGGCGTGGAGGCCAATTACCTTCTGGATGTCCAGCCCCTGTACAACCCCTCAGAATCAGGTCTTCAGACCTGTACGTGTAGACCAGGTCCCAATTCTGAAGGGCCTCATGCCCTACAGATCCCTGGCTAACTCAGTCCGGGTCTTGAATGGAGCCGTGATGCCATGGTGTCCTGTTGCCATGGCAGTACGGTTCCAATCCGGAGTCGCGATTGCTAGCCATGGAGCAGAGCCCCACTTTCCCTGCAGCCTGATCCTTGATCCGGCCTACCATGGCCAGGATTGGTCTGCGGGGGGAACACTGAACCCCTTACCTTCCTGCCACCGCCAGCCTCTACAAGGTGGATTAAGTTCCCCATCTAGAAGGCCGACTCAAAACATACATGGTTAACCTCAGAATCGGCCCTGTATGTCTGGGGTGACGGCCCGCCCATGCACCCCCCTCGATCCACCTCCTGCCCGACCCCTCCTGTCCCTATCTAAGGCTCCCCGTACAACTCTGCTGTTCATATAGGGAGCTTTGCATAGGGACAGCAAGGGGGACGAATAGCGGGGATGTACATCCAGGCAGGGCATACATCCCTGCTATTTATGCCTCAAAATGACCCCCTTACTGTTTCCTGTTTATTTGAAAGCCACAATAGCATATGTATGTGTTTACAGTAAAATGCCAAATAATAGCTCTAAGGATCTGAGAATAAAGCTTAGTATAAATCACTCTACTGACCCTGCAGCTGGTTGTACCACCAGGCAACCAGCTGGGAACTCAAGAAGTTTGTTTGATTGTCCAAGACCCCTGGAGCCACTATTGCTCCTTAGGGTTTTGGGCAGGACTGTCACTATCCATCTTCAGAATGGAGATATGGTAGCTCTTCTGAGAGATGTCTGCCTCTGCCTTTCCAACCCACAAAATAAGTCAGCAACAAAAACCCACCCACCTTCCCCTCTTGGATGAACCTGTTCATGGCTGGAGAACATTCTGGAGAGGATGTGGGCAGGCACAGTGGTGATAGGGTAGCTGGCACCATAGACCTTTCTAGGTCTATTGGAGAGCTATTCTGTCTGTGGCACTGTTCCATAGGGGTCTCATTCCTGTTCTGTACCTCCAGAGAGAATGACTATGACTTTCCCACTGTTCCTTCTTTAACACTCTGGTCTGGGCTCACATACATTCCAGGTGCCTAGGGTCCTGCAAAATCAACCTTAACTTGCTGCACCTAGGGACTATGCTAAGGACAAGTTCTCCCTACACATTCAAGAGCAAGTAAGGCCTTGGTATCCAGGCTCCAAAGGCAGCAATATATCATCAGGTCTGCACAAGGCCACAGGAACACACCTCAATGGCCACCAAACTAGGAGGTGCGGCCATGTACTTACAGTACCAGGTCATCACTTTGCCAATTCTGCACCCATCTCACTCTCAAATGAGCAGCAGGGATTTCAGTACACAATCCAGAAAAGGAGTCCTGTCTTCCAGGCTTCCTCATACCCAATGACTCACACTCCCCAGTAACCACCAAGGCAAGTCACTCTTGCTCATTCTCTGGCCTCACCTTCAATTTCTCTGCTTTTTTGGTCCATTCACTCTGCGAACTGTATTTGCAGCATCAATGTTTCATCAGTTCCCTTGCAGTTCAGATCCTGAACAGCAGTTCTGCCTTAAAGGGCTAACAGTGGTCACAGTGAATAATCTAGATGGGGCCTAGAACACTCTTTTCGGCACCAGGAAAACCCTATATCTGGTCTGTGCCATCAGTTCCTTTCCCTTACTCACTAATATATTAATACTTCAGGTCAAGCCTATACCAGTTCTTTGTTTATATAGGCTTTGGCCTCCTCTATGCAGCTTCATCCTACCATAGCATGCTACATGGGCTGTGAAGGGTGAACATATGTAATTCCTGGATACTACCTCCCCTTCACAGATGTCCACTTAGGAGTCACCCATGTGTGGCTGACTCATCCTGCTTATCCATGGAAAAAGCAAGGTTACTTACCTGTAACAGGGATTCTCCTTGGACTTCAGGATGTCAGCCACACAAAGTCACCCACCTTCTCCTCTCGAATGAACCTATTCATGGCTGGAGAACATACTAGAGAGGAAGTGGGCCTATTGGGGAGCTATTCTGTCTGTGGAGGGGTATCTGGCACATCCTCAGAGAGGCCTATCTAGACTTTTCTGAGCTATTGGAGAGCTTTTCTGTTCATGGCACTGTCAGATGATGTCACCTTTGTGTGGCTGACTCATCCTGCTTGACCATGGAGAAAGAGCATATTTATGTGTTTACAGTAAAATGTCAAATAATAGTCTAGGGATCTGAGAACTAAAGCTTAGTGTGTGCATTAAGGCTATCTAAAGTATATGCTAAATTGCATGGAATCTACTGGGGGAATAGTAAACATGCTAATCCTATAAGCAAAGAAATGCAAATGATGGAATGAAGCCTTTTTGGGTATGCACTAAATAGCACTGTGGATAGCCCATGGGCTCACTCAGGCACACTGAGAGTTGAGCCAACCCCCCCAACCTTACATAGCAACAGGGCTAGGATTTGCAAGGAAGAATCATTTGGGCAAAAGCTGAGATGCCAACTGATGGGTCTCTGGAGGAAGTCTCAGGGACCAATAGTTTTGAGCAGGTCGGGCACAAGGAGATGAGGTGCCCTAGTTGACCCATATGCTTGAGCCCCCTTCCAGCCCCCATTGCCACTGCTGCCGCCTCTCTCTGGGATGTGCAGCAGCAGCAATAGTCACAAGCAGCCCATGGCACTTACCTTTAAACTTCAGCACCATGGGCTGTTTGCTACTTCTCCCTCTCCGATGACTGATACCAATTTCCTGTTTGCACACACAAAAAGAAATGCCCAGGGACTATCTTCATCCCCAGAATGGCAGTGAAGGATGCGCTCACCATTAACAGCAACTACAGAAAAAATAGTGAAAAAAGTGTGGGAGAGACCATCAGATAGAGCAAATAATGGTCAGATAAACATGTCACATATCATAAGCTCTCAGTCATCATTCTCAACCTCTCACCCAAAAGAGTCCATGTACTATTTTCCACACTTTATTCAGGTCATTAAATCTTCAAAAAAAAGTAATTTTTACTTTGTTTACTTTTTTTAGCATTTTTAGCTCTAGCACTATTCACCTCCCCAACCCAAGGTTTCGCCTCCTTCTTAAGGGGATGGTGAACCGCTGCATTTACTTCAACACATTCCACATCAGAGCAATGGCTGCAATTCCCCAACCCCTGAAGAAGGAGATGAAACCTTGGGTTGAGGAGGCAAATGGTGCTAGAGCTAACTGAATGGAACTATGAATGTGCTTAGAAGGAATATTGTTGGCATAGTGAGCAGTTGCTATGTGAGGCTTTGGGAAGCCCTTGCTTGCAGCAGTGGTGAAGGCTTGTCACTAAATAGCCCTGTTTAGCAGGATGATCCCTAGCAGTTGTACTGCAAGATGATGGCTATGGGTAAGATCTGCCATTTTGAACACAGTTGAAAAAAGGGTAGGAGCAAAAGGAGGTCACTCCTATCCTGTCCACTAGAAAACAGGGATAAAATGTTGGTAACTGCCAGATGGGGTCAAGGGGGTGGGAGGTTGTAAATGGGGGGAAAAATGTGTTCGGTTTTCAGATCAGGCCAAAGGAATGGGGAGAAGGGATTGGGAGTCTGGACTAGCATCTGGTTTGAGAACTGAGGGGGGGATTTCATGGGTCTAGACTGGAATCCAGGTTAATAATGGGGGGGGGGGATCATGGGTGTTGGCTGGCATCTAGGTTGAGAATGGGAGGAATCGGGGGTTTTGACTGGAATCAGGGACGAGATGGTGAAGGTGGGAGAGTGGGAGGGTCAATGATGATTGCTGGCATTGTTTTCTTCTTAATCGGGGTTTGAGGCAGCAACCACACTACTGGACTGCCACAGGGGTGGTGGAAGGGCTTTTTCTTTGGGGTGGCCCAAGCACTGCTCTAAGCTCTGTCCTAACTCTGCCCCACAGGCAGAGACCCTTCCTGTTCTGCTCACCAGGATCCGATCTCCCGTGGGCAGACAGGAAAGGTCTTTGTCATGGTCGTGGCTTTTCTTCTGCCTGCAGGGGATGGGATCCCCACAGGCAGCCTACTGCCTGATGACCATGAGCACTGCAAATACCCTTCCTTTCTGCTCTTGGGTATTTTACCCCCTATGGGCAAAGAAGAGAAGCTGTGATCATAGCAAAGACCCTTCCTATCTGCCTGTGGGGATCTGATAACCCACAGGCAGACAAGAAGGGGCTTTTCTTCTTCCGTCCATGGTGGATGGGATCCCTGCAGGCTGCCTGCTGCCTGCCTGCCATGCCATGATTTTTGGTGGGTCAGGGCCCATGTGGCACACCCCTTTCTGATGCTTATAACTGCCGGTAGCATGGCTGAAATTAATGCCATCTCTTGAGACAGCTAGTGAGCAGTACTGTCCAACACACTGCCACTGGCTTCCATGTCCACTTTCTATGCTAGACCCTCCCCAATCCCACCACATCGTGCTGTAAGCCATTAGCTGGGATTTTTATTATGCGGACTGATTTTAGCACATGGTAGCAGTTACCATGAGAATATAGGAGTCATTCTGGAACAGGAATAAGCCCTGTGGATGTGTGTCTATGACCGTATTCTGAAACACCTGTGGCCCTGCACGTACATAGCGCTAGCAGAGGGATCTCAGAACATGGGCAAGAGGGGGTGGAATGGGGGGGGGGTTAGCAGTGGAGACATGCAATGCATAATCAGGAAAGGCCAGTGTAAATTCTGCATGTTTCCTATGGACATCCATGTTATACCAGCATAAATGCTCTGCAATGCGTCCCATAGAGATGAATGGCTGCGACAAAGATGTTTTGAACTGGTGTGTCTGCAGTCTGGAAGACCATAAGATGCAGTTGTAAAGAACAGAATGCAGAGGTGGAGGTTGTATGGTACAGAAACATTACTAAACACCCCTACAGAAATATTCAGAGGTGCAATGGTGATTATTCCAGCTATGCTGAATTTGCTGTGTGAGTTAGAGGAGATGATCTAAGGCACCCTAACAATTCCTGTCATCCGAGAAGTGGGACTATTGATGTAGGGAATGTATGTGGGTGAGTATAGTATGGATGCATGTGTGCAGATAGATTAGTAGTCCTGGGACCCCATGTCATCATGGTATACCAGCAGTTTTCCAGAGGTGTAGGACATCTGTACTGCAGATGTATGTTTTGTGTGACTGCAAGTGAGTGTGTATGTGTGTGGTTAGAGGGATGCATGGGAGGGGGGGGGGGCCCTGGTGTGCGCACCTGCAATTTTGAGAGGACATCAGTACCTGGTGATAGTGTGATTGGCTAGGATACATCAAAATGGGGTCTCTATGGCTAAATGTCACAGCATATCCCTGTCAGAGATAAGGGAGTCTCAGAATGAATTCATGCAACAGGGCACACAGCACCTTCAGCAGTCTCACAAATGTGCACATTTGTATAGACAGATGCTGGTTCTCTTGGGCATATAGTAGTTCTGTTTGCGCTGGTGCATCTACTAAATCTATGGGTCTCTTTAATGTCTGGGATATGCCCTGACATTTAGCTGTAAAGGACTATTTCTGATTTCTTCTGGTCCATACATAGCATTTGTACAGACTGTTGTCAGAGATGGTCAATGCAAGCACAATTAAAATGTTCACCTACTGCCATGTATGTTGTGCTGTAGGTATGTCATAGCAATCATATTACTCTCTACTTGCTGTTGTAATCTCTAAGTTCACAGAGATCACTTTTCATTGTCCTGGTCATGCAAAGGACTAGCTCATATACTGTTTTGCATCAACACATCTGTATCATCTGTTTTCCTGGGTAATTGGCATGGGTACCGCACCATCAGTGTGAGGAGAAACTTCGGGGATGCACGTTTTAACTGAGGAGGTGTGGCCACTCAGAGACAGGCAGCAGAGGAGCCATACATCTTTTTGAAATTTGCCGAGGACACTTGCTACATATATCCGTGTCCCGGGGTTTGTGCGTGCCGCACTGAACACATCTATGTCCCCAATTCAGGACCTGCAGGCACATCCAGACCCATTCATACAGAATTAGAGTCAAACAGTGCCTATTTTTCATTTAGACGTGTTCATGGGCCAGACATGCACTTTATTGAATTGCTCTCAATGCTAATGGTTGGCATCCAATAAAATGCACACTAACCCTTTAATGCACTTTAGTCAACATGCTCATTAGATTGCAAGCCTTTCAGGGACATGCAAATATCTAGTATACCTGAATGTAACTCTCTTTCAGCTACATCCAAACAAATAAATAGTGATGGGGGAAGGGTGGCATTAAGCTCAATATCCTCGGTCCTCCGCATAGTCATTCCTTAATGATTCCATGTAAGTCACATAAAGGCAACTTGAAACTTAAGTTTAATATACAAGCCTGTAAATAGTTGATATGTTTGCTGTTTCCTGCTCACTGTAAATAGTTATTATGTTACTGTTTATTGTGAATAGTTATTATGTTTCAGAAATGTTCAATGTCAATAATATTATCTTTCTGTTCTCTGCAAACCGCCCCTGATCTCTGGAAGGGGCGGTATAGAAAAAATTTACAAATAAATAAATAAAAAAAATTTAAAAGGCATTTGCCTAAATGCTGCTCTGTGGGATATTCATCTGCAAAAATGTGGTTAGTATTGCTGAATATCCCCAGTTTTGGCCTCTAAGTGCCCTAATATTAGCCAGCTAGCGTTGGAGTGTTCTGGGGGTGGGGCAGAGGTGGCACCTGAGGATACCTGGCTAGTAGCAATATTCAACTGCTAGTCAGTTATCCTAAAGCAGCTAAATTAGGAAATTTAATAGCTGGCCTGCCTTTATATGTCTGTGCAGCGCTGTGTACACTTGTAGCACTATATAAATGATGAATAGTATTATTATTTTTTATTTATTTATTACATTCTCTTATAAACCGTGCTATTCTGCATCAGTGCAGTTTACATTGAACAAACTGAAATTACATTGAAGAGGGCATTATAACTTGGAGATAACTATTTTACAGGGAACATGGGCTATGAAGGGTTAAGTGGCTTGCCCAAGACCACAAGGAGCACCTGTGGGACTAGAAACCCCAGTCCTTCCGGCCCAAGGTTGCTGTCCTCTAGTGGGATTTGAACCCCTGACCTGAAGTACCTTGCCCCAACCACTAGGCCACTCCTCCACTCCACTAGTAGTAGTAGTAGCAGCTAACCTGCCAGAGGCTGATTATCGCCACTGGCCAGTTGGGTAACTCAATATCTGGCCAATCTAGATTTACAATGCTGGTGACCAGATGTGACCCCAGCATCGACTATCTGGATTCAATGTTCAGCAGAGATGGCTAGCTGCTTTATCAGCGTTAGCCAATGTCACCGCTGAATCTCCACCCCTGTACTCTCCACGTTTCTCAAATCAACCCAATCACATATCCACCAAACCCCAATCCTCTAAAAGAAATGTTGAAAAGTATGCTTTTTTCTACTTGTCCCTTTTCTATATATTCGGTGTTATTTTGCCGTTTGAAAAATGTGTGGATATGTTTGCATTTGAAATTGTATTGCCATATTTCAAAAATGTAAAACAAAAAAAAAATCTGAAAATCAATGGCTGATCATTAGTCAGAGCTTCAGAAATGGTTCATACATAGATCATGCTTCTGGAAAGGTTCAACTGTAATAAAATTCTGCAATCATCAGTAAATAAAACTTTTTTATTAAAATTTGGTTGCACTAGCAAATACTTCATTTTTCTTTGGTTTTTAGTTCTTAAAAAGAGCATTGAGGGGAGTGGCTTGTTTCAAGATGGCGGCAGTGGAGATTTTCGAACATGCCTAAACGCAAGGGTAAAGCTAAAGCTCCTCCCGCGGAGCCTTTACCTCCAGCTGTTGGACCTATGGATCGCTTCGTTCGAATCACCGAGGAGCAAGTATTGGGGATTCGAGCGGGCTTAGAGGGTTTATCGGTTCCTGGATCGGTCCCCTCTGCCCTGGACATCACGCTCTCCCCTGATGGTCGTTCTCCTCCGGTCCCTCCCAGACCTCCAGCTGTTCAGTCGCTGAGCGATGACGTTCCGTCTCCTGATGGGGAAGCGGTGTCGTCGTCTCTGCGGGGCTCGCTGCTGATTACTGCTCGAGATCGAGTAGAGGGAGTGCAGGTTCCTGGCTTCCCAGAATCGTCATCTTCACCTGGTACCGAGGGAACTGTTCCCGATTTAGAAGTCTTCAAAACTTTGAAAGATAAGCCAAATTTTGCTGTAGTTGTACCAGCACCCTCTTTAGCTTCCTTCACTTTGCCTCGTCCTGCTTCGGTTACTCTTGAGAGCATTTGGGACGCTATTTCCAATCTGTCTACAGTGGTTGCTACTCAATTTACCTTGTTATCTAATAGGGTAACTGTTGCAGAAGAAGCTTTGTCTCAAGTATCATCTTCCTTGATGTCTGTTACCACTAAGCAGATTTCCATGGATCAACGGTTTGAAAGTATTAAGGACATATCTGACTCTTTGATTAAAGATAATAGTGTGTTGCATGCTAAAATAGAGTCCTTGGAGAATGCTGCCCGTCTTTCTAATCTTCGTATGTTAAATTTCCCAATTATACCTGGGATTGCACCGTTGGATACATTTAAAAAATATCTTCAAGAAGTGTTGTCAGTTCCTCCGGATTTGTTCCCTCCTGTGTCTAAGATTTATTATCTTCCCTTGGGGAAAAGAGAGCGGAAGATTTCCGGGGGAGCTTTGGAAATAGATATGCTTAATGTTTCAGCTTTATTATCTACTCCAGGGAACGAGGACATAGCTGTTTCCACGCTGTTAGTCACACTAGCCCTTTCCTCTGATAGAGAATGGTTATTGAAATTATTTTATAAAAAGCGTTCTTCTCTGTTTTATGGTAAAAAAGTGTTAGTGTTCCCTGATGTGGCTCGGGAAACGCAGAAGCGGAGGCGAGCTTTTCTTCTCTTAAAACCAGGGTGCTATCTTTAGGTGCTTCATTTATACTCCGTTTCCCTTGTAAATGTTTAGTCACTTATAAAGCGCAGAAATTTGTGTTCTTTTCTCCAGCTGATCTTTCTACTTTTTTGAGTTCCCATTTGGTGGTAGCTTCTACTTCGGGACCACAGACTCCATCATAAGTTTAGTACTCCTTGGAGCACTGTCATCATTTTGTTTTCTTGATAGCAATTCCTGTGATATTCCCTTTTTTCCTTAAGAAATTTTTCAATGAGGTATTTCATGTCAATTTTTTGTGGTAACCTCCTCCTCTTACTGAGGGCTATTTTTGATCCTTGCATATTATGTAGTTTTTTTGAACAAATTGTGTCATGTACTATTCTTGCAAGTGTCATTATTCTGTACAAGTTTCTTTGCTTGGTTTATTGTTAAAAAATGCATAAATAAATAAATAAATAAATAAAAAAGAGCATTGAGTTTGTCCACCATTAAAACATTAACATATATTCCCACTAGCACTCCATGTAGCCTTGGACAAGTCATTTAACCTGCCACTGCCTCAGAAAAATCCAAGTTATCGATAAACGCCCCTACAATTGAAACGGTGAAAAGCATCTACTACTCAATCAAAAGGCTGGCCAACTTGCCAGCTCAAAAAGTAAGATACTGCCAAAATGCTCATCTGATGTTGAATGTGTATTGCAGCAAGAAAACAGTCCGTTGTAGGGGCGTTTATACAAGGTTTGGCTTTCTGACATAGGACAACTGCATTCCCTTTGAAGGTGAACGTTTACCGGGACTAGCAGTTTACGCCATTTGTAATTTTTGTGGAGACCCTCTCTTGTGAGTGTCTCCTTTATTCAGGCTGGTTTTAGCCGGTTTTATTAAATAATTAAATGATTAAAATGGAGGACCTACTTCAAGAGAGGGTTTTTACTCTCTCATGGTAGGTGATCCAATAAAAAATAGTTTACACTGTTCATTGAAATAGGGAGCATTAGAAATATATTATGGGAGATTAGTGTATGTCCACCTTGTTACTGGAATACATTCTTTGGGCTTTTTTAGAAGGAATAATCATGTTCTGTCAATGCCCCAGTTTTATACTATTTCCTTTAATTGGTTTTGTCTCATTTGATTCTTTTATGTATCAAATAAGTATGCATATATAGTCCAAAGCCATTTCATTTGCCACTTTTTTTTAGGAGATATTGGACATTAAGGGGTTGGACTGCAAGGGTGCCAATATTGTTGACCACAACTGTAAAATTATGGTTTTATTTTTATTTAAAATCTTAATATCCAATTACAATAAATTCCATTTAAAAAAATATATTTTGGTTTTATCAAAAATGAAAGTAAACCTTGAATTTTTCACATATTATAAGCACAATATTCAACTGCAGACACATGTTCACTCACCTTTCTCCCTTGCTAAAAATCATAATATAATTTTTTATATTTTTATAAAAGTTCTTTTTGCATTGATTAGTCTCTTGAAGGCATTCTTGACATCCTTGTTTCTCACACTATATATGATTGGAGTTAATATTGGATTTCCAAACATAAAGGTCACAACAAAGAGTTTATTGTTATCCCAAAAAAAACTAGTCTTAGGTCGTAAGTACATAAAGCTTAGACAAGTGTATTGTAGAATAACAAAACTCAGATGGGAGGAACAAGAGGAAAAGGCTTTGCGTCGCCCTTCAGAAGTACGAATTTTAAGAATTGCTGAGATAATACAAACATATGAAGTAAAGATCAACATGAAGGGACATGTAAATAAAAGCATACTGAAATGCTTAATCACTACAGTATAGATATATGTGTTTGGACAAGTCAAAGCTGACAATAAAACTTCATCAATGTCACAATAAAAATGATGGATTTCATGGGACCCACAATAAGGCTTCCGAAAAACTAGAACAGTATCTCTCAGTGACACAAGAAACCCAAATGTGAGTGCAAGAAATACCAGTTTTACACAATGTTCCTGTGTCATGATGGTTTTATAGCGGAGGGGATTACAAACGGCTACGTAACGATCGTAAGACATGATCAGCACAAGCAAAATCCCCGAGCTCCCAAATAAAATATAAAAAAACATCTGTGCAGCACATCCAGCAAAGGAAATAGTTTTCTGTTTTGATAAAAAGTTTATGAGCATCTTGGGAATGATAGTAAATGACTGACAAACTTCCAAAAAGGACAGAGTCCAGAGAAAGAAATACATGGGTGTATGAAGGCGAGGATCAGCCGTTATTGTAATCAACAAAGCTGTGTTTTCTATCAGAGTCATCAAGTATATCGGGAACAATATCACAAAGAGTGAAAGATGCAGCTCAGGAATATCTGCAAAGGCCAGGAAGACAAATTCTGTCACGGAGGTCTCATTCTCCCATTTCATATCTGTGAAGATCAAAAAAAATATATAAACTAGAGGAATACACCTCATATTGGACATTACATCCAGCTAATTCAGATGTTTGCATTAGTACATTACAATGTGATCTCAGAGCTTCAGCTATGCTTCACTTATAAGTATTTAACTTTCACAATATGTTCAAGCATACTATAAAAATACAAAGTGTTATAGTTTATACTTTGAAATAGATTTTGTCTTTAGAATTTATGGGCCTGAGGCAGGTGGGGCAAGAGGGCGGCTGGCAGTGACTTTCTGTGGTGAGCTCTGTGCAACTGGGATTTGTTTTTTCCCACTGCTGCTATACCAAAGTGGAACGGCAAAAACCCAATTCACACATCGGGGTCGGGTTTGGGAGCAAAGAGCCAGAGTACCCTGTTTTGGACAGCTCTGGAAAGTCTTCTCTAGAGTGGAGCACAGAAGAGACGTTTCTCAGCCCCGAAGTAAGAGTCTTCCCCTGACAACCCGGAAGTGCTCCTGCAGGAGGGTGAGTTCTCCCGCCCGAGAGCCTTGTTGCTGGATCAGTCTTGGGAGATTTATTGGGCTCCCCTCTTGCATTTTCTTCCCCTGGTGTTATTAGCAAGAAGAAGGTGGGAGGAAAGTCAGCTAATCAACTTTCCAGGAGGAGTTTAAGATCACTTGTCACCAGGGGCAGCTCTCCAGTAACCTCATCGGTACTTTGGGACTCCATTAAAGCTTTAGACGGTTCCGTGAACCTTAATATTAAACAAACTGGTGCAAAGGTTGATTCCTTAGTGGAGTTAGTCTCTGCTCAGAAGGTTGAGATTGGCTAATATGCTGCTAAACTGGAGTGACTGGAACAACAGGTGGAGGAGTTGGGGACTGTTAAAGATGCACAGGTTAAGAAGAGCTTGATGCTATGGAGAAAGCTGGAATACTTTGAAAACCAGACCCGGAAGAACAACTTACATTTATTGGGCTTTCCTTGGTCTCCTGTACTTGGCCCAGTGGATATGGTAAAGAAGTATTTGGTGGATATCTTGGGCAGGTGGACAAAGGTGAGTCGGCTGATATAGTGTATCTGGACTTTCAGAAAGCCTTTGACAAGGTCCCTCATCAGAGACTTTTGGCAAAACTAAAGAGCCATGGGATAGGAGGCAGTGTACTACTGTGGATCAGGAACTGGTTAAAAGATAGAAAGCAGAGGGTTGGGCTAAATGGCCAATTTTCCCAATGGAGAAAGGTGAATAGTGGTGTACCCCAGGGATCTGTGCTGGGTCCGCTGCTTTTTGACATATTCATAAATGACCTGGAAAGTGGAATAACGAGTGAGGTTATCAGATTTGCAGATGACACAAAACTGTTTAAAGTTGTTAAAACCCAAGAGGATTGTGGAAAATTGCAAGAGGATCTTGATAAATTGGAAGACTGGGCATCAAAATGGCAGATGAAATTTGATGTGGACAAGTGCAAAGTAATGCACCTAGGGAAGAACAACCCAAACTATGGTTACACGATGCAAGGTTCCACATTAGGAACCACCACCCAGGAAAAAGATTTAGGCGTCATTGTGGATAACATGTTAAAACCCTCGGCCCAGTGTGCAGCAGCAGCCAAGAGAGCAAATAGAATGCTAGGAATGATAAGGAAAGTAATGGAAAATAAAACAAAAGCTATCATAATGCCTCTATACCTTTCCATGGTGAGACTGCACCTTGAATATTGTGTGCAATTCTGGTCGCCGTATCTTAAAAAGGATATAGCGTTATTAGAAAAGGTTCAGAGAAGATCCACCAAAATGGTAAAGGGGATGGAAGGATACTCCTATGAAGAAAGGCTAAAAAGGTTAGGGCTCTTTAACCTGGAAAAGAGACGGCTGAGGGGAGATATGATAGAAGTCTATAAATTAATGAATGGAGTGGAACAGGTAAACATAGATCGACTGTTTACGTTATCAGAATATAGGAAGACTAGGGGACATGCAATGAAGCTACAGGGTAAACTATTTAAGACTAATAAAAGAAAATATTTTTTCACTCAATGTGTAATCAAACTCTGGAATTTGTTACCGGAGGATGTAGTAAAGGCTGTTAGTGTAGCTGGGTTTAAAAAAAGGTTTGGACAAGTTCCTGGAGGAAAGGTCCATAAACCATTATTAAGAAGGGACCCAGGATATCAATGCTTGACCTAGTACAAGCATTGCGGAACCTGTGTCTTTTGGGGAAACTGCTAGGTACGTATGACCTAGATTGGCCACTGTTGGAAACAGGATACTGGGCTTGATGGACCTTGGTCTGACCCAGTATGGCATATCTTATGTTCTTATGGGCATCAGACAATCTGCCACCTATAATTCGGGTGTATTATCTGTCTCCTACCAGTGGGGCACCCAGGAGCCCCACTCAACCTCAGTCCCAGAATCATTTAAACTTAACTGGTTTTTTGGAAAGCTCATTGGAGCTGATGACTGCCAGTAGCATTTTGTTAGTGACTTTCACTTTTGAATAGGACAAAACCTCTATACTACGTATTTACTTCAGACATATGAAAGAGTTGTTTTTTGGATCTATAATCCGTATATTTCCTAATATTTCTAAGTGCACCAAGCCTGGCACAAAGAATTTTTGGCCTTGTGGTCACGAGTTCTTGCATTTGGAGGTACTTAGTTGTTAAAATGTCCTTGTTTATGTAAAAACCTAATGCTCTTTAGTAGACATACCCCTAAATGTATAAACCCTTTTGAACCCCCCCCCCCCCCAAAAAAAAACAGCTAACCACCCCTGCTATTCTTTACCGCTGGATCTAGATTTCAAGACTGATCTCTTCCCCACAAAATATTCAGATACACACAAAATGCTAGTGTGCCTCATTGCTCCCTTCCATCCCTGCCAAAACTACAAAATAAAATGATATCTGGGGTAACAAGCTCTTCTATTCCCACTGCAGTCAGTCGCAGATAACAAAAATAAATATATACATTTCAGGAGCAATGTTTCCTGCGTCCCTGCCCCCTGACTTTAGGAATGCTTTTCTCTATGAATTTCTCCTGCCTTTCCTGGTGTCAGTAAAAATAAATTCTGATTCCCCAGGCTATTCTCTTCCTTGCTAATGACCAAATGTTGTCCAAAGCAAGGAGGGAGGGGCATTTTCTGTTTTTGGGCCGTCAGCTGGGAGGAAGAGAGGACAAGGATATCATCATGGGACAGTCTTTCTTTTGCTTAACTCATCCAGGACTGCCTGGTTCACTCTAGGCCGGCTATTTGGCCAACGGCAATTGGATAACTTTGGCAGGCCAGCACTGAATATCAGCACTTTCTGGCCAAGGTTTAACCCTGCTGTGGCTAATAATTAAATTGGGAAATCCAAAAGCCAAATTTAGAATATACAACAACACTGGAGAAATAAAACTACAAATTAATTTCCTCTTGTATTAAACAAAAATGTAAAGATGTTTGCGGCAGCTTGATGAAAAAGTTTCTCAAATTAATGTAGCAATCACTAGAGTCCCAAGTTTTGCCTTTGCAATCTACTAATATTTTAGGTATTAAAGATTCTTTAATCTTACATTCTAAAGTGGAGGCACTTGAGAATTCTATACGAAGTCGAAATTTGAGGTTTTTAAATTTTCCTCAGTCAGCTTTGCTGTCATCTAAAAATTTTTTTGATAAATATCTTAAAGAAATTCTTGCTATATCAGAGTCAAATGAAGTTTCTCAGCTGTATTATCTCCCCATGGGGTCAAAAAAGGTTAATTCTGCTGAGGGTGAATTGGATGTTATTGCTCCTTCTTTGGCTAATCTTACAGATTTTTTAGAGGATTCTCAGGATGAAATTACTACCCGTTCTACATTATTGGTAACGTTTTTCTCTGTTACAGTTAAACATCGCATATTAAGATCATTCTTTAAGGTTAAATCTGCTAAATTTTGTGGTCAGCCTTTTAGTATATTTCCTGATGTTTCACGTGCTACACAATTGCGTCGGCGGCATTTCCTATCTTTGAAGCCCCAGGTTGTAGCTCTGGGTGCTTCTTTCTTTTTACGGTATCCGTGCAAATGTCTTATTTACTATGAGAATGTCTCATATGTTTTTGTTGATGTGTCACAGTTGGAAAAGTTCTTGTTAGATGGACAAGGTTTAAAAGGGGAAGGAAATACTTGATTAATTAGATCTCTTTCAAGGTGGCCATTTTTGTTTTGGCCTGTTTTCTGTTTAATTGATATTTTTTTCTTTTTAGTTATTGCAGCTAAGTTCTCTTGACGTGGTCTAGTTATTTTTTGACCCTCTAAGATTTATATGTGATGGTGTTCTTTAATGTGTTGATTTCAAAGCCGTTGAGAGGTGTTCCTAATTGTCCTGTTGTACAATTGGTTATTATGACTATAAACTGAATAAAAAAATAAAAAAAAATAAATTCTGATTCCCCAGGCTATTCTCTTCCTTGCTAATGACCAAATGTTGTCCAAAGCAAGGAGGGAGGGGCATTTGCTGTTTTTGGGCCGTCAGCTGGGAGGAAGAGAGGACGAGGATATCATCATGGGACAGTCTTTCTTTTGCTTAACTCATCCAGGACTGCCTGGTTCACTCTAGGCTGGCTATTTGGCCAACGGCAATTGGATAACTTTGGCAGGCCAGCACTGAATATCAGCACTTTCTGTCCAAGGTTTAACCCTGCTGTGGCTAATAATTAAATTGGGAAATCCAAAAGCCAAATTTAGAATGTACAACAACAATGGAGAAATAAAACTACAACTTAATTTCCTCTTGTATTAAACAAAAATGTTAAGATGTTAGTGATACACATTTCCCAGAGCTAACATATTCCAGTTAATAAATTCAAAATAAAAAAGTATTTTGCTGCTTTTAGTTTGGGCATTTTAATTTTCAGTTGCAATTGCTCCAGTCACTTAAGATATGCCATACCATACTGGGTCAGACCAAGGTCCTTCTGGTTTCTTTGTGTCTTCTGTAAGCTGTCCAATAACCTTTCTTCTCTCTTCTAGATTTTTGCCATTCTCTCTCTACATCGACTTTAACATACTGATCTTTCCCCCTTTTGCTTTTGCCTCCATTACTTTCTTTATTCCTTTATCATCCACTTAAATTTCACCCATCCATCCTCAATCCCCACTTATTCCCCCAATACCCAGCAAATCATAGATTTTTCTTCCCTCCAACACAAAATATATTTTTCCCTCTCCATCCTCCCTCACTCACCTAGTCACATCCCCTTCTAGTCACATCAGCTCCCTTCTAGTTCCAGCCCAACCCAGCATCAGCTCCCTTCTAGTTACATTCTCCCATGCCCCTGCATCAGCCTATTTATTTCTGCATTCATTTATTTATGAAAAAAGTGAAGCAACTACTTCTGTTACAACTAATGTTACCAAATGTCCCCGATTTTTTTGGGGGGTTCCCTGATTTTGACGTAGTGTCCCAAATTCCATGGACTATAACCACCTCCTTTCCCTGATTTCAGTGGGGACAGAGGCAAAGGGCATGGCTTCTCTTACATACCCTCTAATGCAGTCTTCTCATTCCTGGTAGGAGAAGATGTAAAATAAACTTTTCTGAAAAGAGGAATTTTAAGTGTGTATTTATGTAAGCATGCTTATAACTCAGTAAGGACTACTACTTTCTATTTTAAACTTTTGAAATTACTGAATGTTACTTAGACTGGTCATTTTGAAATATATGCGGAAAGATGCCTGAGGAGAGAGGACCCCTACTGCTCCCAGCCTAGCTCAGCCCTTCAGATTTCCTCTCCAAAAATCTGGTAACCCTAGTTACAATAGTATTTTTTATTATGAAAACTATGGCATAGCAATGGGTGCCACAGTGGCTCTGTTGATGGCCACTTTGTATGTGGTTCATTTTGAGGAACAGTTCATTTAGAAGTCCCAGACATTTGATTAGGGTGTATTTTTTTGGATGATTTTTTTTTGTCTGGATTGGAAGACTGAAACCAAACAGAACCGTGGATTGTAATGGAAGGAACTGTTTATTCAAATAAAAACCAGCCTGGCTGTTTTTTATTTGAATAAACAGTTCCTTCCATTACAATCCACGGTTCTGTTTGGTTTTTGTCTTGGCACGTGGATAAGTGCTCTTTCGTTGGATTGGAAGACTGGAAATTTTACAACAATTTCTTGGTTGGATCAACATAGGTAAACCCAACTTGAAATTTCAAAGTACTGTAGAAGTGCTTTGCATGCCTTTCTTGGATGTAAAGATTATGAAGAAAAGAATAAGGCTGGATACTACTTTGTTTCAGAAGACAATGGAAAGATACAATTTATTGAATTCAGTAGTCATCATCCCTCTAGATTGCCTGTGAGTAAATTTTTGCATTTAAGTCACATATGCTATACAATTGATGAGTATCAATGTCAAGCAGCCCATTTGATTTGGTATCTGCAGAGAGGTTATCCAAAAGTAGTGGTGAAGAAAACTTATTTATGAGCATTATATGCTCAAACAAAACTTTTATTAATAACACAGGTACATTACCAAAAAACTGCCTCCAGTTTTGCAACTGATTCCTATAGATTTTGGGGTGCTGAATCCAGGAAAAATAGCCAAAATGTTCCATCACGTCACGTTTTCTTGCAAAATTAGATTTCTTACCCATATAAGGCATGTTCACATAATTTCTTTTTAGCCGACTGCAGTTTATTTTCTTGGCCCAAAATAGAGGTTGTAATGGTTAACTAACTAGAAACACTCCCTCATGATATTTTAGAGTGTTTTGTATTCATTTTATACATTAACAGGACAATTGGGAGGCGGGGGGCTAAATCCAGTACTCGCGCTGGCACATGTTCTTTCCTGTTCGCCTCGCCTCGTTCGCTCGCTCAAACACGGTGGTTGCGACATGAACGTTCCTGTCAAATTTCAGTTTCTTGCAAGTTCATTATTACCTTTTGTTTGCTCAGTCGTAATCCAGCTTTATTCCGAAGTGGTTCACTACAGTTGTAGTTTGCAGTGCTGTGTGTTTGTGATGGCTCACAGAGCCAGAGGTTGCGTCAACTCTCCGGATAGTTTTTGTTTTATTTGTGGGGAATATACCGTGAAAAAGCGGCAGAGGAACATTTCTGCATTTATTAAAAAAGTATATTTCGCCTATTTCGGTTTGAAGTTAGGCGATCAAGACAAACCGTGGGCTTCTCACAAAGTGTGCAAGACATATGAGGAAGATCTACGCTTATGGATGAAAGGTAAAAAACAAGCATTTCATTTCGGAATACCTATGATGTGGCGTGAACAAAGAGACCACAGCAGTGACTGCTATTTTTGCTCTTGCATTGTGAAGGGATACCACTTAAAAAGTAAGAACGTAATAAGTTACCCCAACCTTCCCTCAGCAATTAGGCCTATGCCTCATAGCAACGAAGTACCTGTGCCTGAACCACCAAAATCTTTGGATCATATTTGTGTGGACGGTTCTGATCATGATGAGACTCATCAGATGGCTTTTCCCGATGAGTCCAGTACTTCCGAGTTTGAAACTGAACCAGATCCGAAACCTGAACTTTTCTCTCAAGCTGAATTGAATGATTTAGTCCGGGATTTAGGACTCCCAAAAGATGCTGCCCAACTGCTAGGTTCTCGGCTTAAACAGAAAAATCTATTGTCACCAGGAACAACTTTTTATTGGTACCGCGCAACCGCGAGACACAATTTTTGAAGTATTTCAGCAAAGAGGAAGATTTGGTATTTTGCAACGATATATACGGAGCGATGGAAAAGTTTAAACTCAAGTATGATCCTGCTGAATGGCGGCTGTTCATTGATTCGTCAAAAGACAGCATAAAAGGTGTTCTTCTTCATAATGGCAACACATTCGCTTCAGTTCCTATTGCTCACTCTGTTATTCTCCAAGAAAAATATGAGAATTTGGCCCTGATTCTTCAGAAGATTCGTTATGATGAGCATAAGTGGATGATTTGTGGAGACTTTAAAATTCTATCCATGCTATTAGGGCAGCAATCCGGTTTCACCAAATATCCCTGCTTCCTTTGCTTGTGGGATAGCCGGGCCCGCGACCTACACTGGGGGAAAAAAGACTGGCCAATTCGGGAGTATTTGAGACCCGGTGAGAAAAATGTTCTTCATGAGAGCTTGTTACCTCGTGATAAAATTCTATTACCACCTCTCCACATTAAGTTGGGTCTCATTAAGCAATTCATCAAGTCCCTTCCAAAAGATGGCGAGTGCTTTCGGTACCTTTGCTCAAAGTTCCCCCGACTTTCTGAAGTAAAGCTAAAGGAAGGAGTGTTTGTTGGCCCTGATATAAGGAAACTCATTTCAGATGGAGCATTCGCTGAAACGATGTCTGAGAAGGAAAAAGAAGCCTGGGATTCCTTCAAGGATGTTGTTCTCAAATTCTTGGGGAACAGGCGGGATGAGAACTATAAGGATATTGTTGCCAGGATGCTCAATGCCTTCAAAGAACAAGGCTGTAACATGAGCCTGAAAGTCCATTTCTTGCACTCCCATGTGAACTACTTTCCCGAAAACTTGGGGGCGTACAGTGAAGAACAAGGTGAAAGGTTTCACCAGGACATCAAGGACGCAGAGAGAAGGTACCAAGGAAGATGGAACACCACTATGATGGCTGATTTCTGCTGGTTGCTGCTGCGGGAAACCCCAGATAAAAAATACGCCAAGCAGCGCACCAAGAGAAGCATTCGGGGGAAGAAGAAACGGGCCCACCAGGAGATTGATTGACCCAAGAATGACTTTAAAATCTAAACTGTGTTGACAAATATCGTGTTTTTACTAAACTTTGAAATAAAAATTTGCTAGTTATTACCACAGTGTCGGATCTCATTTATTAGAATTTTATTTTCACACCATCGGGTGTTTGTCTTCATGTATTGCAATGGTGCGGTTTGCGTTTTCTATTATTACATACATACCTGTACAACATTTTTTGCACATTTCTTTGCTTTGCTTTGTGTCTAACCTCGCTCTTATATGCTCAATGTTTGTGCACATGAATGTGGCTGTTTTAAGTGCAGACAATTTTGCTACCATCACAGTGTGTTTTGTTGACATTACTCTATTCTTATGTGCTGCCTTGTTACAATTTTCTTTATTCTTATTTGAATAACTACTAAACAATTAGTATAAAGAATTCATCCAAGAAACTTTTATCTCGATCGCACTCAATCTGAAACGTTCACCTCAAACTGCTAACCCAATGTAGCAAAAAATCTGTATGTGATGGAGCAAATTGATTACCAGATTTGGATTCAGCGCACCAAAAAACGTAAAAATCAATCGAAACATTAGAGGCAGTTTAAAAAAAAATTTTTTTAGTGTACCTGTGTAATCTTCATGAACAGATAGATCAGCTAGTCTTTGTGCTATTGTATGTGGCAAAGGCTTTTTCAAAAGCTTCCATCATACATAAGCACTGGGAGATTTTGACCTCTCATATTTGTTTTGTTGATCACCCTTTAAAAGAAGAAGAAATATTGGTTATGTGGTTATGTGGTTACTAAATCAATCACTTGGACGATGAACTGTGATGGCAAATCTGATAGGGATCCTAAGGACCATTATGCATGTCAGAATTGTGATATGAGTGAGCAGGTAGTCCAAACTGTCTACCTGCTCCTCTGATCCCATACCCACCTTTCTACTAAGCTCTATCTCTTCTGCTGTCATCCCTTCCATCATATCCTTAACCTATTGCTTTCCACTCCAACTGTTCCTGTAGCCTTCAAACATACTGTAGTTACACGTCTCCTCAAAAACCTTTCACTAGACCCTACTTGTCCTTCCAGTTATTAGCCTCTCTCTCTCCTCCCCTTTACTTCAAAACCTCTTTTCAAAGTTTCCAGTGACTTGTTCTTCACCAAATCCAAGGGCCTTTACTCCATCTTCATTTTTCTTGACCTTTCTGCTGCCTTTGACACTGTTGATTACCACCTTCTCCTTGATACCCTGTCCTAGCTTGGATTTAGGGGCCCTGTTCTATCCTGGTTTTCTTCTTATCTCTTCCATCCGAGTTTTAGTGTATGCTCTGGTGGATCCTCCTCTACTGCCATCTCGCTTTCAGTTGGTATACCTCAGGGCTCTGTCTTGGGACCTCTCCTTTTCTCTTTACACTCAGTCCCTTGGTGCACTTATTTCTTTCCATGGTTTTCAGTACCATCCTTATGCTGATGGCTCTCAGATCTCCCTCTCTACACCTGAAATTTCATTAGGAATCCAGGCCCAGATCTCTGCCTGCTTATCCAACAATACTGCTTCGATGTCTCAATGCCATCTGAAATCAGGACCGACCCGTCCATTGTGCGAGAATGTTGTTCTCACAGGGCCCCACGTTTCAGGGCCCTTAACTTCATTCTCACACAGTGGTGCTCTTTGAAAGGCTGGCATCAGAGGGAGCTGGGGAAGCACACATGAGGCCTCGGCTCACCTTTGCACAGCCACCAGTGTGAAGAGTGGCATTTTTCCTCATGCTGACAGCTGTGTCCTTCTGAAGCGTGCGAGTGCCGGGAAATAACCTTTAACCTTTCTCGGCATTCAGCATGCTTCACGAGAGCACAGCTGCTAGAATGAGGGAAAACGCCGCTCTTCACTTTGGTGGTTATGTAGAGATGAGCCAGAGACTCGGGCAGACCTCCCTGGCTCCCTCTCAAACCACTTAGACAGGCATGGGGTTCTTCAGAGGGCGGGTCTAGGATAGGACTGGAAATGGCCAATGGGGGTCTAGGAGTGGAAATGGGCTGAGGGGGGCTAGGATAGGACTGGAAATGACTGATGGGGGGCTAGGACTGGAAATGAACTGATAGGGGTAAGATAGGACTGGAAATGGACAATGGGGGGAGCTTGGACTGGAAATGGGCTCATGGGGGGGCTGAAATAGGACTGGAAATGGCTGATGGGGGTGCTAGGACTGTAAATGGGCTGGTGGGGGGCTAGGATTTGAAATGGGCTGATGGGGGGGTAGGATAGGACTGGAAATGGCCAATGGGGGACTAGGATTGGAAATGGGCTGATAGGGAGTTAGGATAGGACTCAAAATTCCAATGGGGGAGCTAGGATTGGAACTGGGATGATGGGAGGGGGCTTGGACTGGAAGTGGGCTGATGAGGGAGTTTGGACTGGAAAGGGGCTGATGGGGGACCAGGATAAGACTGAAAATGGCTGATGGGGAGAACTTGGACTGGAAATGGGCTGATGGGAGAACTAGGATAGGACTAGAAATGGCTGATAGGGGGATCTGGACTGGAAATGGGTTGATGGGGCTAATATTGGAAATGGGCTGATGGGGGGGCTTGGACTGGAAATGGGCTGATGGGGGCTGGAAAAGGACTGGAAATGGCTGATGGAGGGTCTAGGATTGGAAATGGGCTGATGGGGAACTAGGATTGGAAATGGGCAGATGGTTGAGCTAGAACTGGAAATCGGCTGATGAGGGCTAGGATAGGACTGTAAATGGCTGATGTGGGGTCTAGGATTGGAAATGGGCTGATGGGGGGCTGAAATAGGACTGGTAATGGCTGATGGAGGACTAGAAATAGAAATGAGCTGATGGTGGGGCTGGAATAGGACTGGGAATGGCTGATGGAGGACTAGGAATAGAAATGAGTTAATGGTGGGGCTAGGACTGGAAATGGGCAGATGGGGGAGTAGAGTAGGACTGGAAATGGCCAATGGGAGAGCTTGGACTGGAAACGGGCTGATGGGGGGCTGGAATAGGACTGGAAATGGCTGATGGGGGTGCTAGGACTGGAAATGGGCTAATGGGGGGCTAGGATTGGAAATTAGCTGATGGGGGTAGGATAGCACTGGAAATTGCCAATGGGGAGACTAGGATTGGAAATGGGCTGATGGGGAGTTAGGATAGGACTCAAAATGGCCGATGGGGGGCTAGGATTGGAACTGGGCTGAAGGCAGGGGGCTTGCACTGGAAATGGGCTGATGAGGGTCTAGGATGAGACTGCAAATGGTTGATGGGGGAGCTTGGACTGGAAATGGGCTGATGGGGGCCAGGATAAGACTGAAAATGGCTGATGGGATAGCTTGGACTAGAAACGGGCTGATGGGGGACTAGGATAGGAAATGGGCTGATGGGGGGAGCTTGAACTGGAAATTGGCTGATGGGGGGCTGAAATAGGACTGGAAATGGCTTATGTAGGGCTAAGACTGGAAATGACCTGATGGGGGGTTGGACTGGAGGACTGATGGGGGGCTAGGATTGGAAATGGACTGATGGGGGGTTAGCATAGGGTAGGACTGGAAATGGGCAATGGGGGGACTAGGATTGGAAATGGGCTGATGTGAGGGGGCTTGGACTGGAAGTGGGCTGATGGGAGTTTAGGATGAGACTGGGAATGGCTGATGGGGGAGCTTGGATGAAATGGGTTGATGGGGGGGGCCAGGATAAGACTGAAAATAGCTAATGGGGAGAAGATGGACTGGAAATGGGCTGATGGGGAACTAGGATAGGACTAGAAATGGCTGATGGGGGAGTCTGGACTGGAAATGGGTTGATGGAGGGCTAGTATTGGAAATGGGCTGAGGGGGGGAGCTTGGACTGGAACTGGGATGATGGTGCCTGGAAAAGAGCTGGAAATGGCTGATGGAAGGGCTAGGATTGGAAATGGGCTGATAGGGGGAACTTGGACTGGAAATGGGCTGATGGGGAACTAGGATTGGAAATGGGCTGATGGGGAGCTACAACTGTAAATTGGCTGACGGGATGCTAGGATTGGTAATGGGCTGATGGGGGGCTAGGATAGGACTGGGAATGGCTGATGTGTTGTTTAGGATTGAAAATGGGCTGATGGGGGGAGCTTGGACTGGAAATGGGCTGATGGGGGGCTGTAATAGGACTGGGAATGACTGATGGGGGACTAGGAATAGAAATGAGCTGATGGTAGGGCTAGGACTGGAAATGGGCTGACGGGGAGCTAGGATTGGAAAGGGGCTGATGAGCATAGGGTAGGACTGGAAATGGTCAATGGGGGAGCTTGGACTGGAAATGGGCTGATGTGGGGCTAGGATTGGAAATGGGCTGGGGGGGTAGGATAGGATTGGAAATGGCCAATGGGGAGACTAGGATTGGAAATGGGCTGATGGGGAGTTAGGATAGGACTCAAAATGGCCAATGGGGGGACTAGGATTGGAACTGGGCTGATGGGAGGGGGTCTGGACTGGATGTGGGCTGATGGGGGTCAAGGATGAGGCTGGAAATGGATGATGGGGAAGCTTGGACTGGAAATGGGCTAATGGGGGCCAGGATAAGATTAAAATGGCTGATGGAGGGAGCTTGGACTGGAAATGGGCGGAGGAGTGGTCTAGTGGTTAGGATAAGGTACTTCAGGCCGGAGGGCCGGGGGTTCAAGTCCCACCTGGGGACAGCAATCTCAGGCCGGAGGGATTTCTAGTCCTATAGGCACTCCTTGTGGTCTTGGGCAAGCCACTTAACCCTCCATTGCCCATGTTCCCTGTAAGTATTAGCGTATATGTCTCATATCCCCTCGTGTTAAATGTATCCCCCAATTGACCGCTTTGACCCGGTGAAAAGCGGGATATAAATACAGCTAAATAAATAAAATAAATAAAATGGGCTGATGGGGGACTAGGATAGGACTGGAAATGGATGATGGGGGCACTAGGATTGGAAACAGGCTAATGGGGGGAGCTTGGACTGGAACTTGGCTGATGGGGGGTTGAAATAGGACTGGAAATGGCTGATGGAGGGCTAAGACTGGAAATGAGCTGATGGGGGGGTTGGACTGGAAATGGGCTGATGGGGGCTAGGATTGTAAATGGGCTGATGGGGTAGCTTGGACTGAAAATGGGTTGATGGGGTCTGGAATAGGACTGGAAATCGCTGATTGGGGTGGCTAGGACTGGAAATGAGCTGATGAGGGGCTAGGATTGGAAATGGGCTGATGGGGGAGCTTGGACTGGAAATGGGCTGATGGGGGGGCTGAACAGGACTGGAAATGGCTGATTGAGGGCTAGGACTGGATATGAGCTGATTGGGGGTTATGACTGGAAATGGGCTGACGGGGGGCTAGGTTTGGAAATGGGTTAATGGGATGAGCTTGGAATGGAAATGGGATGATAGGGGATTGGAATAGGACTGGAAATAGGCTGATGTAGGGGCATGGGAGAATGTAACTAGAAGGGAGCTGATGCTGGGTTGGGCTGGAACTAGAAGGGAGCTGATGTGACTAGAAGGGGATGTGACTGGGTGAGTGAGGGAGGATGGAGAGGGAAAAATATATTTTGTGTTGGAGGGAAGAAAAATCTATGATTTGCTGGGTATTGGGAGAATAAGTGGGGATTGAGGATGGATGGGTGAAATTTAAGTAGATGATAAAGGAATAAAGAAAGTAATGGACGAAAGAGCAAAAGGGTGAAAGATCAGTATGTTAAAGCCGATGTAGAGAGAGAATGGTAAAAATCTAGACGAGGAAGAAAGGTTATTGGACAGCTTACAGAAGACACAATGAAACCAGAAGGACCTTCGTCTGACCCAGTGTGGTATGGCATATCTTAAGTGACTGTAGCAATTGCAACTGAAAATTAAAATGCCCAAACTAAAGGCAGCAAAATACTTTTTTATTTTGAATTTATTAACTGGAATATGTCAGCTCTGGGAAATGTGTACGTATCACTAACATCTTTACATTTTTGTTTAATACAAGAGGAAATTAATTTATAGTTTTATTTCTCCAGTGTTGTTGTACATTCTAAATTTGGATTTTGGCTTTCCCAATTTAATTATTGTCTTTCTATTTCTAAATTGTGATCCCTTGTTTGGTGACTGTCTATGTTCTGCATGCTGAAGTATTCTGTTCATGTAGTTTCTATCGACAGTGCCACTTGTTCTCTAAAATGTATTGGTATTCTCTGAGATGTATTGGTTTAATATTTGCAGTGTTTCCTTTTGATAGGTAGGGTTTGGTGCTTTGTGAATCCTGGTAGTGCTGTTATGATACGGCTGGTTTGCTATGGGCCCTAAATGGTCAATGTTTATAGTACTTCCTAATGTGCCTGGCAATTGGCACTGGAGTATAGTACAAGGAAAAATCTGATAGTCTTTATCCAGACACTCATTAAGAGGCATGTTTACTAAAAGTTAGTGCATGTTAGCATTATGCAAATATTTATGCAAATGAGACCTTGCAATGAGTCTCCACGCATGTCTCTGCACCCCCGCCCCCCTCCTTGGGCCATCCCTTTCTAAAATTGAGCATGACTAAAACTGAGCTCTTTATCTTTCACCCTAAACACACCATTCCCTCTTCCTCCTTTCTCTATTTCTGTGGATAACACTATACTCCTTTCTGTTTAGTCAGATCGCAACCATGGGGTCATCTTTGACTCTACTCTGTCTTTCTCTGCACACATCCAACAGATAGTTAAGAACTGTCACTTCTTTCTCTATAACATCAGCAAAATTGTCCCTTCCTTTCTACACACACTACTAAGACCCTTATCCACTCACTAGTTCACCTCCCTTCTTGACTGTTATAACCTACTCTTCGCTAGTCTCCCTCTGAATCATCTTTCTCCCCTTCCATCTGTTCAATACTCAGCTGCACGGCTTATCTTCCACCAGTGCCGCTATGCTCATGTAACCCCTCTTCTCAAGTCACTTCCCTGGCTCCCCATTCGTTTCCGCATCCAGTTCAAACCCGTCCTACTGACCAAGAGCATTCATTCTGCAGCTCCTCACTACCTTTCCTCTCTTGTCTCTCTCTACACCCCTTCTGACAGATCCCTTTTCTCTGTGCCCTTCTCTGCCACTGCCACTGTTCATTCCACCTTGCTGCTCCATATGCTTGGTACAAACTACCTGAGTCAGCAAGTCTGGCTCCTTCTCTAGCCCTGTTCAAATCCAGGCTAAAAATGCACCTCTTTGATGTTTCTTTTGGATCCTGATGCTCCCCACTCTCTTGTTCAGTACTTATGTTTATCTTACCATACTTTAGTCCCCAGTTTTGCAATGTTTTTTGTCTTGATTAGATTGTAAGCTCTGGTGAGCAGGGTCTGTGTCTTAAATCTATATGTACAATGCTGCATATGCCTTGTAGCGCTATACAGATGATTGGTAATAGTAGTAGCTTGCGACTGAAGGAGATGTTTGGAAACGTCCTGTAAAATCGCAGAAAATTTGGCCTCACTCTTGTACTACTGGTTATGTGGTTTACATAACTGTTTGCCATGTTTGATGATTTATGTGGCGTGAATAAAGTGGCTGATATACTTTCAATGGTATCAGGTGGAAAGTGATCAATTTTGTTCCTCAGAAGAGGAGAGGGAGTGGTTGAGTAGCTAAATAAAATTTTAAAGAGCAATTCTGAATTTTCAGATTGAAACTGTTCAACCTAGTAGATAAAGATAAAGAACCTGGAGGTATGAATGCAGAACAAGAATGGCACACACTGATCTAATTAATCGTTCTGATGCTTTAAATCCAGGGAAACAGAGGAAGTCAATCAAATGGTTAAAAAAAATGCTACAGCCATTTTTGCTTTAAGTCATATGAAACCTAATAGGTGACAGGAGCTGCAGTTGACTGCAGTATTATTGCACCATAAGGAGAAATAAACAATTTCTGTGATGGATTTTAAAAGATAAGTAATATTTCCCTAAAGCAGAACTTAAAATTGAATGAATTTTGAAACATCCATGGTGTCGGAGAAAGATTATATTGATGGATGACTAATTGAAAATTGTTTTTTCACTATTCTAAGTTAGATTTGGAACTTTAATTGCTTCACTTTTTACAGAAGAGAACTGGAGCTTCATAAATAAACAGATGGAGAAATAAAGCTTTAACATAGACTGCAGTCACCCCTCCTTGACATTCAGCACTTAACTTAATTTACCTGTGTTTAGGGAACACCTGTCTTCAGAAACAAAAGTTGAATTCGGTGCATAAAAAGTATCAAAGCAATAATTTATCATAGAAAGTGTAAATGAATCATTAAATTCATCAATATATATGAAAATATAGAATAATAAATTACAAACATGAAATCATCATCAAAACATTCAAGCAAAAATATATATAACACTGTCAATCAAAAAATCTGTACCAAACTCATAATAAACCAACCTTCCTCACAAACATCTTCACTCACCAAGGGCTTGGTGCTGCACACTCCCAACAACTAAAGCATAATAAAATTACCACAAACTACCCTAATCTTCTAATCCCTATTATAACCTTATCTATGCTAGAATATTCTACACAATCTGAAGACATACCCAATTCTTCCTAATTCACTCTCCAGCATACCCAACTCTTTCTAGCCCTGTGAAGCCCTGTACTGAATGGGGAGAAAGTGAGCAAAGATAAAGAAATGACAATGGGCTCAAATGAAGATAAAAATCCAAACGTTCCTGTAAATCTGTATATCAGCAGCACAGCAAACTAAACCCCTAGATAGAGATCTTTTAGACTTGCTCCAACTGGAATGGAATCTGATAAATGGAACAAAATAGCCCTCAGAAACGTGGCCTTCCATCAATATTATTATAACTTCAAAGATCTACACTGGTTTGCTAAGAGATTTAAAAACCTAATAAGGAAAACTTTTCTATCAATTTAACAAACATTAAAATTTATTATACCACTTAGTATTAATGCATGTTAACAGCATAAAGCTGTATTAGTTAATTAATTTATTTGTTTATATATTTGGTCTACTGCCTTTTTTACAAACATCAGAGAGGCTTACAAATGAAAGCTTATATCATCCCACTTGGCCAGGCAACTGAAAAGAAAAAGGATACACACCCATATACACTCACAGAAGGCACAAATGACACATCTAAGAGGGAGAAATCACGAATCAACATTATAATAGCAACTTACACATTAACATAGTTGTAAGAAAAACATTAGGTTGGGGGTTTAAATAGTGCAGCTTTCATCAGCCTGCAAATCTAAAAGAAAAAAGCCGGCGGCCTGATATTTAAACATCATTGTCAGCAATTTTTTTAAACATCAGCTGAAGCATTTAAATAAAATCTTTTTAACAACACTGGTATCCAGATAGGGGCCAACACTGAATATCTAGGTAGAGCAACTATTGGCCACACTATCAGAATACTGACAATATTGAGGGTAGGGATATTCTTCGTAGGTGGAGCGTGGCCTTCTTAGGGGAAGCTTTGGCATTATTTTTCTAGGGATAATACAGCTTGCACTGTTTAGCATAAGCTGCCTTATTCACCTTGCATAATAATGAAGTGTTTTGCATGCATTTGCATGCATTATTGAACAAACATGCATTGGGGTGAAATAATACGGGTTAAGGTAAAATAACACACAATTTTGCCTGTTAACGTGTTTTAAGGGGAAAAAATCATACCTTATTCCCTCAACGCACTTTGATAACAGTTAACACTCTATGGGGAATATTTACCAAAGTGAGCTAACTACTAGTGTGGGGTTTAGCAGGTAGAAAGTATGCCTCCCTGATTAGGCAGGGATTGGACGGGTTAGATGCTGAACATGGGCATTCAATGCACAATGCAGTTAGTTTGGGAGCATCTGATGCATGCTAAATCATGGCTGTTGCCGTTATTACCTTACGGCTTCAATATACAAACAGCAGGAGTATGGTTGCACAGGTCCTTTGAGATTAGCATGTGCCTCTGCACTAGAATTTCAGACCAATGACATGCTATCTTAGCGCACTTTGGTAGGCATGCTCCTATATTAACAGTTGATGATTGCTAATTGCCTCACTAAATACCTAACACAGAAATTCCTGTTACAGGGTTTGGAGTGAGCATGGTAAGGGTGGAGACTGCAACTTGCATTTAATACATGAGTTGTTATCCTATGTTAACTAGTAACATGGCTGATAACATGGGTAGAGTTGACTATACCTTCAGAGATGCAGCTAACTACATTCTGCATTAGCAGTCATCTGGTTAATGCATGATAGAGACCTTTGCTCCTTGTTAACGGCATGGTTGGCTTCCCCTAAGATCCAGGAACACCCCCAAAAAGCTACCATGAAGGTTTTGCACCATTTGCAGGTTAACTTTTCAATTAGCTCATGTTAACTGCAAAATCTTAATGTGGCCAAGCAAATGGGCATCAAAATAATAAGGACAACTACTACCGGTAAAATTATCTATCTAAAACTTTAGTGCAATGCGACTGTGCTGGATGGTATGTTAGCTCTGCAGGATTAATATCCTTCGAAGTAGTGTGCAGATGCTGAACATAAAGACATAAGAAATGCCATACATGGTCAGACCAAGGTCCATCAAGCCTGGTATCCTGTTTCCAACAGTGGCCAATCCAGATCACAGGTACCCAAAAAGGCACACAGGTTCCACAAAGCTCATCCTGGGGTAAGCAGTGGATTTTCTGGGGCCTCTTTAATAATGGTTTATGGACCTTTCCTGCAGGAACTTGTCAATCTTTTTTAAACCCAGCTACACTAACAGTTTTTGTTACATCCTTTTCTAATTTCTATATCCTTTTTAAGATATGGAGACCAGAATTGCACACAATATTATATTAACTCATTTTTTCACCAATAAAAATATGTACAATTTCTCATACTAAAATTCTATATGTACTGTTGAAGTAAGAGATGTACAAAACAGTCTAGTTATGTGCTCTAGTATTATCAATAAACACCAGAAAAATCACCTGCTACATATGGCATTATTATCACATACCATACAGTTTACCTGACATATTAGCATTTAGTATTTGGGTGCAAATTTTCTCATTAAAAAATAATAAAAACTTACCATTTGAACTGGAAATACCCTTCACAATGCAAAAGTGATGTAAGATATATATTTCTAGTATTTTAAAAATGTTTTTATTTAAGTATATTGTGAAGCCTTAATATCAAATGATGTCTCGCCTATAAGCAAAATATCATAGGTGGCACTGGTAGGCAGGATCAAGCCGATGTCTATACCCTTGAAACAACAGAAATGTTCTTTCTTATCTTATAAATAATTTCTACTTTAATCCACAAGGAATACTTAGATTTGTTACAAGGATCTTTGCTATTTGATCCCTGAAGGATCTCAATTCATTACACATAATTAGAATAGGTCAAAGGATATACACAATATAATCACTCAAAGTTTAAACAGCAAAATAGAGTGAATCTGGATGGCAGTTTTTGGACTACTGTAGGTGCAGTTTCCAAATTCTCCTCGTTGGTGCAAAGTTAGTGGATACCTTTACTCGTGAACTTACAACCAAATTTCAATGAGAAAGTTCCCAAAAACCTTTTGAAATTGCCATAGGATTTCATAGGTATTTATGAATGTTTTTTGAGCAAATAGAATTTAATATGAAAATAGCTGATTTAGGGGCCTGTTTACTAAAGTGTGATACATTTCTGCACTTAATATTCATTGGATGCAAAGATTGACATACCAAACCTGTGTAGTAACTGTTTCGAGCATGCCCAGCATCTGCACTGCAGTTATCACACATAAGAATATAAGAACATAAGAAATGCCATACTGGGTCAGACCAAGGTCCATCAAGCCCAGTATACTGTTTCCAACAGTGGCCAATCCAGGTCACAAGTACCTGGCAGGTTCCACAATGCTTATATGGGGTAAGCAGTGAATAACTGGGGTATCCCGGATGCCCGTCTGCTCATGCCCAGAAGGACAACCCCACCCAATGCCCACACAATTAACACTTCATTTCAACCTTTCCTCCTTCACAAAACATGCTCACAAAGAATTCTGGAACAGCTTTGGTCGTAGCTTTATTAACCACATTATAACACCAGCCCAACCAGGGCCAACAAAACAGTTATAATTACCAAACATGACCCCACCCCCCCTCCACCACCCCATTCCGGATAATGCCCCTCACCAGCCATTTATTAGCAAGGTGGTGCATCATCCTCGCCCCTGCCCCTACCGCCCGCCTTGCCATATTAGTAGCAAAAGCCGGCTCCACTTGCCTTACACTGGGCAGAGACCCCAACAGAGATGCCTCGCCCACCCTGGGGAGCACTTCGCTGCCCTCAATGCGCCCTCAGCCATATATGCCCCGCCGTCTCGGCGAGCACTAACTTGATACCACGCACCCATACAATTAACCACCATCCCCCACCAGCTGCGACAACCCCCCCCCCCCAAATACACCACATGAGGAGTGGGTGGGCTGGGACAAACCTGCTGCTACACGAGCAAGCAGGGGAAGGAAGATCGCGCTCCAACGGTCTCCTTCCTGCCCTGCTTGCTCTTCCCCCGCCACAGTCACCAATAGAATTGCCCCACGCTTCTGACATGGGGCGATTCAAACGGCACCAAGACATTCAAACCCCCACCCCCCCAACCCCGCGCAAGACATCCGGCAGCGTCCTGGGCCCCAGGAACACGGTTATTACCAGCCTCGGGACCCGGCCCTACGGCACCGGATATTAACCGGGGTATCCCGGATGCCCATCTCCTTATGCCCAGAAGGACCACCCCACCCAATACCCACACAATTAACACTTCATCTCAACCCCTCCTCTTTCACAAAACACGCTCACAAAGAATTCTGGAACAACTTTGGTCACAGCTTTATTAACCACATTATAACACCAGCCCAACCAGGGCCAACAAAACAGTCATAATTACCAAACATGACCCCACCCCACTCCGGATAATGCCCTCCACCAGCCATTTATTAGCAAGGTGGTGCATCATCCTCCCCCCTGCCCCTACCGCCCGCCTTGCCATATTAGCAGCAAAGGCCGGCTCAACTTGCCTTACACAGCGCAGAGACCCCAACAGAGATGTCTCGTCCACCCTGGGGAGCACTTCACTCCCCTCAATGCGCACTCAGCCGTATATGCCCCGCCATCTTGGTGAGCGCTAGCTCAATACCCCGCCACGGCACAAGGTAGCACACCTAACCTTGTGCTGCCCTCCCCCCCAAAGAAAGCTGCGACCAACATAACCCCTCCAATACTTCCTGCCAATCATTCAACAACAGATCTTGCCCCACCGGAGAGAGGTGTATGCCACCAGTGCGATATAAGCCCGCGCACTTCACTTCCACCCAGGGATGTTGCACCTGAAGCCCACCAGCATGCAGGACCCAGCGCCCAATCTGTCTATTGACCTTGACCAGGCCTCTGGACCACCGACGCTGGCAACAATTCCCGCAACAGTCCGATTTCTCTCTTCACCGTCCAAATGAGCTGCCTGAAGGATCAGTTGGATAGGTCATTGCTGCCTAAATGAATCATGAGTCCTACTGGCAGCTGCTGCTGTCCGGCCCTCAACTGCATGAACGATACCAGCTGCCACCAGCGCATGCCACACTCCCCCATCTACAACAGCCAAATGCCGGAAGTCGCCAGTCCCAGATGCACTCCAAGAGGGCGCGATATGGCCCTGTGCTCTGCCCAGTACACAAACGAGTGACCAACGATTCACCAATCTCGAGCATACAAGCCATCTGCAATGAGACAAAGCTGACTGCAACCAGCTGGAAACTCTGCAAAATGAACAAAGTTGTTAGTACCCTCCACCCAACACACCACCTGTCATCGCATAACTGAGGTCAAATCCACCATGGGCTACTAACCCACATAGGCCCCCCCCCCGAACAGCAGTTTACATCAAGAATCCTCTGGGAGCACATATCCCGCATAGGCATCCGAGCACCACCTGCCGATCCACTGAATCACCTCCCCATCGAGCCCAGCTGCCACAGCACTAGTAGCAGCACCAATACGAAAAGAATGTGACTCAAATCGCTTCTCATCACAGCCAAGATGCCGTAAAGCCAAACGCAGAACAGCAGTAAACTGGAACTGCGTTACTGGCTTACCATCCTCATGCAAAAATAAATAGCCCGATGCCCCTGGTCAACGATGCAAATAAAGCTGCAAATTATGCACTGGAAATGATTGCAATGGGAAAATTGCCTTTAGTATCACCCAACCCCCCCCCCCCTCCCCCTTCCACCCTGATCAATTTTAGATTGCGGGAGAAAAATGCATACCTGCGCCGCCTCCAGAGCCACATGCTTGACATACAAACCCCCAAAAGTGCACCTCCTCCCTGACCTTGGCACAAGCTCACACACGCAGAATGCCCCAAAGAATGCAGTCATAAATAGTGCCAGAAACAACAGTAACTCAAACTCGGAGACCACAACTTCCGGCATCGCCTCACAAATTCGCAGAAGGTGCTTGTGAGACACTGGAAGACGCCAGTCCTGCAACTTGGGGCGCCCCCTGTCCCAACCTGCCATCAGGCGCTTCACCAAAAACGACACTCGACGATTGCCCCATCCTGCAGCCTAACTGAAAAAAGAAAACCCTGTTATCGCCGCGGTGACTGCAAATCTGGACCAGCCTTCCCCTTTCATCCACACTAGAAATAAGCCCAGCAGCATCTCCGAAACTCTCCCGCCACACCAACCTTTCCCCAGCAAAAATACACGCACCTTAGAGTATCCACGCAGATAAGTCGACCATGTCCCCTGTGCCACCGATGTGCACAGCAAAGCCATTACATCAGGGTCTCAATCTGCCAGAGATGATCTGGAACCACCAAGACTGCCTCCTCTGCGTCTAGAGTCAATAGACAAAACTGCAACCACTGAAAACGGGACAAAGCGTCAGCAATTAAATTCTGGATGCCGGGCACATGACGCACCCTGGCAGTAACATTAAGACATAAGCAAGCCAACATGAAGATTCTCATCAAGGCCGCAACTCACGGGCACTTGGGTGAAAGCCGATTGATAATTTCCACCACCACCACATTGTCACACCAAAACACAAACCTCCTATTCCGCAAACGCTCTGGCCACACCCAAAATGCAATCACAATGGGGAATAACTCTAGGAATGCAATGTTACGAGTCAACCCGGAAACCCATCAATCTGACGGCCAAGCCTCCATGCATCATACCCCTTGACAGTATATGCCAAATCCTGAACTACCCGCATCATCAGAAAACAACTGCAAATCTGCATTCGACACCTCCGGCAACTGCAATACCATGCAACCATTGAAATCAGATAAAAAAAGAATTCCACACCCTCAAATCCTCATGCATTCCAGAAGATACATGAATACGATGATAAGGATGTTGCACCTTCGCCATAGCCAGCGACAATCCTACACACCTCGACATTGGAACCACAAAAATACAAATACAACCACAAATAAGATACCTGGGAATCATCATAGACCAAGCACTCACACTCAATCAACAGATCAAAAAAACCACCACAACAATCTACCACAAGGCTAAAACAGTACAACGTCTCAGACCTCTTCTTGAACCACAGGACTTCAGAACAGTGATGCAAGCCTTGACACTCCCCCACCTGGAATACTGCAATATAATATACCATGGACTTCCAGCCACTCATACCAACCCACTTCGAATTGCCTTAAACACCACAGTAAGAATTATCAAGAATGCAAAAAAACAGGACCATATCACCCCAGTCCTGAGGGAACTACACATACTCCCTCTAGAAGCAAGAATCAAATACAAATCCGCCCTACTCACCCACAAAGCTCTCTACCAAACTCAAACCTCCCAGCTCCGCACTCTACTGCCTCAGCCAGCCCACAACAGAACAACCAGACAAACCACCAATAACTCCCTCACCATCCCACACAAAAGAACGAAATACTGCAACAGAGCCTTCGAACTATATGCACCATCCCTCTGGAACTCTCTACCAAATCACATCAGAAGCAACACAGACCTCTTATCCTTCAGGAAACAACTTAAAACTGCACTATTCCAAGAATTCCTCGGACCAGAGACAAGCACCCACCACTGACTCCCTCCCAACCACCATATTTCGTCCCCCTGAACATATGTCATATGTAATCATAACACAATGTCTATGTCTACGTCCCAATTAATTGTTAACAATCATTATTGTTGGCCACCAGGTGACGGCCCCAAACCCTTGTAATTGATTATTTTATGTTCCACCGCTTTGACCCGGTGAAAAGCGGGATATAAATACAGCTAAATAAATAAAATAAAATAAAATTGCCTCGCGAAGGGACGCCCCATCGGAATGACCCAACAAGCGAAATTAAGATGCCCCACCAATGACTGCAGGTCCTTGAGTGTAGTCTTGGTGGACGACCCCACAACCACAACCAAACCTTTTAGGTGTTCGACTTTTTGCGCCAATAGGTGCACTAACATGGACAGCGAATCTATCTCTACCCCTACAAAGGTGAGGCACGTCACTGGTCCCACCGTCTTTTCGACTGCTAGAGGGATACCAAAGTCTCTGGCCAACCTTTGAAATGATGCCAACAAGGTGGAACAAGTCTCAACATGACTGGGGCCAACAAACAAAAAAATCATCCAAATAATGGACGATGGTGGAAAACCCCATCCGCTGCTCTAAGACCCAATGTAAGAAAGTACTAAAGGCCTCAAAATAAGCACAAGATATAGCACAACCAATTGGCTTACACTTATCGAAATAAAACTGAGAACCAAACTGGAAACCCAACAATGGGAATACCGACGGGTGGACCGGCAACAGCCGAAACACGGATTCAATATCCACTGTCACCATCAGCGCCCCGCAACACACTGACGTACCAAAGTGACTGCCATGTCGAAAGAAGCATAATGAGCCATGCACAACTCATGAGGAATATGATCATTAACAGAATTCCCAGGCAGGAAAGACAAGTTTATTTTTATTTATTTATTTTTTTATTTATTTAGCTGTATTTATATCCCGCTTTTCACCGGGTCAAAGCGGTCAATTGGGGGATACATTTAACACGAGGGGATATGAGACACATACGCTAATACTTACAGGGAACATGGGCAATGGAGGGTTAAGTGGCTTGCCCAAGACCACAAGGAGTGCCTATAGGACTAGAAATCCCAGTCCCTCCAGCCTGAGATTGCTGTCCCCAGGTGGGACTTGAACTCCCGGCCCTCCGGCCTGAAGTACCTTGTCCTAACCACTAGACCACTCCTCCCCTAAATCTACCCGGTTCCTTTTCGGGATCACTCCCAATGGAGAAACAATAAAAGGTGAAAATGGGGATCAAACGGACCAGCTATTCTCTCCAAAGCACATTTTGCCTCAATATTTTTTATGGACAATGTCAACCAAAAGCCTTACTGAGCTGGAATTCTTGACCACCACATCCACCATCACACCTTGAAATGAAATATGAAAGCCCTGTAAGAAACTCTGCAAGATCACCCTCCAAGCCTTACCCTGCCGACTCCCCCCAAATGAAGCACTAAGGATGCAATGCTTCGACCTTTATAGGAGTAGGAGCCAATACCCGACTTGCTACCTTGTTTACTCCCTGCTGGAGCTCCCGCCTCCCCCTTTCGACTACACTTCGTGGCTGCATGTCCGCCCCTGCAGAGGGAACAGGCATGTTTAAACTTACAGTCCAGGAAAGGACAGGAAGACTTGTTAAAATGCCAGCACATCTGACGTGGGGCGATTCAACGGCACTAAGACGCTTCTCCGCCCCCACCCCCGTGCAAGACGACCAGCCTTGGGACCCGGCCCTGCGGCGCCGGACATTTTCCCAGGTCCTCTTTAATAATGGTTTATTGACCTTTCCTCCAGGATCTTGTCCAAACCTTTTTTAAACCCAATTACACTAACAGCTTTTACTACATCCTCCGGTAATGATTTCCAGAGTTTGATTACTCTTAAATGGGTTGTAGCTTCATTGCATGTCCCCTAGTCTTTCTACTTTTTGATGGCTTAAACAACCTATCTACGTTTATCCATTCTACTCCATTCATTAATTCATTAATTTATAGACCTCTATCATATCTGCCCTCAGCTGTCTCTTTTCCAAGTGGAAAAGTCCTCTTTTAAACCTTTCTTCATAGGAGTATCCTTCCACCCCTTACCATTTGTACCTTACCATAGTGGCTCTTCTCTGTACCTTTTCTAATTCTATTATATTCTTTTTAGGCATGGTGACCAGAATTGCACACAGTATTCAAGGTGGCACCTTGCATTGTTTAACCATAGTTTGGTTTGTTCTTTCCTAGGTGTATAACTTTGCACTCGTCCACATTAAACACTTCGGTTTGAATCTATCCTGATGTGATTAAGGAAACGCGAAGGAGGAGGAGGCAGTTCTTGTTACTGCAAGGTTTGTTCTGTTTCTTTGCTTAATCACTTGTCTTTTCCCAATATTGAGGACTTGTATGGCTTCTGACAATTGACATTTAATTTTTTTTCTGATTAATTATATGTATTTGGGGGTTTTCCTTGTCCAAAGTTTTCTGTATAAGTAATATTGCTTAGTTGTAAGATTTGATAATTGCATAAATACACATTTTTTTTAAAAAAAGAAGCTAACAGGTAGCGGATTTACATAGAAGCAGGTACAAATGATAGCAGATAAAGATTATAGGCCCGATTCCGTCCCGCACATAGATCCCATCTGTGCATCTGGTATGAACTGGACGCACAGAGGGGATCGCGATTCTGATCCCACGGGGCACATCTAGCCCCACGGGATCAGAATCACGATCCGGCATGTACATGTAGGCCAGGACTGTGATTCAGTCTGGCCTGCTCGTACACACACAGCCCAACTAACTCAATCAGTGCTTTTAAATGGAGGCCAGGGTTGGGATGCAGGGAATGTCCCCTGTCCCCCCCTGCCCTATCCGAACCTCGGGCATTTCAAAAAATCATGGTGGAATAACTTCCCACAAATGTCACTGGCCCTGGAAGTACAAGGCCAACATTAGAATCGGCCCTGTTTGTCCAGGGCCAGCGACCGCCCACTGCCCGCCCAGACTCCGCCCATTCCTCGCCCCCATCTAACTTCCCGGCACAACCGCCAGGGAAGTTAGTCAGATGCAGGAACTGGCACAAATAATGGGGATGGACGTCCCATCAGGCCATCCATCCACCCTATTCGTAGCACAGAATAACCCCATATATGACCTACTGTATCCAGTCTGCCCATCCACACCAGCAATTAAGCTCTACAATTCCTTCCTTTTTCTTTGATACCCTCTTGCTTTTCTCATGCTTTTTGATTTCAAATACAGTCCTGGTCTCAACCAGGGGCTGCCCAAGAGTGACACGGGGCCATGTGCAGAGACTCATTGCGGGGCCTTATTTGCATGGTGGCACATTCCAATGTTGGCATCCAGGCCCCTGTGCGGCCAATCAGAATCAGAATGTCCAGAGGTAGATGTAACGCCAGTTTTTAAAAAGGGTTCCAGGGGTGATCCGGGAAACTACAGACCGGTGAGCCTGATGTCAGTACCGGGAAAAATGGTAGAAACCATCATAAAGAACAAAATTACTCAATATGTAGGTAGTCATGGCTTAAGGTGTGAATAAACAGGTAGACAAAGGTGAGCCAGTTGATATATTGTAGCTGAACTTTCAGAAAGCCTTTGACAAGATCCCTCATCAGAGACTTTTGGAAAAACTAAAAAGTCATGGGATAGGAGGCAGTGTACTATTGTGGATCAGGAACTGGTTAAAAGATAAAAAGCAGAGGGTAAGGCTAAATGGCCAATTTTCCCAATGGAAATAGGTGAATAGTGGAGTACTGCAGGGATCTGTGCTGGGACCGCTGCTTTTTAAAATATTCATAAATGAACTGGAAAAGGGAATAACAATGATTACACAATGCGAAGTTCCACATTGGGAACCACCACCCAGGAAAAAGATTTAGGCGTCATCATGGATAACATTTTAAAACCCTCCGCCCAGTGTGCAGCGGCGGCCAAGAGAGCAAATAGAATGCTAGGTATCATAAGGAAAGGAATAGAAAATAAAACAAAGGATATTATAATGCCTCTGTATCGTTCCATGGTGCGACCGCACCTTGAATATTGTCTGCAATTCTGATCGCCGTATGTTAAATAGGATATAGCGTTATTAGAGAAGGTATAGAGAAGTTCCACTAAAATGGTAAAGGGGAAGAAAGGCTAAAAAGGCTAAAAAGGTTAGGGCTCTTCAACCTGGAAAAGAGATGGCTGAGGGGATATAGGATAGAGGTCTATAAATTAATGAATGGAATGGAACGGGTAAATGTAGATTGATTGTTTACATCATCAGAATATAAAAAGACTAGGGGACATGCAATGAAGCTACAGGGTAACCTATTTAAGAATAATAAGAGAAAATATTTTTTCACTCAACGTGTATAATCAAACTCTGGAATTTGTTACCGGAGGATGTAGTAAAAGCTGTTAGTGTAGCTGGGTTTAAAAAAGGTTTGGACAAGTTCCTGGAGGAAAGGTCCATAAACCATTATTAAAAGGGACCCAGGATATCATTGCTTGACCCAATACAAGCATTGAGGAACCTGTGTCTTTTGGGGAGACTGCTAGGTACGTATGACCTAGGCCACTGTTGGAAACAGGATACTGGGCTTGATAGACCTTGGTCTGACCCAGTATGGCATATCTTATGTTCTTATGTTCTTATTCATACACAGATCATACATTCTGGATAGGCTCAACTGAACAAAATTGTGCAGCCATAATTATATAAACTTATCCTAGATTCTTTAATATTTTTTAAAATTTGATTGCACTAGCAAATGCTTCATTTTTCTTTGGTTTTTACTTCTTCTAAACAACATCGAGTCAGTTTGTCCATCAGTAAAACTAACACGTATAAAAATTGACAATATTTTACAATTATGGTTTAATTTTTATTTGAAATCTTAATACTCAATTACAATCAACAACAATCATTTCCATTTTAAAAATATATTTAGGTTTCATCAAAAGTGAAAATAAATTAATATTGAAATTTTCATGAAATTATAAACACAATGGGGCTTGTTTACAAAGCCGCGGTAGCGGTTTGCGATCGTAATCGGAGCCGCGGCCCCATTGATTTCAATGGGGCCGCGGCTGCGATCGCGATCGCGAACCACTACCGCGGCTTTGTAAACAAGCCCCAATGTTCAACAGCAGACATGCTCAGTCATGTATTAGCACACACCACAGACAGTTCCTGAACACTATAACACAGGTTAAGTGACTAACAGTGCTTAATTAGAATGTTCCAGAATGTACAATTTCATAAAAAGTCATTTTTCCATTGATCAGTCTCTTGAAAGCATTTTTGACATCCTTGTTTCTCACGCTATATATCAGGCATGTCCAACAGGTAGATCATGATCTACCTGTAGATTGCGGAGGGGTCAGAGGTAGATCGCCAGCCCCACTTGGCTCCATCTCTCCAGTAGCTAGCCCCATCGCTAGGAGAGAGCTCGTGCCGGCAGGTCGTCTGCTGAGGGCTTGCCGCCGCTGCTGATCCTTTGCCTGTCTTTTTTCCTGCCTGCGGGAATCTTTCCTGCAGGTGTATTGGGGGCGCTTGTTGTTTCCGTGCCAATAGTTTGTGGGTACCCCAGGGGGTCGCCGCCCGCCCCCCCCCCCACCCCCCGTGACGAGATGCCACAGGCCCGGCATCATACCTGGTCTCCTACCTTTCAAAATCACCCATTCCTGCCCCCACCCCAACACCCCTTAGAAGTGTGTTATATACCAGGTGATATCCATTCGCCCGGGCTTTACCTAAATACACTTACCATATTAGTTGTGTCGTGTGCTGGTCATTGGTCGCTTTATAGTTCGCTTTCATTAAACGTTTTCAGGCAGACACAACAAAGTGTCAAGAATTTGGTGATTTTGGCAGGCTTTTCCAATTTTGTTCTAACTTGCCTATGCCTTGCCTTCGAATTGGTTCAAACCACTGTACATTTGCTTGCCTCTGCAATTTTATTTTGCCTTGCCTTTGCGTTGATTCTTCACTGTGTGCAGAATTTATTAAATCGTGTGTGGTGATATTTAAACTTGTTTGGCGGTATTTGATTTTATCTCGTTTGCTGGACAGGTGTTTGAGTTTTTTTGATGATTGTTTGGTGGCATTTGATTGGTGCCAGTATGATGAATTCTTATTTTTACTTTTAGAACTGCATGTGTGGTTTTGGCATCTCCAGTCCTTGTATTGCACATCATCCAGAGGTCTTCAGTTCCTGTTGATCTTTAATACTTTGGGACAGTGACATTTTTGGACCAGATTCAGCCAATGTTTATACTAACTTAGCAGATTTGGCCCTCTTACATCCAGCTACCCCAGTATAATGAAGATGAGTGTTCCAAAGAAGAGCAAAACCTACCACTTTTATGATGAATGGGAAATGGGCTACTTCTTCATCATGGTGAAAGATAAGTGTTGTTGTCTAATTTGTAATGCCCAAAAAGGGTAAATTGGAACGTCATTATAAGGCTCTGCATAGCAATAAGTTTGATGCTGATTTTCCACCCAAAAGTGAAATTCGTAAACTGAAGCTCAAAGAACTTAGATCGAAATTGGCTACTCAGCAACAACTGATGGCGAAGCCAAGGTCACATTCGATCAATGCAACCATAGCATCCTTCAAGGTCAGCAACCTGATTGCAAAGACATGTAAACCTTTTACTGATGGGGAATTTGTAAAAGATTGTTTTCTTGAAGCAGTTGACAATCTTTTTGAAGGATTTAAAAATAAGAAAGAGATCATAGCTGCTATACAAGATGTACAATTGTTAAGAAACATAGTCGTGCGGCGAATAGAAAAAATGTGTGGAGACACAACTGAACAATTGTTGGAGGATGTTTCAAATTGTGTTGCTTTCTCACTCCAACTGGGCAAATTTACAGACATAAGAGACATAGCCCAGTTACTAGTCTTTATCCGGATGGTTTTTGAAGACTTCAGTGTTAAGGAAGAACTACTTAAAATGATTTCTTTAAAAGGAAGAACTATCGGTCAGGAAATATTCAGTTCTTTCCATTCTTTTGTGACAAAGTGTAATCTTCCATTGCATAGAGTTGTTTCCATCACTACTGCTGGAGCAAGAGCAATGACAGGTGAGGTTAACGGTTTCATAGCCCTCTGTAGATAGCATGACGACTTCCCAGATTTCCTTTCTTATCACTGCATCATTCACCAGCAAGGTTTGGCAAGCAAGAGACTCAATACAAAGACTGTCATGGACATCACTTTCAAAATTGTAAATTTAGTTCATGGAAGATCACTTCAAAGACGGCTTGATGAAGGGGCAGTGGAAATAATTTTGCACAGAGATGTAAGGTGGCTAAGTAGGCACAAATTTCTGCAAAGATTTCGTGATTTGCTGAATGAAATAAGAAGTTTTTTGAAGGAGAGGGGAGATGACCAAGCAGAGATGGAATATGAGGAATGGCTTTGTGATCAGGCATTTCTCGCTGATTTTACAGGTGAACTAAGTGATATGAACCTTGAACTACAAGGTAAAAACAAATGCATTGGCGAAATGATGAGCATAGTTTCATCCTACAAGAGCAAATTTGAGCTAATGATGACTGACCTTGCAAACAACACTTTTGATCACTTTCCTAATACGCAGGATCATCTGGGACAATATCCAAATTTTGTTTTTCAGAACGAGACGTATGTGACAGAAATCTGTTCTGTTATCCAGGAATTCGAAAATAGATTCTGTGACTTCCAAAAAATTGGAACAGTTGTGGAGTACTTGTCATACCCATTCAAAGTAGATGTGAACATTAAAGAAGCTGCAGCTGCTATCAGTAAAAATTACTCATTGAACAAGCCATCTCTTGAAAATGAAATATTAACCCTTAAAAATGACATTTTTCTCAAGACCCGTGCTGAGCAAGAATCATTTTGGAAGCTAGTGCCTAGAGACAAATTTCCCAACTTGAGAAGATGCAGTGAAGCAGTACATTCCTGTTTTGGTTCAACTTATTTGTGTGAATCTGCGTTTTCCCATCTGAAAATGACAAAGAGTACACAACGTTCCAACATGACAGATGAACATCTCCAGGATTCCCTGAGACTGTCACTCACGTAATATTCAACCAACTTCAAAAAGCTGGTGGATGAAATGCAGGCTCAGACGTCTCACTAATGAGCAAGAGCGAAATATTAAAGATTGTGCAAGATCAGCCTGGATCAATACTCAACCTAAATTTAACACAGATTTCTCAATAAAAGTTAAAGAAAGTTATTAAGACAGTTAAAGAAAGTTATTACTCAATAAAACTTTAAGAAAAAATGTACTTTCCATTTCCCCTCACAGTTCTTACTAGATCTTCGTCTCTCTGTTTTGTTTTTGCTTAATTTGCTTAACAGCTGATCACATCCAAGTAAATAACAGAAGGTTCATTAAAAATGAGGGGGGGGGGGAATCCTCCAACTTTATTTGGTTAAAATTTAATTTGTAACTAATTTTCATGGTGGTAGATCACCGGCACTTTTGGCCGGAAAAAGTAGATCATGACCTGTTCAAAGTTGGACATGCCTGCTATATATGATTGGAGTTAATATTGGATTTCCAAACATAAAGGCCATAACAAAGAGTTTATTGTAATCTCAAGAAAATCTAGACTTAGGTTGTAAGTAGTGTGGTACTGCAGACCCTCTGCAGACAGAAGAAAATGCTTTTAACTTAGAAAAAAGAGGCAAACACCGGCTGCAGCATCGCGAGGAGCCATATAGTGGGAGCAAGAGGGACCTCTGGAGGACTGAGGAGCCACACCCCAGAGCCAATGATGCAATACCGGCCTGCACCCAATCCAGAAAGGGAAGAATTCCTTTTAAAAGCCCAGACACAGGAGACACAGGAAGGAAGCTAACCCTGGAAGGAGAAAGGAGAGCTTTCCTGGAAGGAGAGAAGGACCAGGGAATAGGAGTCCTGACAGAAGGAACCGGCCCAGCAGACTCAGCAGAACCAGGTGAAGGAATCCGCTTCAAATATCCCAAGAGGGGAGAGGATACGCTTTCCAAGTGGGAAAGATACAAAGAAGAAGCTAACCCTGGAAGGAGAAGGACTGTGCCAGAGAGTCCTGGACCTGAGTCTGGCAGAGGCCAGCAACCTTTGAAAGACACAACGAGGAGTAACCAAGAAGGAGGTGAAAGAGTTACTTTGAAAGGTAACATTCTTGGCACAGAGAGAAAGAGGCTGTGGTGCGAGTGTGGCTTAACCCCAGCAGAAGGCCGACCGGAGAACTGGAGGCCTACCTTGGTGTCAGAGAAGCCAAACCACAGCAGGAACAAGCATCAACCCTCACTTGGCCGTGATAAACCCAAAAGGAAAGGTAATCACTATTTTACTGATTGTGATTTTATGAATGCTGTGACGCAGGAGGAGCAGGGCCTAGAGGAATGCTGTCCTTCTAGAACTATTTGTGCTACAAAATACAAACCTGTGCCAAACAAGAAACTCTCTAGTAAAAGAGCAGTAGGCGAGAGAAGCTGTCCTCACTCTAGAGGTGTACAAAACCAAGGCTTACCTTTGGATGCAGCGCATTGGGACATCGTACAAACATTATATAAAAAGCCTGAATGCGAGCCACTAGATATTCCTGACTGTGAACCAATGCAGGTGGAATTCCCGGATGACCTTTCAGACCCCGAGATGGATTGCAGCTATTGCCTGGCAGAAAGCTTTGACCCCTTAGCCGAGGAGTAGAGCTGTGGTCTGGGGGAAGGTTTGAATCTGTGTTTCTTATAGTACTGCTGTGAAGTTAACATGTCTAACTCAGTTCATGTTTCTTTTTCTTTCAACCTGAAGCAAGGACATTTTTGTGTTGATGTAAATTCTGAGCTATTGAACCTATTTGCAATACGGGAAATAAAAGTCTTTATTCTCCCTACACTCGGACTGTTATATTCTTTGGAGCTTTCGTTACCCAGAAGGCTACCAGGACTATAAAAACCTGGGCCCTGTCTTTGAGCTAAACTCCACCATAAAATATTTTTGTGTCCACCTTCCCTGCTGTGACATCCCAGTGCCACCAGGGGGGGCGGTGTGACAGTAGATATAGCTAAGAAAAATGTATTGTAGAATAACAAAACTCAGATGAGAGGAGCAAGATGGGAAGGCTTTCAATCTCCCTTTGGAAGTACGAATTTTAAGAATTGCTGAGATAATGCAAACATAAGAGGTAAAGATCATCAGGAAGGAAAACGTAAATAAAGCCATACTAGAAAGTTTAATGTATATACAATAGATGCATGTGTTTGGACAAGTCAAAGCTGACAATAAAATTTCATCAATGTCACAATAAAAATAGTAGATTTCATGGGACCCACAATAAGGCTTCCGAAAAGCTATAACAGTGTCTCCCAGTGACAACAGAAACCCAAAAGTGAATGCAAGAAACACCAGCTTCAGACAATATGCCTCTTTCATGATAGTTTTATAGCAAAGGGGGTTGCAAACAGCTACATAATGATCATAAGACATGACCACTACAAGCAAAATCGCTATGCTCCCAAATAAAATATGAAAAAACATCTGTGCAGCACATCCAGCAAAGGAAACACTGGTAAGCAAAATCCAAAAGATTTTCTGTCACAGAAATGAAAATGGCTGATTCTAGTACTGTTTTTGGTTATGAACCAGGGTATGTACTTAGAACCTCTCCATCACATAAAATTTTTGAGTGACATGTAGTTTAAATTTAGACTATGTTGCTCATATTTACATTAGATGTATATAGATGTATATTGTAACGTAATGTCTCTTAAAAGGTAGTTGTATATGATTTTTTGCTGTATTGCGCCTCAGGAACATCCCTCATAAGGGTCCAACAATAATCTGCAAGCATACCGGAGCTCCACTTGCCCTGGTACCTATTTTCCATTACCAAAATGTCCTCATGAAATTGAAAGGACGCGGGCAGGGTCCCGGCGGACGATGGTAACCGGGTGCTCGTCCTGGTGCTAGGACCCTGTGCGTGTCTGGGGGGAGAGGGCCGTGGCACCGCTGACACTGCTGGCATCATTTAAAATCATTGGCTCCGCGGCATGTAAAGCGCGGAGCCAATGAGGGGGGAGCGTGCCGTCGGAGGAGGTGGGAGGAGTGGGATGCCGACAGTTGCCTGCTCTCCATGTGGTGGTGGGTGTTCGGCTGGCTGGCTTGGCTCGGGCTTGGCTTTTTTGGCGGTGGCGTCGTCGGGGAGTGAATAGGACTGAGCAGCAACAGGTGCGGGGAAAAGAAGAGCGGAGGCCGAGCGGAGAAGCATCTCCACATGCGGCGTCGTGAGACTGAGTTCGGCTTTGGGGTGGAGAGGAGAGCTGAGATGCAGCAGTGAGGAGACAACGGGTGCCGGAGAGTGATTGTGAGCACTGGGGCAGACCGGGAGGCATGGAAACAGTGGAGAGCAGAGTGCCAAGGTATTTGAGGCAAGTGTTTGTTTGCGGAGATTGGGGAAACCGGAATAGAAATCAATTAGTTAAGGAAGTAACACGGGAGTGGAAGAGTGGCCTGGGTTGAGGGTTGTTTGGGGTGCGGAGCAGTAAGGGCATCCCGTGGAGTTGTGGAGGCGGGGTGAATAAAAAAAAAAAAAAAGAAAGAGGTGCTGTTCCTGGTTGATTAAACAGGCAATTTTATTTCCCAGGAAAGCAGACAGATTAAAAGGCTTGTTGATGGATCGTAGAGGGAGGCAGGCCGGGGCTAGGGGACCTGGCAGGGTAGGGGGGCCATAAGGGGTCAGGGTACCCATAGTAGAAGGGTGGCCGATGAGCACCCCAAAGCTGGGGAGGCGGTAGGAGTGAGTGCAAGTGGAGTTAGAGGTCAGAGGGGCTCGGGGTTGTTGCATCGGGGATATACACGAGCGAGGGGGCCCTAACGAGGGTGTGCGGAGTCTCAATCTGCACGTGGGAGGGGGAGTGGAGGGCCCAGGTCGCGAAGGCCCAGAATACGTGGGCAGCCGCGGAAAAGGAGTGGTGAGGTGGGGGAAGAGGTGGAGCCCGCGTTGAGAGGGGAGCAGGGTGCTAGCAGTGTGGAGGGAACTGCTGATTGCTCAGGTGGGAATGGCCAGGAGCAAGGGCAGTGGAATGCTACACAGTTTGGCTTGGGAAGTGGAGAACATATTGATGTTACTGCTGCGCAGGTGCCAAGGGCACACAATTTCGCAGGGCGAAGCGTGGCTTCCCCAATAGGCTGGCAAGCAGGGCAGGGGGGTTATGAGTCATGGGGAGGGCATCCAGCATGGGTGCACTAGTTGGGGGGTGGGCAAGGTTCTTCCAGGGCTGAATGGCTGGGGGCGTGGCAACCTGTGTGGTCCCAGGCTGTTTCCCCCCCTCCTTTTCCTGTTCTGTCTCCACAGGTTCCAATGATGCATCCACAGGTGGCTGTGCAAGGAGTAGGAGAACATTCAAGAGTAGGAGGACATTTGCGAGCAGTGCACATGGAGTCGGGAATATCGGCAACGAGGAGTTGGGCGTCAGGGGCAAACGCCTCACGAAAAGAGGAGTGGCAGCGGCAGAATGATGAGCTCAGCCAGTTGGCTATGCATCCTCCAGCGGCGGTGACAGCAGACTCAGGTGTGACGGGTGAGTTGCAGGAGGCACGCGAGGACGAGTTAGAGAGCAGTAGTTTGCGTGAGAAAAGAAGGGGAAAGGAGCGTAAGAAAAGGAGACATTCCTGTAGGATGCGTCACAGATCGAACTCATCCTTGTCATTGTCCTTGGATTTGTCGTCATCATCGTCATTGTTGGGTGATGAGTGCGGGCGGCAAGGAGGGAGCAGTAGTGGGGCGCCGGGGGGGAAGCATGAAGGAGGAGCTCCTACGTTTGTGGCTATCTCAAAGTTATGGGAGGGAGTTCCGAAGAAGTTGCGACGTAAGATTAAGAAGCGTCGATATATTGATATTTTCGACTGTTAGAGGGCCGGAAGCATTCAGGGAAAAGTAGAAAAAAGCGGAAGGAGGATGAAAAGGCAGGGCGCATCAAGAAGGTCTCTCGGAACGTAGTGAACTGGACCCAAGATTTTTTGCGTTTGGCGAGTGTATGTGGCCAGCACTATCCGGAACAGTATGGGATGATGCTGTCCTATGCTGATTCAATTTTGGAAGCATCACAGACACATTAAGGGTGGGCATGGTTAAACTATGATGAGAAGTTTAGGGACAAGATGGAAGAAAATAGATTATTATCTTGGGGCACACAAGACATTAACCTGTGGTTGACTCAGATGTCTGCCAAGGTAAGTGTGGGGGGAGGGGGTGGGAGTAAAGGGGTGACAGGGGCCAATGCAGGCACGGGCCATTCCTTTCATGCAAGAGGAACTACTTTGCAGCAGTGAGCAGTGGGAAGTGGAACAGGGGATGTCTGTTGGAGGTTCAATAAGACCTTGTGCCCTTTTCCAGACTGCAAATTCAGACACGTGTGCTCCATCTGTGGCGGAACACACTCTGCAGCGAAATGCCTTAAAAAGGGGTCTCTTTGGCCCCTTTGCCAGCCCCTAAGCAGTGAGGTGTTGTTTGGCCTCGCCCCTACTCCGATTTGGGTGGAGGTATTAAGCACTTGGCTTTGCCAATACCCGAAGCATGGGGACAAGGAGGTTTTGCAGTTGGGTTTTAAGTCAGGTTTTGTGATTCCGTTTAGTGGAAATGTGGAAGTGTCATCAGCATGGAATTTGTCTTCAGTTCGGCGCTTCACGCCTATGGTGCAGGAGAAGTCGACTGTGGAGTTGAAATTAGGCAGAATAGTGGGCCCGTTTATGGAGCAGCCATTCCCAAAGTTTGTGGTGTCACCATTAGGAATAATACCTAAGAAAGAACCGGGGAAGTTCCGGTTGATCCATAACTTGTCTTTTCCGCTGGGAGCATCGGTAAATGACCACATCCCATGGGAGTTGTGTACTGTTCGATATGCGTCATTTGATAAGGCGGTGGATTTGGTCAGGATAGCAGGACACAGGGCGGTGATGGCGAAAGTGGATATTAAATCTGAGTTCCGTTTGTTACCAGTGCACCTGTCCTCTTTTCATTTGCTGGGTTTTCATTTTGAGGATGGAATTTATTTTGATAAATGCATGCTGATGGGTTGTGCAGTGTCTTGTTCCTACTTTGAAAAATTTAGTACCTTCCTACAGTGGGCGTTGGAGCAGAAGGTGGGCAAAGTGAAAGTAGTGCACTACTTAGACGATTTCCTGTTTGTAGGTTCGGCTCAATCCGAGGAGTGCCGCGAGTTGTTGGAGGGTTTTGTCAAATTGGCGCGTGAATTGGGCGTGCCTCTAGCGGCGGACAAAACAGAAGGCCCGTCCACAAGGATCACCTTTCTGAGAGTAGAGTTGGATTCTGAATTAATGGTGGCTCGTCTTCCGCAGGAGAAAGTTAGGAAATTGCGGGTTTTGGTTGCCAATGTCTTGGCGTCAACAAAATTAACGTTGAAAAAAATGCAGGCTTTGATAGGATCTCTAAATTTCACCTGCCGGGTGATTCCAATGAGTAGGGTATTCCTACGACAGTTAGCTGCATCAACTGTGGGAGTGTGCAAGCCACATCACCATATTAGAGTCTCAAAAGTGATGTGGGCGGATTTGCGGGTCTGGGATATTTTTTTCAAAAATTTAATGGGACTACAGTGTTGATGGAAGCAGAGCTCACTAGTGTAGAATTGCAGCTGTATATGAATGCGGCGGGTGGCATAGGTTTGGGAATTTATTTTGGAGGGGCGTGGTGTGCGGATCAATGGCCGCAAGCATGGCATGAGTCTCGACTTTCCAACAACATAACTTTTTTAGAGCTGTTTCCCATATTAGTGGCATTGGAGTTGTGGCCCGATAGACTTCGCAATCGCAGGGTGGTATGATGGTGTGATAATGAAGCGGTGGTCAGTGTGGTGAATTCTTACACGTTGCGTTGTGTGCAGGTAGCAAACTTGATGAGGGAGGTGGTGTTAGCATGTTTACGTTTGAATGTGTCTCTGAAGGCTCGACATATACCGGGGCACACTAACAAGATTGCTGATGCTCTTTCCTGTTTCAAGTGGGATCGATTTCAGAGACTGGCACCAGAAGTGGATGCAGAGGGAAGCGTGGTCCCGTTGAAGTTATGGAGCGTTGGCCAACCGCGATGAGAGAACTGCTGCGGAGTTCGGTGTCTAAGGGGATGTGGGCAGCGTATCTGCGAGGAAGCGAAAAAGTAGTGGCCTTCCTGGAAGGCTGTGGGTGGCAGTCCGGGGCTGTGTCCGATCAGTTGATAGGACAGTACATAGTTTGGGCTAAAGAGAGAGGGATGGCTAGATCATCTGTGCGCAGCCACTTAGCGGGTTTTGCATTTTTTTGCGAGAGCTGTCGGATGGGGCTTCCCTGCTGGGGGATTCATAGCCCAGAGGCTGCTGCAAGGGTGGGAGCGGTTGGCGCCTACACCTCCAGATGTCAGGAAGCCGATTACACATGAGTTGCTAGTGAGGCTATGCGCGGCTTTGCCTAGGGTGGCTGCGTCTCAGTATGAGGCCGTTCTTTTCCAGGCGGTTTTTAGTCTTGCATTTTTTGGTGCCTTCCATATTGGGAAATTGGTACCGAACTCTAGCAAGGCGGGAGCGGGTAGCATTGTGCAGCGACAACATGTTCAACTCGAGAAGGGACAGTTAAGAGTTTTATTGGCAAAATCTAAGACAGATCAACAGGGGAAAGGTTTGTGGGTGCTTCTGAGTGGGATTGGAGGCCTGTCAATGTGCCCTGTGGCCACAATGCGGAACTACTTACGGGTGCGTCCGGCATCAGAGGGAGGGTTATTCCTGCATGAGAATGAGAAGCTGCTAACGCGTTTTCAGGTGTCGGCAGTGCTGAGGATGGTGCTGCGGTATATGGGCGAAAACCCGGTGCAGTTTGCGCTGCATTCCTTTCGCATTGGTGCGGCAACCAGTGCTGTTGCAGCGGGATTGTCGGAGCAGGAAATACAGAACATTGATAGATGGCGGTCTCAGGCTTTCCGGGGCTATGTTCATTTGTGACAGGTGGGAAAGGCCACCTATCTCAGGATATTGACTGTTATTTTCTTTTGCAGATGAGGGACGGAATGTTCGGGGTTGTTGACTGATTGGGCATTCATTCGTTTTTTGGGCTGGTCAGCGAGCAGCATTGTGGCCGATTGGGCCTAATTTGGGACTCGATCTGGCTCTGGTGTCTATTTTATGGCTGGGCGAGTGCGGTCTTCGATGGACACAGCTGATGCCTTTGCTTCTGCACCATGAGCAAGTACAGAACAAGCTGGCATTTATACTGTTACATCTGGGAGGCAATGACCTGGTGGCTTGGACATGCAAGCAGCTCATCAGAGCTGTAAAGAGGGATCTGGCCATAGTGCTGCGCATGTTCCCAGGGGTGGTGTTAATATGGTCTGATATTATTCCAAGTCCTACATGCTGGGCCCAGCAGCGATGGTCGCGGGGCCTTACAAAAATAAATCGGCAGATAGGGTGCTGGATATGTGAGCAGGGAGGATATCAGGTGCTACATTCCTGGGTGGAGATTGCTTGTGCAAGGTTGTACCGGCAAGATGGTGTCCACTTATCCCCGGTAGGTGTCGATTTGCTTTTGAATGACTGGCAGGAGGCCTTGGAGTGTGTCGTGCAATGGGAGGCTGACTGGTCACAGCTGGAAAGGGGGGGGGGGGAGGCTAAGAGACATTAATGCCATCTGAGCCGGTGGTGGGATCCCGGAGGTTTCCGGGGTCTGGGGCCTTTAAGACATACTTGGGCAGGGGTGGGGTGCCCCCGACCCGTATAAGCCCTGGCTGGCCTTTGCTAATTACATGGCAAGGTCGGGGAAAGGGCGGTCGGAAGTTGGCCGGTGGCATGACCACGGCCGAAGCGGAGGCGAGGTCACTTTGCTAATTGTATGGCTGGTGAGGCATTGCTCCGCTGTTTGGAGATTGTTAAGAGGATTATTCTGGTTTGTAATGTTCAATTGTTTATAAATTTAATAAAGCTGTGACCAGTTGTTTTTCCATGAAAGGTTTGTTTGTGTGATTTGTTGAGTAGTGGGAGGAAGAAGATGAGGGGAGGTGGGGGTTAGGGAGAAAGTGGGTGGTGGATGGGTTGGAAGGGTAGAGCACCCGGTCCGACCTAGCACGGTTACCTTTCCCCATGTTCATCGCTTACTGCTCCTAGATTTGCAGGAAAAAAAATTCAGGTGTGAATGCAAGAAGTGCATTTTCTTTTTGTGTATAATAATTTTATTAGGTAGGTAAAAGAACAGCCATGCAAACATCATAACAATACAGTATCAAACTGTCCCGTACAACATCCCCCACCACCCATCCAGTTAACTACATATCTCTTCCCTAGATATACAGGTAAGCCCCACCCCGGCCTTATACAACTAAGTAGGAATAATTCATAACAACAAAATAAATCAATCAACCAATATGCGTAGGTCCCACAGTATACCCCAATTATACAGCCAAAATCATCCTCAGATAGAAAGACAGAACTTGGCTCTTAACACAGCAAGAGTGTGAAACCTATAGGAAAGGTAGGAAGAATAAGAAAGAGAGGAAAGACAATCAGTTCAAAAAACAGAACACAATAGCGATCTCGCAAATACACCCACAGCCCTAAATTCACCTCATATGCTAACACGCTCTCTATCCTAAAGAGCCGTAATGAGGGGAAAGAAACGCCCCCTCAGAATATGAGTAACCAAATACTACTGCCCTAAAACTATTCAATACCTATGCACTACCTAAACTAAACTATACCCTTTATTCAGAAAGGGCAGGGTAGGAAGAAGGGGAGGAGGAGTGGCACTATATGTAAAAACTACTATTAAAGCTTTGGAATTACAGAGCTTAAAAGGGAGAGAGGAGGCATTGTGGGTTAAACTAGAAAGAGGGAAAGAGAAATCCATTTGCATTGGTGTGATATACAGACCTCCCTCACAAGAGGAAGAGGTGGACAGAGAGTTAATTGAAAACATACGCAGCATTGCTAGGAAAGGGGAAGTGCTACTGATAGGAGATTTCAATATGCCAGATGTTGATTGGCACATTCCTGCTGCAGTATCATCTAGAAGTAAGGAGATCCTGGATTCTCTACAGGGGGAACTATTCAGGCAATTGGTAACAGACCCCACACGTGAAGGGGCCATACTGGACTTGGTGCTTACCAATGGTGAAAGTGTTTCTGATGTAGTGGGAGATCATTTTGCATCCAGTGATCACCAGATGGTGTGGTTCAGTATTAGGACTAGGGCTGTTAGAATCCATTCCAAGGTGAGGATCTTAGACTTTAGGAAGACTAACTTTGCGAAGATGGGCCAATACCTCAGGGAGTCGTTAGTGGGATGGGAACAGCTGGGGGATGTAGAAAAACTGGGCAAAACTGAAAGGGGGTACTTTAAGGGCAACCAACCTTTTTGTTAAAATGGTAAAAAAAGGCAAAAGGAAAAGGAGACCGCTATGGTTTTCGAAGGAAGTAGCTGAAAAAGTGAAGAAAAAGAGGGAGGCCTTCATGAAAAACAAGAGATCACAGAGAGAGGAAGACAGGCATCTGTATTTGGAAAAACTTAGAGAAGCTAGCAAAGTAGTCAAGAAGGCAAAGATTCAAAAGGAGGAGGAAATAGCCAATGCAATAAAATGGGGGGATAAGACATTTTTCAGATATATTAGTGAGAAGAGGAAGGGCAAAAGTGGATTTGTCAGACTCAAGGGTGCAGGGGGGGAATATGTAGAAGCTGATAAGAATAAAGCGGAATTGCTTAACAAATATTTTTGTTCTGTGTTCACAGATGAAGAACCAGGAGCAGGACCTCAGAAAACACCCACAAATAGGAACAGAAGTGAGGGACATTTTGAACAATTTTCAGAAGACTGTGTTCGTGAGAAACTAGCTCATCTTAAATTAGACAAAGCGATGGGACCCGATGGGATACACCCTAGAATACTGAGGGAACTTGGGGACGTTCTAGCAACTCCACTGACTGACCTTTTCAATGCCTCGTTGGAGTCGGGAGTGGTGCCAAAGGACTGGAGAGAGGCTCATGTGGTGCCTTTACACAAAAGCGGAAGTAAGGATGTGGTTGAAAACTACAGGCCGGTTAGTTTAACTTCGGTGGTGAGTAAATTCTTGGAAACGCTGCTGAAAGAGAAAATAGTGAGGTTTCTGGAGTCCAGCGGATTACAGGATCCGAGGCTGCATGGATTCACCAGAGGCAGGTCTTGTCAGACAAATCTGATTGATTTCTTTGACTGGGTGACCAGGGAGTTGGACCGAGGGAGAGCTCTAGATGTGGTGTATTTAGATTTCAGTAAAGCCTTTGACACTGTTCCTCACAGGCGACTTATAAACAAACTGAGCACCCTAGGGATGGACCCTAAAGTTACTGCTTGGGTTAGAAATTGGTTGGATGGGAGGCGACAAAGAGTACAAGTAAATGGAGCTCACTCTGAGGAGAAGGATGTTACCAGTTGTGTGCTCCAGGGATCTGTCCTTGGTCCGATTCTCTTTAACATCTTTGTTAGTGATATAGCGGAAGGGATGTCGGGTAAGGTTTGCCTCTTTGCAGATGATACCAAAATCTGCAATAGAGTAGACACCCAGGAAGGGTAAATAACATGAGGAGGGATCTAGCTAAGCTTGAAGAATGGTCTAGAATTTGGCAGCTGGGATTTAATGTTAAAAAATGTAAGGCCATGCATTTGGGCTGCAGCAATCCAAGAGAGCAGTACAGTATAGGAGGTGAAGTACTTTTGTCCACTAAAGAAGAGCGGGACCTAGGCGTGGTTTTGTCTGATGATCTTAAAGTAGCTAAACAGGTAGAAAAGGTGACAGCAAAAGCTAGAAGGATGCTTGGGTGCATACGGAGAGGAATGGCTAGCAGAAAAAAGGAGGCGATAATGCCTCTGTATAAGTCTTTGGTGCGACCTCATTTGGAGTATAGTGTGCAATTCTGGAGACCGCACCTTCAAAAGGATGTGAACAGAATGGAGTCGGTGCAGAGGGTGGCTACTAAAATGATTAGTGGGCTTCATTATAAAGCATATGAGGACAGACTTAAAGGATCTTAATATGTACACCTTAGAGGAAAGGCGGGATAGAGGTGATATGATTGAGATGTTTAAATACCTCCATGGCATAAATGTTCAGGGAGAGAGCCTCTTTCAATTGAAAGCAAGTTCTGCTATGAGGGGACATGGGATGAGGGTGAAGGGAGATAGATTCAGGAGTGATATGCGGAAATATTTCTTTACGGAAAGAGTAGTGGATCCATGGAATAGTCTCCCAGTGGAGGTGGTAGAGATGAGGACAGTAACTGAATTCAAAAAAGCATGGGACCAACACAGAGGATCTCTAAAGGTAAAAAGTGGACTGTTGTAGTTGTTGATATGGAAGGACAGACTAGATAGGCCATGTGGTCTTTTTCTGTCATCATGTTTCTATGTTTCTCACTCACACCCTACCCACCTCCCCCCCACCTCCACCATGCCAAAACTATCACTTCACCTTCCAGTCGCTAGGAAAAGCGGGAACTCAAGTCTCTTACCAAAAATGAGTGACTTCTTGAACCAACCTCCGCCTCCGTCCAAAAATCATTAAACATGAAACATTAAATGAAAGAGATCTAAAGGGGATCTACTCCAACAAGAGGCAAAACCATCTCCCAAAGGGGCGACACACTATCTACCCTTTCCCTAACAAAAGCTGTAAGTCTTTCCATGCGATATATATCCCAAACCTTTATCCCCCATTCAAGTAAAGTCGGGGCAAACGAACGCTTCCAAAAGTGCCCAATTACCGAGTGAGCTGCTAACAGCAAGCAATTTACGAGTCTACTCTTATCCAAAGTTTGAATCTGTTCCAGAATAATACCCAGAAGACATAACTCTGGCTGACAAGGAAGCTCCACCACCAGCCTATCAGAAATTTGTGAAAGAATGGCCACCCAAAAAGCCTGAATGTATCTACACTCCCACCACATATGTAGAAAAGTGCCCCTCTAGCCACATTACCGCCAACAAAAAGGATCATCCGCTCTACCCCACCTAAACAATTTCTCAGGAGTCACAGCCATACAAAAGTATATGCGCAATTGTGTATTCACGAGCGTCAAAGAGATGGAGCACCTATGAGTATAATCAGTAATTGCCTCCCAAGCTTCCTCCATGGGAGCCGACAGGTCCCTCTCCCAATGTGTTTGAGAAATCATCGGAGAAGAGAACTCAGCAATATCCGAGGAAAACACCCTATATAATCTAGCCAGTAGAGCTTCAGAACTAGAACTGTGAAAGAGAGTAGTTTCCCAATGTCTTGGAGTTCTCGTCCCAGCAGATGAGTACGCCGGATCCACAAAACAGTGCCTAAATTGGAGATACTGAAAAACTGATAACTCTCTTCCAAAGAGATGTTCCAATTGCTGTTTTGGCAAAAATTTGCCCTTGTTATACATGGAGGAAACCTGAACCAGAGCACTTATTGTTCGCAGGTCATTTCCCACAAACCCAAGAAAGGAAAAGGATCCTAACACAGTAAAAGGAGATAATTTTGAAGGCAACAAAGATGAAGTTTTGTAGAATTTTGTCAAACAATTGGCTATCTCTATAGAACTCGTATGCACCATTCCTGCATCATCAACAATGGCAGAGATTTTCTTTTTCAACCTTTGACGCTTTAGTTGCCAAAGAAGCATCTTACCAGCCTTATTACCATGTTCATAAAAATTGTGCTTAGTTCTCTGCATCTGAGACGCGATCTCCTTTGTTTCCAAAGACTCTAACCTACCTCTCAAATCTATTAACTTACAACAAACTTTCACATTCTGAGTACACTTATGTATTCTCTCCAGTTCCCTTATCTGAGCCCGTAAAGTATCCTGCTGCAACATCTGCTGTTTTCGAAATGCTTTGGAAAGTGAAATCAAATGCCCACGCAAAACTGCTTTTCCCGCATCCCATAACAAAGAGACAGAAATCTCAGGTGAGTCATTAAATTGTAAATACTCTTTCCAACTGGTTTTGATGTGCTCCACAATTTTCTTATTTTTCAAAAGCTGTCTATTCAAAGACCAAGTTCTAGGGGGAGTTTCTTGATCTGCTACTGCCCATTCTAAAGTTACCAAATTATGGTCTGATGGACCCTTATCCCCAATGTGTACTCTGTGGATAGCGGATATTAACGACTGTGATGCCAACCAGGAATCAATTCTCGAATGGGAATTATGGCCAGGTGAAAAGAACGTATAATCTCTTTCTCCCGGATGAAGCTCTCTCCAGACATCGTGGAGATCAGAATTTGACAGAAATGTCCTTAGGGCTTTGGACTCACCCGTCCCCCTTCTCCAAGATGCTGATCTATCTATCTCTGAGGTGACGCTATTAAGGTCTCCCCCCAACAATATTTCTCCTGTAGCATGTGTCTGAAGTACATCAAGAAGCTCATGTAAAGACAACGCAACATCTGTGGGAGGAATATAAACATTAATTAAAGTAATCGGAAAGTTGTTGCAAGACCCAGAAATAAGAAGAAATCTCCCCAGTGGATCCGAAAAGTGCGATGAGACCACAAAAAGGCAATCCTTAGAAATTAAAATCGCCACCCCCCGTCTATGCGCCGTGAAATTAGAATAAAAAACCTGTGGAAATGCCTTAGAAGAAAAGCCTAATGGGGCATCTGGGCCTAAATGAGTTTCCTGGAGAAACACATATCTGCTTTTTCTCTATTAATTTGGGCTTGTACCCTGCGCCTCTTGATGGGGTGATGCAATCCCCTAATGTTCCATGTTATTAATTTAAGCATAATCATCAATACAATTACTCTTACCTGATACAGCCAGTTGGTTCCACACCGCCACTCTAACAAACTTGAGTCTATACAAAATGTAAGAGGAGAAACCTCTACTTCCCAATCTTTCCCACCCATGACACTTCTCCAGCCCCCCAATCTGCGAAACCCCTCCCCCTCCCCCCTCCACTACCCCCCCCCCCCCCGCCCTCCAGTCCTGAAAGAACAGGATATCTCCATCTCATCTCAACAATACCCAAACTAAAGCGACATTTAAGTCACCAAAGGGGTAACAGGAACCACATTGAGTACCCAGCCAACAACAACCCTCCCCTTAACCTGAATCCCACATCTTCAGACATACAGATCCCCCTCCCCCTCACATACCAAGGTATCATCCTTGCATGACTGTTAAAAAAAAACAAAAAAAAAAACTTTACACATATTTATCATAAACAAAGTGAGAATCCTCCTGAGAATGTAAGAAAGAACCCATACATCCCCCACCAGAAAAAAACATCACAGCATGACAATGAACAAATAGATACAAAGACCAATGAATTCACGGAGGAGCCGCAGTGTCCATTGCTTTGAGGATATGTTCGTCAGCATCCACCTCCGATTGGCATCGTGAACGTGGGATCATTCTTCTTTTAGGCATCGAAACTTCCCAATCCGATCGCAGGTTACGCTGGCGTGGTATACGATTATCTCCATATTGAATCTGATCCACAAAGTCCATACAGACCGATAGGTCCTTAATTTTCTGGGTTTTATTGTGCCACTCAGAAATCAAGGCAAAAGGAAAGTTCCAACAATATTTAATCTGCTTTTGTTGCAGAATCTGTGTTAGTGGTTTAAAGCTCCGACGTCTTTCCAAGGTATAGGCAGATAAATCTTGAAAAATTTGAAGCTCCCAGTCTCTAAAGAAAAAAGAACGTTTTCCACGCAGTGCTCTCATTAACTCAGTTTTATCTTCAGAACATTGGAAGCAAGCTATGATGGGACGTGTTCTAATATCTCCTCCGGCCTTTCCACTACCACTTCGATGCGCTCGTTCAATTTTTACTTGAGTACCACTCGCTGGCACACAAAAAGCATAGATCTCTTGAACTAGGGTGATAAGATTACCAGCAGTAGTGGAAGATTCCGGCACCCCCCAAATTCTTATGTTGTTTCTCCTCTGCCTATTTTCAAAATCATCCTGCCGTTCCTTCAAGTCCGTGGTGAGTTGCTCCACCTTATACATCTTTGCTTGAAGTTCCACAGTGGAATCCATTTGTTCTCCAATATTCAATTCCATTTGAGTTACACGATCATCTAAAGATTTAAAATCCGAACGAAGATCTGAAATAGCTTTAGAGAATTCAAGCCGGAAGGACCGTAGCTCTTGCAAAATTTCCAGCAAATCAGCCTTAGAAACCGGCTGAGCCCCCAAATCCTGAGTTGCACTAGAATCAGATGACAAGTTAGAAGGTCCAGCCATCCCAGCCGTATGATTAGATGTAGAGGAATCATTTTTCCTAGAAAATTTGGAAAGCGCAGTGGCATAAGTATTCTTAGCTGCCATTCTAAATGAGACAGCAGACTCTGCAGCGTGATCAGAACTTTCTATATCTCTTTTCCAAAGCTCCAGCAGGGTGGCATAAAATTTAATACACCAAGCAAAAGGGATAACTCATCCCATGACAATAACACTGGGGGAGATCCAAAATATTAAATGTACCAGATTGCTGTATAGCCCCAAGGAATTCTTTTGACTTGCAGTACTGACAACAGCGGTGAGATGGAGCTACAGGCTCACAAAAGATCAGTGCAGCATATGAGCATGAAGATCGCAGCTCAATGCACAACTATTAACAGACATACAGAACAATAGGCAGTTCATCAAATCTTTGCTTTTGGGTTAACGACATCCACTAAAGCATTGGAACTTATATTCCATAGACTTTTAAAAGGTAACAAGGAAAGTTCACGTTGACATACCCGATGATCCAAGCCTTTCTGTACACAAAGGCTGAAAGAGAAATTATGAAATAGCCGTTGTCCTCATAAGAAGCTGATCACATTCACTGCTGAATATCCCATGAATAAAAGATAAAATTAATAGTCCCAATAAACGATCACATCGATCCCGTTCCAGAAACTACTGCTCTATGCCCGCTGAGTGTCACACTTAGAGGACTCCATTACATATCACTGCTGCAGTTATCATGTTGATGACATGAAATGGCTGCTGTGAACCCTCTCTTCAGCATTCTATTTATTTATTCTATTTATTTTATTTATTTATTTATTTATTTATTCTAATGCCATCTGACACTGCCATGCTGCAATGGCCACCCCGACTCATTTTCCCGCCTCCTAGATCCAATGTCCAGAAGCTACCAGGAACATCAAAAATGCTGATTATTAAGAAAAGAAAAAAATAATAAAAAAGAAAGAAAAAGTAAAGAAACCAGCTCAAATTAGCGATCATTGTTTTAAATCGCTAGGCAGGACCTTTAAACAGAAAGCTTGGTCAGGTTCCGATCACCTCTCGCTCTGAGGAAAAAGTTGTTGAAATACACTTACAGTCCTTTAACAAGCAGGGATGTGAAGAAAATATCATGCGGCAGACAGATCTGGACACTGAACAGCTAGCGGACATACCGCCACAATTAAGATCGTCCCGCTAAATTAGACAGTTCAGGAGACGCGGCAGGAGCATCTTCGAGCCGGCAAAAGTGACTCTGCTCAGAGCTCAAAAATAGATCTAAATGAATCAAAAGTAAAATCGGATCCCATTCCGATTCTCAAATCGGCTTAAGGGGAGATTGAAAAACATCACATTTTACCAATTGTTAACGGGGACAGGATTGTCGTGGCACGGAGCCTCAGAGAAACCCAGCCATTCCTCACCGGGCTCACTAGCGCCCCCCAGAAGTGCATTTTCAAAGACATGTTACATCCCAGTTTCTGGTAAGATTTCAGTAGAGTATCCACTGATTCTGCGTAGTTGTCTGCCTTGTTATTTCCCAAGAAGTCACGGCAAACAGTCTTAAAGGACTCCCATTCAGCTCTCTCAGTTTTATTCAACTGACCATCAAAGTTTTCATCTTTCATCGGTTTTCTAATATCAGGTCCTACAAAGATCCCTTCTTTGATCTTCACCTCACTGATTCGTGGAAATGTCTTTCTTAAATATGCAAATCCCCAAGTCCACTTCTATCCATGGCTTTTACAAAGTTCTTCATAAAACCCAACTTCATATGGAGTGGAGGTAGATATACTTTATTCGGCTCCACAAGTGGATCATGTGCAACATTTTTCTGGCCTGGGACTAGTGATGTTCTCTTTGGCCACTGTTTCTGGATGTAATGATTTTTCCTGTCCCTGCTGTCCCACTCACACAGAAAGCAACAATACTTTGTCCAACCAAGTTGTTGTCCAAGCAAGAGGGCAATTACTTTTAAATCGCCACAAATATTCCACTTGTGTTCTTCATACTTGATATTTGTTAGCAGGAGATGCATACTGTTGTAAGTTTCTTTCATATTGGCGGCATAAGCTACTGGAACTGATGGTAAAATATTTCCGTTGTGGATAAGCACAGCTTTTAGGCTATATTTAGAAGAATCAATAAATAGTCGCCAATCCGGACAAAGCGTTTCCATCAGGGATTTAACTTCACAACAAAAAGCAATTCCATCTTCAAAGGCAAAGTAATCCACAAACTCGGTATGCCTATTTCTAAAAATGCACTCTTTGGTTTCTTTCTGAAGAAGATTCCAGCCTTTCAATCGTGACCCTAACAGTTCTGCTTGTCACTTTGAAAGATTCAAATTTCTGATGAGATCATTCAAATCGCCTTGGTCCAGTAAATGTGGTTCAGAAGAGGAACCGGATGCCTCAAAGCTTGGATCCTGCATTCCAGCATCGCCGTCATCGTCAACATCATCAGCATTCATTGGTTCTTCTTCTTCTTCATCCTCATTCACTGTAAGATTTTCTGGAGGATTGGGCACTGGCAATTCTTGACAGTGAGGCTCAGGCCTCATGGCAGATGGTAAATCTGGGTAATTTACAGTGTGTTTTGATTTTGAAGTAATGCCTGCAATGTTTGTAAGGCAAAAGTAGCAATCCATCAAGTGATCTCTTGGTTCCCTCCAGATCATTGGAACAGCAGAATTCATGTGTCGAACACCCTTTACCCAACCTGTTAGGAGTCTGACACAGGTAATACAGCAGACGCGAGGCGCCCAAGTTTTGTCCTGGTCACCAACTTGACATCCAAAGTACAGCTTATAACATGTCTTAACAAGCGGAGTAAAACATCTTCTCTGCTTCTTAAAAGTAACCTCACTGCAAATGAAACAAAATGAATCTGGACGATTAACACACTTTCGAGGCATTGTTAAACAACCACAAGCGATAACCATAATATTTATTAACCAACTGCTGTTTATGAAATAGATTAACGCAAACTTACATCCATTCAGATTCTGTTTTTTTCAAACAATACAAACCACAATCGCTGACGGCGACAGAAAGCATACCAATACAGGACTCAGCATTTTCTGCTTGTACCAGCCGGACCAGTAGGGCAAGGGGCCCCGTTAATTAATTATATTATAACTACATGACTCAGCATTTTTTGTTGTGGCTGACAACATACAATAATAATTATGATGGAATTTTTTGTATTTGTTTACTGAAATATTTTGTATTTGTTTACTGAAACAAAACTGTAAGGGCTAATTTACAGTAATGTACACACTTTACTAGATGATATCTCCTGAAGTATGGGTGATAGAAAAATTTTGATACCATATTTGTAAACAATGGGAAAAATTACATATGAAACAGGTCAGAGAGGTCTATGACAAAAATTGTGTCGACCAGTGAAATAATTTTCCATTTTGATAAAAGGTTTATGAGCATCTTGGGAATGATAGTAGATGACTGGCAAATTTCCAAAAAGAACAGAATCCAGAGAAAAAAATACATGGGTGTATGAAGGCGAGGATCAGCTGTTATTGTGAACAGCAAAGCTATGTTTTCTATCAGAGTGATCAAGCATATCAGGAACAATATCACAAAGAGTGAAAGGTGCAGCTCAGGAATATCTGCAAAAGCCAGGAAGCCACAGAAGTCTCATTCTCCCATTCAATGAAATAAATACCTGTGAATTTTGAAAAAATATATACAGGGTGGCCCAAAAAAAGTGAGAACATCTCATAGCCTATAAGTTATTTAAAAATTCAAAATATGTAAACGATTGACAAATTTAAAGAAAAATAGATGGCGACCGGAAATTGTCGAAATAAAGACGTTATATAGCTAAAAAAGGTAAATAAATAAACTAAGCTTTTAATTTACGAGATGTTCTCACCTTTTTTGGACCATCCTGTATATAAATTAGAGTAACACAACCAGTCAAAAAACGTGGGTAGCAAGGAGGGAATTTTATTTGAACACTCTTTTGCCAGGCCCGACACAGGCTGTGTTTCGCTTATGCCTTCATCAGGGGCTTTTGGCTGTGTGTTCTAACTATCTGTTGGTTTTCTGTATAGTATAGTGCTAAGTCCTTCATCGGTTTTTTTAATAAGTAGATCTAAATATGATATCTTTTGAAAATCATATGTCATCTGGAATCGTAGATTCACATCACATGTATTAATCCACTCATTGAATTCTGATAGTCGCTCCACCGTTCCATCCCACAAAATGAATATATCATTAATATATCTTAACCACAACTTTATATGTGATGTAAATGGGTTATTTTTTATGTACTTCTCCTCAAAATCAAATACGTATAAATTTGCAATATCCGGTCCCATGGATAAGCCCATGGCTACTCCGTTTACCTGTTGATAAAAGTTATCCTGAAAACAAAAATAATTTTCACACAAGGCTAATTGGGCCAAATTCATGAGAAATGCAGTAGGGCTACATCTATAGCTATTTCTACTATACAAATGACGTTCTATAATTGTTAATGCATCCTTTTGTGGAATGTTTGTATATAATGACTCTATGTCCAACGTAACCAAAACATTTGCTAAAATATTGATTACCTGTGATGAATCTCGAACATATGACCACATATTTTCAATGAATGGATGCAACAAAATGTCCAAAAATTGTGATATAGGTTCGAAAAGAGAACCTATAGCAGATACAATTGGACGCCCAGGTGGGTTATCTAAGGATTTATGAATTTTTGGGTTGATGTTGGTTACGTTGGACATAGAGTCATTATATACAAACATTCCACAAAAGGATGCATTAACAATTAATTGGAAATAAAAATACAAATCAAGGTAAAAAATGTAATGGAGACGTCACAGACAATGTAAAAGACCACGTCTGATGTTATTGCATAGAATGCTTAAAAAAGGGGTTCATGTGACAGATGTGTATAAATGGGATAAAATCGAAAAAGCCACCGATGTATAAATAGCAGTCTATTAAATAGCTAGAGTCTAAAATATAGCAAATATATAAAAGTATGTCCCAAAGGGAGACAAAAGTATAAAAATCAATAAATACAAAACTCCTGATATCCCAAAATGTCTTATATTAGCATCTTGTATGCATGTCTATACATAAATTATGTCACTTAAAATATTTATAATCATGACTACCTTGTGTATTTTTCACCTAACATTAAAATGAATGACCCGTATACCAAAAGCCATCCATATCAAGAAAGCTCATATAGAGATTGACGGCATAATATCTAATGTGTAGCCCAAATGACTTGCAAGCACACAGGTGAAAACGGTAGCATCGATGGTTTAGCAACATGGAAAGTACTTGTATGTCTCAAGAACAGAATATGGTAAATGAAAAACTATAACTAATCAGTTCATATTAGATATAGTTTTTCATTAGATAATTATGCCAGCTTGAATTAAACATGAAAATCATTAGTGATAGCTAACTATCAAGGTGTATAATTATCACAAAATGTTTAGCCTTAAACCCTTATACCACATAACAGAACATGTGGATTTGTCTTCATTTAAACATTATAGGCCCAATTCCATCGCGCACGTACAAGCCCTCTGTACGACCGGTATGAACCGGACGTACAGAGGGCATCACAATTCTGATCCTGCGGGCACATCTAGCCCGCAGGATCAGAATCGCCATCAGGCCTGTACGTGCACGCCAGGACTGCAATTCAGCCTGGCCTGTACGTACAGACCATGTCTGACTAACTCAGTCTGGACTTTACAATGGAGCCGCTGCATCATGGCATCTGGTTGCCATGGCACAGTGGCTCCATTCTAAAGCCATGATACCAGCTGACAGCTCCTGCATTGCATTCCCCACAGCCCAACCCCCCCATCTGGCCTCCCAAGGCCAGGGTTGGGCTGCGGGGAATGCTCATTGCCACCTCCTGCTGCTTTCTGGCCCCGGACCCGCTGACCCCTGGCGACTAGGGAAGTTATTCCACCTCGGAGATGAATAACTTCCCCATGCAGGTCGCCGACCCCGAACATACAGACCTGACATTAGAATCGGCCCTGTATGTCCAGGGCCAACGACCGCCAACTGCCCACCTTAACTCTGCCCCTGATATGCCCCTTCCCCCCCCCCCCGACTAACTTACGTGGTTTTAGGTAAGAATATAAGAACATAAGATATGCCATACTGGGTCAGACCAAGATCCATCAAGCCCAGTATCCTGTTTACAACAGTGGCCAATCTAGGTCACAAGTACCTAGCAGTTTCCCCAAAAGACACAGTTTCCACAATGATTGTATTGGGGCAAGCAGTGGATTTCCCAGGTCCCCTTTAATAATGGTTTATGGACCTTTCCTCCAGGAACTTGTCCAAGGGGCATGTTTACTAAAACCCCGCTAATGTGCGGGCCGCGCTAGTGTGCGGGTGCCATATAAGGAGTGGGCGTTTCTACCTGAAAAAGAAAAACCGGGATTTAAATATGCGCTAAGGTGCGCGGCGCCCATGTGCGCCCTGCACATTAGCGCATGAGAAAGCTGCGCGGGAGGTATAAATGGCGCGCTGATGTGCAAGCAGAAGAGCAGAGCCACAGCACAATGGTGAAAACACTTACCAATGGTGCAGGGATCAGGGGTTCAATCCCCCACAGTGCCCAATGAAGACAGCTGGCTGAGGCATTACTTTATGAGCCAGTGTAATAGTGGGCGGCATAAGGCGGCGCGCCATTGATTTAGCAGGCTTTTTAATATTGGGTGGCATAAGGCGGCGCGCTGATGTGCAAGCACAGGAACAGAACCACAGTTCAATGGTCAAGACACTGACCAATGGTGCAGGAATCAGGGGTTCAATTCCCCACAGTGCCCAAAGAACAAGGCTGGCTGAGGCATTACCTATTATGGGGAAGATTGCTTTAGGAGGCATTTTATTTTTATGTTAATTATCACTACTAGCAAACGCACTCTCAAAGCGTGTTAACATAAGGCGCCCCATAAGGCACATTTTAAAGTGCACTGTCCACCCAGGCACCCTAGAATGTTGCTTATAGGGCGCTTTAAAGGGTGCCGTATGAGGTACCGCAAGGTCAGAGTAGTGTTTTCGATGGCAGCACTGTGCAGTTTAAGGAATGAAAAGCATAAGTAGGTGCGCTGACATGCAAGGAGGAGCAGCAGTGGAGCACAATGGTTAAGGCACTGACTGCTAATACAGGGGTCATGAGTTTGCTCCCCAGGGTGCCTAATACGTAAGGCTGGCTGAGGCATCAGCTTTGCACTGTATGTTTTGTTTCCTGAAGCACTTTATTTTTATTTTATTAATTGCTGACAGCAAACACGCCTTCACGTGCCGTAATTGAAGGTGCCGTAGAAGGCACCCTATAAGGCACTCCATAGGGCACATTAGAAAGTGCACTGTCCGCCACGGCACCCTAAAATGTCCCCTATAGGGCGCCCTATAAGTTGCGTCACAGGATAATGTATAGTGCACCTTATATGGATGGTAACCATAAGGTAACCTATAGGGCGCCCTATAAAGCGCCCTCTGAGGCACCTTATGGGTACAGTACGATGAGGGTGTTTTTGCTGGCAGCAATAGTGTACATTAAAAAGAGATAATGCTCTGGGCAGCCCCATCAAATAACCCCACTGTGGGTTTGAACCCATGACCTCTGACTCCACAGGCAGTGAAGTAACCATTGTACTACAGTCCTATAGCTGCTAGCAAGCCCCTGGCTGGCTGCAGAGGGAGTGCACGTCACCACACAGACAGTCTGCTGTGGTCACCAGGATAGGGTTAGCCCACCCGTACCCATGATGCACTGCACATGCAAATCAGCTGTCCACAGATAAACACAAGATGGGGAATGCACCCCCACAGCACCTCGGCCTGGTAGGGGGAAGTGACCATGTGCACCCCCACAGCACCTCGGCCTGGTAGGGGGTACTGACCGTGTGTTTTACTGGCACAGAGTAGCTACACACCGTCACATTGTGTGGGTACTGTGCTCACCCTGAGGGTGCAGTGAGGCACCCAGCACCAGGTCCACAGCACCTTCCATGGCTGAAAGAGGCCATGCCGGAGGTCCAAAGCAGTGTTAATGTGTGAGATAGGTAGTTTCTGCGAAAACACTTTGGATATCTCTGTCTGTTTCAATCAGGGGTAGCCCCCATGGACCCCCAGGTGGGCCATGCACCCCCCACCCTCCCTGGGGCAGCAAACAGGGTCTCCCATCAACAGATCCACATTCTACCTCCCTGCAAATGGTAGCAGTAGAGGGGACCATCAACCCCAGTCCTACTGGGGAAAAGACACTCTTCAGGGCAGTCAATGCAGCTCTGTACATAACCATAACACAATAGCAGACAGACATCAGGCCTGTATATGCTAAGATGGACCCCACCACTATCTGATAGTCACCTGCAGCAAGCCTTCAGCCACTGCAAGGCACTGCCATCGAGACACATACCAGCTGCAAATAGTCTGCTAGTTAGTCCATAGTGCATATTCCTGGTGGAAATACATTTATTTATTTATTTTATTTATTTAACAGTATTTTTAAACCGCCTTATCTTATTAATCAAGGTGGTATCACAGCAAACAATCAGGTAAAGTGAGTGTTAATCATGCAGTGAGGGTGCAATTTAGTTGAGTGTGTGTTGTATCGTGTGCTAGATTGGGGTGAGCTATGTACAAGGTGTGGTGTGTTGCATGCTAGAATGGTTTGAGCTATGTACAGTGTGGGCTATATACAGTGGTGCTGTAAAACATTATCTGTACAGACAGCAATATGTGCTGTTATACATTCTCTTAGGTTATGTGATGTGTCCATAGTGCTGTGCACTCAGAGCTGAAATGGCAACACACACAACAAGCAGATAAGTCAGTGACTGGGCCCCAAAGAACACCCATAAATATCACATGAGAAAAATACTATATAGCACTATGGGGGTGCCTAGCCATGCTGTGGTCACTGCACAGTCAGGGTGAGAGTGATCTCCCAGCAGGACATACTGAGGTCACCCTGTCTGTGTAGGTGGTGGCCGGGCACTAACAAGTCCCAGTCAGTGCCCTAAGCCCTGTGCAGATGCACCCTGGCCAGGCCACCCTGTCCTGGCTATACCCATGGTACCTTGCTCCTCATTATGCACATTGGCAGCCCAATACTGGCAACAGTGCTGGCAGTGTGGGCTGTGGAAGGTGTTTGCAGCCACCACACACTGGATAGACAGACAGACACCCCCACACCTATGCCAGCATTGTGCTACTATAGAGGGATTCAGCAGCCATACCCACCACACCAGTCCTGGGCACAGTACAGACATGGATATGGTACGCAATACTGTTGGGGGTCACTCCCCAGGGTGGTAAACACTATCAGAGACCAGACCTGCAGCACACACCGCAGACATCAGAAAGATTGTTATGATGGAGCTCAATCAGCAAGCTGTGCTTAATGTAGGAATTGCTATCTGCCAGTAATCATAGGAAATGTTTGATAACTGTGTACCGTAAACCCAGGTGGAGGGTGGCATTTCTAAGGTATGCAAGTACTAGTATTGGGAGATGCAGGCAGGGCCCAGTGTCCTGCCTCTCCAGGAGGCATTGGCCAATGGGGCCTGTGGGTGTGCGTGTGGGTGTGTCTGTCCCTGTTGGCTGCTGCTTTACGGCAGAGGTTCCCAACTCCAGTCCTGGTGTGCCAAGCACTGTTCGGGTTTTCATGCTTTCCCTCATGAATATGCATGAGCTACATCTGCATACCATGGGGGTGGTGCATAGATATGCAGCACAGGCATCTTTATTAGAGGCAGCATGGAACCTGAATGGTGTTTGGCCCTCCAGGACTGCATTTGGGAGACTCTGCTCTAGGTAATGTGCCTGTTTATGGTGTATGTGCTCGGTGGGGTAAAATATAGGCGTATTAACCATGCGTATGTTCTCAGCAATAAAGGTTTGTCCTTACTAGCACGGTTTAGTAGTGGGAAAAATATGTGGACTGGATTGGCAGTAGCCCCAGCTGGGCTTTGAACCTGTGATCTTCTGTTCTTGCACACACTGTCTGTGTGCACTGCACCACTGTGTTGCCACAGATATGCTTCATTCCCTGGGGAGTCCATGGCTGTACATCCGACAGAGACTGTTGCAGTGGACAGTGCCAGCCTGCACAGGCCTAGGCCACTGTCTGCTGTGGCTAGCAGCCACTGCCCCCTCCTCCACCTGTAGCCTTCCGCCAACGTGCTGACATGTCCTCATCTTGGGAAAAGCATATGACTTGATTGAGTTGTGGCACTCCAGGACTGCATTTGAGGGACTCGGCTGTAGGTAATGCCCATTGTTATGGTGTGTGTGCGGTGTAGGGTAAACTAGAGGTGTTTGAAACATGCTAATGTTCTCTGCAATAAAGGAGTGTCTTTACTATCTCTGTTTAGTGGTGGGTAAAATAGGGGGACTGGGTTGGCAGGAGCCCCAGCTGGGATTTGAACCTGTGACCCTCTGGTCCTACAGGCACTGGCTGTGTCCAGTGCACCACACTGTGGCGATAGAGACAGTGCAGTCCCTGGAGATAGGAAACCTGGCTGAAAGGGTCAGAAACTCTGCTCTGCAAAGTTTTACTGTGGGTTTGTTCGCCTTGTATGGGGACAAAAGGGCAAATAAACCTCACAACTGACCTCTGATTAAGGGAAATAAAACATAACCAAGCTGGGCAACAGTGATATCAATGGGCAACATTAAAAAACACTCCCAGGAAAGCTCCAAAATAATTGAAATGATTTTTGGAGGGGTCTACGGAGCGTAGACCCTTCCAAAAATCATTTCTTTTTTTTGGAGCTTTCCTGGGAGTGTTTTTTTAATGTTGCCCATTGATATCACTATTGGCCAGCTGGATTATAATTTTTAAGAATTTTGTTGTGGTCATTTTCAGTTTTTATTTGCTATTTTGTTCTGTGCACATGTATCACACTGCTCACGTTTTGTAGGTTTGGTTTTGCTGTACATTGCTGACGGAAATGGTTTCTCTTCCCTTTAAATCGGCTCTAACGCGAGGTTTTCACTCGCGGTATTTTTTTTGTTGAATTTCAGCCCCACTCCTGTGCGGGGAGCCTCTCGCCGCCCACTCTCCACCCATTGACCCCGTCCCCCCGCCCCTCGGGGGCCTTCCTCCGCCCTCGAAATGCCTTTCCACGCCTCTATCGCACTTCAGCGCGCCGCGCACTTGTGCGTGCGGCGCACACATGTGCGGGGCACTGAAAACACACTATTAGCATGCACTAAGGTACCTTAGCGCACGCTCAAGTGCGCCCCGCACAATTGCACGGTTTAGTAAACATACCCCATAGTGGAGATAGGGATGAAATATGTCCTAACCATGGGAGCGTGGCTAGCTCAGAGATGGAAACAATCTGAGATGTATAATCTTATGGAATATGACAAGCAGGGAACCATCCAAACCAATGTTTTCTGTTCACCCATATCACCCAACTTTGACTGGGACATATTTCACTGCATTATTCCATGGCCCATCCTTATGCGTGCATCTCGCATGGCTACGTGCTCAGCCCTGTTGGATGTCTGGTTGGATGTTCCACAGTGGATGTGTATAGGAGCTGTATTCCAGACACATGGCCACATTTACCACCATGATTTTGGAATCGAGTGTGATTCCCGCCCGTTTCCAATTTAGTCATTTCCTTCTCTGCTAGAAGGCCTTTATGGAATCAGGTTCTTTATTTATTAAATGCTTTTAACTAGTGTTTTCAATTTCTGAGTGCACTCAGTTTTAAAAGCAACATTTAATAACTTATTATAGCTAAGTAATGAATTTAATGAAAAATTCAATGTATTGATTTCTGCTATTTTCATTTATTTCACATAAATCATTGCTATATTGCAAACCTTAATTTGTAAAATCACATTGACACTGATTAATCCTATCCACTTCATATATTATTTTTTTCTTCTTATTCTTCTACTTCCTTATTTGTAAGAGAAAATTACATGTGGTTAGTAACTTCTTATAAGGCTTCACTTGAGTAAATGCCTGATTCCGAGGTATCCACTTGGCCTTTTTGACTACAAAGCAACATCTCCAGAGTAACTGTAGGATAAATGTCTCCTCAGGGGGATGGGCTACAGTCATATAGATGGGAAAGATGGACAGGGAAAAAAGAAAACTGATGCCATTCAATTATGGTGCTGGTGAAGAATACTATGTATAACATGGACTACCCAACGATCAAACCAGTCAATACTATAGGAGATGAAACCTAAGCTTTCTTTAGAAGCTCAGATGACAAGATTTAGACTTTCGTACTTTGACACATCATGCAAAGAGAGAGATCATTAGAGAAAGACATCATGCTTGACAAGATTGAAGATCAACGAAAAAGAGGAAGGCCAGCAGTGAAATGGACCGATACAATAACAGCAGCTATGGATGCCACTCTATCAACAATATTCTGCCTGATTGAAGACCAAACATAGTTTAGGAAAACTATCCAGCGGGTCGCCATGAGTCAACACTGACTCAACGGCATGTAACAACATTTTTGCATAAAAGCAAGCACACAGAAAACATACTGTAGCACCCACTTTTATGCAATATCCCTGGGATGGAAAGCGAGTGGAACAGGGGTTGAGCTTGCACTTACAAATGCTTTTTATAAAAAATGGACATATGCACAGTTTCTTACTTACACATTTACACACAAAGTTAGGCCTGCCTTGGAGCAGGTATAACTGTGTGGGAACTTTAGGATAAACTATTATATTAAAGCATTAGGCAAATAATGTGTTATGTGTTTCCTGCTTAGGCACTCTGTTACAAAATTGCCCTCCACAAGTGCAATAATAAAATACATAACCAATAAGCACCAAGATACACTTGATCAAATGGAAAATACAAAGTCATAGGGCCCGATATTCAAAAGGCATTTACACAGTTTACAGCCCAATAAACCAAGTAAATGCATTAGATTGGGATATTTAATGTCACTTATATGGTTAGTGCCATTGAATATCCCCTTCTAATACGGCTACATGCCCCAGTGCTATGTCTTTAGCATTGGGGCGTGTTGGGGGCAGAACGGAAGCAGATGCTGTCGCTAACCAAGTAGCAGCTATATTGCACATTCTACAAATAAATACAACCATATAGATAATGGCAGCTATAAGTAACAAGGGATCTGGGTTGGCATATGCATTGAAAATGGGAGGGGGTGGGGGAAGGAGAGGGGGGATTAATGGATATGAATTGACACCTGGGTTGAGAATGGGATGGATTCGGGGTCTCAATTTGTATCCAGGTTGAAAATGGAAGGGATTGAGGATATGGATTGACATCTGGGTAAAGAATGAGGGTTTAGGTGTCTCACGTGGCATCTGAATTAAGAATGGGGGGATTAAGGGTCTTGATGGCATCTAGTGATAATAGGGGGTATCAGGAGTCTGGACTAACATCCAGATTGAGAATGGGGAGGGGTTCAGAGGTCAGGACTGGCACTGGGGATGAGATTGGGAGGATGGGAAGATGCTACTGTCAGTGCTGATTGCTGACATTGTTTTCTATTTTGCTGGGAGTTAAGGCAGTAGCCACACTACCTTACTGAGGTAACATGGCTTCAGTTAACACCAGCTATTGAGATGACATGACTGTAGCCATGCTATTAGCAGTAGTGACAGCTAGTGTGTGGTACTTTCCCATGTGCTCGCTGTCACCAACAACCATACCCTGAACCCACCCTGAATTTGCCCCAATCATACCCTATCACACTGTAAGCAATAAGCATGGTATTTTCACCCAGCTGGTTGCTTTTAGAGCATGGTAGCTCTGCCCATCTGGGCAACAGTAGTATGGGATGATGTTGGCAGCAGAGGATCACATTTCTGTGACAACAGTAACAGTACTGGCATTTCTTGTATGGAAGGCAGGCCTGGCAATCTACTTCCATATCTTACACAAAACCCCAGTGGGATAGTCACAACAAAACAAATTGCAATTTAGTGCTGGAAGATGAGAGCCCCAGGTCGTAAAGCGCTCAACGGCCTATTGGGAAAGAGTTGAAGACTCTTCTGAGTAATGCCAGCATTTATTATGTAGTTGGATCAAAGCCCTCAGATGTTTGACTGCTGATGTAGCTGTGCATGAAATGAGAATCAGAAGCTGCAAAGATATTTTACATATTGGGACATGAAATATACGAACCAAGGAAAGCTTGAGGTGGTCGAGAATGAAATAGAACATGTATAACTAGATCTATTGGGTGTCAGTGAAATGAAATTGGCTGACATCAGGCACTTTGAATCTGATGATCACATAGTTTACTACATTGAAAATAAGAGACATAGAAGAAATGGAGTTGCATTTATAATTAAGAAGAAACTTGCAAGAATTGTAATGAAATATAGTGCAATCAGGGCATGCTTAATTTCTATTCATCCATGATAAATGCCCATCAGCACAGCTATTATTCAGGTGTACATCTGCAGAAGAATAAATAGATCAGTTCTATGAGCAAGTACAAGCTGAAATCAACAGAACATGTAAACAAGAGGTAAAGGTAAAGGTAAAGTGGTTGATAAATATGGGCTTGGCAACCTGCCAAAACACCTTAACATCACTTTCCGCACCTTCAGCTAAACAAATTGAAGACACAATCTCCTCACTCAATACCTCCACCGCTCAAACCGATCCTTGCCCAGCCTTCTGGATAAAGGACCTTAGAAGTGCTTTTAGCCGTTCATTGCAAGAATCATGAACCTCTCATTTACAACTGGATCCTTCCCATCTGCTCTAAAGCTCACATCCATCAGACCACTTTTAAAAAACCCCAAACTAGACCCAAAAAGAGCTGACTCATACAGGCCTATTGCTAGCATTCCCCCCCTAGCAAAAATTTTTGAAAAAGAGGTGCAACGCCAAATTCAAGACCACATAGATTCCACAGCCCCTCTCGACTACTTTCAACATGGCTTCAGGGAACATCATGGAGTTGAAACACTCCTCACCACTCTCCTCAATAACTTACTCACCAGCATAGACAACATCCGCCAAGGCGTTGTGCTAATCTTCTTAGATATAGCAGCAGCGTTTGACTCGGTAAATCACGAGATACTCATTACACGTTTGAAGGAAAAAGGCATCGATAGTTCAGCTCTGGAATGGTGTAAATCTTACCTGGACACCAGAATGCAATATGTAAAATCTGCAACGGGAGAATCAAATCTCTTCCATCAAAAACAAGGTGTGCCACAAGGGTCATCTCTCTCATCTCTCATGTTTAACATCTATATGCAGCCTATCTGCAATATCATCAGATCATTCAACGTGAAATGTATGATATATGCAGATGATATCCTACTTTATATGCCATTTTCTACAATGCAATTAGACCTACTGCCCATAATAAATTGCTTCAATGCAGTATCAGAATGGCTTCTCTCACAGAACCTCCGCATCCAACACAAGAAAACTGAGGTTCTCTTTGTTACGAGAGACCCTAACTTCATTCCACCACCACATAAGTGTGAAAGGAGCTGATCTAGCCACAAAAGAAACAATAAGATACCTTGGAGTCACGCTGGACCACCATCTCAATTTGAAAACACATGTAAACAATATTACAAAAGCTGTGTACTTCAAAATACGCACACTCAGGCATCTACGCTCATTACTGGACCCAGACGATTTTAGAACCATCTTCCAAGCACTCATCTTACCGCATTTCGATTTCGCCAACTCAATTCTACAAGGTCTCCCACAATCCACCCTAAGTTCTCTTCAACTTGCCATGAATACTGCTGCAAGGATTCTACAAGGAGCGTCCAGGAGCGATCATGTGACACCAATCCTCAAACAGCTTCACTGGCTCCCGATACAAGGCAGGCTCGAATTCAAAACCCTAATCCTCACATACAAGGCCATCCATGATTTATCTGCAAACTCACTAATTGATCTCACACAAACATTACCACCAACTAGATCCAGAAGACAAATAGCGATAAACACCCTAATAATGCCGAAGGCCATAACAACTTGTAGCCGATCAACAGCGAACAGAGCCTTCATGTTTTGCGCCCCAAAACACTGGAACTCCCTACCACCCGAAATTCGTGCCATAACTAACATAGTCCAATTCAGAAAGGCCCTCAAGCATAACCTATTCATCAAATACTACCCTACATAAAGTGCAAATATTCACTACAAACTTAACCACATTGCCTCCTTTCCCAAGCACCATTGTCAATTTCACGTAAATACCTCTCTCATGTGATCAAATTAACAGATCAACATTCTATGTATATAGTTTTACCCCCATATTATCCAAGTTTATCGTATCCAAGTTTATCTTCCTGTTTTATGTAAAACCGAGCAGCCTGTTGTTCTGGTCTTTGGTTCTCTGTAAACCGCGCTGATTGTAAATAGCGCGGTATATAAAAAATTGTAATAAATAAATAAATTTAAAAAAAGAAACAAAGCTGGGGAAAAACTGGTAGAATTCTGCAAGGGCCAACAATTTATTCATCTTAAACATCTTCTTCCAGCAACATGAGCAGCAACTGCACACCTGGACTTTGCTCAATTGATTGTACAAAAATCCAATTGACTATCTCTGTGGAAGTCAGTAATGGAAAAGCTCAATAACATCAATGAAAATAAAACCTGGAGCTGACTGTGGTACAGATCACCAGATACTAGTATGTAAATTCAAGCTTTGTTGATGCTATTGAGCTTTTCCATCATTGACTTTTACAGATGTGGTCAATTTGATTTTTGCACAATGCATTGGCTGAAGTTCATGTGTACAGCCGCTGCTTGTGTTGCTATAAAAAGTTTGAGATGAATAAATTGTTGGTCTTGCAGAATCCTGTCAGTCTTTCTCCAGCTTCATTTCTGTTGCCAACCTCATATTTTTCAGTCACTTTACATTATTCTTTGTTCCCAGTTTTTGCATTCCAGTCACCCTGACTATCAGCATATCTTGTTTGCAAGTTATATGAACAAGTACAAGCAGAAATCGACAGAATTTTCCAGCCTTTTCCTCTTCTGCAGCTGTTGTTGGTGCATAAAGCTGAAAAAGAACAAGCCACTCATAAATGTATCAAAATATACCACCAGAATTTAATTTCCTTTTTTGAGAATCGTTTTGTGAAGGTGGAAGAAGTTCAGGAGTTAAATTGAAAAGTTCCTATTAATGAAGAATGGATTCGTAAGATTCATGAAACTGAGAAACATTTGGTGAAAGATAATATCCTTTTATACAGTAAAACTGAGGTTTCGAAAAATGCATTTGGACAAGCACATTTAAGGATGATTAATTCCCTTATCCCCCCCCCCCCACTCCCTACCCCTTTTCTCCTTACCCGCAAATAAGGCCAGACCCTTGTTTTTTTTTCTAAACAGCTTTATTAGTGGGTATTTTAGGCCACAGCTTGCGGATACAGATGAACACAATCACGTCAACCCTATGTAAATTTTGTATATCAACACTGCACAAATAATGAACAAACAACGTATACCCAAACCTTAGGCTAATTAATATAGAGGGGCACTGCCGTCCCAGCTGCCAGGTTTGGCCACCCTGGTCCACCCTTTGGCCAGGGTTGCTGCCCCCCCGCTATATCCCCATCACCAACCACCCCGTGTTGGTGCCCGGGAGGCCCCTTTTTTCTGGTAAATCGGGGCCAGGCACCCCATCCCCTGGTACCTGGCCCCCCCTTTTCTCTGGGCTCAGGCACCCCCAGGCCAGTACCTGAGCCCCCATTTCTTTTCCTGGGGTGCCCCTCCCCTCCTCTTCTGTCGGTGAGGTCCTGCTAGCTGTGACAACCCCCTCCCCTATCCTACAGTGTGGGAGGGTGGGGTCACGTTTCTCAGCTGGGGGAAAAGGAAGATGCCTCCTCAGCCTCTTACTTTTATCCTGGCTCCTGCCCCACCACCTTTCCTGCTTCCCAGCCTCAAGCTCTCCCCCGCCGGTGGCCGGGTCATGTGACTCGTCCCCAACCGGACCGATACAGTCATTAGAAAAAGACATCATTCTTGACAAGGTCAGCGTAAAAGAGAAAGGCCAGCTATGTATGCCACTCTATCATTAATTAGCCACCTGACTGAAGACCCAAGACAGTTTACAACAACTATCCAGAGGGTTGTCATGAATCGACATCAACTCAATGGCACTTAACAACAACAGTGCAGCCCGTGATAACCACTAAGAGCGCCCAATGAAACATGTTACCTTTTAGCATACTTTAGTAAACATGAGCCTTATATTGCATCCCTTGTGCAAAAGCATGTAGATAGTCACGACCTAATGGGAGACAGCCAACATGGCTTTAGACAAGGAAGATCTTGTCTTACCAATCTGTTATGTTTTTTTGAAGGAGTGAATAAACAGGTGGACAAAGGTGAGTCGGTTGATATTGTGTATCTGGACTTTCAGAAAGCCTTTGACAAGGTCCCTCATCAGAGAATTTTGGCAAAACTAAAGAGTCATGGGATAGGAGGCAATGTACTATTGTGGATCAGGAACTGGTTAAAAGATAGAAAGCAGAGGGTAGGGCTAAATGGCCAATTTTCCCAATGGAGAAAGGTGAATAGTGTTGTACCCCAGGGATCTGTGCTGGGTCCGCTGCTTTTTGACATATTCATAAATGACCTGGAAAGTGGAATAACGAGTGAGGTTATCTAATTTGCAGATGACACAAAACTATTTAAAGTTGTTAGAACCCAAGAGGATTGTAAAAAATTGCAAGAGGATCTTGATAAATTGGAAGACTGGGCATCAAAATGGCAGATGAAATTTAATGTGGACAAGTGCAAGGTTATGCAGCTAGGGAAGAACAACCCAAACTATGGTTACACGATGCAAGGTTCCACATTAGGAACCACCACCCAGGAAAACGATTTAGGCGTCATTGTGGATACCATGTTAAAACCCTCGGCCCAGTGTGCAGCGGCGGCCAAGAGAGCAAATAGAATGCTAGGTATGATAAGGAAAGGAATGGAAAATAAAACAAAAGATACTATAATGCCTCTATATCGTTCCATGGTGAGACCGTACCTTGAATATTGTGTGCAATTCTGGTCGCCGTATCTTAAAAAGGATATAGCGATTTTAGAAAAGGTACAGAGAAGAGCCACCAAAATGGTAAAGGGGATGGAAGGATACTCCTATGAAGAAAGGCTAAAAAGGTTAGGGCTCTTTAACCTGGAAAAGAGACGGCTGAGGGGAGATATGATAGAAGTCTATAAATTAATGAACGGAGTGGAACGGGTAAATGTAGATCGATTGTTTACCTTATCAGAATATAGAAAGACTAGGGGACATGCAATGAAGCTACAGGGTAAACTATTTAAGACTAATAAAAGAAAATATTTTTTCACTCAACGTGTAATCAAACTCTGGAATTTGTTACCGGAGGATGTAGTAAAGGCTGTTAGTGTAGCTGGGTTTAAAAAAGGTTTTGACAAGTTCCTGGAGGAAAGGTCCATAAACCATTATTAAGAAGTGACCGAAGATATCAATGCTTGACCCAGTACAAGCATTGTGGAACTTGTGTCTCTTGGGGAAACTGCTAGGTACATATGACCTAGATTGGCCACTGTTGGAAACAGAATACTGGGCTTGATGGACCTTGGTCTGACCCAGTATGGCATATCTTATGTTCTTATTTGCAGTCGTAGCATCACTTTGGTTTCTACTGAGACGTTAAAATGTTAAGACAATTGAGCGGCCCTCCGACTGTGAAATACAGTCTGTGATTCTGTTTTTGAAAGCAAGGACAATGTCCATGATGAACTGCAATAGGGTCGACCTTCAGTAATCACAGAAGATTTGGTGTGCACAGTTGACGCAAAAATTAGTGAAGAACGGCGATTCACGATTTCCACTTTGTCACTGAAATTTCCACAAATTTCGTCCCCTGTGACAATGTGGTCCAAAAGTTCATCTCCTTCCTCATTGTATCGGATCAAAAATGTCAAAGCACTAGCCATTCTCCTTTTTTGGTGTTCCTCGGAAAGCAGCCGAGCACAGTTTGTCCCGCCCATCCTTGAACAATCTCACCAATTTACGCACTTTGCTGTCACTCATCACATTGGGGCCGTACACCTCACATATCTGGTGATGAATGTCCGCTGATGACATTGTCCTTGCTGTCAAAAACCGAATCACAGACCGTATTTCACATTCTGATGACCGCTCAATTGTCTTAAACATTTTAACGTCTCAGTATAAACTGTACAAAGTGATGCTACGACTACAAATGGCATCTGCTTTTGCACAAGGCATGCCGGGAGCCAGCATGCATGCTTATTTCTACAGGGGAAACAAATTTACAAAGCTAAAGCCAATCGGACCTTACTTTAAAAATCACCCTCGTAATGACACTGCGAAACAGAAATTGCAATTTAGAAAACAGCAGTTAGATCACTGGCATTGTCTTTTATTAAGAATACCTAGCAATTTTGATTGTATGGTTCCTCTATCTTTTAATAGGAGGAAGCCACAAAAAGCTTTATAAGTTACTGCTTCTTTTTTACTGGTTCTCCTGCTTTTCACTAATCGTGTTTACTGGTGTTGACTTACGTATCTCTTCTGCTTTTTTCATATATAAGGAATGTCACAATGGAGTTTGTGCTGAATCAACTCAGTAACGTTTTGTGACTGAGCTCCCTGACTTTACCTCCCCCCCTCAACCCTCCGTTTGATATGGCACTTAACGTTGACTCTTATAAAATAGTCACAATTGAATACATTATTTTGACAAGAAGTGTTTCTTTACTGTATTTTTATATATATTTATGTTTTTATTATATTTATGTCTGCTCTTAACTGTCATTTGTCTTTGATTATTTCAATTTTTATTCTAAATGGTGTTTGCTAGTAATTGTTGTTTATGTGTCATTACTACCTCTATATAAAGGGTTTCCTTACTTATTTATTTATTTACATTCTCTTATATACCGCGCTATTCAGCATCAGTGCGGTTTACATTGAACAAACTGAAATTACATTGAACAGGGCATTATAACTTGGAGATAACTATTTTACAGGGAACATGGGCTATGGAGGGTTAAGTGGCTTGCCCAAGACCACAAGGAGCACCTGTGGGACTAGAAATCCCAGTCCTTCCAGCCCAAGGTTGCTATCCTCTAGTGGGATTTGAACCCACGACCTTCTTGTATTTTGATATGTCCAGGATAGCATCTGTTTTTTGTAATGTCTTTTATCTGTTTTAAGCATGTTATGTTTTTAATGCTAATTTTAAGTTAATGTTTTTTATGCTAATCTTATTATTATTTATGTTCTTATAGTGCCTTATAACCCTTGATGGCAGTGCTGAAACACGTCCGTGTTGTGCTTAGGCTTCCTGTACCCCAGAATTAAATATATTATCACTAAAGAACCTTTTTTGGGCATACCACACTCTGGACTGGTTTGTACACCGATTACGTGGTAGCTGTGCTTCGCCGTTACACTTTTACCATGCAGGCATGACAAGTATTGCAAGCTAACTCCAACAGTCACTGCAAATTGTGCATTGGGGTGGGGATAGCTGGGTTAAGGACAGAAAGCAAGCTTGGAAGGCGCATTACAATTAGCGTGGGGTAATATAGTGTATGCTTACAATATTGCAATTAGCACAGTTGCACTTAATGATACCTCAATGGGTGGTGTTAAGTGTACCTATGATAATTGTGCAGCTCGTAGCATACATGTCGATGCATTAACTGTTAGAACTGGCTGGCCATACCCCTGACGGTTACCACCAAGTCTTTGCACTCACCGCACATTAGTTTTAGTACTAAATATATGTTAAGCGGAAAAACCTAATGCACTTTACTAAAAGAGCCTTTGAATCAGTCTGTCCACCATCAAAATTAGCAGATTTATAAAACTGGAAATATATTACAATTATGGTATTATTTGTATTTACATTCTGAATACCCAATTACAATCATTTTTATTTTTAAAATAATATAACCATTTTTTATTAAGAGCAAAAATAAATAAATCTTGACTTTTTCATGGTGTTATAACCACAATGTTTTACAACAGACAAATTCTCACTCACTCTTCTACTTTGCTAATTTGTATTAATACAGAAGTCATAACAAAGGGGTTCTTTTACTAAATCCCTGAAAGGCTGTGCAATTAATATGCATTTGTAATTCACAATAAGTGTACAGCCTCTATGTTAGCTGTTGGAAGCATGACCAGCACATTCCTGGAAGTTAATGTGTCACTGAGTACATTATTATGTAGTGTATTTAACGCAAGTGCACCCAACAATACTCATAGATTTAGGTATATTTGCGCTAATTGGCACATTAATAGTACTCATACACTAATGTGTTTTCCATGCCCACACTCCAAACCTAACCCACACACTCTCCACAGTGTGCAAGTACCAGTTAATATGTGTTTTAGCAATTGGTAGTTGGCATGTCTGTATTAGCGCTCACCAGAGCCAGTTACCAAACACTATAACACAGGTTAACTGGCCAGCAGTGCTTAATATAAGGGCTCCTTAATTTTTTAAGGTTTTATAGAACCTCTTTTTGCATTGATCAGTCTCTTGAAGGCATTTTTGACATCCTTATTTCTCACACTGTATATGACTGGGGTTAATATTGGATTTCCAATCATAAAGGCCACAACAAAAAGTTTATTGTTATCCCAAGAAAGACTGGACTTAGGTCTTAAGTACATAAAGCTAAGACATGTGTATTGTAGAATAACAAAAGTCAGGTGGGAGGAGCAGGAGGAGAAGGCTTTGCGTCTCCCTTCAGTAAATCGAATTCTAAGAATTGCTGCGATAATACAAACGTAAGAGGTGAAGATCAATAGGAAGGGAAATGTAAATAAAATCATATTAAAATGTTTAATTATGACGCTATAGATGTATGTGTCAGGACAAGTTAAAGCTGATGATAAAACCTCATCAATGTGACAATAAAAATGATGGATTTGATGGGATCCACAATATGGTTTCCAAAACACTAGAACAGTATCTCTCAGTGACACCAGAAACCCAAACGTGAGTGCAAGAAATATCAGTTTCACACAATGTGCCTGTGTCATGATGGTTTTATAGCGGAGAGGATTACAAACGGCTACGTAACGATCGTAAGACATGACCAGCACAAGAAAAATCCCTGAGCTCCCAAATAAAATGTAAAAAAACATTTGAGCAGCACATCCAGCAAAGGAAATAGTTTTACGTTTCGATAAAAAGTTTATGAGCATCTTGGGAATGATAGTAAATGACTGACAAACTTCCAAAATGGACAGAATCCAGAGAAAGAAATACATGGGTGTATGAAGGCGAAGATCAGCCATTATTGTGATCAACAAAACTGTGTTTTCCATCAGACTGATCAAGAATAACGGGAACAAGATCACAAAGAGTGACAGGTGCAGCTCAGGAATATCTGCAAAGGCCAGGAAGACAAATTCTGTCACAGAGGTCTCATTCTCCCATTCCATGTAATTAATATCTGTGAAGATTGAAAAAAAGATACAAATTGGAGGAATATATTTCTAATTAAACATTACATCTAGTTACCAAAAAACAGCTACTTCAGATGTTTGCATTAGTACATTGCAAAGTGACCCTCAGAGCTACAGCTGTGCTTCACTTAGCAGTTTTTAATTTTCAATAGTATGTTCAAACATACTATAAAAATTTAGGGCTATGTTTACTATTCGGCGGTAGCAGCTTCCATGTGATATCGATATCGTATGGAAGCCGCTATTGCCGATTAGTAAACGTACCTCTTAAAGTGTTATAGCTTTTACTTTGAAATACAGATTTTTCCTTTAGACTTTATGGGCCTTTTTTAAAATTTCTTTGTGTTCATCCTTCTTTGGTTGCCACTGAGTTCCAATTCATAGTGAACAGAATGATCAAGACTCAGCTTTTCCCCTTTGGGATTTGTAAATCAGGACAGGGGACACTGGATATCTATAGCGGTACTCCTTACAGAAATATATTAGGGATTTTATGATTTATATTTGGAGACTTGATTTATTGATTTTGTGTGCAAAATAAAACCTTCAAAAAGTGTGGATAGAGATACTACCTGGAGCCATGACAACAGCTGGGATATCAGGTGAGCTCCACAATGTCACCAGATGGGTGCTCTTGTTTCCTAATTTATTCTTTAAGCAGAATTTCATGAAAATCAGGCAGTAAGTCAACTTTAAAATAAATGAGTCTGTGTTTGAATTATTATTGTATACTCAGTGCCGCTATCTGAATAGCCAGTGCTGCTGAATACACGAGGAGAGCCTTCCTGCTGTCCTGAATTAAACTATTGCTATACAGATAGCTGTTGAATATTGACAAGTATTCATAAAATTAGATGGAATTCTTCCCCTCTATCCTCACTCTATCTGGTATTATTCAGAGAGCGCTGGGGCAGTCTGCAATACTGTAGTTTTCAGAGACTCTATCTAGATCAGGCTCCTCAATCCAGCAGTGGTGTTCCTAGACCCACCGTCACCCAGGATGGATGCTTCCAAACACTGCCAGTGCCCCCTGAGCTGCTCATGTCCCTCATGTAGTGCAGCACCCAGCAATGTACCCCCCATGGCCCAGCCAGTCCCATGGAAGGAAGGTGGCAAACTTTTGTTTAAGACGACTTTGCCGAGGTGCTTCATGCTCCAGGGGCTGGCCGTTCTACTCTCCTGTCCAAAGTCTCACGATTCATGTTCAATAGCAGTGGCTAGCCATGTTAGATTAGCTAGCCACTGCCGATGAATATCCCCTCCATTGAGGCCAATTCCAACAGGGGCACGTCCGGGCCATCCAGGCGTCCAAGAAACTGACAGGCCCAAATCGTACCCAGTTCTGCAACTACGAGAGCTAGACATTCCCGTGGTTGAACAATCAGGCACTTAGACAGTCCAATGTGTCCCTGATGCTGCCATGGGAGACATCCATCCCCTTATCTGGCTAGCCCACCCTATGCTTCTGCTGGTGTGCCAGTGTCATGGTCTCCTGTCACCATAGCACCGGGATGCCCAGCAGGAGCACTGAAAGCCTGACGCTGTTCATAGCTGCTTTTCCCCTCCGCCCAATCCCAGTCCTGGCAGCCCCCCCTCCCGAGAGTCGGGCGGTGGGGCCTCACTTGCATCTGCCCCTTCAGATTTGGGAGTCTGCCTGGCCCAATCACCACAATTGATGGGACTTATTCCATCTCTGAGGTACTGCAACCCGCCCTTGCTCCGCCCACTCTCTGCCTCTGGCCCTCCTCCTCCCACCCCCATCCAGGGCTCCCCGCACAAGCCCTCTGTGTGTGGGGGAGCCAGGGAGTCTGCATATGCTCCCTGTGAATAGCGGGGGATGCACGTCCAAACCGGACATGCAACCTTCCTATTCGCATTTCGGAATGACCACCTCAATGGCCCGATGCACAGACATGAATAGCGGACTTGGATGTCCTTGTTGGATGTCCAACTCCTGTTCTGGCCCAGTACATGATTCCGAGTCCACCCCTCCCCGCACGTACATATGGTTAGTGTGGGGAGCGTTGGATAGGGGCAGGAGGGGGAGAGTCAAAGGCGGAGAGTGGGCAAAGCAGAGGCAGGCTGAAACACTCGGGCGTACAAGGCCTATTCAGTTCAGGGCCCTGTACGTCCAGCTGTTAGAAGATGGACATGGGATTTATTCCACCACGGAAGTGGAATAAGTCTCTTCGATGGAGGGGATCATGCTGGGTAGCCCCACCAAAACAGTAGAGCAGCTTCAGGTAGGCCCCTTCCACCCAATCCCAGCACTGGCAGATCCTGCCGAGGGTCGGGCAGTGGGGAAAGGAGACTTTGAGCAACGTCATGCTGTCAGCACTCCTGCTGGGTGTCCCAGTGCCATGGTGACAGGATGCCATGACACCAGCACACCAGCAAGAGCATAGGATGGGCTGGCTGGGCAGGAGAGTGGCAATTTCAGTTTGTTCAATGTAAACCGCACTGATGCAGAATAGCGCGGTATATAAGAGAATGTAAATAAAAAAAATAAAAATAAATCCCGTGCTGTGGAATCACGGATGGTCCAAACCGTCTAAGTGCCCGATCCTGCATCCACGAGAATGTTTAGCTCCCTCAGTTGCAGAATCGATTGCACCTGTGCCCTGTCCATTATCTCCTTATGATGTGCAGAATATGGAATCGGACTCCACGTTTATAACTTTACTATACAGGGTGAGAAGAAAGGCACTAGTTCTAAAACCTACAATATACCTACTCGATGCTTCACTGGCATAGTACCAGAAATTGTTGAATCAATATAGAGTGCATCACCAAAAAGTGTTTGCAATACTATTTAATGTTCAGAAGTATATTTACTTATATTGAATATTGGTTGCTGTAAATTGGAACGGGAGAAAATGTTCGTTCACAAGCTGTTGTGCAATAACATTCTTTACTACTATATTGCTCTAATATAAAACCTGTATATCAATCACAGTGCTTTCAAATTTAATATTTTCTTGTAAAATTAATAAATACTAATATACAATTTCAAAGTCAGATTGTCTTAAGACATATGCAGTGCTGTGCAAAAATTTAAAGAAGACAGTCCCTGCTCGTAGAACTTACAATCTAACCAAGACAGACAGAACAATACAAGAGAAACAAGGTGGGGGGGGGGGGTTCAAATAGGGAAGGAGACAGATGCCTGCATTTACACCTGCCCTAAAGCAGGCACCTAGATTTTGCAAGTATGCACCTAAGTGATATCATTTTATAAATAAGCAGCCCGATTTTGAACTAGATGATGCTATGAGCCTCATCGGCGCATAACCCGCCCCCCTCCCGCCTTTCCTGGGTTTTCCATGCCGGGGTCATATGCGGCCCCAGCATCAAAAGTCCAGGTCTTGCCACACAGCCAGGAAGCCGCAGGAACTACCCATGTAGCATTGATATTTGATGCTACACGGTTAGCCCCATCACCTTAAAGATAGGCAAGGTTTTCCCACGCCTATCTTTAAGGTGCAGAGCGCTAACCATGTAGCATCAAAAATCAGTGCTATGTGGGTAGCGCCATGGCCCGCCTCCACTCTGTCCCAGAACACCCCCAACACGTCCCAATGCCAAGTGGATAGCATCTGGGCACATTAGGGACATATCCAGGATTTCTGAAGGGCACTACCCATGTAGGTGCCCTTTGAAAATCCAGGATAAGGCATTTACATGGATAACTAGGGACGTTACCCATGTAAATGCCTTTGAAAATTGGGCCCAAGGTGCCTAAACCTAGGCACTACTTAGACACTACTCAAACTCTATCCCTGTGCATACCTCCACTGAAAGTAGGCACAATTGCACTTAGGTGTGTACTTACTGAATAGCGTCACTTAAAGCATGCACCTAAGTTCTCATTTAGGCACCTGCATGTTTTAAAATAGGGACTTAGGAACCTAAAAGATACATAACTTTAGGTGGCTCTCTTATCGAATCAGCACAAAGTGTCAGTCCCTCTCATTATTCCCTACCATCCCTTTCAAAATTACATAACAAATGATGTCTAGAGCAACATATTTTTAAACAGATATAAAAATAACAGTGTGAATTTATGGAGCAATGCTTCCTGCCTCCTTGCCTTCCAACTTTAGGAACGTTGCTAAAAATGCTTTCCTCTATGAAATTCTCCTGCCATTCCTGCTGCCATTTAAAAAAAACAAAAATCTGATTTCCCGGGCTACTCTCTTTCTTGCTAATGCCCACAAAAGAAAACTGCCAGATAGTTATTCCCTTGTCCTCCCCTGCTGACCAAAGCAAGGAGAGATGGATATTTTCCCAGTCAGCATTCTCTGTTTTAGGGCCTCAGTTGGGAGGAAGGGAGGACGAGGATATCATCATGGGACAGGCTTTCTTTTTCTTAACTCATCCAGGACTGCCTGGTTCACTCTAGGCCTGCTATTTGGCCAACAGCAATTGGATAACTTTGGCAGGCCAGCACTGAATATCAGCATTTTCTGGCCAAGGATGAACCTTGTTCTGGCTAATATATTATGGAGGCTATGATTTACTGTACCCGAAGAAAATTGAGCTGGTCAAGGCTAAGGAAAATTGAAAGAAGAAGTTTTGTTCTACTAACTCCTCAAGGTAGACGCCAGATAAAGCTTTTAAATATCAGCCTTGGTGTTTTACTTTTTTTTTTTTATATATATTTATGCAATTTTACAACAGAATCAAGCAAAAGCTTGTACAGAAAAAGCAACCACCGCATATAAAGTACATATTAAGTCGTATTACAGTAAGTAGGAAAAATAAAATATTATACACAGGGTTAAATTAGCCCACAATACAGGGGAAGTGTAAAGAAAATAGGTAATTGAGGCTAGGTAGAGCCTCATCTCATTTTAAGAAAAAATATTGCTAACACCAAGAGGGAGACGCGACTCGGAACATATTTCATATAACAATGAATTATCCTAAAGGTGATGAAGTCTGCAGGTGCGATGAAACAAACAAAGATAAATCCTCAGGCTGAGAAAATATATACTTGTTACCCCGATAGTACACAAGGCATTTAAGGCATTTACAAGGAAATCAAAGTATCATTGTAGCCCCAATAGAAAGAACACCAGGTTTTAAAAGCAAAAAAGCCTTCTGTCTCTTTTGGGTCTCTCTAGATACATCTGGGAAAATAGCAATTTTCTGTCCCATAAACAATACATTTTGCTTCTTAAAGTATAACTTCAAAACCCAATCCCGGTCAGAAGAAATAGCAAAAATGACGAACAGAGTAGAAACCTTAATATCAGTTTCTTTGGGAGACTGTAACAAAGCTGACACATCAAGAGTGTCCGCTTTGAAAGCCCCCAAGTCCAACTGATCCCCACGCTTAGCTACAGGGAGAAAATAAGCTTTTACAACTGGTGGCAATATATTTTCAGGCACATCTAAAGACTCCTGTAGATATCTTTTAAACAAATCCAAAGGGGAAATACCACTAACCACAGGAAAATTTAACAGGACGCCCGAACAGCATTTTCCAAAGTTTCTAATTTCCCACGAGTAGCAACGTTGTCTTTCACAATTGACTCAGTTAGTGACAAAATTTGGGAAACTTTCTGTTCACCAGTATTTATCTTCTCACCACACGCAGTCAAGTTCTCCTTAATAGCCTCTGTTACAGTCTCCAACTTCTCAAGATGCTGGGAAGACATGGCCATCTGTTGAGATACCACCGCAGAAAGCTGTGAAATCGCGTCCCAAATGGATTCCAGGGAGAACACCTTTGTACGTTACAAAGGGGCAATTCGAGGCAAATTTACCACTGCCGAGGGACTCCCCACCGCTGAAACTCCATTAAGCTGTAACTTTGCCTCCGTCTCCAACAACTGCCGACCAGACCCATCCACAACCTCCGATGCCAGGGAGGACTCTCCGGAACTCAAATCAATCGGGGCCCACGCCAGCAAGGCTACTCCCACTCCATCCAGGTAGGCTGACTCACCACTCGATAGAAGTGGTTCCAGGGGGGCCGAGTGCAGAGGAGGAGGTCGTTCATCCGGGGAGAGAGATACTTCAAGGGCATGTGAGACCGGGTCTACTTCCACCGGCGCCACAGCGCCTGCTCTAATCTCCCCCTTCTTCTGCTCCAAAATTGACACAAAGCGGTCCATAGGGCCTGAGGTAACGGCAGGCAAGGGCTCCACGGGCAAAGCCTTGTGCTTGCCCTTGTGTTTAGGCATAATGCAAGGAAAAACTCACGCCGCCATCTTGGAGATAACCACTCCCCCGCCACCAACCGGGTGTTTTACTTTTAGCTTGAATTGGTAGTTTTGATTGTCATATTGATTTCTCTAAGAAAATCAATCCGAGCATGCATTGTTTAAAAGCCAGGGCAGCATTTTCCTGTTCCTTATGACATGAAGCATACTGCATGACATGCCCAGGTGACATGCCCAGGTGACACATACCCTCACCAGCCAAGAAAGCAAAAGCAGGATTTTCTATATCATAGTAACATACTAAATGATGGCAGATGAAGACCAGTATGGCCCATCTAGTCTGCCCAGTAAGATGGCAAGAGTAGTGCACCTTCTGCTCTGTGCAGGTCACCACTCCCCATGCCTTAGTTTTAGTGGTGAACCCACCGCTCCATGTAGGTCATCCCTGTATGTTGAGAAATTAGATAGTTAAGTTTATTTTGATTTTATCCTGTTGCTATAAAGGGAACCACTGTGTCTGTCCCATGCCATTTTGAATTCTGTCACTGTATTTGCCCCCACCACTTCCATCGGTAGGGCATTCCAAACATCCACCACCCTTTCAGTGAAAAAGTATTTCCTGACATTGCCTTTCAATATACCCCCTTCCAGCTTCATGTTATGCCCTCTAGTTTTACAGCTTCCCCGTCTTTGGAAGAGGTTTGTTTGTTCCTTATTTCTCTTTTAAGTATTTAACAGGGACTCTACAGGTCAAACAACAGTAAGGATTTGAGGGTTTATTTTTATTAAATTGCTAGCTCTCTGACTGGGAGCTCTTAAAAAGGGGTTTTGTATATTTTTAAAGCAAAGTTACTTTCTTTTTGGTGCTTTAGTAGAAATTTCCTTGAGCAGAGTAGGTTGTTGAACTCTAGTAACCTTCTCAGCTTTGGGAACTGCTGACACCTAATCAGGAGTTAGTGGGCCTGATTACCTGAGAGCAGCTGAGGCCTGCATAAAAGGCTCCAGAGCCCTGCCCTGTTGAGGCATTCCTAACAGGGACTCTACAGGTCAAACAACGGTAAGGATTTGAGGTTTTATTTTTATTAAATTGCTAGCTCTCTGACTGGGAGCTCTTAAAAGGGGTTTTGTATATTTTTAAAGCAAAGTTACTTTCTTTTTGGTGCTTTAATAGAAATTTCCTTCAGCAGAGTAGGATGTTGAACTCTAGTAACCTTCTCAGCTTTGGGAACTGCTGACACCTAATCAGGTCTTATTTCCCTCCCTACCCACCCCAACTCCCACCCACCCCTAGTGAGCAGTCTTGCTTTATAGGGCACCTCCCCATTTAACAAAGCACAGAGACTTGCAGCAGCACATTTTGAATATAATTAAAGAGATTCAACTGCTTTTTCTCTGAAAGGACAGCTGGGAAACCGGCTCGTACTTAGTAGATCTCTCTCTTTTGCTTTAATAGATACCTAAACTCCACAAACAGAACAATGGCTGGGAAAAATCATATCGCTAAAGCTGTTACCCCCATTACAGCTTCTGCCTCTGTTCAGACAGAGGTCCTAATGCCATTTGAAGGGTCGGTTCCATTTGCAGGATGCCTCCATGCTAAAGCTCTGAGGAAACAAGTGGAGGAACTCAGAAAGGAGGTGGCAAGGCTGAGGAGCATTCAAGGCAGTGAGAAGTACATTGATGAGATGCTTCTTGCAGCAACAAAGCTCTCCAGCAGAGGAGAAGATCGGGGCCAACAGAATGTTGATGGTTGGACACAAGTCACCAGGACCTGCAAAATCACCAATCCAACTTCTCCAGCCTTTGAAATGAAAAATCATTATGCAGCCCTGGAAGTGAAGCAGGTGAAAGCATCCCTGGAAAGGGAAGAACCAGAGCTCAAGTACCACAAAGTTGCAGAATCAGTGACCACAAGGAAGCGAAGGGTAGTGGTGGTTGGAGACTCTCTTCTGAGGGGTACTGAGGTGTCCATCTGCCAACCAGACTTGATGTCCAGAGAGGTATGCTGTCTGCCTGGTGCCAAAATCGAAGATGTTATGGAGAGTTTGCCGAGACTCATCAAGCCAACTGACTATTACCCAATGTTGCTAATCCATGTTGGAACAAATGATACTGCTAGGTATCCCTTAGAACATATCAACAGTGAATTCATGGCTCTGGGACAGAGGGTGAAGCAGTTAGGTGCACAAGTGGTGTTCTCTTCAATCCTCCCTGTTGAGGGTAAAGGCCAAGGCAGAGAGGCTCGCATCCTGGAGATGAATGCATGGCTGCATGGATGGTGTCATCGAGAGTGTTTTGGTTTCCTAGACCATGGGATGCTGTTCCAAGGGTTGCAGAGCAGAGATGGCATCCATTTGTCCAAGAAAGGTCAACACGTCTTCGGTAGTAGACTGGCTAATCTACTGAAGAGGGCTTTAAACTAGATTCATTGGGGATGGGTGAAGAAAGCTCCCAGGTAGGTGAAAGCCCCCAGGTAGATGATACATTAAATACCTTTATGGAAATGGGTAACAGGGGTAACATATGGAAAGCAGTGTGTATAAATGCCCATAGCATGGGAAATAAGATCCCTGATGTTGAAGCTTTGGTGGGAGTGGCTGACTTGGATTTAGGGGCAGTTACAGAAACATGGTTCACAGAAAACCATGATTGGGATGTAACTATACCTGGCTATAATTTATTCAGAAAGGACAGGGTAGGAAGAAGGGGAGGAGGAGTAGCACTATTTGTAAAAACTACTTTTAAAGCTTTGGCATTACAGAGCTTAAAAGGGAGAGAGGAGGCATTGTGGGTTAAACTAGAAAGAGGGAAAGAGAAATCTATTTGCATTGTTGTGATATACAGACCTTCCTCACAAGAGGAAGAGGTGGACAGAGAGTTAATTGAAGACATACGCAGCATTGCTAGGAAAGGGGAAGTGCTACTGATAGGAGATTTCCATATGCCAGATGTTGACTGGCACATTCCTGCTGCAGTATCACCTAGAAGTAAGGAGATCCTGGATTCTCTACAGCGAGAACTATTCAGGCAATTGGTAACAGACCCAACACGTGAAGGGGGCATACTGGACTTGGTGCTTACCAATGGTGAAAGTGTTTCTGATGTTGTACTGGGAGATCATTTTGCATCCAGTGATCACCAGATGGTTTGGTTCAGTATTAGGACTAGGGCTGTTAGAATCCATTCAAAGGTGAGGATCTTAGACTTTAGGAAGACTAACTTTGCGAAGATGGGCCAATACCTCAGGGAGTCTTTCGTGGGATGGGAACAGCTGGGGGATGTAGAAAAACAGTGGGCAAAACTGAAAGGGGATATTTTAAGGGCAACCAACCTTTTTGTTAAAATGGTAAATAAAGGTAAAAGGAAAAGGAGACCGCTATAGCTTTTGAAAGAAGTAGCTGAAAAACGTGAAGAAAAAGAGGGAGGCCTTCATGAAATACAAGAGATCACAGAGAGAGAAAGACAGGCATCTATATTTGGAAAAACTTAGAGAAGCTAGCAAAGTAGTCAGGAAGGCAAGGATTCAAAAGGAGGAGGAAATAGCCAATGCAATAAAATGGGGAGATAAGACATTTTTCAGATATGTTAGTGAGAAGAGGAAAGGCAAAAGTGGTATTGTCAGACTCAAGGGTGCAGGGGAGGAATATGTAGAAGCTGATAAGGGTAATGCAGAATTGCTTAACAAATATTTCTGTTCTGTGTTCACAGATGAAGAACCAGGGCAGGACCTCAGAAAACACCCATAAACAGGAACAGAAGCGAGGGACATCTTGAACAATTGTCAGAAGACTGTGTTTGTGAAAAACTAGCTCAACTTAAAGTAGAAAAAGCGATGGGACATGAATGGGATACACCATAGAATACTGAGGGAACTTGGGGATATTCTAGCAGCTCCACTGACTGACCTTTTCAATGCCTCATTGGAGTCGGGAGTGCTGCCAAAGGATTGGAGAGAGGCGCATGTGGTGCCTTTACACAAAAGCAGAAGTAAGGATGTGGTTGAAAACTACAGGCCGGTTAGTTTAACTTCGGTGGTGAGTAAATTATTGGAAACGCTGCTGAAAGACAAAATAGTGAGGTTTCTGGAGTCCAGCGGATTACAGGATCCGAGGCAGCATGGATTCACCAGAGGCAGGTCTTGTCAGACAAATATGATCGATTTCTTTGACTGGGTGACAAGGGAGTTGGACCGAGGGAGAGCCCTAAATGTGGTGTCTTTCGATTTCAGTAAAGCCTTTGACATTGTTCCTCACAGGTGACTTATAAACAAACTGAGCACCCTAGGGATGGAACCCTAAAGTTACTGCTTGGGTTAGAAATTGGTTGGGTGTGAGGCGACAAAGAGTACAGGTAAATGGAGCTCTCTCTGAGGAGAAGGATGTTACCAATGGCGTACCCCAGTGATCTGCCCTTGGTCCGATTCTTTTTAACATCTTTGTTAGTGATATAGCGGAAGGGCTGTTGGGTAAGGTTTGCCTCTTTGTGGATGATACCAAAATCTGCAATAGAGTAGACACCCAGGAAGGTGTAGATAACATGAGGAGGGAACTAGCTAAGCTTGAAGAATGGTCTAGAATTTGGCAGCTGGGATTTAATGTTAAAAAATATAAGGTCATGCATTTGTGCTGCAGCAATCCAAGGGAGCAATATAGTATAGGGGGTGAAGTACTTTTGTTCACTAAAGAACAGCGGGACCTAGGCGTGGTTGTGTCTGATGATCTTAAAGTAGCTAAACAGGTAGAAAAGGCGATGGCAAAAGCTAGAAGGATGCTTGGGTGCATACGGAATGGCTAGCAGAAAAAAGGAGGTGATAATGCCTCTGTATAAGTCTTTGGTGCGACCTCATTTGGAGTATAGTGTGCAATTCTGGAGACCGCACCTTCAAAAGGATGTGAACAGGATGGAGTCAGTGCAGAGTGTGGCTACTAAAATGATTAGTGGTCTTCATTATAAAGCATATGAGGACAGACTTAGGGATCTTAATATGTACACCTTAGAGGAAAGGCGGGATAGAGGTGATATGATTGAGATGTTTAAATACCTCTGTGGCATAAATGTTGAGGGAGAGTGCCTCTTTCAATTGAAAGCAAGTTCTGCTACGAGGGGACATGGGATGAGGGTGAAGGGAGATAGTCAGGAGTGATATGCGGAAATATTTCTTTACTGAAAGAGTAGTGGATCCGTGGAATAGTCTCCCAGTGGAGGTGGTAGAGATGAGGACAGTAACTGAATTAAAAAAAGCATGGGACAAACAGAGGATCTCTAAAGCTAAAAAGGGGACTGTTGTAGTTCTTGATATGTAAGGACAGACTAGATAGGCCATGTGGTCTTTTTCTGTCATCATATTTCTATGTTTCTATGTTTCTTTATCTCCCCTGTCCCTCCTTTCCTCCAGAGTGTACATATTTAGGTCTTCAAGTCTCTTCTCATAAGACTTCTGATGCAGGCTCCAAACCATTTTGGTCTGGCTGCAGACACCCCTCCTTGACATTGAGTATTTAATTTAATTTACCTTTGGTTCAGGGAACAACTTATTTCAGCAGCCAAAACTGAACTCAATATAGAAAAAGCATCAAAACCATAATTCCTCTTAGAAAATAAATAAATTGTTAGACATATCAGTATACATTTAAATATATCATAATAAATTACAAACATATTAAATCAGCATCAAACATTTAAATAAAAATACATATAAAACTGTCAATCACCAAATTCTGTGTCAAATTCATAATAACTCAATCTTTCTCACAAACATCTTCACTCAGAAAGGACTGCACATTCCCAATAACTCCTAAAGAATAATACAATTACCTTAAATTACCCTAACCCTTTAAACCTTATTATAACCTTATCTATGCTAGAATATTCTACACAATCAGAAGACATACCCAGTTCTTCCTAATTCACTCTCCAGCACACCCAGCTCTTGTTGGCCCTGTGAAGTCAGAGGTTCTGTACTGAAGGGGGAGAAAGTGAGTAAAAATAAAGAAATGACAAAGAACTCAAACCACACACAAATAAAGATAAAAATCCAAATTTTCCTTGTAAATCTGTATATCAGTCTGGAGGAAGACCCCACAGCAGCACCGCAGACTAAACCACTAGATAGAGATCTTTTAGACTTGCTCACGATAAAGCTGACTATCCGGAAGGGCATCTGATAAATGAAACAAAATAGCCCTTTAATAAGTGACTTTCTATCAATGTTTTATTTCTTCAAAGATCTAAACTGGTTTGGTAAGAGATTAAAAATCTTAATAATGAAAAATATTCTATAGATTTCACAAACATTAAAATGTAAAGGCACAAATGGGAGTAGCTTAGTGGTTAGAACACTGGCTTGATAACCAAGCAACCAGTGTTTAATTCCCACTAGCTCTCCTTGTGGCCTTGGGCAAGCTCACCTAATCCTCCATTGCCCCAGAAGAAAGGCCAGGCAATCTACTTCCAGTCACACTGCCACAAAAACCCAGGAGCTTCTGGGTCACCAGGAGTCAGCATTGACTCAGAGGAACACATTGCATTTGCAGTAACATGGCTGATAATATGGTGGAATTGACTATGCCTTCAGAGATGCAGCTAACTTCATCTTGCATTAACCACATAGCAGCTATGTGGTTAATGCAAGATGGAGACCCTTGCTCCATGTCAATGGCATGGATGCTTTCCCTTAAGTGCCCAGAACACCCAAAAAAACTGTATAATGTTATTATTATCCCTTGGATCATAGTGGTTCCCTGCAGGATTATATGGGTTGCTTTCTGTAGTAATTGTTCTTTATAATGTTCACACGTTTCATGTATTAATTCAAAAAAGCATGGGACAAACACAGAGGATCTCTAAAGGTAAAAAGGGGACTGTTGTAGTTGTTGATATGGAAGGACAGACTAGATAGTCCATGTGGTCTTTTCCTGTCATATTTCTATGTTTCTATGTAATGTTTTATTCTGTTCTGTTCTATGTAAACCGTACTGAACATTAGAAATGTGGTATATACAATTCTCAAATAAATAAATAATAAATAAATCATGGAGGTTTTGCAGATACTGCAGATTAACATTTGCAGTTAGCCCATTTTGAATGTAAAATCTTAATGCAGCTTGGTAAATGGGCCCCAGAATGATAAAAATAACTACTAAAACATCCATTTAAAATTTTAGTGCAATGTGACTCGACTGGATTGTGTGTTAGCTCTCCACCATCCATTGTGGCTAGTTTTTACTAGTTCTGGATTTCCCTAAATTTTCTTTCTAGGTTTATTATACAGTAACCCCAAAAGTCTGTTGTCAAATTAAAAATGAACACATTTCAAGATTAATACTCTTTGAAGTACTGTGCAGATGCTGTTATATTTACTTATTTTTTTGCCAATACAAAAATTGTAAAATGTCTCATACTGTTTTAAGATTTTACTGTAATGCTGCAGTAAAACATGCACAAAATAGTCTACAATTGTGCTCAAGTATTATCCATAAACACCAGAAAAAATCATCTGCTACATATGGCATTATTATAAGACAACATACAGTATGCATGACATGTTAGAATTCTTAGCATTTAGGTATGTTTCATTTTAACCAATGGTAAAAGACTTACCGTTTGAATTTGAAATACCCTTCACAGGGCAAAAGTGATGTAACATATGTATTTCTACTATTTTAAAAATGTTTTCTAAAGTATTTTAAAAGTTTTTTTTAAAAGTATATTGTAAAGTCTTAATATCAAATGATGTTTCGCCTGCAAGCAAAATATCATAGGTGACACTCGTAGGCAGGATCAAGCCGATGTCTGTACCCTCGAAACAATAAATATGTTCTTTCTTATCTTATAAATAATTTCTACTTTAATCCACAAGGAATACTTAAATTTGCTACAAGGATCTTTGCTATCTAATCCCTGAAGGATATCAAGTTCAGTGCATTTAATTAGAATAGGTGAAGTGATATACTCAGTATAATCACTCGACTTTCAAACAGCAAAACAGAGTGCATCTGTAACCAACAGCCTCACACTGGGGTGTATGTACTAAGCTGAATTAGATGTTGACCATGGCTTTTAATCTGAGCTAAGCATATGCATAGTGGCATGTCAAAAGTTATCACAGCATGTTAACTGTCAGTATACTAATTGCCACATTAAACACCTATCACAGAAATTTCAATTGGGGGGCATACTGTACTATCAGTGGAGAATAGCTGGGGACTGTACCTAGCAGTTAACATTGAGATCATTACTTGCTTCTTACGGTAAAATTTAACATGGTGTGCTAACTGTAAGCATGCTAATTGATGTATTAAACACCTGTCACTGAAATATCTATTAGAGAGCATAGTATGAGCACCTTGCAGTTAATACAGAGGTTATTACTGCATGTTAACATAGCAAATACTGGTTACAGTTAGCTACACTTCCCGTGTTGTACCTAATTGCATTCCATGTTATCACATGGTAGAGATTATTGTTCTTTATAATCTGCATGTCTGCCTTCTCATAGTGCAGTTATGCTGAGGTTTTTCATCTTAATTTAGAATAAGGTGTTAGGTGGAAAACAGCACAGCTTGGTACATAGGCCCCAATATGAGGATGAACCAATGGTTTATTGTACAACAACCCCTAGCAATGAGGCCTTTAAGGAAAGATTTTATGATACATTAGATGACAGTTTTGGGGATAATATCCTATATCTTAGATATCAAGAAGGATTGTAGGTGCAGTTTCCAAACTCTCCTCATTGGTGCAAAGTTCGTGGATACTATGGGGTATGTTTACTAAACCGCGTTAGTGCATTTCGCGTTAGGAGCCGCGGTAATAATCAAAACCCCAAATAAGGAGATGGGCGGGACATCGTAACACCTAACGCGCGTTCCAAAAACTAACGAGCGTTACAAGGCACCGTGGCGCATCACCGCGCGTTAAGCATAAGAAGCCGCCCAGACATACATCACCAATACAGAGCTGTAGCACAATGGTTACTGCACTGACTGTTGATACAAGCATAATGGGTTTGAGTCCCCATGGTGCCAGATGCATAAGGCTGGCTGACACAGCATCCTGTACATTATATAGTGAGTGAGGGGGCATGTATATGTTTTGTTTTTTTTGTAGGGTTGCCAGCAAACACCCCCACACAGTGGCGTACCCGAAGGTGCCGCAGAAGGCACCCCATAACGCACACCATAGGCTACATTATAAAGTGGACTGTCCGCTGAGGCACATCAAAATGTCCCCCATAGAACATCCTATAAGGGAACGTAAAGGGAGCCAGATAAGGTGACACATGGTGCGCCCTATGAGGCTCTGTAAGGTTATATTACGCTGAGGGGCTGTTGCTGGTAGCAGTCATGTGTATTAAAAATATATAACGCAGCAGACAGCCCTATAAAAGGAGTCCACTGTGGGTCTGAACCCATGACTACTGGCCCCACAGGCAATGAAGGAACCACTGGCCTGCAGCCCCATAGCTGCTAACAACCCCCTGGCTGGCTACTGAAGGGCAGCAGGACACCACCCTAACTGCCTGCTGTGTTGGCTAGGATCTGTACCAATGCAGGCATACCCATGGTGCACTGCACATGCAGACCAGCAGTCCAGAGATGAACACAAGAAGGGGTACGTACCCACATAGCCCCCTGGTATGGTAAGGTGAAATGACTGTGTGCGTCACTGTCACATAGTAGCAACAGACAGTATCCCAACAGGGTGCCCCATAAGAAGCTAGAAAAGGTGTCCCTTAAAGCAGCCTGATCCATAGCACAATGGGTAAGACACTGTCAGGTGGTGCAAGGTCTGTGAGTTCAATTCCCCTTGTGTGCCCAAGGACCAAAGCTGCCTGCAACAGTACCCTCCACAAACAGTAGTCACTCATACATAGAACCAGTCACCACTCTGTTTAAACCATAGATAACCCCATATTTTTGTCGGACACAAACAACCTGAGAGGTGGGAAAAAATGCCCACCTCCCCTCATTGGGAGTGGCCGTTTAATCAAGAGAGCCTCAGCCCCCAAAGGTAGAAAACAGTGTGAATCTGCAGCCAGAACCGGGTGTGTGAAACGTACAAAGTCAAATATATACACAATTCATTTAATAAAGGAAAGACAACGTCAAACTGTGCTTGAAACAAGGCAGGGGACAACCCAATTGTCCTGCCATTGTAAGCCAGCAGCAAACACCACCAGGACATGCATTGTTTGGCCCAACTATGGGCCCTGTACTAAGTGAATGTGTCCCTGCCAGGTGGGCATATCTGTGGATGAGTGTGCGTCATGACCCCCACACTAGATCAGTAATGTTAGTCTGTTTTGTACGTCCAACAAGTTCTGCTGGCAAACACCCACTCACAGGGATATAACCCGAAGGTGTCATATAGGGCACCCTAAAAGCCACACCAGAGGGCAAAGGTTAATGTGTACTGTCCGCCAGAGCACCCTATAGGGCGTGTCACAAAGCACCCCATAGGGCATGTTATAGGGTCCCTGATGAGTCACTGTGAGGAGTCTGCAGTGTGAGGGTGTTGCTGCTGTCAGCACCAATGTAAAGCAAGATAACAAAATGCCCCTCCAAGGGGCGCCAAATGATCCACTGTGTGCTGAAACCCATGACCTAGGGGCCCCCCCAGGCATGGAAGTAACTATTTGCTCATATTGCTAGTGCAAATATCACAGTCCCAATAATGAGGTGGCCAGCTACTGGAGCAGAACTGTCAAATGACCCAAACACCCACACCAGAACCACAGAAGTTGCACTATGTACATACAAGGGATGCCTGACAAGGAAACAAAGCAAGGTCTCAGCAAACAAGGGCATATGGCAAACACAATCAAGACCAAGGCCATGATCATTACCAAATATATAAGGCCCAATAACATCACAGACCCCTTTCCAAAACTGAATGTCACTGGCAAAAGCAAAAGCAAAAACAAACATACTATGGTTAGTGTGCGCAAGAAAATGCAGATGTCCGTAACACCTGAACCACAACCCCCTGACTGTGCACCGAGGGGCGCCATGTCTTCACCCAAGGTGCCTGCTGGGGTGCTAAGGATATGGGTGTATGCAACAGTACCCATGGTGCACTGCACATGCACAGCAGCAGTCCCGAGATGACCATAGGAGGGGGTAGACACCCCCACAGCGCCTGGCCCGGAAGGGAGAAATGACTATGTGCGCCACTGCCATAGAGCAGCAAAAGACAGTAGCCCAACAGGGTGCCCAAGAAGAAGCCTGAAAAGGTGTACCAGTACGGTGTCAAGACAGGTGTCCAAAGCTAAGTGCAATATGAGGTACATAGGGATAGGAGAGTGCTGATGGAACCGTGGCCCATAGAACAATATGGCACGGTGCTCCAAAAATGGTATGTTTGCCAAGGTCAGTGTGCCCTAGGGGCTGCAAGGTGTTCCTGGAGGGCCTGCAGGACCTGCGTGGAACAGAGACAGATGTAGTACAAACACCACCTAGAACCCACAGTAAAGACAATGAACAGGCGACAGATGGAGGGCGAGTAGGGAGTTAACGGACCCTCGTCCCTGACAGCATCACACGTGTCTGGCAGCAGCACAGACAAACATGGCGGTGGCAACAGCATCACAGCAAAGGGTGTTGGCACCCTGGAGTACCAGAAAAACAGTGTGTGGCAGGTGAGGAGAATATGTGTCTCCCAGTGGAGGGTGAGGTGGCCAGAGGAGTGAGTCTAAAATGCAGAACAGGCACGGGACCACCAAGCAAAAAGAGATGCTCTGCAGACAAGGGTAGCAGGGTAGGATACGGGGCAACAGTCCACAGCAACATACAGGACATCTCACACCACAATGATGCAGATAGATGGACCAAAGGATGGACAGCAAATGTGATTAGGATAATATGAGCGGCCAGGACGTAGAAGCCAAGAAATGAGTGTTACAGCGACCACAGGTACCAGTGCAGGAAAGGCATAAAAACAGGGGAACAGAGAGAGTGCAAAGCTATGACCACTAGGATGGAAAGCACTGCAGGAAAAAAATGACCACAACAACACCCTGAGGCACACAGAAATGGATGCAGACAGGATCACAGCATGTCAACATCCAAAACCACAGCTGCGTGTCAGGCGATGGAACCACAGAGCATAGCCAAGATGCAGTACACATGTGGAGGAGGGGTCCACAGCCAACAACACAGTCCACAGGTGGGATGGAAGACACATATGAACAGGTCCACACACACACACACCAGGAAATATAATGCAGTGTAAACAACATGCAACTGATCAGGGGAGTGACACATGAGGGGTGGAAGGGGTTAGGCCAATGGAGGGCCATGTGGATGGGCTGTGGAAAGGGCAATGGACTGAAAGGGGAGCATGTTAATGACCAACAAGATCAGGGATGAGGCCCAGGCCAACCAACATCAGCAGCACCAATACAAAGGTAGCCCAGCACATGCACCACTCCAGGAGGAGAACTACAATTAGTCCAGACAATGTGGCACAGGGGCAGCAAACATGCCACACGGACATGAACAGCTCAACCATGGATGGGTGGGCGGAGATGTGATGGGGCTGCACACATCATATGGCCAAGTAAGCAGCAAACAAGGAAGGAAAAGACAACTGCCAGGTGTCACCCAAAACGTCAAGCACACGAGTGGCAATGAAATGGGGTGACCAAACCCCCAAATATCCAAAACAACGAAGGTGTAAACATCTGTCCCCAACAGTCAATCACCAGACCCAAGCAGAAAGCATATTCTGCATTCCAGTGCACCATATGACGTGAAGAACGACATGGGGCCTGTGTGGCAGCCAACGTCGCAAGGACATACCCAACCCACGTTGCGATGCCACCCACCTGTTTCTGCCCGTGGAGCCTACACACCCTGACCACCCCCCGCTGGTGCCACCCAAAATCCAAAGCCCTAACTCAGCAGACTTTGCAAACAGACAGTAATATGTGAGGTGGAGGATCTCACCATGACATGTCCGCACAGTGTATGCACTCACTCTATGCACAGCAGACACCATCCCCAGCAAACAAAAGACTCTGGTGAAAGCATGCAGAGTGACAAGGCCACATGCCATGCCAACAGTGACGGTTCAAAAATCACCAACCCATGTACAGCTCATCACCCCCCTACTGCAAAAAACGAAACACCCAAACAGGTCATGGCAGCAACGGCAGGCAAGTCACCACAGGAACAGTAACAATAGGCCAGCAATGAGTCAGAGAAAAAGGCCTGTGTCCAAAGTGCAGAGGACTATCTCCCTGTGTCACCAACATTCAGGAACAAGCTCACATGGGTGCTGTGGCCAAGCACATATGGATGACGGGATCACCAGATGCAGTGGAGCACATGTGTCAACATTGTTGTCAGTGTCCTGTGTGAAAAGATGCAGATATCAGGTAAGGGAATGGCACACCCACCCACGACCCCTGGAGGACAGAAAAGAGACACACACATAAAAACAGCAACACCCAGAATGCATAGATAGCACCACATGACATGGCCACAACACTGAGCACAGTGCACATGGACCACTGCAGGAGATGTCCCTGAAGACCAGGACACCATCCCAATATGTTCATGTAAATGCACATGACACGCATACACCCCAGGGGTCCAGAGCATGTGCAGCAGTGGTGGCACACAGAGATAACAACAAAGGACATCCTGATAGCAATAGGCCAAATGCAGCATCAGCATGTGGTGTATTTCCCAGAGGATGGAAGGTGAGGCCCACCTGAAAGGTATACCAGTGGCCTGACTGGGAATGTCCGTGTCAGGCAAGAGCACAAAGAGCCCCAATAGCGGATGCAGACACCAATGGACGGCGGACATCACCACGTCTGCATGGGTAGCTGTGAGTGGAACATGTCCACGGTGCATTGTGTTTTGCGGAAACACAATGTTGATGTACATTGGACCACCAGCAAAACTGTGACACATCTGAGAAAAATATATGACACATGTGCACAATGTACATTAGCCCACAAGCAGAAGGTAACAGAGGGATGAGGGAACATAATTGGAGAGGTGGCCAAACACATCCCTACAACACAGATAGGCAGGGTAGCACAGAATGACCGGTCATGTAGACAGGTCAATCAGAAACAGTAACATATACTGTGTGACAAGGTACGCATGCCAGAAGGTTCAGATGGCAGGACCCCCAACACTGAACGACAAATGGAGACACACATCACAGTACATGCATGAGTGGCACAAATCTTTCAAATGACTCAATGGCAGTGGCTGTTCAACATACCCTCCAACAATACAATGTCCTGTGCCTGAGTACACACACAGCCTCACAATATGTGTCTAAGATACACCATGAAGACTCCTAAGATGTGAACAGGTAATGGCCACATGTGTGACAGATGGAAGCTAAGGGTGATGGAGCAGTGGTCCAAAGACATGTGCATCACCATAGGAGCAGTGGAGAGAAAACAACATATATGTGTCTAACCGTGACGACAGCAATGCAATCCTCACTATCTGCCAACTCACCCGAGTCAACAGGAATGGTGCATATATGAACACACACTCCCCACATGCAGCACAGCTTTGGGCAGCATAGTCAGCCAATCCCTGTGGGCCCGGAACACAGAAGCTCATCCTGTGGAGCCAAGAACATGACAGAGATATGGAGATATGAGATGGCAGTGCTGCACAATCCGTACACCAGCTAACACATGGCTAACCTAGAGACACGTCCCCAGCACACCCATAACTTACAGGAAAAGAGCTCCTCGATCAGATGTTGCCTGGCTGCCATCCCCACACGTGTGTCACCATGGCCAGGTGCAGGAGGGCACACAGGATCCACCCCGAGATCCTCATTAATATCGACTGGAACATTGTGCCTGAGAGATGCAACAGGCTATGATGATCTTTGTCACAGTCAGGGGTCCGTACTGTAAGGCCCCACCAGTCCTATCCAGACACCTGAAGCGACTTTTGAGAACGTCAAAGTTGCGCTCAATCACTGAGCGACTGGAGGCATGGGCCTCATTGTACCGTATCTCTGCACCTGGCCGAGGGAGACGCACAGGGGTAAGCAGTCAGGTGCGACACCCATATCCTGCATCACCTGCAGAAAACAATGGTGCAAAGTTACATGCGTGCTGAGGCACCAATGGAATGACAGACGTACCAATACAGAACTGGACAGCCGAGAGGCCGTGCACACAGATATGAGGCAAAAGCAGTGCACACAGTGGTAGTGCATCAGAGGCTGTCGAGGCCAGAGGCAAATGACCATGACATGCCGATAGGGGCAGTGCACACCCATGTTACCGTGTCACAGGACATGTGCCAAAATTGTGCCAAAAGAGAGCAGTGGTGGGAGCTGTGATCCAAGATGTCCGACCGTGGCAAAACACACCCGGGGGTGCAGGGATGCACAGGTGTGCAAGTAGGTGGCTGGCCTGATCTGGCGCACACACAGCATAGGCCACTGGGATGCATTGCGTGGGTGGGGTGGGGGAAGCAACAGGCGGTGGTGGCAGGGGACACCGAAGAAGGTGCCCAGACATGCAGCAGACATGTGTCATAGCTGAAGCGCCCACAGCACATTTCACGTGTAGCCCCCAGCATGGCCAGAGAGAGACGGTCGCGCATACAGAATGACCACCACGAGGATGTGTCTGTGACCCCATCCCCCCCCCCAACAGGATGGCACACGTACAACCATGCAACATAAGGGCTGCCCAAGTGACTGACCCCACTGGGAGACATGTGTACAACTGCCAGTGCAGTATGCCCGTGCCCAGATGTGGAGGCCATGGGCAAGTTGCAGGTGTAGCTCACAGGCATGGAGGGGATACATCATATGCAGCACGGGTGCCCCTGGACACAGTAACTCAGAATAAAAAAGGGCAAGGCCACGGAAAAGGCGACACCACATGGCCGCTGGGACACACATGTGAGAGCAAACAAACACACATGGTAGACAGAGAGATGGTGTCATTGCACATATGTCTGTGACCAAAACACCAGTGACACGGCATGAGGTAGTGTGCCACACCCAATAGTCTGCACCCAGAAATAACACCGCAATGTCAGGCATGCAGTGGACAATGGTGACAATGGTGTATAGACAACCACCTACAGTAGGTGCATGTCATACACGTTGAATACCCACCCAGCAGGACGTAGTCCTCATATTGACCAGCCTCAAACTGGCCGAACACTGCCGAGTTATGCAGGATATAGGAGTCATGGGCAGACCCTGGAAACCGCGGGACCACATTCAGGATATGCATACTTGCATCACAAACAACCTGCACATTGAGGGAATGGAAGTGTTTGCAGTTGCGGTACACAACCTCCCTGTCACGTGGCGGGACAAGGGCAACATGTGTGCATTCTATAGCGACCATCATGTGTGGTATCCCAGCAATCCTATGGAATGCCTGTGCCAGGGCTGCCCAATGTTGCCTCCCGTTGGGAATTGCAATGTAATTCCCAACCCGGCTGACCATGGCATGCAGTACCTGGTGGAGACAGCGGGAGAAGGTCGGCCTACTCATCCCACCCACTGCTGCCACCGAGGATTGGAAACAGCCAGAGGCAAAGAAATGCAGGGCAGCCAGGAGCTTGGTCATACCCGGTATAGCATGTGACCGGGCAGTCAGGGGCTCAAGGTCAGGTCTGAGTTCTTGATAGAGCTCCCTAATGGCCCCTGTGTCCAGCCGGTAGAGGGAGATTACCTGGCCCTCTCTCAGGTCCTGGAGCAAGGCCCTGGGCCTGTAGAGACATTCCAGGCGGGGTTGTGCTTCAGCACGCCTACAGCGCCGTTGGTCACCCACACCCGCCTGTGCAGCCCCCACAGCTGCAGGCCTGAGTTGCAGTGGCATTGCACCCATGCCCAGGGCCGCAGCCCCAGGAAAAACATCTCCCTCCTCCGGAAAAAGCAGCCCAGCCAGTTCGACCAATGCAACCACTGCACCACCTGCATGCGCAGTCTGAGCCATGATAGACACAGGTTGGAGGATAGCTGGGTTAGAAATAGTGGTCGGGGTGGGGATGGACATCTCATGATCGCCACACACCTGGTGGAATAGAAAGATCCAGAATACAGCAAACATAAAACTTACCTGTTTGAAATGGCACCGCGCGCTGTGTCGCGCGTTCCCATAATGCACCCGCGGCCAATCATCTACATTTCACAATCATCTACGTGAGTCCCTGAGATGTAGCAGGGTGTAAAGAAACTGTGTATCACACTAGAAACCACACCCAGACGCCAATATAGGAGTGACATACAATGAACGTGCCCAAGAGCAGGGAACAGAAGAGGCGTTGTAACGCGCGTAACGAAGCGTGCAACGTCTGAATGATGTAACGTATGTGTCACGTATTGCTGCAGCGTCCAGCGCTACTACTAAGGCGCAGATAAACATAGTAATATATCAAGCGTTGGAATATGTGGGCCAGCAGTACAGACTACGAAACTGTTATAAAGGCACGTGTAAGATGGATCCTGCTGCCTACACGAACACATATGATGTCACTTCCTGCGTGTCGCAATGCACGTCGCAACACGCCTCGTGGCGCACATGGCTGTGCGCGTGGCTGTGCGCGTAGCCAACACCCCGCGACCCACGCCCCATGAAAACCTATATGTATGATTGGCTGTGTATGGCAAACCCCCGAGCACAACCATACGCGACAGTATGGAGCGCAGGTATGCAGAGGAGCAGGAGCATGCAGTGGACCAGCCCACCCACCCACCAGCACAAACCACATCTGGCGAAGATGAGGTGCCAGGGCCATCTGGGGTTGAGCAAGCACCAAGTGCACATGCAAGTGCAGCTGGGAGACCAAGGCAGCCCAGGGTCCCAGTCCCAGCAGAGATACGGCGGAGGGCCATATGCTTCAGCCAGGAGGAAAATGATCTCCTCCTGGCAAACATCTTGGAAAGGTATGACCTTTTGTTCGGGTGCCAGAGCTCAACCATCACAATAGCCACTCGCACCAGGGCATGGTCTGAGGTCCAGGCAGCAGTGGCAGCAGCAGGGGGACCCCATTGGGAAATTGAGAATTTGCGAAAACGCTATTGTGATATAAATAGGAACATATGGACTGAGCTTGTAAGGGAGAAATGTGGGGCCCAAGGCACTGGAGGGGGCCCAGCTCAGTTGGCAAACCTGTCCGACCTTGAACGTCGCCTAGCCGAGAGACTTGGCCCAATATATGTACATGGCCTACCCGCTGCATTGGACACAGCACACCCACAAGCAGGTAAGGGGGGAGTGTGGACCAACTGTGGGATATAGCACAGGCACATGGTCTGCGCCACAACAGAGGGGGGGGCAGTACGTGGCTGTTTGGGAATTGGGGGGCAACTGAGACACAGAGGCAGCATCCATTCAAGAGCCATGGTGGGGGGGCCTGTCTATGGGTGGCAGTGGGCGGCAAAAGTAAGTGAATGGGAGACTGTGCAGGGGTGGCAGGCCCACAGTGACAGCAGAGGGTGCCAACATGTTGCATGGCTCATGGTGCAGGGCTGGCAGGGGCAGTAGGGCCACACGGGTAGGGAGACAGCCAACCGGAGGGCACACTGCACCTGCTTAGGACATGCTGGGTGGTGGCAGGATGAGGGTGGTGATGGCCATGCATGGGGTGTGCGGCAGCACCCAGGGGTGTGGGGGGCCCGGGGAAGCAGGGCACAGGGGATACTTGCATGGGGAGTGCACAAACATAGTGGGCTGCCACTAGAGCCATGGACAAGACACACGCGGATCACCAACCCACAGATGCCTGAGGGGGTATGTGACGGGGTGGGGAGGCAGCCAGACCCCCATCTGACCTATGTAACCTTGTGGCACCCAGGTGATGTCAGCGCCATCGAGGCACAGGAGGAGGCACAGGACGAGTCAGCCACGGGACCATCCAGCCTAGTGGACACTGTATCTGAGGTGGCCCATGTGGGAGTGGAGAGGCAGGCTGCACCCCTGAGGGATGGGGACATGCAGGTCCCACGAACTGCAGACAGGGACACAACACCCACCACTGCACCCACCGGAACGAGGCACTGGCTGCTGTGGCAGATGTCATTAGGGAGATGCAGGCGCACTCTGCAGCAGCCCATAGAGATGCAGAGGGTAAGTGTCCTAATGTGCTATGGTTGATATGCCTCGGAACAGGTGTTGTTTTTCCCCTGTCTCACATTGCACTATGGCCTCTCCCCACAGGTATATGGCATGTACTGTGTTCGGTGGCCCGGGCACAGCGGCGCCAACTGCGGATGGCACGCCACCTGCAGCGGACCATGTCTGGGGTCCTTGCTGGTGTGGACCGCATGGCCACGGCATGTGAAAGGATGGCTGACACCCAGGAGCGGATAGCGGCAGGCGGGGGAGCAGTCACCGTCCATCTGCAGCCAGAGCCAACACCACCACAAACACCTGCAGCAGCAACAGCACCGGCAGCAGGGGGGCGACAAACACCAAGGGCTGGGCGGGGCCGCCCAAAGGGTGGCAGAGGGAGGGGAAAATAAAGGGCTACACAGGTGGCCAGTGAAGGAGACATGTGTTCATTGTCTCATTTGGGGCCCAACAATCTCACACCCCCACCCCACCCCCTGGCCCGTGACCAGGGCACGACACAGTGCCACTGATGTCATCAGCCATTGCCCCCCCCAGCCATGTCCACCATGGGTACGCAGCCAATCACATAACCTGCAATGCTGGACCACCACTCCCATGCCGTGGTGGCTTGCATTGTGTCGTGGGGCTCACGGACCCCGTGGACCAATACCCTGTTGAGCCCTCAACCACCATTAGTCTCTGTGTTGGTGTAGGTGCACTGTATGTCCTGCATGGGGAGCCACATTGGCCGCTCCCATCACGCTAAACCCAAACAGTATGTGCACTGCACATGTCACGTACTCCGGTTCACATGCTCCCACAGCCATCCACCTTGGCGTCACCCGTGACACATGTCCACTGTGGTCCCCTGAGCACACCCTTGCAGCTTCCAACACCTTAGGGTGACCCACCGGTAAGGCCTACCCATCACCTTGTGCACCAGTGGCCGCAATATACACCTACACCCCCTTGCCCCCCATCAGGCACATCCCAATACCACATTTGGCTCCATAAGCTACATCCATTAACTGTCACTTGTCGCACCATCCACACTGCGCTCCACCCCATCCACAGCCACGGTGCACTGTGCCACTCCTCAGGGCATTATCCCGCTAAGCCCCCATCCCCACCCTCTGCTGTGCCCACCCCCAGACCCCCACACCCCTGTGGGTGCCACCACTGATGGGCCAATGCACTCCACTGACAGTATGCTCTTGCACCCCCTAGGGCCAGCCATTACACCCATCACACCATACAGCAAGGTGGTCATGCGTCTCCCAGCGGATCATTGGACAATCCTGTACCATCCCCCTTTCCCACCCTGCATGCTGGTATATGTGCTTGCCATCTAGCCAGCTGTTGCCGGGCCCTACACAGTCACAGCTGGCAACACCGCTCACTCCCCCCCCCCTCAGGCACCAGCTTTACCACCTCCTGAGGTGCACTCTCTGTGTTCTCACCCTAACCCCACCCCTACGCATACACCTCAGCCGTCCTACCTTTGCCACCACAGCCTAACACTATGGGGTTATGCTGGATAGGCTACACAGGCCGTCCACCCTCCCCCGCCATATGTCCCATTGTCACTCTGTGCTGCGCGCCCCGCACCTTCGTACACATCTGCTGTCGCACGTCACTCATGCACGCCACTCTCCCCCCTGCTCGTTGCCCCACCCTCTCAGCAACGTAGCTGTGACATGTCTGTGGAGGTGCTCTCACCGCAGCCCTTACCTGGTCCACATCCTCCCTCGCCTCTCAGAGTGAACACTGACACACCCATCACTCGCACAGCACTGTCACCTAGCAATGAGGGACATCTGACCACCAGGTTCATATATGAAACGTAGAAAATTTATAACATATTTATATTTATAACATATTTATAACATATGAACTGGGACACACATAGTCCAACATTGTTACATAGTATATGATGGCAGATAAAGACCAGCATGGTCCAACTAGGCCTCCTAGCCACACAGCATTGGGCACTCCCATCCCTGTGGACGTTGTGATGGAGAGGCAATGGCACGGTCCATCACAGGGCGGGTGTGCCATGTGTGTCCCCATACTACACACCCCGGGGACCCCTGTCGAATGGTGGCTGACCGGGTGCAGCACCGACAAGGCGCTCATCGAGCTCATGCAGACGGTCAGCCACCATGGACAGGGTTGCCAGCACCTGCCCCTGGATTAGGGCGAACTGCCTCTGGGCATGTGCCTGGGCACGCACAGCCGCAGCCAGGTGCAGACCGCACATGCAGCCGCACAGACACACATCTCCCCGTGTCTGTGTGGCTGCATGCACGGCTGACCTGCCTGCGGCAATGTGTGGCAGACACACGTCCAAAGGGCGTGCTTCGCCATGATCATGGAGCAGGTGGCTGGTGCCCCCATTGCCCTGTGGCGGAGCGTGCCATTGGGGACCTGTCCCTCCCCCCCCCCGCCCACGCTGTACAGCCCCTCCCCCCTGCCTCTACCATCCTCTCCACATCCCCTTCCCCCTCCTCCCCCTCCTCCCCCTCCCCCTCCCTTTCCCTGCCACCCACATCCTACCTCTCCCCTCCCCTGTCCCCCACATCCCCCCCCTCATTTCCCCGGTCCCCCAACTCCGCTGCATCACTCTCCCTGTTATCCGCATCCTCCCTATCCCTCCCATATGCCCCTCATCCTCCTCGTCCCCCTCCTCTCCCTCATTGGGGCGTGGGGATGCACCCACGTGCCCTCCATTGCCATCTTCATGTGGCTCTTCTATTCCGCCGCCCTGCAGGCCCACGTTGCCATTGGCCTCCTCACAGGTCGCAGCAACATCCGGGTCTTCCGGCCTCGCTGGCTCAATGGCAGCACGTGCATCAGCTGTGGGAGAGGTAACACATATCATTCCCTGGGTACACATCATATTCCGCAGTCACAATGGTCCTGTGGTTCCACCACTCGGTGCCCTACAGGGCCATGTCACAGTACTCACCATTCTGCTGCACCATCCGTTCGCGCTGCACCCTGGCCACAAATCTCGGGTAGCGTGCCCTGAGCTCCCTCGCCTTTTTACGCAGGTCCTCCACCTGTAGGGGTGACACCAAATATTGACCTTAGCTACCGCAGAGACACGTTGGGGTCCCCTGCCTCAGCAGCTAACTCTCTCTCTTCATACAACAAGAGCCTACCCCTATTGGGTGACACACTCATGCCCCATGCTTTCCCAGGGGACAGCCCCATGTGTGGCCCACGCAAACGCCTCTCAGGTCTGGACCCCATGTGCCCTGTGTGTGCACCCCAGCGTACATGACACAACACATCCCTGTGTGCCATCTACACACATCTGCCAGTGCCAATCAGCCACTGTTGGGGTGGGAGGGTGTCACCTGCAGTGCTCCCTGCAGCATCTTAGGGCTGTGGTTTGTCTTTTGTGATCACAAACAGGGCCTTTTTCCAAGGCACCAGGATGGTGCAGGGAACCCTCTCTTGGAGCCTGCAGCATCTTGGGGCTGTGGTTTGTCTTTTGTGATCACACAAAGAACCAGCTGACATTGGACAGGGATGGGGAGGGGAGCCTTCTCTTGAGTCCTGCAGCATCCCAGGGCTGTGGTTTGTCTTTTGTGATCACAAACAGGGCCTTTTTCCAAGGCACCAGGATGGTGCAGGGAACCCTCTCCTGAGGCCTGCAACATCTTAGAGCTGTGGTTTGTCTTTTGTGATCACAAACAGGGCCTGTTTCCAAGGCACCAGGATGGTGCAGGGAACCCTCTCTTGGGGCCTGCAGCATCTTGGGGCTGTGGTTTGTCTTTTGTGATCACACAAAGGACCAGCTGACATTGGACAGGGATGGGGAGGGGAGCCTTCTCTTGAGGCCTGCAGCATCTTAGGGCTGGGGTTTGTGTTTTGTGATCACACAAAGAACCAGCTGACATTGGACAGGGATGGGGAGGGGAGCCCTCATTTGGGGCCTGCAGCATCCCAGGGCTGTGGTTTGTCTTTTGTGATCACAAACAGGGCCTGTTTCCAAGGCACCAGGATGGTGCAGGGAACCCTCTCTTGAGGCCTGCAGCATCTTAGAGCTGTGGATTGTCTTTTGTGATCACAAACAGGGCCTGTTTCCAAGGCACCAGGATGGTGCAGGGAACCCTCTCTTGAGGCCTGCAGCATCTTAGAGCTGTGGTTTGTCTTTTGTGATCACAAACAGGGCCTGTTTTCAAGGCACCAGGATGGTGCAGGGAACCCTCTCTTGAGGCCTGCAGCATCTTGGGGCTGTGGTTTGTCTTTTGTGATCACACAAAGGACCAGCTGACACTAGACAGGGATGGGGAGGGGAGCCTTCTCTTGAGGCCTGCAGCATCCCAGGGCTGTGGTTTGTCTTTTGTGATCACAAACAGGGCCTGCTCCAAGGCACCAGGATGGTGCAGGGAACCCTCTCTTGAGGCCTGCAGCATCTTAGAGCTGTGGTTTGTCTTTTGTGATCACAAACAGGGCCTGTTTCCAAGGCACCAGGATGGTGCAGGGAACCCTCTCTTGAGGCCTGCAGCATCTTAGAGCTGTGGTTTGTCTTTTGTGATCACAAACAGGGCCTGTTTCCAAGGCACCAGGATGGTGCAGGGAACCCTCTCTTGGGGCCTGCAGCATCTTGGGGCTGTGGTTTGTCTTTTGTGATCACACAAAGAACCAGCTGACATTGGACCCGGATGGGGCCGGGAACCCTCACTTGGGGCCTGCAGCATCCCAGGGCTGTGGTTTGTCTTTTGTGATCACAAACAGGGCCTGTTTCCAAGGCACCAGGATGGTGCAGGGAACCCTCTCTTGGGACCTGCAGCATCTTGGGGCTGTGGTTTGTCTTTTGTGATCACACAAAGGACCAGCTGACATTGGACAGGGATGGGGATGTGGCAGGTGCAGGCCTGTGATCCACGGTGTCTGACATAGGCAGGCCAGCATGGCTAGCTTGACCTGTAAATGAGGCCTGTGGAGAGGCATATAGGATTGCACATCCCCCAATATGCTGCTATTGTAAGAAAGAACTCAGTAGAAGTATTGAATTAGCTTAGGTAAGCAGAACTGCAGAACTGAGAAATGGAAAAATACAGAAAAGACATGTTTAAAAGTTACTGATAAGAAAAAGTACATCTGCAGAGAAATAATGAGGAGTGCTGACAGATGAGTTACAGAACCTTGCTCTTCTGCACGCACAAATTGGTCCCATAACCTTGAGAGTGTGAAAGTAACAAGTTGATGAACTGACCATTGTAATTGGGACTAGAAGGGGGGCAGGCAGGTGTCATGCCCACAGAAGGGACATAATTGGAGAAACTTATCAGTACCGGGACCAATGGAAGAGGTACGGGAGGTACGGGAGGTTACCGGGACCAATGAAATGTTTTTCTATACCTAGAATGGAACAGAAGTCTATAAAAGTTGTTGTAATGCTTGAAAACTTTGCTCAGCCATTTTGAAATTGACTTGCTTGAGACTTGTGCACAAAAAAATGATTTGGACCTTCTGAACAGACTCCTGGTATCATTGGTTTGTCTGCGCTTTGCTGCTACATATTCCTTGGTGCATTGGCCGGGAAGTTGTGGAATCAAAGTGTATATAGGGCAATATACCACGACTTTCCGCCTCTATAGGCTTGGTCCTGCCGGGATCGCGCCCTTCCGACGAGGGCTGCTCCCTGGCGCCACCGGTCCCTTGTATCGGAGGGAGCTGGTCGGACCTCGGCGGGTGACGAGCCCGGCTGGAGTCAACGCCTCGAACCCGAGTGAGGGGAGTCCGAGGTCCAACTCATGCGCCTGCTTGGGAAGTTTGAGGACCGGATCCGGTGAGTATAGTTTTGATTTTGGGTCTAGACAGAAATAGAAAGAGCAGTACTGCCATTGGAATTTGGAATTTGTAATCTCGAGATATTGGGAATTGGTAAGAGAGCATGATCAACTCTCAAGGAAGAGCCGAGTAGCCTGGCATGGGAATTCGCTGGGTGAAACCCTCATCCTTTTTGTAATTGGGAAAAAGACTAGTCAGAACAGATAGAAACGAATGCATTCTGGGATACGTTGCTAGCATGATTGTGTGAACGAAGTGTGAATGAGAGGTCTGGCAGCACGGACCAAGTGAAGGCGGACCCCTGATTAGCGCATTTCCTGACCGGGCGACCGCGTTCAGGTCGCGAAAAGGGGGAAGCGATTGTCGTCTTGTCTTGTTATTTGTATTCCCTATACGTTTCCAGGGCCGTGAGGACCCCTTACCCACGGTCCGCTCTCCTTTTCCCTTCTGTCTGTTGTTGCGCGCACACATCGAAATGGGAGGGGCGGGGTCTACTAGAAACACTCCATTAGAATGTATGATCACACATTTTAAAGAGGGATATTCAGGAGATTATGGTATTAAAATGACAGCAGCCCGTTTGCAGATTTTGTGTACTAGGGAGTGGCCCGATCTAGACCCCATCTGGCCCCGAGAGGGAACGTTCACTGTAGAGATTATTCAGTCAATACATCGTAGAGTGCGGGTAGCGCACCCCGATCAGTACCCCTATATAGATTCCTGGTTAAGTATTTGTGAAGATCCGCCCTCCTGGGCGCAGCGCTGTTATGAGGAACAGTGCAGAATAATGTTAGCTAAAACAGATTCTAGACAGAAAACGGAACAGCCTAGAATGAAAGAGCAGGATAAGAAAGCCAGAAAGAAGCCCATCCTGGCAGATCCTGATTCCCCAGAAATAACTCTCAGGCAGCCCCGAACCCCAGGTCCAGTAAGAGTAGCCCGGCGTCCTGCCCCAGAACCCCAGAGACGGCCAGAGCCGAGGCGGGACCCAACCCCTGATCCCCCTCCCGGAGGAGAGAAAGAGGAAGAATTAGCGGGAAAAGAAGAGGAGGACCTAAAAAGCGAGTCAGAAGTGGAGACCGAAGAAGGAGAAAGAGAGAATCCCCCAGATGAGGAGGAAAGTGTACAAATAATTGAGAAAGCCAGCGTTAGCACTAGCACGCCAGAGAGAGAGAAACCCAAAGCAAAACCTGTTGAGAAAAGAAAGTGACTCCTGCAAAGGCAACAACGATAACCCTTAGATCCCAAAAGACACCCATGGCAGCCAAACTGTTTCCCTTACGGCAAGTCCCGGGAGTGCCCGTAAAGAATGATAATGATGAAGTAGTAGCGGGACCCCTAACTTATGTGTATATCCCTTTCTCTACAACTGATTTATTAAATTGGAGGTCGCATTACGCCTCCTATACTAGTAAGCCCCAGGAGCTGACAGAATTAGTAACTAATATTATGGAAACTCACCAACCCACTTGGCCAGATTGCCGTCAGCTCCTGACCACCCTATTCACGACAGAAGAGCGAGCAAGAATTAGAAAAGCAGCTATTGAATGGATGGCAGAGAACCCTGTAGCTCCGGCACAGGGGCAGAATATAATAGACCGTCGAGAAGCAGCTCAGAGAGAATTCCCGAATGAAGACCCCCAATGGGATCCAAATACAGATGAAGGATCCACAGCCCTAGCCCGTTTTCGCCAAGGCTTTTTACAAGGCCTGAGAAGGGGGGGCCAAAAAGCCATGAACCTTTCCAAAGTCACAGGAGTTATCCAAGGGATAGATGAGAGCCCAGCAGATTTTTATGAGAGATTAACTGAAGCTTACAGAATGTATACTCCCTATGATCCCGAGGCACCAGGAAGTTTATGTATGGTGAATTCTGCTTTTGTAAACCAGTCTCAACCAGACATTAGACGTAAATTACAGAAATTAGAAGGGTTTGCGGGCATGAATGCAACACAGTTATTGGAAGTCGCTCATAAAGTGTATGTGAATCGTGATACTGAAAGACAGAGAGAATGTGATAGAAAGATGAAGAAGAAAGCTGATTTTTTTGGCTGCGGCCATAGTTGAAAAGAAAAGGGGAGGTGTCCCTAGTCGAAGGAGCAGAGGAAGAGGGCGGGGTCAAGGCGGAGGCCGGACCCAGAGACTAGGCGTGAACCAATGCGCCTATTGCAGAGAGGAAGGACATTGGAGAGATACGTGCCCGCAACTCGAAGACGCCCAGCAAGATGACGACAACGATCATCAGTGGCGAGAAGAAAGACGAGGCCGTCCCCGAGGCCGAGGAGGAGCCAATCGAGAACAATTCCAGCGAGAGAGAGGAGGAGGAGCCATTCAAGCATTGGCCACACAAGCCCATGATGAGGATGACGTGGATTAGGACAGACCGGGCTCCAAGTTTGCTTTAGGTCTCCAGGAGCCTATGGTCAGAATACAAATAGGAGACCAAATTATGAACTTTATGGTTGATACTGGAGCAGAGCATTCAGTAATAGACAAAAAGATAGCCCCATTCACTACAAAAGCAGTCACCATTATAGGAGCAACTGGTGCCAAAGCCACAAAGTCTTTTCTTCAAAACCGAATATGCAGTCTAGGAGGACAGCAAGTAACTCATCAATTCCTTTACATGCCCGAATGTCCAGTACCACTACTGGGACGAGATATGCTAGCCAAGCTTCAAGCACAGATATCTTTCTCTGAACAAGGAGAAATGCAAATGACAGTAAATTCCCAAGCCAAGCCAGCAGGAGTAATGCTGCTGACAGTTCCCCGAGAAGAAGAATGGAGATATTACATTGATGATTCTGTCCAAGATACCTATTTTGAACAAACTTTAAAGAACATTCATGCACCACCTGGAGTATGGGCAGAAGGCAGTTCCCCAGGCCTAGCCAAGCATATAGCTCCAGTGATTGTAACCCTCAAGCCTAGTGCTACACCAGTGCACGTCAAACAGTACCCTCTCCCAAGAGCCGCAATTGAAGGCATCCATCGCCACCTACAGAGATTGCTCGAATATGGCCTATTAAAAGTATGTCAATCCCCATGGAACACTCCACTTTTGCCAGTAAAGAAACCTGGGACAGATGATTATCGCCCAGTGCAAGATTTGAGAAGAGTGAATGATGCAGCTGAAACCATACATCCAGTTGTGCCCAATCCTTACACTCTTCTAGGACTGATACCTGCTGAAGCTACCCATTTCACTGTACTGGATTTGAAAGATGCATTCTTTTGCATAAGATTAGCCCCTGTAAGCCAAATATTGTTTGCATTTGAATGGCAGGACCCCATCTCTGGAAGAGGGGGCCAACTCACCTGGACAAGATTACCCCAAGGATTCAAGAATTCACCTACCATTTTTAGTGCTGCACTAAATCAAGACCTTTCAAGCTATCCAGTAGCCCCGGGGAAGAGAGTGCTTCTTCAATACGTGGATGATCTGTTGATAGCTGCCGTATCAGAAAGAGAATGTATATTAGCCACCAAAGATCTCTTGCAGTTACTAGATGAAGCTGGATACAAAGCTTCCAGAGCCAAAGCACAGCTATGTCAAAAAGAAGTGAAATACTTGGGTTTTCGTATTACCCAAGGAAGCAGAAGATTAGGCAGAGAAAGAAAAGAAGCAGTATGCAGAATTCCAACTCCAACAACCAGAAAGCAGGTCAGAGCCTTTCTGGGAGCGGCAGGATATTGCCGAATCTGGATACCCAACTTTGCCCAAATTGCCAAACCACTGTATGAAGCCACAAAAGGAGAAGAAAAGTCACCACTGGAGTGGGGACTTGAGCAGGACACAGCCTTCCAGAAGTTAAAAGAAGAATTGATGTCATCACCAGCACTTGGACTACCAGATGTCCACAAACCTTTCCACTTGTTTGTACATGAAGCACAGGGAAATGCCCTAGGCATGTTGACTCAGAAATTAGGAAATTGGGAGCGACCTGTAGCCTACCTATTGAAACAATTGGACCCTGTGGCCAAAGGATGGCCACCTTGCTTGAGAGCAGTTGCAGCTACAGCGCTACTAGTGAGTGAAGCAGACAAACTCACACTAGGACAGAACATACGAGTCACTGTGCCACATGCAGTCCTTGCCCTTATGGAACAGAAAGCAAATTATTGGCTCACCAATTCCCGAATGTTGAAGTACCAGAGCATGTTATGTGAAAACCCACAGATACAACTTGAAGTGAGCCATGCCCTGAATCCAGCCACCTTGATACCCATCAGTGAAGAACTCCCAGAACATGACTGTATCGAAGTCATGGAGACTGTGTTCTCCAGCCGACCCGACTTGACAGATGTGCCCATAGACAATCCTGACCAAACCTATTATGTTGATGGGAGCAGTCTCATCCTTGATGGACGACGCTGTGCCGGATATGCAGTCGTCACTCAACACGAAGTAGTTGAATCATCAGCTCTAGCCTCAGGCACATCAGCCCAGAAAGCCGAATTGATAGCACTTACCAGAGCATTGTTGTTAGGAGAAAAACTTATACTGAATGTATATACAGATTCCAAATATGCCTTCACTACTCTGCATGCCCATGGAGCTCTCTATAAAGAAAGAGGACTCATCACATCCGGAGGAAAATCAGTCAAATATGGTCCCGAAATATTGATGTTACTTGATGCAGTATTGGCCCCTACACGTGTAGCTGTTATGCATTGTCGAGGACATCAAGCAGGAAAAGGAGAAGTTGCCCGAGGAAATAGATTTGCAGATGCCTCAGCACGACAAGCAGCTATGACAGGAAAAATTGACCCACAAGCTATGCCAATGCAAGCAGCATTGTTTCCAGTACCCTTGAATCTATGGACCCCACGATATACCACCAAAGAATTGGATTACTATTGTGACAGAGAAAATGGAGTACTGAAAGATGGATGGATTGAGCTGCCTCCAGAAGAGGGCAGTCAACCTCCTGGACGAATAGTAATCCCTGAACTATTAGGACCATCCTTTGTCAAAGCTTTCCACGAAGCTACCCACTATGGAAAAAGTGCCATGGAAAAAGCACTCAGACCACATTTCTACATCCCTCTGATGACAACCATATCAGCTTCAGTAGCACGACAATGTCAAACTTGTGCCAAGAATAATGCCAAGCAAGGCCTTATTACAGCACCCCGAGTTCAGTCAAGAGGTGTGACCCCCATGCACAACCTCCAAGTTGATTTCACCGAAATGCCAAAAGCCAATGGATACCATTATCTACTAGTATTAGTTTGTACTTTCTCTGGGTGGGTAGAAGCATTCCCAACCAGAACGGAGAAAGCCCGAGAAGTTACCAAAGTCTTAATGAGAGAGATTGTCCCCAGATTTGGAATCCCAGCAGTAATAGGGTCAGACAATGGACCCTCATTTGTCTCCCAAGTTACTCAGCAGTTAGCAAAAGCTTTGCAGATACAGTTCAGGGAAAGTTGAGCGAATGAATCGTACGTTGAAAGCCCAAATGTCTAAGCTTTGTCAGGAGACACACTTGAAATGGCCCCAAGTGCTCCCCATAGTTTTACTCAGAATACGCTCAGCCCCTGTAAAGTCAACAGGATTTTCCCCTTTTGAAGTTTGAAGTTTTGTATGGTAAACCCCCACCAATAGTGCAGGGAGTCAAAGGAAGTTTAGCCCAGATTGGTTCAGAAGTAACCAGACAAGAACTCCTAGCTCTTAGTTTTGTTCTGCAGACTCTCCATACGTGGATCCAAGACCAGTTGCCTATCAACTTGACGGAACCCTTGCATCCCTACCAGCCTGGAACTTCGGTGTGGATCAAAGATTGGAAGAAGATACCGTTGGAACCCCATTGGAAGGGACCATACACCGTCATCCTGTCTACCCCAACTGCAGTAAAGGTAGCCGAGATCGACGCCTGGATCCACCACAGCAGAGTCAAGCCCGCCGCCAATCCTGAACCAGAGCGGTGGACAGCAGAGCAGCACCCTGATGTACCCTTGCGAGTTACTCTGAGACGGCAACCAGCAGCATAGACACTTCATCACAAGTGCTTTGCAGTAGCCAAGTCTTTCGAAGAGGATTGCTGTTTTCCATACAGCAAACAGTTTTGTTGCAACGAACCCAATTTGTGTGTGATTTGACACACTACTTTGAGACTACATTGACTAAGCCAGACTTCACAAGCCAACTGAATTGCTAAGTTGGTTAATGTGTGCTGGACATCTTGAGGATCTTCAATCAACACTCAGCACCCGTTAAATTGCTTCATTAGCAAACGGGACGAAGAATAATAGACCGTCGTGATCAAGATCAGCAAGCTGAGGATTCAGAAGAACTCCAATCAACATCAACATGTATCTTTGTTTTTGCTTTGCCTTGGTTGCCTTCTTTGGAGGTTTTGAACAGACTTATGCTCTACCTCCATGCACTGCTTGCATTACTTCTACTAGAACTGGACTGAAAGTAACTCAGACTTTGCTTTACCATTCTTACTATACCTGCAAGGGAACAATAACTCGGTGTATCTATAACACCACTGAACTAAATGTTTGCACTCATGGCAAAATCAAAGCATGCTATAATCCGCATCAGAATCCATCCTATTACACGTTGGAAATAAGATGGAAGGATGCAGATGGACCTATATTAGCTGCTACACCACCACTTAAGGACATTACTAAACCTGCTGTTTTGAATTTTGATGCATGTAATGCTATTAATAGAGATAGTCAGTCCACCTGTGGTACATGGGAGAAAGCGTATCGAAATGACCATAAGTATATGTGTCCAGAAGGTGCCACAAATTGGTGGAAGTGTACAGGTAAAACAGGATCAGGGTATAGTACTGCTACAGCGGCAGATTACTATTGCCCGTATTGGGATGTGTTTTTATGCTACCTGGAACACTGGTATAACTAATGAGAAAATAGATAAGCGGATGGCTACTCTAACCAAGCCAACCACAAATGATAAATGTCAGAAAGATGCTTGTAACCCCTTACATTTGCGTGTACATAATCCCCATGCATGGAAACAAGGATATAAGTTTGGTTTACGTATTGCTGGAGGAGCAATAGATCCAGGGACCATTGTGTATATCAGATTGAATACTCAAGCCCACAAGTCATCTAAATATCATATTCATAATACCTTTTATGAAGCTATGCATGTAAATAAGTTTGAGATCCCTCACCCTTCACAGAATTTGTTTCTAGAATTAGCCGGAGCAGTAGTATCTAGTCTTAAGATCACAGATTGTTATTTCTGTGGCGGAACCCAAATGGGAGACCAATGGCCCTGAGAACCACAAGAATATAATTATACCATGAAATCCAACCAAAATCAATTAAACAAGACTACCAGTGAATGGGTGTTAGCGCACTCAATCGTTGGACGTCTTTGTTTTGCCAGAACTGGACCCCAGTTCACCCAAAAGGTAGGACAGCTGGTCTGTCTTAGCCAGAAATACTATAATGCCACGACCAAAAAGACAGCATGGTGGTCAGGAATCAGACATCCTGAACCTCCTAACCCATTAGCTAGATTTCCTGAACTTGCAGGTCTATGGACTAACCTTGCCAAAGTCCAAGCCTAAGAAATTATTAAACTCTGTAATGTAACATGAAAGTTATAAGCGACTTCTATTGACATCAATTCTATGTCTTGTAAACTTAAATGGCTAACAGGTCTCAGATTATTCGGGCATTTATATGACCATTATGACTACGGTCAAATAACCCTCCACACATCAACGACCTTCTTATAGCCACAGTTAACAGACCAAAAATTTTTCTTTTTATCTTTTTATCTTTTTATATTGTTTTTTCCACTTTTAAATGAGTTTTTTGTAAAAATTGAACTTAGCTTCAAAAACAGCTTCAAAAACGTCCTTCTTCAGACGAGCGTTCCCGCTGGTAAAATAATTAAACCCAACGCTGAATGTGCGCTACAATGACGCGTTTCACCATGTATGGCTTCCTCAGGGGATGGCAGAAACACAGGAGCTTCTTTTACTATAACACTAAAAACAAAAATGTCGAATTAGTGCATACTTTCAATAGGTGAATAAAAATATAACCAGGATACTGACACAAGGAAAACTATCGGAAGCAAAAGGACCAGATAAAATAGAAAAATAACCTGAAGCTTCTCAAATATGCGCTCAAAAGCTGTTACTCTTGTACTTCACATTTCAAACCGCTGTCAAACGCCGCGCATGCAAGTTAAGTTAAATAGATTTAAAGCATTCCGTCAGTGTTCACGTCATGATCACATACAAGCTTCCCATTCAATACGGGCATTCAATCCTGCTGGCTCCACGGTGTTAAGTTTGTGAATCCATTGTTGTTCTCTATATAACAAAGCATTCTCTCGAGATCTTCCATGTGATGATGTTAGCAATTGATCAATGCAAAAACATTTCAAATCCTCATACCCATGTTGTAACTTTATACAATGCTCCACTATTGGTGCCTCTCGTCGAATGCAATGTAGTCTGCTCTTGTGTTCATTCATACGGACTCGAAACTGTCGGATAGTTTTACCGACATAGAGAAGGCCACACGGGCATTTAATACAATATACAACATGCGTTGAGGAACATGTGGTAAAATTTTGAAGCTTATATTGTAAGTCATGATATGAGAATTCTGTTGTTTCTTGAGTAATTGCGCAAACATTACACGCTCCACATTTAAAATGTCCTTTATGAGAGGAATCTACGTTGGAAGATAAAGGTCTTAACACTGCTGGACTTAACAATTCTTTAAAATTTTGTTGCCTTTTCCAAACACAGCGAGTGTAGACTTTTTCCAAACCTGGCACAGTATGCAATACATTCTGATGACGTTTGCATTGATCAATACATTCTGATGACGTTTGCATTGATCAATTGCTAACATCATCACATGGAAGATCTCGAGAGAATGCTTTGTTATATAGAGAACAATGGATTCACAAACTTAACACCGTGGAGCCAGCAGGATTGAATGCCCGTATTGAATGGGAAGCTTGCATGTGATCATGACGTGAACACTGACGGAATGCTTTAAATCTATTTAACTTAACTCGCATGCGCGGCGTTTGACAGCGGTTTGAAATGTGAAGTACAAGAGTAACAGCTTTTGAGCGCATATTTGAGAAGCTTCAGGTTATTTTTCTATTTTATCTGGTCCTTTTGCTTCCGATAGTTTTCCTTGTGTCAGTATCCTGGTTATATTTTTATTCACCTGTTGAAAGTATGCACTAATTCGACATTTTTGTTTTTAGTGTTATAGTAAAAGAAGCTCCTGTGTTTCTGCCATCCCCTGAGGAAGCCATACATGGTGAAACGCGTCATTGTAGCGCACATTCAGCGTTGGGTTTAATTATTTTACCAGCGGGAACGCTCGTCTGAAGAAGGACGTTTTTGAAGCTGTTTTTGAAGCTAAGTTCAATTTTTACAAAAAACTCATTTAAAAGTGGAAAAAACGATATAAAAAGATAAAAAGATAAAAAGAAAAATTTTTGGTCTGTTAACTGTGGCTATAAGAAGGTCGTTGATGTGTGGAGGGTTATTTGACCGTAGTCATAATGGTCATATAAATGCCCGAATAATCTGAGAACATAAGAACATAAGAACATAAGATATGCCATACTGGGTCAGACCAAGGTCCATCAAGCCCAGTATTCTGTTTCCAACAGTGGCCAATCTAGGTCATACGTACCTAGCAGTTTCCCCAAGGGACACAGGTTCCACAATGCTTGTATTGGTTCAAGCATTGATATCCTGGGTCCCTTCTTAATAATGGTTTATGGACCTTTCCTCCAGGAACTTGTCCAAACCTTTTTTAAACCCAGCTACACTAACAGCCTTTACTACATCCTCCGGTAACAAATTCCAGAGTTTGATTACACGTTGAGTGAAAAAATATTTTCTTTTATTAGTCTTAAATAGTTTACCCTGTAGCTTCATTGCATGTCCCCTAGTCTTTCTATATTCTGATAAGGTAAACAATCGATCTACGTTTACCCGTTCCACTCCGTTCATTAATTTATAGACTTCTATCATATCTCCCCTCAGCCGTCTCTTTTCCAGGTTAAAGAGCCCCAACCTTTTTAGCCTTTCTTCATAGGAGTAGCCTTCCATCCCCTTTACCATTTTGGTGGCTCTTCTCTGAACCTTTTCTAAAATTGCTATATCCTTTTTAAGATATGGCGACCAGAATTGCACACAATATTCAAGGTGCGGTCTCACCATGGAACGATATAGAGGCATTATAATATCTTTTGTTTTATTTTCCATTCCTTTCCTTATCATACCTAGCATTCTATTTGCTCTCTTGGCCGCCGCTGCACACTGGGCCGAGGGTTTTAACATGGTATCCACAAGGACGCCTAAATCTTTTTCTTGGGTGGTGGTTCCTAATGTGGAACCTTGCATCATGTAACCATAGTTTGGGTTGTTCTTCCCTAGGTGCATAACCTTGCACTTCTCCACATTAAATTTCATCTGCCATTTTGATGCCCAGTCTTCCAATTTATCAAGATCCTCTTGCAATTTTCCACAATCCTCCTGGGTTTTAACAACTTTAAATAGTTTTGTGTCATCAGCAAATTTGATAACCTCACTCGTTATTCCACTTTCCAGGTCATTTATGAATATGTCAAAAAGCAGCGGACCCAGCACAGATCCCTGGGGTACACCACTATTCACCTTTCTCCATTGGGAAAATTGGCCATTTAGCCCTACCCTCTGCTTTCTATCTTTTAACCAGTTCCTGATCCACAGTAGTACACTGCCTCCTATCCCATGACTCTTTAGTTTTGCCAAAAGTCTCTCATGAGGGACCTTGTCAAAGGCTTTCTGAAAGTCCAGATACACAATATCAACCGACTCACCTTTGTCCACCTGTTTATTCACTCCTTCAAAAAAACATAACAGATTAGTAAGACAAGATCTTCCTTGTCTAAAGCCATGTTGGCTGTCTCCCATTAGGTCATGACTATCTATATGCTGAGTAATTTTATTCTTTATGATGGTTTCTACCATTTTTCCCGGTACTGATGTCAGGCTCACCGGTCTGTAGTTTCCCGGATCACCCCTCGAACCCTTTTTAAAAATTGGTGTTACATTGGCGATCCTCCAATCCTCAGGTATTAGAGATGATTTTAATGATAGTTCACAGATTACTGATAGCAGGTCTGCAATCTCAAATTTCAGTTCTTTCAACACCCTTGGATGTATACCATCCGGCCCAGGTGATTTGCTACTCTTCAGTTTATCTAATAGTTGTAGGACATCTTCCCGATGTATCGATATTTCCTTCAATTCTTCCACACCTTTAAATACCACTTCAGTCGTGGGTAACATCCCTACATCTTCCTCAGTAAAGACCGAAGCAAAGAATTCATTCAGTCTCTCCGCTATCGCCTTGTCGCCTCTTAGTGCTCCTTTAACCCCTTTATCATCTAATGGACCAACTGACTCTCTCACGGGTTTTTTGCTACGAATGTACTTGAAAAGGTCTTTATTTCGCGTTTTTGCTTCCGCAGCAAGCTTCTTCTCAAATTCTCTCTTTGCCTGCCTTATCAATGCCTTGCATTTGACTTGCCAGTGCTTGTGCTGTTTCCAGGTTTCATTATTTGGCTCTTTTTTCCATTTCTTGAAAGATGCTTTTTGGCAACAACAGCCTCTCTGACCTCAGCTTTAAACCATGCTGGCAATTTTTTGGACTTCCTTCCACTTTTCTTAAAGCGTGGAATACAGCTGGTCTGGGCTTCCAAGATAGTATTTTTCAACAACACCCAAGCTTGATGTACGTCTTTAACCTTTGCAACTGCTCCTTTTAGTTTTTTCTTAACTGTTTTCCTCATTCTATCATAGTCTCCCTTTCGAAAGTTAAAGGGTAGTACTGTGGATTTCCTTACTATCCCTCCTCCACTAATTAAATCAAAGGCGATCATGCTATGATCACTATTGCCAAGTGGCCCCAACACCCTTATCTCTTGCACTACATCTGGTGTTCCACTAAGGACTAGGTCTAATATTGCTTCCCCTCTGGTCGGTTCATGAACCAGCTGCTCCAAGAAGCAGTCATTTATTTCATCTAGGAACTTTATCTCCCTAGCATGTCCTGTTGTGACACTGACCCAGTCGATGCCGGGGTAATTGAAATCACCCATTATTATTACTGCACTGTAACTTTTGCTAGCTTCCTTGATTTCTTTGAGCATTTCATCATCCATTTGTTCATTCTGGCCAGGCGGACGATAGTACACCCCCACTGCCATCGCCTTCCCCTTTTTACATGGAATTTCAATCCATAGAGATTCTACAGCAAATTTTGTTTCTTGCAAAACTTTAATCCTTTCTGACTCAATGCCCTCTCTAACATAGAGCGCAACCGCTCCACCAATTTGATCAGCTCTATCATTTCGATATAGTTTGTACCCAGGTATCACAGTGTCCCACTGGTTGTCCTCCTTCCACCATGTCTCTGATATTCCAATCATATCTAACCTCTCGTTTAGTGCTATATATTCTAACTCTCCCATCTTGTTTTGTAGACTTCTAGCATTTGCATACAAGCATTTTAGAGACTGTATTTTATTCATATTAATTTGGCTATTGGTAGACATGGGTAATTTGGGATCTTTAAGTTCTGTCTGCTCCATACTCGAGGGCATTTGGGCTACTTTACTCTTTTTTGGAACCTCTCTGCTTTTTGTAGTATCCTTCAAGGATACATTCTTCCGAACCATGCGCTCTTGGGCGACTGTCGGCTTTCCCCTATTATCTAGTTTAAAAGCTGCTCTATCTCCTTTTTAAAGGTTAATGCCAGCAGCCTGGTTCCATCCCGGTTAAGGTGAAGCCCATCCCTTCGGAAGAGCCCCTCCTTTCCCCAGAATGTTCCCCAGTTCCTAACAAATCCGAACCCCTCATCTCTGCACCATTGTCTCATCCACGCATTGAGACTCCGGAGCTCTGCCTGCCTATTGGGTCCTGCGCGTGGAACGGGAAGCATTTCGGAGAACGCTACCCTGGAAGTTCTGGATTTCAACTTCCTACCTAAAAGCCTAAATTTAGCTTCCAGAACCTCCCTACCACATTTTCCTATGTCATTGGTACCAACATGTACCAAGACAGCAGACTCCTCCCCAGCACTATCTAAGACCTTATCTAGGTGGCGTGTGAGACCTGTTAGCCATTTAAGTTTACAAGACATAGAATTGATGTCAATAGAAGTCGCTTATAACTTTCATGTTACATTACAGAGTTTAATAATTTCTTAGTTTTAGCTCTGAATAAGAGGACCACAGTGATTGTTGAAAGTCCAAGCCTGGCAAGCCCCACCTGGCCTATATTGGATCTGTGGAAACCGAGCATATGCACAACTCCCGCCACACTGGGGAGGAGCATGTGTCTTAGGAACCATCAGACCTTCTTTCTTCCTGTTAAACACTGAACATGGAGAACAATTAGGATACCCTGTATATACTACCCACAAACACAAAAGAGCATCAAGACAGAAAAGAGAAGCCTTACAGATAGGCAAGTGGGAGAAGTGGCAAGGTGATGATTGGCCACCAGAAAGAATTATTGAGTATTATGGACCTGCCACTTGGAATGATGATGGTATGTATGGTTATCGTACCCCAATTTATATGATTAATCGTATTATCCGCTTACAAGCAGTAGTTGAAATAATAACTAATGAAACTAGTCATGCTCTCACGCTCTTAGCTAGACAAAGTACTCAGATGCGCACTGCCATATACCAGAATCGCCTAGCACTTGATTATTTGCTAGCAGCTGAAGGAGGAGTATGTGGTAAGCTGAATTTAACTAATTGCTGTTTGAAAATAGATGATAAAGGTCAAGTAGTTGAAGAAATTGCTAAAGATATGCAAAGACATGCTTATGTGCCAGTACAGACTTGGCACGCATTGAAATTTCCTAACTGGTTTGCTAACCTTTTCTCTTGGCTGGGAGGATTTAAGACTTTCATTGTTTTAGTACTAATCCTTGTTGCTGTTATCCTCTTATTACCATGTTTAATCCCATGTTGTATGCGTTCCATTCATAGTGCTATTGATAGTACAGTAGAGCGGAAGACCGCAACTAAAATAATGGCTTTATACAAAGCTAGTCCTAGTAGAAATCCTTCCATCATGATGTGATTCTTCTAAAAGTGATTTAATTCTCACACCTTATTGAGTAATAGGGTGAGATTAATCAAAGGGGGGAATGTGGCAGGTGCAGGCCTGTGATCCACGGTGTCTGACATAGGCAGGCCAGCATGGCTAGCTTGACCTGTAAATGAGGCCTGTGGAGAGGCATATAGGATTGCACATCCCCCAATATGCTGCTATTGTAAGAAAGAACTCAGTAGAAGTATTGAATTAGCTTAGGTAAGCAGAACTGCAGAACTGAGAAATGGAAAAATACAGAAAAGACATGTTAAAAGTTACTGATAAGAAAAAGTACATCTGCAGAGAAATAATGAGGAGTGCTGACAGATGAGTTACAGAACCTTGCTCTTCTGCACGCACAAATTGGTCCCATAACCTTGAGAGTGTGAAAGTAACAAGTTGATGAACTGACCATTGTAATTAGGACTAGAAGGGGGCAGGCAGGTGTCATGCCCACAGAAGGGACATAATTGGAGAAACTTATCAGTACCGGGACCAATGGAAGAGGTACGGGAGGTACGGGAGGTTACCGGGACCAATGAAATGTTTTTCTATACCTAGAATGGAACAGAAGTCTATAAAAGTTGTTGTAATGCTTGAAAACTTTGCTCAGCCATTTTGAAATTGACTTGCTTGAGACTTGTGCACAAATAAATGATTTGGACCTTCTGAACAGACTCCTGGTATCATTGGTTTGTCTGCGCTTTGCTGCTACAGGGAGGGGAGCCTTCTCTTGAGGCCTGCAGCATCCCAGGGCTGTGGTTTGTCTTTTGTGATCACAAACAGGGCCTGTTTCCAAGGCACCAGGATGGTGCAGGGAACCCTCTCTTGAGGCCTGCAGCATCTTAGAGCTGTGGTTTGTCTTTTGTGATCACAAACAGGGCCTGTTTCCAAGGCACCAGGATGGTGCAGGGAACCCTCTCTTGAGGCCTGCAGCATCTTAGAGCTGTGGTTTGTCTTTTGTGATCACAAACAGGGCCTGTTTCCAAGGCACCAGGATGGTGCAGGGAACCCTCTCTTGGGGCCTGCAGCATCTTGGGGCTGTGGTTTGTCTTTTGTGATCACACAAAGAACCAGCTGACATTGGACAGGGATGGGGAGGGGAACCCTCATTTGGGGCCTGCAGCATCCCAGGGCTGTGGTTTGTCTTTTGTGATCACAAACAGGGCCTGTTTCCAAGGCACCAGGATGGTGCAGGGAACCCTCTCTTGGGACCTGCAGCATCTTGGGGCTGTGGTTTGTCTTTTGTGATCACAAAAAGGACCAGCTGACATTGGACAGGGATGGGGAGGGGAGCCCTCATTTGCAGCCTGCAGCATCCCAGGGCTGTGGTTTGTCTTTGTGATCACAAACAGGGCCTGTTTCCAAGGCACCAGGATGGTGCAGGGAACCCTCTCTTGAGGCCTGCAGCATCTTAGAGCTGTGGTTTGTCTTTTGTGATCACAAACAGGGCCTGTTTCCAAGGCACCAGGATGGTGCAGGGAACCCTCTCTTGGGGCCTGCAGCATCTTGGGGCTGTGGTTTGTCTTTTGTGATCACACAAAGAACCAGCTGACATTGGACAGGGATGGGGAGGGGAGCCTTCTCTTGAGGCCTGCAGCATCCCAGGGCTGTGGTTTGTCTTTTGTGATCACAAACAGGGCCTGTTTCCAAGGCACCAGGATGGTGCAGGGAACCCTCTCTTGAGGCCTGCAGCATCTTAGAGCTGTGGTTTGTATTTTGTGATCACAAACAGGGCCTGTTTCCAAGGCACCAGGATGGTGCAGGGAACCCTCTCTTGGGGCCTGCAGCATCTTGGGGCTGTGGTTTTTCTTTTGTGATCACACAAAGAACCAGCTGACATTGGACAGGGATGGGGAGGGGAGCCTTCTCTTGAGGCCTGCAGCATCTTAGAGCTGTGGTTTGTCTTTTGTGATCACAAACAGGGCCTGTTTCCAAGGCACCAGGATGGTGCAGGGAACCCTCTCTTGAGGCCTGCAGCATCCCAGGGCTGTGGTTTGTCTTTTGTGATCACAAACAGGGCCTGTTTCCAAGGCACCAGGATGGTGCAGGGAACCCTCTCTTGGGGCCTGCAGCATCTTGGGGCTGTGGTTTGTCTTTTGTGATCACACAAAGGACCAGCTGGCATTGGACAGGGATGGGGAGGGGAGCCTTCTCTTGAGGCCTGCAGCATCTTAGGGCTGGGGTTTGTGTTTTGTGATCACACAAAGAACCAGCTGACATTGGACAGGGATGGGGAGGGGAGGCCTCATATGGGGCCTGCAGCATCGGCGGATGTATTTTGGACTTGTGTTGGTTGACAGGGGCATGTTTCAGACCCCTCTTTGCCTCTTGGCCTGAGAGGTGGGACTGGGGTTTCCTGTGGATGGGGGACATCCCTGGCCTGCAAAGGCACCTCATACCATACCAATGTGGTCTGTGGTGCACCCCTGCCATGGTTGCAGCTACCCCCTTGGGGCTGCGGGGTCTTTTTTTCGGGTGTGTGGCAGACTTTGCTACCAGCCGGACGTGCCAGCACCTGCTATTCCCTGGCAATGCATAGTTTCTTTGTGCTTTGGTTACTGGGTGTTTTTAGTTTAGCCTCATCATCTGGGGTGCCTGTCCCCATGCACTTACCTCACGTGGGTAGTCAGAGCTCTTGTTGTATCTATGGGACAGGCGCTCCCAGGCCCTCCTGACCCTTCCAAGGTTCTGCCTCCTGGATGAGCCCAGCTTGACCTGAAAAATGTAGTGTTTAGCTTGACCTGTAACATATAGATAAACAAAAAGTAAAGCAAAAAGCGTGACGTATTTTTTCCTAATAAAAGAAGGAGCTGTGACAAAGCTAATTGAGGGGGTTTGCTCAGGTTTGCGGGTCTGTGACTTCCTCCCTAAAGCTTTAGCAGACTTGTTATGGTATAATTTTGTGTGTTTTGTTTTAATTTCTTCTCATTTGCTTCTGGGACCAGAGATAAAAGACCAAGGGCTGAGGAAGGATCCCTGTGTTTGTTGTCCCCGGCTAGGAATTCATTACATGCAACAGTTTGTGCTGTGACTCACTATTTTCTCTTTCAGCAACGTTTCCAATAATTTACTCACCACCGAAGTTAAACTAAGCCGCCTGTAGTTTTCAACCACATCCTTTCTTCCGCTTTTGTGTAAAGGGACCACATGAGCCTCTCTCCAGTCCTTTGGCACCACTCCCGACTCCAACGAGGCATTGAAAAGGTCAGTCAGTGGAGCTGCTAGAACGTTCCCAAATTCCCTCAGTATTCTAGGGTGTATTCCATCCAGTCCTATCACTTTGTCTACTTTAAGTTTAGCTAGCTTCTCACGAACACAGTCTTCTGAAATTTGTTCAATATGCCCCTCGTTTCTGTTCCTGTTTGTGGGTGTTTTCTGAGGTCCTGTTCCTGGTTCTTCATCTGTGAATACAGAACAGAAATATTTGTTAAGCAATTCCACTTTATCCTCATCAGCTTCTACATATTCCTCCCCTTCACTCTTGAGACTAACAATACCACTTTTGCTCTTCCTCTTCTCACTAACATATCTGAAAAATGTCTTATCCCCCCATTTTATTGCTTTGGCTATTTCCTCCTCTTTTTGAATCTTTGCTTTCCTGACTACTTTGCTAGCTTCTCTAAGTTTTTCCAAATATAGATGCCTGTCTTCCTCTCTCTCTGATCTCTTGTATTTCATGAAGGCCTCCCTCTTTTTCTTCACCTTGCTCCCTGTACACATTCTTCTTAAGGCCAGCAAGGGCAAACAGTGTCACATCACTTTGTTGAATTTGCAGGATGATTGCAATCCTTTTCCTATATTGTTAAATAAAGCATGGGCCCGATATTCGAAGGGCATTTACACAGTTTACAGCCTAGTAAACCATGTAAATGCCTTGGATGGGAATATTTAATGGCACATACACAGTTAGTGCCATTGAATATCCCTGTCTAAGTCTCTTATGCGCCCCAATGCTATCCAGTTATCATCAGGGCATGTTGGGGGTGTTCCATGGTGGAACAGAGGCGGTAACTGCCACTAAATGGGTAGTGGCGATAATGGACTGCTACCCGGTTAGTGATCCATAGCTAAAACTAAGCCAGCTTTTGGCTCACCTAGTTTTAGCCGTAGATCGCTAACATGGCAGAAAAGCTGGTCTTATTTTTTGAGTGTGTTGCATATGGTGGAAGACCAACTCCCTGTAGTGTCTTTTGCTTATTATGTGTTATCTTCTATGAAAAATATTGAAGGGGAAATTTGGTCTGTCCACTGAAAGACAACTTGACCGCATTTTTGGAGACTTCTGAGGAGGAGTCATTTAACAGGGGTACTGGGGTGACTTCCTTTAGGAGTCTCCAAGATAAAGAGCGGGTTTTTTTGTCCTTCTTTAAGGAAAGGGTTGCACTTTCACAGTTTTCTTGTTTATGTTTATCCTGATGTTTCAACTAGGACCCAATTAATTCAGAGAGGATTCCTTCAGCTAAAGTCTAGGGGCCGATATTGAGTTGGGCAGGCTATGCGCCCCTATGGTGCATAGACCTGCCCGCTGACCCTTAACCCTGGATATTGAATGCTGAGGTCATATGCGGCCTCAGCATCGAATATCCAGGGATCGCCGCAGACACCGGAAGCCACAGTAGCTAACCGGGCAATAGTGATACTGCATGCTGCCCGGTTAGCTCCTGCGTCTTAAAGATTGGTGAGAGTTTCTTAAGGTGCAGTTAGCCTCTGCTCCACCCCGTAATGCCCCCAACATGCCCTGATGCTAACTGGATAGCATCGGGGCACGTAGGGGAGTTAGGAGGGGATATTCAATGGCACTAACCATGTAAGTGCCATTGAATATCCCCTTTTAAGGCATTTACCTGATGTAGAACCTGGTTTCTGTAATTGTGGGCCCTGGCACCATGTCCCAGTACCCAAACACCCTTTCCTTAAGCTCTATTTAGACCTAGGTGCCCCTCTTTTGCCCCTAGGCCCCTAAGATCTATAGGTACGCCATTTTATTGTTGGTGAGGTCCCGCCATAAGGGGGCTCTTCTTCCATGATCACTGCTCAGCTACAAGGTTAATAGAGGGAGCCACCTGGACTGCAATTTCACTTTTAAAATGCCACTGTTGCCATGCCCGACCAGCCTTCTCCTTCCTTAATACCAGCTCAATTTGCAAACCACTGCTATGGGTGGAGTGGATGGTATTTGGCCTGGGCGTAGTGTCTCACCTCAGCGATGATCAGCTCAAGCTCTGAATGCCACAGCAATGACTCCCTTGCGCTGCTGTCCTGGGGCCAGGACAGTGTCCATGAGGCCTCTTTTGGCCTTGCAGACTCTGCAATGTTCTGGGTTCTATACTGGGCCCCTAAGTGCCACTCTCACTGCACCTCACTGCCCTCTTCACTCCTTGCCCCTATCCCTTTATCCCTTACCACCCACCCACCCCTCTTTTGCAAACTCCCTGCTGAACTGCCCTATCCCAGTCCTGCGTTGTTTTTTCCCTATTCAAATCTCACTCCTAGCTATCCCCAGGCCTCTGACTGTTTCAAGGAGCCCTGTCTCCTTACAGCGGCCTGGAGAGGGGCTCAAGCCACAGCTAGCTAGACATCACATTACATTTTTAAGAAAATAAAAAAAGTCTGGCTGGGTCTGACCAATATCCATCAAGTCCCACATCCTGTCTCCAACAGTGACCAATATGGGTAACAAGTACCCTGCAGATCCCATGTCTAACTAACTAACTAATAAGTTGTATTAACGTTTCCTCCAGGAACATGCCCAAGCCTCTTTTGAATCCTGCTATGTTAGATGCCTTGATCACATCTGACAACAGATTGCACAACTTAATTATATTCTGCATGAAAAACAAAATGTCTATGATTTTTCATTCTGCTGGTCATTAGTTTCATTGAGTATCTTCTTATTTTTGTGCTGTTTGACAAGTTAAATAACTGTTCCCTATATATTGGTTCTACCCTACTCATAATTTTATACTGTAAACTCCTGTCATATCCTCTCTGTCATCTTTTTTCCAAGTTGAAGAGCCCTAACCTGTTTAGACTTTCCCTCCTCCCCTTTTTGAAGTTTCAGTTTCTCTACCCTTCTTTTCCTTGGTTCTTTGTTCCTTCTTCCTCTCTCTCTTAATACTCCTCCACCTGCACCACCCATGCTTTGTCATATAGGGGAGATAAATATAATTGAGTCAATATTCAAATGTCACAGTAAAGGGTTTGTTTGTTTTTTTAATGTTGGCTGCGGCAATTATATGATCCACATATATTCAGCAATGCTATCTGACTAGCAGATGGCATTTATCATATGTGGTGAGCAGTGGCCACTGTCATTTTATAGATAGCAGTGATATTCAGCCTCTATATGCACAGTTAAGTGGTTTAATTTAGGATAACGTCTTTGCTGTCCTAAATGAAACCACCTAGTTATATAGATATTGGCCAAATGTTACCAACTCTCTCTAGAGTTAGGCAGAATGTCCATACTCCATCCTGGTACTTTCCAAATGATGCTGGGTTGATCTGTAAGAATTTTCAATAGCAATAAACAAATAGTACTGCTGAAAATTCCTGGATAAGGGGTTTCAAATTTAATATAAATGGGTGATTTTGCTGGCTATGGTACGTGCCACTGTGTTTTGGGCAAACTATAGCGGGGGCGATGGTAGTTTTAGGAAATTCTTGAAGGATGGAATTAGTCGAGCAGGGGTGTGATAGAGGACTGGCAGACCACTCAAAAGCTGTCAGGAGAGTGGAGGGGGCATAAGTTGTGGAGAATTCGGATTTTAAAATAAATGTTCTTGATGGTATTCATTATGTGTGGTTGGAAATTGAGTTGCTTATCCAAGATAACTCCAGGTATTTGACTTGTGACTTTACTTGTATTTCGGTATTCTCGATTTTGATGATGGGAGGTGGTATGAAGTTAGGGTCTGTGGTCATGTGAAGGACGTCAGTCTTAGTAAAGTTGATCGCCAGGTTATGAAGCTGCAGCCAGGAGATGAGCTCTTTGAAACAGTTGATTAGGTTGATGTAGTCAGGAGCAATAATTTGAAATGGTGTGAATATCATTATGTCATCTGCATAGAGTTGATAACCGATATTGAACCTTTGTATGATGCAGCAAAGGGGTCTGATGTAAATGTTGAATAGTAGGGAGGAGAGTGCAGAAGCCTGTGGGACTTCCTGGGGAAGGGTGTAAGGTGCAATTCTGGTAGCCATATCTTAAAAAGGATATAGCGTTATTAGAAAAGGTTCAGAGAAGAGCCACCAAAATGGCAAAGGGGATGGAAGGATACTCCTATGAAGAAAGGCAAAAAAGGTTAGGGCTCTTTAACCTGGAAAAGAGATGGCTGAGGGGAGATATGATAGAAGTCTATAAATTAATGAACGGAGTGGAACGAGTAAGCGTAGATCGATTGTTTACGTTATCAGAATATAGAAAGACTAGGGGACATGCAATGAAGCTACAGGGTAAACTATTTAAGACTAATAAAAGAAAATATGTTTTCACTCAACGTGTAATCAAACTCTGGAATTTGTTAGAAGAGGATGTAGTAAAGGCTGTTAGTGTAGCTGGGTTTAAAAAAGGTTTGGACAAGTTCCTGGAGGAAAGTTCCATAAACCATTATTAAGAAGGGACCCGGGATATCAATGCTTGACCCAGTATGGCATATCTTATGTTCTTATGTGCTAATGATTGGGAACCAGTTATTATCAATTGGATGTGTTGAGAAAAGTAAGAGTGGATCCATTTGAGTGGTTTGTCTTGAACCCCAATATTGTAGAGCTGGTCAAGTAGGATCTGGTGTGAAGCAGTGTCGAATGCTGCAGTGTCGAATGCTGCAGAGATGCTGCAGAGCACTATGGTCACATCACATAACCTAAGAGAATGGATAACAGCACTCCAATCCTCCCAAACAACTGAATATATATAAAATATGATTCTAGCACCACTGTAAATAGCCCACCCTGTAAATAGCTCAAACAAATCAAGCACCCAACACATCCCTTACACAACTAAGTTTTATCCTCACTGCATGTACAACACACACACTTTACCTGATTGCTTGCTGTGATACCACCTTGATTATTAAGATAAGGCGGTTTAGAAATACTGTTAAATAAATAAATAAAATAAAATCTAGGAATAGCAGCACGAAGCCAGAGAAGGGTTTTTCGGTTCCAGAGATAAGTATTGTCTTGAGAGAGATGAGCAATGTCTCAGCACAGTGAAAGGGGCAGAAACCATGTTGGTGGTGATCCAGGGGTGCATGTCTCTTGATATGGTCACTGCTCAGTCAGGGTGAGAGTGATCTCCCAGCAGGACATGCTGTGGCCACCCTGTCTGTGCAGGTGGTGGCCGGGCACTACAATGTCCCAGCCATTGCCCTATGTCCTGTGCAGATGCATCCTGGCCAGGCCACCCTGTCCAGGCTATACCCATGGTACCTTGCTCCTCATTATGCACATTGGCAGGCCAATACTGGCAACAGTGCTGGCAGTGCGGGCTGTGGAGGGTGTTTGCAGCCACCACACACTGGATAGACAGACACACACTCCCACACCTATGCCAGCATTGTACAACTATAGAGGTGTTTGGCAGCCCTGGCCACCACACCCTGGGCACAGTGCAGGCATGGCTATGGTACGCAATACTGTTGGGGTCACTCCCCAGGGTGGTAAACACTGTCAGACACAAGACCTGTAGCACACTCCACAGACATCAGAAAGGTTGCCATGATGCAGCTCAATCAGAAAATTGTACTTAACTTCAGAATTGCTATCTGCCAGTAATCATAGCAACCTTTTGATAGCTGTGTACCGTATTCCTGGGTTTAGGGTGGCATTGCTAAGGTATGCAAGTGCTAGTACTGGGAGATGCACGCAGGGCCCAATGTCCTGCCTATCCAGGAGGCATTGGATAATGGAGCCTGTGGGTGCGGGTGTGTCTGCCCCTGTTTGCTGCTGCTTTACGGCAGAGGTTCCCAACTCCAGTCCTGGTGTGCCAAACACTGTTCGGGTTTTCATGCTGTCCCTCATGAATATGCATGAGATACATCTGCATACCATGGGGGCAGCGCATAGAAATGCAGCACAGGCATCTTTATTAGAGGTAGCATGGACCCTGAATGGTGTTTGGCCCTCCAGGACTGCATTTGAGGGACTCTGCTCTAGGTAATGCACCTGTTTATGGTGTCTGTGCTCTGTAGGGTAAAATGTAGGTGTTTTGGGCATGTTTACATCATCTGCATTAAAGGTTCTGTTTGTATTAGCACGTTTTAGTAGTGGGTAAAATATGGGGACTGGGTTGGCAGGAACCACAGCTGGGACTTGAACCTGTGACCTTCTGCCTCTGAACACACTGACTGTGTGCACTGCACCACCATGTTACCGCAGCGACAGTGCATTCCCTGGTGATACCATGACTGTTCGTCTGGCAGGGCCTGTCTGTTGCAGTGCATGGCACCCACCTACACAAGGCTAGGCCATGGTCTGCTCTGGGCAGCTGCCACTGCCCCCCTCCAGCACCAGTACCCCTCTGCCACCATGCTGACATGCCCTTCTGCTGGTGGTGCTGGTGGTGCGCAGTCTCATGCCATCCAGTGTGCAGGTAGGCGGCTGCCTATGGTGTGTGTTCTGGGGTAGGGGTGCCTGCATAGACATCCACGCTTCCCCCCCAACACCGCCTGCCAATGTTCTGTGCCCTTGGAGGTACCTGCTGGGTACTATCCCCTGTGACACTGTGATAGACACACTCGTGCCCATGTTGGGCCCTCATCAGTTGCTTTCTGGCTGCTGTACAGTTTCAGCATTCCTAAGTGCCACCTAGGCATCTGCCTAGTCCACACTGTGCCCCAGCTGCACCACAGCATGTGCCGCCTGCAGCCCTCTGTATCCCATTTCCAAGCATCTGTCCAGTTGGCCATTCCGACATGCCCGCCCTGCTGTTGCCGCACATGTGGACGCCATGGGAAACCTGTCTGATGGAGAGGAAAACCCTGCACAGCGCAATTTCACTGTGGGCTCATTCACCTTGTATGGGGACGGAGCATGGACCCTTCCAGAATCATATCCTTTTTTTGGTGCCTTCTTGGGAGTGTTTTTTGATGTTTCCCATTGAGATCACTATTGCCCAGCTTGGTTATTTTATTTTTCAATTTCTTCTGTTCATTTTCACTGTTTCTTTGCCCTTTTGTTCCGTGCACATGTATCACACTTATCACTTTTTTTGTAAGTTTCTCTGGTTTTGATGTACATTGCTGACAGAAATGGTTTCTCTTCCCTTTAAATCAGCTCTAACGCCAGGGTTTCACTGGCGTTAGTTTTGAGCCTCGGATTTCACAGCATTAGTGTGCGGGGATCCTCTCCCCTCCCACTCTCTACCCATTGACCCCTTCTCTCCGCCCCTGGGGAGCATTCCTCCACCCTCCGGGAGCCTTTCTCCGCCTTCAACGCTTGTTTGCACCGCTGCGCGCATTATCGCACGCTAAGGTACCTTATCGTGCGATAAAGCGCCATTATCGTGCGATAAAGCGCCATTATCATGTGATAAGGTACCTTATCGCACGATAACGTCACAGAGCACACATTAAGACAGTTTAGTAAACATACCCCTAAGTCTGTTTGTGAGCGTCTGGGTCTTGAACCTATGTTTTAAGAAATAATAGTTGCTAGAACGTTTGCTGATGACTTATGTAAAATTTTGAAAATGTTCATGAGATTCTTGTATTTCGATCTCATAATGATTGGAAGCCAATGCAATTCTTGAAGCAAGGGAGTTATATGATCATATTTTGGAGAATTCATTATAGCTCTTGCGGTGGTATTTTGTGCCAGTTGGAAGGGATGGGTAGTATGTTTTGGAAGACCTTGATAAAGGATATTTCCAAAGTAGAGGAGTGGTGTTATAACTGCTTGACATACCGTTCGAAAATGATTTAGCTGTAAAATTGGCTTGAGGTTCCTAATGATCTTTAAACGATGGTATACTCTAGCTGTAATTTTATTTATATGGGATTTTAAGTTAATATGTTTATCTAAGATTATACCAAGATATATTACTTCCTCGTTGACCCTTATGGGTTTGTTTAGTATATTGATTTCTTTAGGAGTTTTTAAGTTATTTTTTTTTTATTTTATATTTATGCAATTTTACAACTGAATCAAGCAAAAGCTTGTACAGAAAAACAAACCTGTATATAAAGTAAATATTAAAGCTCAATACAATAAAAAGGAAAAATAAAATATTCATACACAGGGTTAAATCAGCCAACAATACGGGGAAAGTGTAAAGAAAATAGATAATTGAGGCTAGGTAAAGCCCCATCCCATATTAAGAAACAATATTGCAAACACCAGGAGGGGGACGCGGCATGGAACATATTTCATATAACGATGAATTATCCTAAGGGTGATGAAGTCAGCAGATGAGATGAAACAGAGATAAATCCTCAGGCTGAGAAAATACATACTTATTATCCCAAAAATACACAAGGCATTTACAAGGAAATTGAAGTATCATTGTAGCCCCAATGGAAAGAACACCAGGTCTTAAAAGCAAAAAGGCCTTCCGTCTCTTTTGGGTCTCTCTAGATACATCACCCAGGCCCTTTACGAAGAGCTCTTCCATTAGGTCAGTTTCTACATATAAAACGGAATTGTACCACTAAGGAACATTTTACTACTCATTCAAGGGATCTAAGTCAACGTCTTCTCCATCGGGGTTACCCAGCAGAAGTCATCAAAAGAGCATTTAAGAAAGCTAAATATACACATCGGGAATGGCTCCTGAATCCTGATAATAGAATAACTTCTTCTTCTTCTGAAATTGCAAGTAAAAAAATTGTTGGGGTTTTGCCCATTATGATTAGATCTCCAAAGGTTGTGGCTATTTTACGTAAATACTGGTATATCCTAACTCTCTATCCATGTTTCAAGAAAGATTTGCTGATAGCTTATAGACGGGGCACCAATATTCGTGATATAGTAGTACACTCCGTTATTGGTAAGGGCCGTCTGAAAAGTGCACATGAGGATTCAGGACATTTTTCCTGTCATTCATCACGTTGCAACTATTGCAAACAATCACAAACTGGTCCATCCTGGAAGCATTTAATGACTGATTGTCTCTTTTTTCTAAAATGGCATACCAGTTGTTCTTCCACCTATGTGGTTTATTTATTGACTTGCCCTTGTGGACTTCAATATGTGGGGCGGACTATTCATCCAATTAAAAAATGTTTATCTGAGCATAAATCTCGGATAACTACTAAGATATTAACAGCTCCTTTAGTATCTCACTGCATTCAATTTCAACATACATTTGCAGATTTTACTTGGTGTATTATAGATCATGTTCCCTTGGACCCCTGTGGGGGGGGGGGGGATCGGGAACAGCGATTACAGCTTCTTGAGCATCGTTGGATTTTCCTTCTGAACACAGTGACCCCTGGAGGCCTGAATTCAGAACTTGACTGGTGGAGTAGTTTAAATACTTGAATTGTCCTGTTTTGGGATCCGTATCAGCTGTTTAATGGGTATATATTGCAACATCTTTTTCATGTGACGTCAGACACCATCCTCTTTAGAGGAGCTGTTGAGACCGGAGCGGGACTGCAAAAAAATATACAACTTACCGGGTGTTGACCTCTGGTTATCTGGAGAATTTCTTTAACTTTCTACCACTTTAGAAAGGATCGATAGATCCAAAATGCGGCGCTGTGTCGTGGTGACCCCAGTGGGGTAAAAAATCTTCTGAGACCCTGGTGGGGGTGCAGATTTTCTTATTCTGCTGTAGCGGTTGGACTCACTTGTGGTTTCCTGGTTTGATTCCAGTTGCCAACTAAGTTTAAGAACTTTGGTTGTGCTTTTTCTATTCTAAGCACTGTGGCTTTTCTGGTTCTGATTTTGAAGTTCTGCACTAATTCACTTGCACAATTTCATTTTAAGATCAAAAAGGAGAGGTTCATTATTCGAAGGAGTTAATTTATCTCCTGGCACAATGAACGTTCCTACACATATGTATCTATTTGTTGTGTGTTTTGTATGTTCTCCTCAATGTTTTTGAGATCAGATTGTTTAAATTGATCATTTAGGGTACTGATCTATTTTTTGGTATATATTTTTTAAGGAACAGAGGCAAGCTTCATCATGAAGCAGGAGAACAAGAGCCCAAATACCAACCAATACCAGTACCCCCCACCATCCCCACTCCTACCTTCCATTGGGTGTCCATAAGAACCCCTGGTATCCGTAGTTCTTTTACATCACCAGCTGCTGTATTTCAGCTGACCAAATTTGAAATTTCCTGATCCAGGCCTCCTACCCATCTTTCCCCTGTTCTACCCTCCCCTGCCCACCTCAACCCTGGCCCATGCGGAGCCTATGCACATGTCTTACACATACACATACCAGGATCACTCACAATAGCTAATCACCCAACTCCAAGCCTGAGGAGAAAGAGACTGAAGGTATGACCCCAAACCTCCTAGAAGACAGCCCCCCTAGGAGCATGCCCCTGCAATCTTTCCAATTCCAGAAGGAGGAGTTCATGTAGGCCATTCCGCCATTGCCAATAAAACGGCCCCTCTTTTGTTAGACAAGCTTGCAAGATTGCCTCGCGGGCTGCATGAAAAGCAAAGCGCATCCAGGCCCAACTGACTTCACTAGAGTTCTCTGTCTCCATCCAAATATCCAAAAGAACCGAGACAGGTAAGGACTCCATATTCCCACAAACAATGCCACTAATGTAGTGAAACACACCTTCTCAATAAGTTTTAACTATCCCACAATGCCAGAACATATGACCAAGATTCACTGCAGCCACCCCACATCTCAGGCATTCATCCATTGGCGTTATACCAGCTCTCCATGCATGTCGAGGGGCAAAGTATAGACGGCACACCAGCTTAAATTGTAAATCACGGAGCTCCACAGATGCCATTAATAACAATGCCACCAAGAGCCACCATCACCCCCTCGCCAGTAAGCCCAGTTTCAATTTAAATGCAACGGCTAGCATTTTTTTAAAAATGATGACCACAATGTTTAAATATTGGTGGATAGCTTTTTGTTGAGACATGGAGTTTTTTAAGACCTGCGATTAAAATATTTTGATAATTCACTGTAATTACAAAAGTGGTAATAGCTGCTGAGTTCTTTTTGCCTCCTCTTTAAAGTGCATGTTTTAGTCACAGGTTTATTATTCAGTAAGCGTTCGTTGGTCCAGCATATTTGGAATGCTATAATACAGAAGCCATCATAATTCTTTTAAGTTATTCTAGAAGTTTGTTTTTCAATAATAAGTCTCTTGAAGGCATTTTTGACATCCTTATTTCTCACACTGTATATGATTGGAGTTAAAATTGGATTTCCAAACATGAAGGCCATAACAAAGAGTTTATTGTTATCCCAAGAAAAAGTTGACTTGGGTTGTAAGTACATAAAGCTAAGACAAGTGTATTGTAAAATAACAAAGGTCAGGTGGGAGGAGCAAGAAGAAAAGGCTTTGCGTCTTCCTTCAGTGGTACGAATTCTAAGAATTGCTGCGATAATACAAACATAAGAGATAAAGATCATTAGGACAGGGAGGGTAAATAAAATCACGCTGAGATATTTAATTACTTCACTATAAATATAGGTATCAGTGCAAGTCAAAGTCAACATTAAAAGTTCTCTAATATCACAATAAAAATGATGGATTTTGTTAGATCCACAATAGGGTAAATGAAAAACTAAAACTGTATCTCTCAGAGACACCAAAAAGCCAAAAATGAATGCAACAGACAACAGCTTCACACAATATGTCTCTGTCATAATGGTTTTATAGCGGAGAGGATTGCAAACAGCGACATAGCGATCATAAGACATGATCACTACAAGAAAAATCCCTGAGCTCCCAAATATAATGTGAAAAAACATCTGGGCAGCACATCCAGCAAAGGAAATGGTTTTATGTTCTGATAAAAAATTTATAAGCAGTTTGGGAATGACAGTAAATGACTGACAAACTTCGAGAAAGGACAAATTCCAGAGAAAGAAATACATGGGTGTATGAAGACGAGGATCAGCCGTTATTACGGCCAAGAGAACTGTGTTTTCAATCAGAGTGATAACATATAGTAGGAACAATACTACAAACAGTAGAAGATGCATCTCAGGAATGTCTGCGAAGGCCAGGAATACAAATTCTGTCACAGAAGTTTCATTCTCCCATTCCATTTAATTAATACCTGTGAAGATAAAATATATATGTATATATAAACAAGTGGGGTAAGCACGTGGCGCATCCTTTCCTACCTCTGTGTTGGTGTGTACGTGTGTAGCTGGGTCTATGTGTCTTTGATTAGGAGGAGAGAGGAGTTGCAGGGTGACTTGAATGGTATACTAAGAAAATGCAATTGGAGAGAGACCACAGCTGTAGAACCCAGATGTCCTTCAGTGTAGATTAAGAGGACCCGACTCGGCCGAGTTTTGGCAAACACGCCTGTATCAAGGGTTTATATAAAAATGACATGAACTAATAGATCAGTGTTGAATATGGGAAGAAATAAAAGGCTTCAAATAGGAACCAATGTGTCCAATAGCAAAGATTCACTATCAGAATTGTAAATGAAGAGACAGCAGTGTCTCTTCAATCGGTATCTTCATTTGCAACTTCTTCCCCCTATAAAGTCTCAATCACTTTTTCCCTGCCAGAATCTTAGTTCGGACAGGGATTCTCAGCCCAGTCCTCAGGGCAACGTTTAATCAGGTTTTTAGGATAACATCAATGAATATGCATGAGAGAGATTTGCTTGCACTGCCTCCATGGTATGCAAATCTTTCTCATGCATATTCATGCAGGCATGTATAGCCAATACATTTTGCTCAGATGAACAAAAAACAGGTATAGCCTGGAACATCTGGGCCACCTGCATATTCTGTGCCATAGGCACCTATATTCAGCATCCATGCATGCACTTTACATACATAGGCACCGATATTGGGCGCCTATGTGTATAAACTATGAGCATACTTATGTGTCTACCCAAGCGCCCATATTCAACAGTGCTAAATAAAAACATTGTGCTACTAAATATTGGCATAAATTAAAAAGTCATTTTTAGATGTTTCAGCTTATTTATTTATTTAAATCATTTCTGTACCGCGCTCTTTAAAATCAGTGCGGTTTACAGGTAACATCAATTTGTACAAAGTGGGCGGAACACGCATTGTACTTTACTGAGAACAGGTATTATAACTTGGGTTCCAAATGGGGGCAATTATGTCCCAGAAGACCTGCTGAAAATTGGATTGAATGTGTCTGAGGTATAATTCTATAAAGATTTATGTACAAAAGAATTCACAAATGGAAGAAAGTGATATTTAGTTTTCTTTGATGCCTCTGAACGGATATACTGTATTATAAAGAGTGGAGGCAGTATTAAGACAGTTTTCAAAAGAATTTGCAGCTAATTATACATTTAGCTGTGTAAACTCCCTGTACTGAAAACTTACTTTAATTTAGTATGTACTATACATGGGGACATTTGTAGTAGTGGAATTCTGCAGCTGAAATTTTAAAGGGAAACTCCATTTATATGACACTGGCCCCACCAGGAAAAGACATCGAAATACACACACACTCTCTTGTTCTTCACACACACACTCAAACTCTTCTATTTTTGTGTTGCCTGTTGTTCATGTGATCACTTAATGAGTGCCTCACCCCACCACCACCACTATCAATAGCTCTGTCCCATCATCATGTAAACTTCTTGCTGTGCTGATAGCTCTTTTCCTCAGTCTGAAGCAGCCCCCAGCAGCCCCCTTCCTCTCATCCCTCACCAATTCCTACTTCATCTCAACACACTTTCCCCACTTCAGGACACTCATTGGCTCTCGCTGTGGTCAGCCCACTGCCTCTTGCACAGCTCAGTCTCCCTACCTTATGCAGAAGTCTCATCTGTACATCAGAAGAAATTCCTCCTGGCTCACCCCCCCCCCCCCCCTTCCTGTGATAAGAGTTGCTTTTCAGTGCTCCTATCCCCCAGTACCTTTTCAAGGGCCAGTGCAAGGATTAAACGCACCCTAGGTGAACCCTTAATCCTGCCGCCCCTCTCCAGGACCTAAAATCGCATCATGGTGCTTACCTGAACTCTCCAGTGCTGCACTGCGGTTCCTGCCCTTTATGATCTACCACTTCCACTCCTTCTGTCGCAAACTTCCTGTTTGCATGGGGGTGGAAGTAGCCTTACACTGGCCCTATTTTTGTGTCATTCTGAATAGCTTGTAATACCTTTAAATAGGATGCTGTTAAGTCCACAAAGATAGCACCTTAATGGGCTTAAATTTAAAACCCTGATCCTGACCCACAGAGCCATGACCACAAGTCTTTCCAAATATCTCTTTGATCTTCTAACAACCCTATCCTGATGCATTATTGGACCTGCAGCACTGATTTCAATGGGTAGAATCAGGAACAACAAAGACCACACTGCTTTGGAGTATAAGAGGTTTGTTTACCAAGCTGCAATACCAGTCAATGCAGCTGATATAATGTGCCATCAGGCCATATTAACAGATGCTAGCTGAAAGGCAGAGAGTGCATCAATTTTCTGCACTTTCTGCATATCCCACGGTAAATGCGGGAAAGAGGCAGGATCAGGATGGAAAGAGGGTGTGGTGGATGGTGACAGCCAACATGTGGGATATTGCTTTGTGCTAGTTGTCATGACTGCCAACAGCACGGCTATAGCTCATGCTATCTCAAGAGGTGGTTGTACAGTAAGTGCAGCCATGCTATCAGCAGCCCAGTAGTGATCGGAGCAGGAGCAGTCCACCTTAGTTCCTACACCTTTTCTGGCAGCATGTAAAATGGCACTGGTCTCATGCTGATGGCCCCTAGCAGTAAGACCCCTTTATGAGGAGGCTTGAAATTGGCACTGCTGATCTTAAGGAGCATTCTCATGGAAGGAGGCTGTATTGGCTGCTGATGGAGAGGACCTAGTGGATACCGACACTTGTCCTTTCCCTGCTGCTTCGCTCCAGACCCAAGTTCCCTGCATCAGCAGGTAGAGTGGGTATTCCTGTGTTGCCTGCCATGGCAGGGAATGTAGGCCCATGTGATAATTGTCTGCCCTGTACGGTAACTCCAGGACAGATATTGGGCATGCCCCCTTCCATCTACCACACAGGTTTTGCATCTACTGCCCTGCATTTTGCCATATGTTGCAGTAGGTGCAAGAACCTTACCCCACCTTACTAAGCATGCCCCAAAGTTCATAAGTTTCCCTCCTAAAATTGGGTAGCTTGATAGCTTAGCATTTCACCACTGTTCTTTGACCAACAGTCTAGTTTTGCAGATTCTTGTACACTGTCTAGTTACAAGAGGTAATTGGACAATGCAATGCCCGGTCAAGCATGGCTTCCATAGTTCAGCCCAATCAGACAGCAGATGCAGACAGCAGAGCCACAGAAGAAGCAAGGAAACGTGCAGGCCCAGATTTAAACATAGGAAATAAAGGCAGCCGTCTAAGCTGCCAGATTCTGAAGGCACCAAATACCTGAGCTAAGTAGGACTCTGATTCTGCTTGTGTGGCACCACTCCCCCACTATTTTCCAATTCTGCCTAGGTTTTCCAACATCTTAAATCTGGCCCTGGAAACATATGAAGGAGCTTTGATTGTGGTGGTGTGTGCTTTCTTTGTTCCATCATTTTTGCCTGCACTTCTAAAGGTTGCTGCAAGTTTCCAATCTAAGCACCAGCAACACCTGAGTAAGGAAGACTGACTCACAGAACACACATTCTCCTGTCTTTTCCAGCTACTGAATTGGCCTTGGTGGTGCTTGTAGACCAGCAGTACGTTCTGGGCTGTTGGCTCTAGGCTGCTGTCAACTATGGCACAGTGTCCTTGCCACCTCCATCTTTATTGCAATGCAAATTCTTAAGGAGTTGACATTCTCTGACCCTGCCTATAGAGGGCTACCTGTAGGCCCACTGCAACTTCTGAATGCCAGTGTCACTACAGAGCTAACCATCCTAAAACTAAGGACATCATCCTACTTAATCAACAGCAGCAGCATTGACCCTGACCATTACGTTGCTGCAGTCTCTCTTCTGCCTCCAGCTGCAATGCCCAATGCGGCTACTCCAACCAAGTAATAGTGAACAGTGCTATTCTGATTTCAACTGTGAGGTGGCACGTTGGATGTTCCCTCCTGAAAGTGTCCTGTTGAGAATCCCTGAGCCCTGTTCCTGCCAAAGCTGTGAAGGAGCTCTGGCTTTCAATGCTGTCTGCAAGCAGAGCATGACTTCTTAATTATAGTAGCCATATGCGTTACTAAGATTCAGCTCCAGAAAAACTGAAGTACAGAAATGACCAAGATAAATGTGTAATTTGGCTTACTGCTAGCACTGAAGTTTTCTATTATTTGAAACTAAAGCCCACAAATGTAGTGGCACAAAACTTTACTATCCAGTAAAAGTTATACAGTATCAATAAATTCAATGCTGGGTACATGAGAAAAATGAGGTATTCTAAGTCAATAGGGGATGCTGTGAGGTACAACTGGACCAATTTCCCTAATGAGAAATGGATTGTATGGACAAGCTTCTCACAACACCAGTTAACAGAGCTATTAAAGTGTCTGATAACAAAGTTTTTCTAAAAGCAATGGCTAAATCATTTGCTAATGAATACTGGAAAAAAACAGCATCTTTCTGTCTGAACTCTATAAAGAACTTAAATTGACAAAGATAAAAGGACTGTATACAAGACTGTGATTTTATACTTCATAGGCAATGAATTGGTAGATCTGGGTACTAGACCATCCCTTAAGCTAAGGCTACCAGATATTTTGCAGTCAAATGTGGGAAACTTATCAGAAGAGTGGGAAGAGGGGGGAAGGGAGAAGGAGGAAAGTTCCAGGCCTGAGCAACAAGGTATGGAGGAGGGAAGAGGAGTTATAAATTATTCCTGCTTTCCCCCCCAACACTTCCATCTCATCCATCCCCAGTTAGTTTCTGGCTTCTGCGGTGACCCAAATATACAATTCCAGTGGCTGGATATGGCCCCAGCATTGAATATCCAGAGTTTCGTCTTCACCGGTGGCTATGCGTTTTACAAGTGCTAGCCACCGCTGCTGAATATCCCCTCTAATGGATGTAAAGTCTAAAAACTGACATATTAAATCACTAAGGGACATGTTTACAAAAGATTAGCGCGCATTAAATGTCACTGCACCTATAGATATAAAAGGGCTATGGGCACTTAACGCACATTAATTTCATTAACTTGCGTTAAATTCTTTAGTAAGCATGCACTTAAATTGAAAATATTTTTTTTCTACCCCTTCTGTCCTCATTCCTGGAATTGGGGACAGAGACTGAAAAATTTGGGAGTCGGGGACACAGCTCTAAAATCAAGGACAATACCTGAAAATCAGGAACGCCTGGTAACCTTTCTTAAGCATGTTCAGCATGAAATAAATCTGAATACCAGTTTATTTAAGAAGAATCTTGCGAGTTAAAATAAAACTTCTTTTATCTAGTAGACTAAATTCTGTCAGACTCAGATAAAAAGAAAATTAGGATCTATGTTCAGCATACCACAAGAAAATACACGTTTTAATATGCCAATTAAAATAAATTTCTTCTCATCTACATTATGGAAAGGGTAAAATATTTTAAAATCTTTACTAAAAGTTGTAATGCCATCCTCAACACTCCTTATATCATAAAGTAAGACCCTACTGGGGCGGAGCCTGATGTCCAGCGGGTAAGACGCTTCGCGCTGAAGCTCCCGAGAGGCCTACTTAGAATCCTGACTTAATACCTATACAAACTTACTATTTCGCTCCGGGCTGACCGGGGTACCTCGGGGGGATGGCGGCCCATAAACCAGCGCGCTTGGACTTCGGGTCTCCTTCTTCTTCTCACGGAAAACGCTCCAAAACAGAGGTGTCCTCCCCACAGAAGATGGTTCCATTTCGTGAAAACCCCGAAATACACCTGGAGATTTTGGAGGAACTCCGCGGCGTGAAGGAATTGGTGCAGTCCAATGGAGAAGCGCTTAGAGCCATGCGAGAAGACTTTGGAGTGCTCCAGGACCGACTTGAAAGTCTCTCATTACGGCAGGACAATATGGCGGGGGTCCTCGACTCGCACGCGGTGCGCTTGGGCGCACTGGACAAGGCTGAGCGCCAGATACAGAATCTTCAAAAGGAGTTAGAAGATAGCAATAATCGAGCTCGTCGCAACAATGTGAGGCTCATTGGAATACCGGAGGGGGTGGAAGCGGGAGATATGAGAGAATTCCTGCTCAAAACTCTTCCCTCCTTGCTGAAGATCACCTTTCATAAAGAACTGGAAATCGATCGTGCACACCGTGTTCCTACCCATATGGCGCTCAACCGAACGACCCCCCGGCCTATTATCTTTCGCTTGCTACGATATCAACAAGTGGAACAAATTTTAAATGCTGCCCGGGCGAACCATCATTTGGAATTTGAAGGTCATAAAGTCTCCTTCTTCCCTGATTTGGCAAAGCCTACCGTTGACCGACGGAAGAAACTCCTTGCTTTTCGCCCTCGACTTCAACAGCTACAGGCTCGCTTTGGCCTGTTGTATCCCGCGAAGCTCCGAGTGACTCTCCACAACCAAACCAGGACATTCGAAGATCCTGATCTACTATCAACATTTTTAGACTCCAAAGAAGCAGAGCAGATGCGCTAATCCAACGACGTGGACTTTTATTTGCCGGCTCTGTCCGCCATTTTGAAGGGCCCGATGCGGCGGTCATAGTCAAGCACAGAGACTACCTGGACTTTCTTTCTTTCTTTCCATGACTTTTGTTTTGTGGTCTCCTATCCCTCCATGATGTGTGCCTCGGTCGGATTCGGAGCACGCACAGTCCTACAGGTTATGTGTTGTTTCAATTTCGGCCTTCTCTGGGGCTTCTCCCCGCAGACACATGGTCGCCAGTAATTTTTGGGGTTCTGCTTCTTCTCTACCGCGCTGCGGTTTTTCTTTTTTAATGTGGGGCGCTTCATTGTATTATCTAAGCTTATTTTCTTTTATGCCATATGTACAGCCAGATACAGTCAATATGAGGGACATTGTGAAATTAGGTGCGCTATCATGCTCAGAATTTTTAACTTGTCTGAATGGCTTTATGTAAAATCTTATCACTCAACGTAAAGGGCATTAATAGTCCCATCAAGAGAAAGAAAATCCTTAGCTATCTTAGCCATGAGCATGCTGATTTAGCGTTTCTTCAGGAAACGCACTTAAACTCTGCTGAAACACTGAAACTCAATGTTAAGCCTTACATGGTGGCTGCCTATTCTCCCGCCGTTTCCAAATGGTGCGGGGTAGCCATTCTGGTTAAGAAATCTTTGCAAGCTACTGTAATTGATACTAGCGCTGACAAGGAGGGTAGATGGGCCCGAGTACATCTTAAGGTTGGAGATAGTGAATTTACATGTATTTGCATTTATGCCCCGAATGTGGACAACCCTGCTTACTATGCAAGTATTGCGCAGTTGGCACAGGCCTCTGCCAATACTCCATTAATACTTGGTGGTGACTTTAATCAGTGTTAGACCCTCTGATAGATAGACAGCCGCCTAGAACGAGTAGTCCACCCAAGAGTCTTGCTACCCTTACAGCTCTGATGCAAGATCTTGCGCTGGTAGATATATGGAGGCTGCTTCACCCCTCCGACTTAGAGTTCACTTTCTTTTCTGCCCCCCATCACTCCCAATCTAGAATAGATTTCTTTCTCATTTCCAAAGCACTGATTTCTCAAGTAGACACGACTAGGACTCATCCTCTCCATATTTCAGATCATGCTGCCATATCTTTATCATTACGTGTCACTGCGCGGGACGATTCTCCCCGAGCTTGGTTTTTTGATAGATCCCTACTGGGTCAAAAAGATTTTCAGGTTGATATAAAGGCCGCTATCCCAGATTATTTTCATTTTAACTCACCCCATGACACAGCGGGCTGGGCTTGGTGGGAGGGTTTTAAAGCATCTATCCGTGCCACTATAACTAGCTATCAAATTCGGCAGGGGAAACAAAGAAAGCAGCATTTACTGATTCTAGAGCAGCAGATACAAGCTGGGGAGCGTCTCCTCACGTCCCGTACTGACCCATGTATTTTACTCCGTTTACAACGCTTGCGTTATCAATACAATCAGCTTTTGTACACTGCTGCTGTTAAAAATATTGAATCCCAACAAGGGCTATATTATCGGGAAAATAATCGTGCTGGCAAATTATTAGCAAATGCCCTAAAAGGTCGAAAAGAAGCCAAGCGTGTTACCGCCCTCCGTAATCCGTCGGGGGGGGGGCTTGGTCACTAAAGATACCGAAATCTTAGAACTCTTTCGTGATTTTTATACTCGGCTTTATCAATCTGAATGTGATTTTGAGCCAGATGTATTTGAACGCTTACTTTCAGGGGTACAAAGACCGACCCTATCTGACGAAGATAGAGTGGCCTTGGACACACCATTTACTGTCTCAGAAATTCATTCTGCTATCAAGAAATGTGCCTCAGGTCGAGCCGCAGGCCCAGACGGTCTCCCTGCTGAATTCTACAAAACCTTTCACGCTGACTTAGCTCCAGTTTTGAAAATTTATTTTTCTGCTCTGGCCGAGGAGGGTTCTCCTACTGGGTCCTTTTCAATGGCAAATGTAGTAGTTTTTGAGAAAGAGGGGAGAGACCCGCAACTAACAGCTAATTATCGTCCAATTTCCCTCCTAAACGCGGACTATAAAATCTTTGCCACCATTCTCTCTACCCGGCTCTCGGATAGGATGCCTACCTTAATACACCCAGATCAATGCGGTTTCATTCCTGGTAGATCAACTGCTGACAATGCTCGGACTCTATGCCATGTACTGACTACCGCAGTTAATCTTGATCGCCCCTTTGTTGGCCTCTCACTTGATGCTGAGAAGGCCTTTGATCGCTTAGAGTGGCCCTTCCTGTTTGCAGTCCTCCGCTGGTACGGATTCGGGGAAGGTTTTCTCCGTTTTCTTCGCACCATGTACGCACAGCCTACAGCCAGTATATGTGCCAATGCTTTAAAGTCTCAGCCTTTTCCCCTTCAACGCGGCACTCGCCAGGGATGCCCACTGTCTCCACTTCTCTTTGATCTTGCACTCGAACCCTTGGCTTTACTACTCCGGCAATCGGAGGAGATTCATGGAGTCCCCTTCACCCATAGGGAAATCAAAATTTCAGCGTATGCTGATGATCTTATGCTTTTTGTCTCTATAGACTCAGTACCGGCTGTCCTAGAGCAAATTGGTAAATACTCACAACTGTCCGGTTATAAGATAAATTGGACCAAGTCGGTAGCCTTTCCATTAAATCCTTTGCTTCATCAGGCAGATATGCAACCCTTCCCCTTTTTATGGCAACCTCGCATGGTCAAATACCTTGGGGTTCACTATTGTTCTCCTTTGGAAGACACTATCTCCTTTAATGCCAAAGACTTAACCTCTAAAGTCCGGGCGCTTACTCACCGCTGGACTCCTTTAACACTTACCTGGTGGGGTCGATTAGAAACCATAAAAATGATGATTGTTCCGAAAGTGAATTATATCTTAGAAATGTTGCCCTGTCTCTTCCCTCGACGTATATATAAAGATATAGAGGGCCTTCTGACTAGATACTTGTGGCAAAACAAGACACCTAGGATAGCGAAACATAAGCTGCAAGCAGATAAGGAAAATGGGGGTGTCAGATTCCCTGATTTTCTGAAGTATCATCAATCTTTTCTTCTCAAACAAGGCGCTCGTTGGCTGGAAGATCCAGTACCGAGTAGACCTGTGTGGCTAGACATAGAAGAGGACCTTTGCAAACCGATTCCTCTTACTCTTCTCCCTGGTATGACTCTCCCATCAGACTCCCACTTTCCACCAATGCTTTTAGACACCTTAGGTGCCTTTAATAATTTCATGCAATCTTTAGACTCCTGACTCTGTCCGTTAGACAAGCTCCCACTTTGGTACAACACTCGATTTCGAATACAAAATAAGCCGATGGCGTGGAGCCCCTGGTACACTAGGGGCGTTTGGATTCCTAGTCAGTTGTTCCATGAAGGTCGCTGGAAAACTTTTAGTGAATTGCAAATTGAATTTGGTCTCCCAGCGAAACACTACTTTCAGTTGGTGCAACTTCAGCATTGCCTTCGGAGTGCTAAGGTGCTCCCGCCATCGGCCTCCCCTACACAAGGTTGGTTGGAGACTATCCGATCTATCGGTAGTTCACCGGGTGTAGCATCCAATTTTTACAAAACCTTATGTAATGCTATAACTAGGGATACCCCTATAGCGCAGAAAGCATGGGAGAGAGAATTGCATGTGACTTTGACCCCGGAGCAATGGAGCCTTGTCTGGAGTAGAGTGACACGGGTCTCCCGATCCGCCTCACTCACTCAGACACTCTTCTTTCTAGCCCACCGGTGTTTTTACACTCCTGACAGATTAGCCAAATGGAACACTACTCAGGGCAATAGTTGTTGGACATGTCATGCGGCCATTGGTTCACTACCTCATGTTATGTATGAATGTCCCGCACTACAGTATTACTGGCGTCGGGTCTGGGGTCGTATCCAGTCTATTTTGCACTTTCAAGAGCCCCTTTCTTGGAGGATAGTGGGACTTCGCTCAGCTGCGGGGATCCCCTCTCTTCCAAAAACGGCTTACTTCCTTTTGGACTTTATGCTTGGCATTGCTATTTCCCTAATTACGAAATACTGGAAAAATAGCTCCCAGCTGAGCCCCAATGAATGGTGGAATCATGTCTGTCTCTACAGTAAATATGAACAAATACCTCGTATGTTTGCTTCCCCCATTCAGACTCCTCATCATCGGTCTAAATGGAAGATGCTCCATGACTATGTACATTCTGCTCAATGCTCTCATCTGACTGTCTAAATTTGTATATATCTTTGTCCCATGATTATTCTGTATCGCAGATACTCTTTTGATTGTTTTGATGTATAATCACTGTTGTTTGGAAGCGCTCACATGCTGACATAATCAGCTAGAGAAGAAGCGTGGGGGTGGGGGGTAATTGGGTTTACTTTTCTTTATTGTATAATTGTTTTGTCTCCTTTGGTGTGTTGTTTCTTTGTTTGTTGCAAAATGAAAATAAAAGTTTAAAAAAAAAAAAAAAGTAAGACCCTACTACAAATATTCAGTGCCTGAATGGGAAGAAACTCAGAGCAACAGCAAAGAAACGTCAATGAGTTCTAACTAAATATATGTGATGTCAATCTAAATTCTTATAAATAAGAACAGTCCAGGAAAAGGGGCCCACACAGCACCTCAGACTAAACCCTCCAGATACATATCTCTCCTAACTATCCAGGAAAACTTTGACCAACATGAGGTTCGGAGGTGCTAAGGAGGAAGGGTGCTGAATGCCTTATTTGTTTCTGTCTCGAGGATTTTTGCAATAAAGATGAACTTTTAAGAAACTCCTGTCCTTAAAAGCCATGGTAAGGGATTGTTTTTAGAAGGAACTGCATAAATCTACATTCCATTAATGCGTGTAATTCACCTATTTTCAAGAACATATGTGCGTGAATGCGCACTTCCACACATACTTTCAGCAGTCATGATTCTACAACATGTGCCTAAGTCCAATTGCACATAGTTTCAGTGTGGGCATGCACGGGGATAGAGTTTGGTAAAGAATAGGCAGAGTGCAAATTTACACACATAAGTTATAAAATACTGTAACTTACACACATTCTTGAAAAATTTAGGTATGGGCATTTACACCTACCATAGAGCAGGTGTAACTGTGTCTATTTTGCACACACCTGTACCCTAGTTTGCACCTATTTTATAAAATAAAGCATGGATGTACTTCATTTTATAAAATTTGCTTCATACTGTATATACATAGTAACACAGTAACATAGTAAACGACAGCAGATAAAGAGCAGCACGGTCCATCCAGTCCATCCATACGCGTGCCAATGCGTGTCAACTCAGCAGGAGTTTATGAAATTACCTTCCACATGTGCTACTCTGTAAGGTGCCACTGGCCTCTCTGTTGCTTCTAGATTAGGAAATATAAATTATAATCTAGCTTCTTGCTATAATACTGTTGTAATCACATTTTTTTAAAAAATCACATATCAGCTAATACATTATTATCACCTCTTTTTGTTTTTTAGTGCCATTGAGTCAGTACTGACTCCTGGTGACCCAGCTGCCTCTGGGTTTTCTTGGCAATGTATCACTGGAAATAGATTGCCAGGCCTTTGCTTCCAAGGCAATAGAGGGTAAAGTGACTTGCCCAAGGTCACAAGGACTGCCAGTGAGAATCAAACCCTTGGTTACATCATACATCCCTTTAATATGTTAGAAAATTGATAGTATTTAGGTGCACTTGATAAAATACTCACTGTCCAGACCGGAAATTTACAACTAATGTGCAAGCAACACACCAAATAGCACTCTAGCAGGCAGAATAGATATGGATTCTGAATAGAGGACTTAGAAGACGATGAGACAGAAATATACAAACCTTTCCAACAATATAAATATATTTGCTTGATTTATAATGATTCATAGAGAAGTCCACAAGGAATACCCACCTTTCACGTGAGGACCTTTGGTATCTAATCCCTGAGGTATCTTGATGCAATACCATGAGCCTGGAATAAAGCAAAGAGCTTAACTGCATTTCATCCATGGAGGCGACATAAGGTAGTTGGATAAACTCAGCAGTGCACCATCATAAAACATATCATCTTGGCAATATAAACTATTTGGAAGGTGGCACTAAATATCAGATTATTTCTAGCCTGAGGCTAGCTATAGCTAAAGTATTGCTATAAACCTGTTGCCTTTTAATTACAGTGTCTTTTAAGACTTTTACTTAGCTGTATCTTATTCTATTTTATTTATACTACTTTATTTCATTTATTTTACCTTTATTCCCTTACTACCTATTATCCCTCTCCTTCTTCTAACTTTATTTGCCCTCTCTGCCATTGATTTTGGCTCCACATCATTACATAGTAACATAGTATATGACGGCAAATAAAGACCATCATGGTCCATCTAGTATGTCCAGCAAGGTGGCAAGAGTAGGCGCAACTGCCGCTCTGTGCAGGTCACCACTCCCCATGCCTTTGTTTGAAAAAGGTTTGCTTGTTCATTAATACTCTTTAAGTATTTAACGATCTGTATTATATCTCCCCTGTCCCTCCTCTCTAAAGTCTACATATTTAGGTCTTAAGCTCTTCTTATACGTCTTCTGACACAGGCTCCAAATCATTTTGGTCGCCTTCTTCTGAACGCTTCCAGCCTTTTTATATCTTTTGCGAGATACAGTCTCCAAAACTGAACACAATATTCCAAGTGAGGCCTCACCGGCAACTTGTACAATGGCATTAGTACCTCTTCCTTTCTGTATGCAACCTAGCAGCCTTCTGGCTTTGGCCACCGCCTGGTAACACTATTTCAGCACCTTGAGATCCTCAGAAACAATCACTCTGAGATACTTTTCCTGGTGATTGCACACCAACCTCTCGCCCCCTATCGCCTACAATTTCCTTGGATTTCTGCATCCCAAGTGCATGACATTGCATTTCTTCACATTAAATCTTAACTGCCAAGCATTAGAGCATTCTTCCATCTTTTTTAGATCTTTCCTCATATTATCCACTCCCTCAGGGGAGTCCACTTTGTTACAAAGTTTTGTGTCATCTGCAAAAAGACAGACTCTTCAATTCATTATCCACTCCCTCATTTTGTTATTTATTTGTTGATCCATTATTGTCCATTTGACACATACATATTGTCGCGCCCTTCCCCCGCCTAGGCGGCTGCCTGACGAGGTGAAGGGGGAGCGAATGTCACTTTCAAGCATCTCCAGAGCAAAGACTTCTGGGAGTTGTAGTATTTAGAGCAAATGTAGTTGTAATCAAAGGCTGAGCCGAGAGTTGAAAGCAAACGCAGAAATATTTTTATTAGCCTCCCTTAATAGGGAACTTCAAAATGAAGCTTGGTAAATCACGTGTACAAAATATCCACAAGAAACTCAGGTAAGAAAAATGCTCTTGCTTACTTCAGCATACAAAGGTTACTCATTCCAAAATAATGCTTCACTTCCCAGTGCTTTAAACAAACTCAAAATGTTCATTGAAACTTCAATGCAAACAACTTCCAGCAAATAAACTTTTCTTCTTTTGTTTCAGAGCTTTATGGGTTTTAATCAGTTGTCTAGAGACTTCCAGCAGCACTCCTGGGCAAGTCTCATTTAGGGCAGCAAGCACACTAATTAAAACTTCTTAGCTCTGTAAAACACCATGCATATCAGAGAAATGGAATTTTCTTCAAACATATATTTCCACACACTCTTATTTCACTATCAGGGATAACTCACATTCCATAGCCTCCTCTGGCTCACTTAAAATAATATTTTCCCCGATGTCCATTGACTCACATTCTGAACAGGACTGTTCTGTGACGTCGTCAGCAAACAGCTGTTCTTTCCTTCGGTGCAGAGAACTATTCTCTCCACTAATTACTTCCTGGTCTTTCAGCATACGTTGAACCAGTCTTAAAACATTTAAACCTTCTTTACTGAGAGGCTTCCTGTAACCCTGCTTCTGGTTAAACTCCTGGAGCTGGCTGTCTGGGAACTCTTCCTGAGACCTTTGGCTAATACCTTTAGCAGCAGTACCTTTTGGAAGTTTCTTTAGCAGTGCTTCCCTGCTCCTTCCCTGGCCATGCTGTTTCCTGGTTAAAGCAGCCCTCTCGTCTCTCTTCCTCCTGCAAGCATAAAACTCTTGCTCTGAATGAGGCTTGCTTTCAGACTCCTCCTCTGAAACAGAGTCAGCTCTCTTCCTCTCGTGTCCTGGCAATCTCCTTGCCTCTCCTTGGATTCTCCTTCCCTGGCGTGGGGATCCTTGGAATCTCGAGAACCTCCCTAATCCCTCTCTCTCTGTTCTCTGGGGCTTATAAACATGTGACTGGCCGGTATCTTTCCACCCCGCCCCCAGCTGTGCTGCATTACCACCCTCAGTTGCTATGGAGCTGGGGCGTGGCTTCTGAACAACTTTTGACAGGTTCTTTTTTTCAGCCTTAGCTGCACTTTTAAACTGAGCATTTTTTTCCCTTTCCCTCTGACTAGGGGAAATTGCCTGTACTTTTTCTACCTCCATAGGGACTTGGCCGTCTTCGCCATCACAATATATTTTTGCCGATATGCAATTTTCCCCTACCTCCTCCTGTCCTCTCCCAAACCCCACACCCCCCTCCCCTTCCCCCACCCCCACCACCCACTCCACATACCCCTTCCCTCCTCTTTCCTTCCCCCTTCCCCTCCCCTTACTTTCTTCCCCCTCCCCTCCCTTTCCCTTCCTTCCCTTCCCCTTCCCCCTTCCCCCTTCCCCCCTCCCTTTTCCCCTTCCCCCTTCCACACCTCCCTCCCCCCTTTTCCCCTCTCCCCCTTCCTTCCCCTCTTTCCCCCTCCCCTCCCCCACCTATCACTGTTTTAACATATGCTTTTATTGGTCAAATTTTATCTGTTTGTTTATTGTTTTAGATTGGGAAGAGTGCTATTTTTCCGCCCTTCGAGACGGGTACTTTGCTTTGTTGTTGTGTTTTTCTGGTAATGTATTTTAAATTTTTACTTCGTCTTTTATTATGACAATTATTATTATTATCGTTATTATTTTATGCATTTTGACTGTATGTTTATGTGTCCATACATGTTTATGGGTCTACAATAAAGCTTCCCCTTTTAAGCAGTGTGTAGCCGTGATCCTTACCCTCCACTCTCTCCCTCAGTTTATTGATAAGCCTCCTATGAGGAACAGTATCAAAGGCTTTGCTGAAATCTAGGTAGATCACATCCATCACATGCCCTTGATCTAGTTTTCTGGCCACCCAGTCAAAGAACTCAATCAGATTTATTTGGCATGATCATCCTTTGGTAAAACCATGTTTTCTCGGATCATGCAACCAATTGGTTTCGAAAAAGTCCACTATTCTCTCTTTCAGGAGTGCCTCCATTACCTTTCCCACCACTAAGGTAATGCTAACTGGCCTGTAGTTAGTCACTTTTTCCCTATTACCACTTTTGTGAAGAGGTACCATATCAGCCCTTCTCTAGTCCTGTGGGACTTCTCCCGTCTCCAAGGATCTATTAAAAGCATCCTTTAAAGGCCCTGCAAGAACCTCTCTGAGCTCTTTCAGTATCCTGGGATGTATCCCATCCGGTCCCATGACCTTAAACACTTCCAGTTTTGCAAGTTGTTCAAACACATCATCTTCTGTGAATGGTGTGGTATCTACACCATTCCCATTTGTATGTTTGTCAATCACAGGTGGTCCTTTTCCAGGATTTTCTTTAGTAAAAACAGAACAGAAGTATTTATTTAGCATTTTTGCTTTTTCAATGTCACTTTCCATGAATCTGTTCTCGGCACTTTTGAATCCCGGCCTCGCCGGACCCCATCTCCACCCAATGCACCAAGCCACCCCCACCAAGACCCATCACTGCCCCTCACTGCCGCAGATTCCATCTTGGGAGGGAGGCAGGCGGTAGTGGAGGTGGAAGTAGTTTAAAAGCATCAGCTGCGCTTTGGGCCGTGCTTTGTTTCAGCACACATGGCTTGTTGCTTCCGACCCCCCTTTTACAGTAAGTTGCTCTAAAGGGGGGTCAGAAGTGGCAGGTCATGTTTGCCGAAGCACATGGCCTGCGCAGGCATCAAAGCAGCAGCAAAAAGCCACCCACCTGTGTCGGCCGCCATAGGTGACTGCCTAGTTTGCCTAGTGGACAGGCTGGTACTAGCTGCTAAAAAAAATAAGTGCTTTTGAATATTGGGCCCCTAGATTCTTAGAAGGCTTTTAAAGGATCAACAAAAAATATGTTGAAATTTTATGAACCTTTAGAAAAGGAAGACTTCCATGGCCTGGAAAACTCATGTACAACATTGTTTTATTGGTCCCTTAAAGGATATCACACATCATTAGAGTTAATATTACTTTTCCTTTGTTACATGTAACAAATCATAATAAACATTTTGTAAGTTATAGAAGCCTTTTTCTGCTGATCATTTTCTTAAAGGCACTCTTTATTTCTTTGTTTCGTACACTATAGATTATGGAGGCTGGCCGTGAAGGGGGAGACAGCCCATGACCGGGCTGCTCGGGAGAAGGAGGGCTCGTAGGGTGGCGCAAAATGGGTAGGCAACAGGGGACAGAGGTGTCAGAAGGAACATTTAAGGGTCTGGGTCTGAGGGGCGGCCTCCTCTCTCGGACAGGCCACATGCGCTGAAGGAGAACGCCACACTGCCCTGCACTGAGGATACCGTGGTATTTCCCAGGCTCTGCAAAGCAGATTGGGGTAATCGCAGACATCCAATCGTTGTGTGTGGTGGGAGCAGAAACCGCCAAGGTGAGTGCTGGATCGGAGCACAACCAGGCAGAGGGAGCTTCCATGAACGGGTGGCCATTTTGTCTGGTGTTTTATTGAACGACGTCATGACGCCATGGTCTCGCGGAAGCGCCATAACTCACCCTACAGCTAGCTTGCATCAGTGCGCAGTACTTCAGCTCATGGCGTCTTGCACAGCCCATAAGGCACCATGTGGCGCGCAGTGCAAGGTGCACAGTGCACGGTGCATAATTCCCCATGCCTTGTATGCTGCCTCCTCGTAAGGTGGCACATATAGCGCTCAGCGTGTACATGATGTATGGCGCATATGGCACCTTGCGTGAGGTGCAGTTCATCAGCGCAACACATGGGATGTTATGCACCATACGTGGGTGCTGTACATGCCAATCTTATGCACGCACGGCACACAAGGTACAGGCTGTTATGCATTGTTGCGTGATGGGTCCACATAATGCCACATGCATGGCACGGTACACAACTCACCGCACATGCGATGCCATATGCCCTGCGCATCCTGTACACGCTAGGCACTATAACTGCTGCCTTGCGCTTTGGCGGCACACACAATGCCTTGCATGCAAGGTGTGTTGTGTGGCATGGCACACGTTCACAATAGAAAATAATCTACACGCATCTTCAGAGGGGACAATGTAATATGCTTTACATCAGGTGGCATGTCAGTGGGAATTGAACACATGATGTGTTGGATGGATGGTTGCTACCCCTAACCACTGGGCTACACACTCCACTGCTTAGCTAGCTGTATAGCTCTACATATTGTCATACCCCGCCCTCTGCCTTAGGCTTGGAGGGCTGGGGTAGCCATTATTTTTCTCTACTGAAGGTTAAATCAACTTTCCTCTTGTGATGCATGCTGGGAAAGGTAATTTTCCTTCTGATAGAAAATAGTCATGAAGCCAGAGTTATAGGCAAAACTATAACAAAGTTTATTTCTCCCAAAAGCAAAGGTTCAAAGTAAGTTGCACCAGGATACTTCTCCAGTATTTGTTCAAAAAGGTTCTTTATACAAGTGTGCTGGCTGAGCTTTTACATTCATTCAATCCAAATGCAGCTGCTTCTCACGTATACAGAAAAAGAACAAAACATGGCAGCTTCCTTTACCAAAGAAAATATCTTCTTTTCTTTAGGTTACACTCAGCTTATGCTATACAGTTTAGCAAAGGCTTTCAATACTGTCTGCAAAGCACAAAGTACAATCCATAGGTTGTTCTGGCTGTAAGGAATCACTCTCCTTAGAGTCCACCTGCATTGCTTCAGGTTCTTGTGTTGCACTGCCTTGCTTTAAACTACTGGCAAATGCCTCAGGGTGTTTCTTCCTAAAACTCCCGGTGGGTCTTTTAAACACAGCTCTAGTGAATAGGGATAAGCAGTACCTGAGCCTGAGGAAGCTGTGTGGCTATCTCTTGCCAGCTCTGGGGAAACAGTCCCTTGTCCCTTAGCTTAGGTTCCTCCCTGGAGCTCTGCCATGGTTCTCCATTCAATGCTGGGCTCTGCAGACTTCTGCACTGAGTCTTAGGCACCCACCTCTGAACTCTCTGAACCTTTTTCTTCAGTGCTGGGGTTTGAAGGTTTTCCTGCTCTTTCTCTCTGAGCACTCCAGACCACCTTTGTGTCCTCTCCCCTTCTGCTTTGCTTGCTTCAGCTCCTTTCCTCCACGTGGCTTCCTTCCTCCAGCTACTGTGTTTCCTCCAACTGTGCTCCCGTCTGGGCTGCCTTCCGTGCTGCTCTCCCTCGGGCTGCTCTCTCTCATGCTGCTCTCTCTCGTGCTGTCCTGGTTTATATCCCTGTTTTCTGTTAAACCTCCCTGACTCTTTAGACAGGTGTTTGTAATCAGTTTCCAAGTCTGTTGCTACCTCATCAGGGCTTGGGTGTGTCAGCTTAGCTTTTGAATCCCTGTGTTTGTTTTCTCCAGAGAACTGCTGGAACATGTGCTTTGCAGGGCTGTGACCTTTCCTAAAGGTAGAATCATTCTTTTCTTCTACTTCCATGGGCTCACTAGAGTCTTCCTTATCACAATATATATATGCCTTCCTAGGTCCACGCATATCTATATGTCTGTATATAGGTGTGGGTGGGTGGGTGTGTACCTGTGCATACACTTGCTGATATATGGTGTGGTGGATTGCCTCAATGGTTACCACAGCTAACTAGTACACAGAGGATTATGGTTTCAAGTGCAATCACCGCATCACATTATACTCCCTTGCCTTTTATAACGGGCCTGTGTATATAGAATATGTTTTGTGGTTACTGCATGTCTGTTTATAAAAGAACATAGCCATTTGGGGCAGGTAGTACCTCTGTGCCTTACAACATTGGTCTTCACTGTTTGCCCCTCAGATTGCCTTTGGCCAGCATATAGTCATTCGCTCACCACCCTAGTCTTCCAATGTATACCATGCACACATCTTCCATCATCCTAGCTGATGTTTCTTTTCTACAGACAGGCCCCATTGTCTCCTCCTTTCTTTCTGCAATTGGTGCTGTTCTATATTCTGTTATTCGTTCATCACACCATAGCCCATGATACATTGCACAATCAATCATACTGTATACATATCCTCCATGCCCAGCAGAGGCTCTGTACCTTCACATGACGGCAGGAATTTACAGCCACTCATGGCCTTCAGGACACATACAGCATCGGTAACCATTAGGTAGCACTTGCAGAGGACACCATGAATTGGAAGTGGGTCACTGGACACATGGTCCACAAGGGCTGGGCTACTGTAATGTACACCTCTGGTTCAGATACAGATCTATATCACACCTATTAGGCTGCATGTCTGATCTGTATTGCATGTTCATGTGTGAAATGGGACTGCGTTGGCATGTCCTGCCTTTTCTGCTAGGAGGGCTCTTTTACCCCTGGTTCTTGGAGAATGGCAGCTATCACAGTATTGACAGCTGTGTTCCAGCAACAGGCTCTGATTATGGTGTGGCTTGTCAAAAGAGGATGATCAGCAGAAGGTGTAGGGTCACACACAGCACCAGCGGACACTGCCATCACTCCTCATATGATGTATGGTTTTGCTGCACATTGAGTTTGCAGTCATTTCTGCAGCTTGGACTATCACTACACCACAGGGGCAGTCAGAGAGAGCTGCAGCCGTCAGCAGCCTTGGGACAGCTGTGGTGTGCATGTTTAATGTCCAGCCAGGACATTAAACATGCACACCACAGCTGTCCCAAGGCTGCTGTTACACATAGAATACTCATTCATAGTATAACCTGTGCCTGTAAGACATTTTCACCAATCTGAAACAACAGATGCAAGACATGAGCTATCAGATAGTCAACTGCAGCTTTGATCAATATATTACACAATGTGGCTGCATAGCCAGTCCAGGGTCACACCCCATTCGTGGTGATTGTGGCCTATCAACATTCTCTGCTGTTTGCACCCTAGTCAAGCTGATGGCTCTGATATGTTCAACCATCTGTTCCATGTACATTCCCTCTCGCACATGTGTACCCTATGGCAATGATGTTGTTTCATATATTTCCCAGCATCCTCTCCCCTTCATTTGCATCACATTCTACTGTGGGACAGTGCTGTGAGACTGAAGTGCATAGTGGACTGGCTGATGTGCTTCATTCATGCTGCAGATGGATGGTGCATAACAGCAAACCTACTTCTTCTATGTTCCCAGATGCTGCGTGACCCTACTCTGCATGTGGAGGTGAGCAAGACACTAGCAAATGTGCCTTTGTTCATCCATTCTGGTTTCTCCCTGCCACAAGACTGTGTTGCAATGGCATGAGAGGCACATGGAACCAGTTCCACTGTGGGTGTTGGGGCAGGATGTGTGCTGTGCTGTTGACAGCTGATCACTGTGCCAATGTAGATATGAATGGTGCTGCTTGTTTGTGTGGATGTGTGTACCATTGTTGGGTAAATGTTTGATGTTTGCACGTGCAGGTATTCTACCTATACTGTAGTATAAAATGTAGCCATGGGGAGATAATGCACTGGCTGGACATGGACCTACAATATTCTCCTTTTTCATTCAGCAACTGTGTGGGGAGCACCACAGTGCTGCCACATTGCCACAGGCATCCATGCTGATTTCATGAATAACATCAGAAGAACCTTGGCAGATATAAAATTGCACATGCTGCACTGAAAATGGCCAAATAGTTTGTGATCCCAATGTGCACTTTGGGCTACCATGTTACCACAGGGACATAGCTAAAAAACAGGTCCACTGGCAGGGCACAAACCCAAAAGCTTCTACTTCTCTATACAGTGATTGTACAGGGTGCACCACAGTGCTGCGATAGTGCTATGACCATCCATGCTGATTACATGCTTTCCATCAGATGAACCTTGGCAGATATTGTATTGCACATGGTGCACTGGAAATGGCCAAATAATTTGTGATCCAAACAGGTTGGTGTTGTATGGGCACTTTGGGCTGTCATGTTACCACAGGGACATGGTTAAAAAACAGGTCTACTGCCAGGACACCAACCCACAACCTCCTACTTCTATACAGCGGCTGTATGGGGTGCACCATAGGGCTGCCACAGTGCTACAACCATCCATGCTGATTGCATGCTTTCCATCAGATGAACCTTGGCATATATTGTATTGCATATGGTGTAATGGACATGGGCAAAGCTTTTGTCAGCTGCACACAGGTGACACTCTGTCCCGCCTTACCCCACACACCATGCTAATATAACCATGTTTCATCAATGTTGTTGTGCATGGGCCCAGGCCTCAAAATATGCAGATAGGCAGGTAGCTGGGTGTGTGCTCCATGTATGCCAGAGGCATAGTTGGTGAGGCACAGATCGCTACCCCCTGCCAATCAGCCTCTTCAGGGTCCCTATTACCAAATGGCAGTGTTATCTCTCCTTGACCTGCATATGGCATAGCTGTGTGGTTTTGAGTTTGGGGTCTTGGGAATGTTGTCTGCAGTGACTGAGGTATTCATTGTTGAATTGTCTGGAGCATCTGACTGCTGTGGGACTAGGGAACAAGCACTGCGACTGCTGTGTGGGCCTTTCCAGACAACTATGCAAACATATGTTATCCTTCCACCCATCGTCACACCCTACAAATCCATTACCTGGGTATGTGGTACAGGCTTATGCTCTTATGTTCCTTTTATTGTAACATCTATTATACTAAATTGCATGTGCATATTTAGAAGTTACCTAGGATTTTAGATGGGTGGCATACTGGGAGATAGAAGAAAGCAGATGGGGACCTACATGATCAGAGAATAAAATGGTCAGACAACAAAGTTCACAGAGAATTTTATTTTCAATCTAATTATTTGAATTGGTACTATCCATATCTTTTCTACAGTACATGTGTAGTGCCATTCAAAAATCCCGGCAAAGTCCCTAACGCGCCCAGATGCTGTCTGCTTGGCATTGGGGCATGTTAGAGGTGTTCCAGGATGAAACAGGGGTGGAGGAAGGGACTACATGGGTAGCAGCGATTTTCAAAGCTATCCGCGTAGCCCTCTGTGCCTTAAAGATAGGCAAAGTCTTTTGTCACCTATCTTTTAGATGTAGAGGCTATGTGGGTAGCATTGAAAATTTCTGCTACCCATGTAGCCTCAGCATCTGCCAGGGCATCCAGGCTAGCCCAGATTTTCACTTCTGCCAGAGTGGAAATGAAAATCCGGGTTAAGAGAGTAGGCAGGCAGGGTATGCGCCACCGCGGCGCATAGCCTGCCTATCTCAATATTGGGCCCTATGTTCCTTGATCTTGAGAAGCAAATGTTTCAGATCATCACTTTCAGCCAGTAATTTGGTATCATCAGCATGAATCTTCCACCAGTCTTCACACTACAGTTGTTTCATAAAGTTCTGCTTCTTTGATGATTTTTTTCTGCATGTAAATTATACAGCGAGGGGGAAAGTATGCAGCATTGTCCTACACCTTTGTTGATTGTAAATCATTATGTTTCTCCTTGTTCCGTTCGAACTGTTGCTTCTTGATCAGTGTAAAGGTATCCTGGTATACCCATGCTTCTTAATGTGGGCAAGAGTTTCTCATGCTTTACACAGTCAAAAGCATTGTTGTAGTCAATAAAACACATATGGATATCTTTTTGGTATTATTTTGTCTTTACAAGGATCCATCTCACATCCGCAATGATGTCTCTCATTCTTCGCCCTTTCCTGAACCCTTCTTAAACTTCAGGCAGTTCTGATTCTATTTCTTTGCAAGCATTATTGTAATACTTCTCCTTGTCTTGTCTTGCTGCATGCTGGAAATCTCTGTTGAGTTCTGTGATTGCTTGTCTTTCTCCACTTGCTTTAGCTTCTCTGCATTTCTGGGCAATTTTCATAGTTTTTCAGTCATCCATTTTGATCATTTTTGCTTTTTCATCTTTTGTAGAGACTTCTTGCTTTCTTCCAACACAACCTTCTTCAGTTGAATTTATCTTCCTCTGTAAAGACCAAAGAAAATAATTAAATTAGTCTCTGAGATAGCACGAGAGGCGCTAAATAGTGTGTTTTAGGGAAATTTAAAAAATGAAGATCCTTTGAGCGCAAGGAATTCTCTAAAACTTCTTGCCGAGAATGGAGAGAACACACATCTCGCGCCAAAGAAACAACAGTTGTCTGTTGGGAGGACAACTTATTTTCATAAAAATTAACATTTTTCTCTACAATAGCCAATCTAGAATCCTGATTAGATAACTTTTCAACAGTTTCTTTCGTGAACACCGAGAGTCTTTGTAGGGAAGAATCCAAGGCCATCTCCATCTTAGACAGCATAGCCCAAAGATCCTTCAAAGACACATCATCTGGAGGAACCCGAAGTTCACCAGAACCAGCAAAAACAACCACAGAAGGAAGCGGAGGAGGCAATGGTAGAAGTTCAGGTTCAAGCCGGAGAAAAGAGGAGGAAAGAGCAGGCTCCCCGATAGCAGACCAGTCAAGCCCACCCATCGGGGAGATGGCTAAGGAAGATTCCTTCACCTGATTAGATGGGGGAGGAGTGGTCTAGTGGTTAGGACAAGGTACCTCAGGCCAGAGGGCCGGGGGTTCAAGTCCCACCTGGGGACAGCAATCTCAGGCCGGAGGGACTGGGATTTCTAGTCCTATAGGCACTCCTTGTGGTCTTGGGCAAGCCACTTAACCCTCCATTGCCCATGTTCCCTGTAAGTATTAACATATGTGTGTCATATCCCCTCGTGTTAAATGTATCCCCCAATTGACCACTTTGACCCAGTGAAAAGCAGAATATAAATACAGCTAAATAAATAAAATAAATAAATAAGTTTCACCGCTTGCAGGGAAGAGTCAGAAGATGCCGTACTCACAGTTAACTTCCCGCTCGAAGGAGTCTCCATCAATGGAAGGTCGGATAATGACTTACCAACCAAAACATGGGCATCCATGGGGCCAACAACTTTTATCGCCTTCGCTTGAGCAACCGGCTGAAGGCGTTTCTTTCTCTTCCCCATCTACGAGAAAACTTCCACCAAAATTGCACCAAAGTGGCGCCAAAGAGGGCAGTACCTGCCCCTTTGGTCACGCCCCTTCGGACACGCGCCACGGGCACGCACCTGCTACGCGTCCCGTGTTGGGGGCAGGGTGTTATAGCCCCGTAGAATCCAGCAGCCCCAATCAGAGGAGCAGAGCGGGAACCGGGCCAATCAATGAGAGCAACAAGTTCAATGCAGGTAGGAAACAAACTCCTCGGCGTCCCGCGTTGGGGGCAGGGTGTTATAGCCCCGTAGAATCCAGCAGCCCCAATCAGAGGAGCGGAGCGGGAACCGGGCCAATCAATTTACTATTTGATTGTAGTAGATGGGAATTTTTTCCCATTTATTATTTGTTTGTTACTTCTGTTTTTGTATGTTTCCTTAATATAAATAAAATCTTATAAAAAAAAAATTAGTCTCTGAGCATGATCTTATCCTTCCTGATTGTTTCTTTTACTCCTTGTCATCTAATAAACCATTTCAATCCCTCACAGTCTTCTTGCTTCAAATGTAGTTATCTGACATCACTTAATTATAAATAAGTTAGAAAGTTGATACAATGTTTAGTTACTTTGTTATTCAACATGTTATTTGTACATAGGTTCACGTATATTATAATGTAACTTGGTTGTGTTTCATTGTAAATCGCCACATATCTATGGAAGTGGTGGTATATAAAAGTGTATAAATAAATAAATAAATATCTCTTCTCGAACTCTGTCATTTATATCTAAAGCAGCATATCGATTTTGCAGGCAGTCTTTAAATTCCAGTGGCATATTCTCAAGGTCATGTGTTGCTACATTCATGATTAGCTTGTGCTTTTTCAACTTTAGCTTGAGTTTACATACTAGTAGTTGGTGATCTGTGCCACAGTCAGCTCAGGTCCAGTCTTTGTTGATGTTATTGAGCTTTTCCATCGCTGTCTTCCACCGAGGTAGTCAACTTGATTCCTGAACAATCCAATGGGTGAGGTCATGTGTCTTTTGGGGAAAATGCTAGGTACTTGTGACCTAGGGGTATGTTTACTAAACCGTCTTAATGTTACCGGTGCTAGTTGTAGTGCTAACGTGAAGAATCCTATATAAGGAAGTGGGCATTCTGGCGTTAAGCCATGTATCGTGCGATAGAGGGAGCCTTGCCGTTTTCGCGTGATAGTGTGCAGCGCTGCACGTTTGCGTGCCGTAAGCCCAAGTACGTAGAAGCAGTGTGATAATAGCTATAGAGGTGTAGTACACTGGTTAATACAATACTTGCCGAGACAGCGGTCATGAGTTTGATCCCTCTGGGTGCATACAGCATGGCAGTCCAAGACAATCCCTTTTAATGCATGTAACGGACACATCTGAACAGTGTGTGCTGCCAATCTAAAAACCCATGCTGCAGTGCAGTAACCTGATGTGCATATTGTCACCACCCCTCTCTCCTAGAGGCCTCAGTGTGGGTAAAGCGAGTGGGGTGATGTGTTCCTTAAGCTTGTGAACTTGAATTTGAGGCTTTGCAAAGCCTCCTGGGAATTGTAGTTCCGTGGCTTAAAGAAAAATAGTTGTGTACACGAATGGTAAGGTTTCAAAATGGATTTATTCCCTTCCCAGGGTTGGAATTTGACCTTTAGAACATCACAACAGAAAAGTCCATACTTCTGGTATAAGGTAACAAAAGAACCAAACAACTTAGGCAATGCTTATCTTCAGCTTAACAGAAAAATGAAATACAAAAACAGTTTTCCTCCAAACTTGCTTTTGGACTGTTTTTCTCCTGCAGCAGTGGTTATAGCAAGACTAGCACAAGGATTGTATTATCTGATACCGTGTACGTACAGTCCATATAGGTTTCAGTGTCTGAAGTTGGATAAAATTCACATTGCATTTCATGCACGTTATCCTCAACTTCCTCCGGGGAGAACTCTGCCCTTTGCTCATTCACAGTGTTCCCATCCCCCAACAGCTTAGCTGAACTCAGGTGTTTTGCATAAAGCTCTCGGTCAGCTCTCTCACACAACTCTTGATACGTACAAGGGCTATTATCAAACTCCTCTGCAAAGCTATCTGGAAATATTCTTCTATCTTCCAGCCACTGCTTATCCAGGGACCTTTCTTGGCTATAATATGGCTCCCTGTAAAACTCTTTCCTTTTAGTTTGCCTAGGGTTTCTTACAGGCAAAAACTCTTCTTCAGAACAACAAGTTTCCCTTCCACTATATTTAGTGCTAGAGGACTGAGACTGTCTTCTCAGGAGATTTAAAAGGTATTGCTTGCCTTTAGGAGAGTGGAGTTCCTCTGTGCTTTGCCCAGCCGTGTATTGCTTTCTCCGTCGTGGAATTGCCTGCTTCCTGGAGTCAGCGTGGCTTTCACAGCTCCCTTCTCTAGATGAGCCTTCCCAGGTAAGATAGGGTTTTTCCTCCCTTCTCTTATCCTGTCTTTCACCTTTTTCCCCTTTCTCATGCCATTCAATCCTTTCCGTCCTCTCAGACCTTGTTCTGTCTGTCGTGGTTCTTGCTCTCCTGGTTCCTGCCCCAGTTCTATCCTCTCCCCTAACTAGAGGATTTTTAACTGTGTTGCTTTTCCCGGTGGCTGAAACTCCGCTCCCCATCAGCTGTTTCTCTTTTGCTAATGAGCCATGTGTTAGCTCTTGGCTCGGGCGTTCCCTAGCACTGAGTGACCTCATTTGTTTGGGGTTTCTATGCCAACCCTTCTCTCTGTTTTGCTCTGAGCTGTCAAACATGCATTCATTCTGATATGAAGTCCCTGTTTCCATGGGCTCTGACTCTTGTTCCTTATGACAGATCCCCCGCCTTAAAATATTACGTGCTACCGGACTTTTTGTCGGATAGCGCGTAATCCAGGTATTGGATCTGTATCGCTGCTCTACATATGCCATACTGGCGGTGGCGGATCTCTCCTTCCATGGTTTTAAAAGGTTCAGGTGATATACCTGCTGGCGACCTTTTTCATTCTCTACTTTATAAGAGACTGGCCCTACCCTTTCCACAACCGTGCATGGGCCTTTCCAGTGGGCTTCAAACTTTGGGCCAGGGTCTGCTACTTGGATGATCACCTTATCACCTATTGCTAATATCCTGGGCTTCTTGCCCCTGTCATAATATAATTTCTGCTTTTGTTTGCTGGCCTGTAAATTCTCCCTTGCGGCCTTCGCCGTCTTTTCTAACCGTTCCCTCAGACCTTTAAGGAATTGAGGTACTTCCACTTCTGAAGTGTCTGGTTCCACCCACTGTTCGTGTAATATATCCAATATTCCCCTAGGGCGCCTACCGAACATGAGCTCGTATGGTGATGCCTTTAGAGAGGTTTGTACGCGTTCTCTACACGCGTATAACACGAACGGGAGCAGGGTATCCCAGTCCGCTATCTCCCCCTTTTTCAGGCCCCTCCTAAGCATCTGTTTGATAGTTTGATTTGTACGCTCTACCAAACCATTCGTTTGGGGTGGTACGCTGAAGTCCGGATATGCTTTATACCAAAAGCTTCCCATACAGTGGCCAAATGTTTGGACAAAAAGTTGCTGCCCTGATCCGTGAGTACTTCCCTGGGGAATCCCACCATACAAAATAGCTTGACGAGCTCCTGGGCTATGATCCTCGCAGAGGTGTTCCTTAGGGGAATAGCCCAGGGGAATCGGGTGGCATAATCAACTATTACCAGTATGTACTGGAAACCCCTGGGTGTTCGGGTCATAGGGCCTACCATGTCCATACCTATGCGACTCATAGGCACCGCTATAGTGGGGGTTGGTATTAAGGGTACGGCCTTTGGCCTTAAAGCCGTCACCCTTTGGCATGGAGCACAGGACTCACAGTACTGCCTGGTCTCCTTGAACCCTCCTGGCCAATAGAAGCGACCTAATATTTGGTCCAGGGTGCCCTGGATGCCCTTATGGCTTCCTATAGGGTGGTCATGTGCGAGGCGCAAGACCGTAGCCTTAAACGCCGTCGGCACTACCAGCTGTTTCCTAACTGCCTCGGTATAGGGGTCCAAGCTTTCCCTATATAAAACTTCATTGTCTAGGAAGAACCTAGGCAACGTGTGCCGGGTTTCCGGGCCCATTCGAAGGCTCTCTTGAGCGCTGGGTCAGCCCGCTGCTCAGCAGGGAAAGAAGGGAACTTATTTACTAATTCAGCGGGTACCCATGGTAAGCTCGCTCCTGCCTCCAACTCGGATCTGCCTCGGGACCTAGACTGTCTCTCGTGGCGTCTCTTCGCCTTAGACTTTCTACCCTGCCCAAGGGGTTCATGCACCAAATCATCATGTGCAGGTAGAATATTTGTTTCTTCCTCATCCAACCCCTCCTCTCGGGATACTAGTTCCTCCCCAAGCTGTTCTTTATCCTCAGTTGATGTCTCTCCCATCCCTGAGGTTCCGGCCTGCGATCTAGTGGAGACTAGACCCGTGCGGGCATTTAAACCTGCTGCTAATCCTTTGTAAAAGGGTGGCCAATCCCTGCCTAAAATCAGATCCCTGGGGAGTGTGGAAATTACAGCTATGGGCATTCTTAACTCCATATTGAGGGCTGTTATGTTGAGATACTGCAGAGGGTAATATGTAAATGCACCATGGATGCACTTTACCCTGACCTGGCTCTCTACTTGACTCGGGGGCAACGAACTATGCCTCTTGATGGCCTCCCAGAGCCTGTAGGAAATCATGCTCTGGTCGGCCCCCGAGTCGAGCAGTGCCAAGGTCTCAACCCCTTCCACCTGAGCATGTAACAGAAATCCCTCTGGCGATGGCTTGTCCAATTCAGATATAAGGACAGTTCGCCTATCACACTCCCTCTTAAAATGCCCTGTTTTCCCACACAAATAACATTTTCTCTCGTATGAAAAAACATCATTATCATTTCTAGGCTTTACATTTTGCATGTCATACCATTTTCCTTTGGGATCCTTTCCCCTTCTACCCATAGCCAAACCTGCAGCCTGCATTACCCCAAACCCTGAGGGGTCAGCTATCTGGGCTTCCAGAAACCGGTCAGCCAGCATAGCTGCTTCCTCTGTAGACTGACAGTTTTGTAGCATGAGGTATGTCCTCATTTCCTTAGGCACAGCTTGGACAAACTGTTCCAAGACTACTGTGTCTAAAATGGTATCCAAATTTTTTCCCTCTGGAGTTAACCACTTCCAGGCTAAGTTTTTCAAACGTTGCTGCAATGCTTTTGGGGTCTCTTGGGGTTTCAGGCGGGCTTCTCTAAATAGCCTCTTGTAGTGAGTTGTAGTGAGCCCCAGCCTATCCTTCACCGCTTTTTTAATCTCATTGTAATTAGCGGCAAGGGTGGCTGGCATGGCTTTATAAGCCGATAGGGCTTCACCGGTCAGTGAGACCGCAAATCTAGTAGCCCATTGCTCACTAGGCCATTTTAATGCTCCCCCAATGCGTTCAAACGCGTCAATGAAATCGTCTATATTGTCATTGGGACTTAATTGTCCTAGCGAAAAAACATGACTTGCGTTTAGTCCACTCCCAGGTATCATCATGGGATCTCCGGTCGGTTGTTCCTGCGGCTTGCTCAGCAGTGCCTGCATAGCGTCCAACAAAGGCTTCTGTTGCTCCCTCATTAGGACAGCGTTCTGCTCCTGGAGGTGTTTCGCTAATTCCAGCTGGCTGTCCCACTGCTGTTTCATCCAATGCAGAACATCCCTGGCTTCCATCTCTTAGCACCTGTAGCAAAAGAGAGAAAACAGAAAAAAAACCAAGTGCGGCTCCCCTTTTCTTTTTAGCCCCACAGCGCCCCCTTTTCCTGCACAAATCCTCCCACGCTTATGCCTAGGTGACTTCACCTGAGGCTAGTGTAGAGGTCAGCATTCAGGAAAGGTTACTGTGTCTTTTCTTGCTTCTGTGAGCCGTCTGCTTTTTCTACTTGCTTCTTTATGGTCCTCTGGAACCGTAGTTTTCCTTGCTGCGTTCTTCTTTGGTCAAAAAATCCGTAAAACTACACCAGATATGTCACCGCCCCTCTCTCCCAGAGGCCTCAGCGTGGGTAAAGCGAGTGGGGTGATGTGTTCCTTAAGCTTGTGAACTTGAATTTGAGGCTTTGCAAAGCCTCCTGGGAATTGTAGTTCCGTGGCTTAAAGAAAAATAGTTGTGTACACGAATGGTAAGGTTTCAAAATGGATTTATTCCCTTCCCAGGGTTGGAATTTGACCTTTAGAACATCACAACAGAAAAGTCCATACTTCTGGTATAAGGTAACAAAAGAACCAAACAACTTAGGCAATGCTTATCTTCAGCTTAACAGAAAAATGAAATACAAAAACAGTTTTCCTCCAAACTTGCTTTTGGACTGTTTTTCTCCTGCAGCAGTGGTTATAGCAAGACTAGCACAAGGATTGTATATTATCTGATACCGTGTACGTACAGTCCATATAGGTTTCAGTGTCTGAAGTTGGATAAAATTCACATTGCATTTCATGCACGTTATCCTCAACTTCCTCCGGGGAGAACTCTGCCCTTTGCTCATTCACAGTGTTCCCATCCCCCAACAGCTTAGCTGAACTCAGGTGTTTTGCATAAAGCTCTCGGTCAGCTCTCTCACACAACTCTTGATACGTACAAGGGCTATTATCAAACTCCTCTGCAAAGCTATCTGGAAATATTCTTCTATCTTCCAGCCACTGCTTATCCAGGGACCTTTCTTGGCTATAATATGGCTCCCTGTAAAACTCTTTCCTTTTAGTTTGCCTAGGGTTTCTTACAGGCAAAAACTCTTCTTCAGAACAACAAGTTTCCCTTCCACTATATTTAGTGCTAGAGGACTGAGACTGTCTTCTCAGGGGATTTAAAAGGTATTGCTTGTCTTTAGGAGAGTGGAGTTCCTCTGTGCTTTGCCCAGCCGTGTATTGCTTTCTCCGTCGTGGAATTGCCTGCTTCCTGGAGTCAGCGTGGCTTTCACAGCTCCCTTCTCTAGATGAGCCTTCCCAGGTAAGATAGGGTTTTTCCTCCCTTCTCTTATCCTGTCTTTCACCTTTTTCCCCTTTCTCATGCCATTCAATCCTTTCCGTCCTCTCAGACCTTGTTCTGTCTGTCGTGGTTCTTGCTCTCCTGGTTCCTGCCCCAGTTCTATCCTCTCCCCTAACTAGAGGATTTTTAACTGTGTTGCTTTTCCCGGTGGCTGAAACTCCGATCCCCATCAGCTGTTTCTCTTTTGCTAATGAGCCATGTGTTAGCTCTTGGCTCGAGCGTTCCCTAGCACTGAGTGACCTCATTTGTTTGGGGTTTCTATGCCAACCCTTCTCTCTGTTTTGCTCTGAGCTGTCAAACATGCATTCATTCTGATATGAAGTCCCTGTTTCCATGGGCTCTGACTCTTGTTCCTTATGACAATATTAGGGCACCCACCCTAAGGCACCCTATGATGCGCCATAGTTTGCCACCCTCCAAGGCATCATATAAGGTGCCCCATGAGCTGGTGCAAACTAAGGTGCATCGAAAGATGCCGAAAGGAGGGCAAGGTGATGCCTGAAAAGGTGGCCAGTGGCAGTAAGGAGTCCCAAGTTGAATAGCACAAAATATATGACCCAAACATAGATGTAACCCTACCACTGCACAGAGTACCAAGGAAAGCCAAACAACAACTTCTGAAGGATATCACATGGCGGAGCTGATGGACCTGTCAAATCTGTGTGCAGCCAATGTGGCAGCTGGAAAAGTGTAGAAACATATCAGAGGCAGCTGGACCGATGCATAGGGTGATGGTGATGTAAAGTGCCAACATAAGAGTGTGTGGCAGAGGATGCGAATACATGCCCACCAGAACAGGTAGAGGTGGCAGCATAACAGGAAGACAAAGGATTAGCAGTGTCATGCAGAGCATAACACGAGAGGCAATCATGAAGAGCCACAATGCAGAAAAGGGTCGCAGCACAGGACGTGGGGCAGTAGTCTGCACATAAGGGCAGGACGCCACATAGCTGGCAGAGACAGATAGACGGACAGAAGGATGTTTGGCAACTGTGATGAGGCTATCATGTGCCGACCCACACATCTGCACAGATATGACTGTTAGAGGAAGGAAAAATATTTGTGTAGGACAGGCAGAAAAACCAAGAACACACAGGAATCAAACCCATGACTACTGGTTGCAAAGTCAGTGTACTAACCACTATGCTATGCATCATAGCAATGGTTGGCCACACAACAATTGCAGGTCACCGCACCAACAATCTGCTGTGCATACTGGAGCAGGGTAAAAGCACAGGCAAGGCACTGTATAGGGCACCATAGGTCACACAAATGAGGTGAGGGTGGTCTGTGTGCTAAACATTGATCTACGATATATGTCTGCCTGTCACAGCCACAAAAGGGAGTTGTGCTGCACATTCTGACTAAAGCAGGCCCTCTGTGGGACTGAATCCATGACCACTAGCACATAAGTTAATGCAAAAACCAGTGCGCCTACCACACCAATGCGAGTCAAACAGCAAAGGCTGCATGCAACAACACTGCATGGCCCCACACCATAAGCCTGCTGTGTGCCAGGAAAAGGCCACCCCAACAGTAACCATGATGTAATGCACATGTAGAAGAGCTGTGTACAGTGCATATCACAGTCTGCAATTGGGACGAGAACCACATATACACAAATGCACACACACAATAAAGTGTTAGGCAGTCAAAACAGCATGCAAAAGAGCAAGGAAAAGGAACCCAAAGGGCAGCAGGGGATGCTGTACGTAGCAGGGCAAAATGGGGAATAGTACTGAAAAGGAGCATGTGAGAATTGAACCTGCAAATAGAAGCTGGGACAGATCAGCTCAACAACAGCAATAACAGTCACCCAAGTATACCAGCCACATGGATAGCACAAAGGGACACCATATGTAATAGCTAATATGTGGCACATAGGCTGCATAAAGGGCACACTGTGCTGTACAAAGAAGCAATGGAAGGGTGTAAAGGAGGGCTGACGAAGTTGCAGCCAGCTCAAGGTCAGGTTAGCACAACACAAGGAAAAAGGAAAAGCATGTGGAATCAAACCTGCAACCTATGGTGTTTCAATGCACATCTGTAACCACTATCCCAAACCACCACTACATGGACCATGTAAAAATGTTCCATAAAGGGAATGTGTGTATGGGAACCCATAACACCCTGACGTGGCAGACAGCTGTCACTGTATAATGATGTGAGCACAAGTGGGCCATGTACATCACCAGTAAATCAAGAAATACGTGTGTCAGTGTGTTGAATCAGCAGCAGAGACAAATGTGCATTAAAGACATATATTTTATTTTGTAGTTACTGGACATATCGTATATACTGTGTGTCATGATATGAAGCTAGTTGTTTTACAGTGAACAAACTGAAACCACATTGAGTAGGCCAGCTAGTGACATGTCGCGTACAAGTCACTGGCTCCCCCACAGATGGTGAGCAGTACAGATAATATGCAGTAGGTGCATGGTGTGTACTATGCAGTAACCCCACACCCCCCACATGCTGCTGCATGGCCCAAATGCCTTTTTCACATATGTGTGCATGTAGACAGTAGGTAGGGCATGATGACAGCCCAACGCACACCAGTCATGAAGGTATAACCAAAACATATCTGCCCTCAAAAAACAGGTGGCACAAACCTGCAAAAGCATATGTATCAAAATCTCTGCAACTGCACACACACATACATATATACACATCACAGATGTTGCATAATGCGTAATATAGCAAATAAAGTGCCACATACTTCCAAAACAACACTGTGCAAATGCCAAATCCGGATATGGTACAGGTACAAGAGGAGTCACACATACAGAGATAACACTATGCAGAAGGTCTGCTGCAATGGGTGTTGTGAATACAGTATGCGTATACATATGACACGGCACATGTAATGCACCCAGGAAGGACGAACAAGCACACCCACACTGCCACACTGCCAAATTACTGGTGCAATGTGAGTCCCGGAATGTCATGAGATATAGAGGACTGTGCAGACATGCATTGCTATGTCTGCAAATCAATGTAGAGCGGCACGTCTGTACACTAGCCAAACACACTAATCTGTACATAGAGGTTGAAAGAAAGGTCAAACATGGCCCAGTAACCAGCACAGAAGCCACGCTGCCACATGCCCTGGTGTACCAACATATTCAGTCACATGCACCTGGAACGTGTACCGTAAACAATGACACAGTGATGCCCCACATGCACTGTAGCACACGTGGTGATGGCAAATATCGACCGAATATGTTGGCGCACATCAAAGTGGTGTGGTGGTAAATACCGTGTCATGTTTAAGTCAGGGTAGCCCCACAAATACCAGAGGACCTATACAATGTGACCCCTGTGCCACACGCATGGCTATATTGAAGGGATAATTGGAATAAAGGGATAACCAGCTCAGAACTGTTTTATATGTTTGCCTTATGATTGCATATATGTCTGCCTTATAACTGCACTCTGGCCTGTTTGAAACATACACAGCAACATATGGTTGGCACAAAACAGGTGGGCAACAGGAAAAGAGTACATGCAGTTTACTACTGTTATAAAGCCTAAAAAAAGCTATACTTTGGACAGAAGTATCCAAGGATATAAGCCTAGTTTCAAACAGGTCAAGCCAGGAATTCAACTAATCCTCTTGCCCTGAAGGTTTCAATTGGTGCCAGCAGATGGGAAAACACAGGAGGAGGCAGAGGGCTATGATTGATTGCATAGATAGGCAAGCCTTGATGAGCAGATCCAGCTGCATAAACATGGGAGGCTCTGGGAAAGAACTTTGCAGGAAGCCTGCAAACACCTTAGAATTTATGCTGAATTTGCTGAAACTATTTAGAATTTGAAGCAGAGAGGTATATATAAGACAGCAATTTTAGAGGGTCTTGGAGGGCAGTTAGAACATAAGAACATAAGATATGCCATACTGGGTCAGACCAAGGTCCATCAAGCCCAGTATCCTGTTTCCAACAGTGGCCAATCTAGGTCATACGTACCTAGCAGTTTCCCTAAAAGACACAGGTCCCACAATGCTTGTACTCGGTCAAGCATTGATATCCTGGGTCCCTTCTTAATAATGGTTTATGGACTTTTCCTCCAGGAACTTGTCCAAACCTTTTTTAAACCCAGCTACACTAACAGCCTTTACTACATCCTCCGGTAACAAATTCCAGAGTTTGATTACACGTTGAGTGAAAAAATATTTTCTTTTATTAGTCTTAAATAGTTTACCCTGTAGCTTCATTGTATGTCCCCTAGTCTTTCTATATTCTGATAACGTAAACAATCGATCTACGTTTACCTGTTCCACTCCGTTCATTAATTTATAGACTTCTATCATATCTCCCCTCAGCCGTCTCTTTTCCAGGTTAAAGAGCCCTAACCTTTTTAGCCTTTCTTCATAGGAGTATCCTTCCATCCCCTTTACCATTTTGGTGGCTCTTCTCTGAACCTTTTCTAATAACGCTATATCTTTTTTAAGATACGGCGACCAGACTTGCACACAATATTCAAGGTGCGGCCTCACCATGGAACGATATAGAGGCATTATAATATCTTTAGTTTTATTTTCCATTCCTTTCCTTATGATACCTAGCATTCTATTTGCTCTCTTGGCCACCGCTGCACATTGGGCCGAGGGTTTGAACATGTTATCCACAATGACGCCTAAATCTTTTTCCTGGGTGGTGGTTCCTAAAGTGGAACCTTGCATCGTGTAACCATAGCTTGGGTTGTTCTTCCCTTGGTGCATAACTTTGCACTTGTCCACATTAAATTTCATCTGCCATTTTGATGCAAAGTCTTCAAATTTATCAAGATCTTTTTGCAATTTTCCACAATCCTCTTGGGTTTTAACAACTTTAAATAGTTTTCTGTCATCTGCAAATTTGATAACCTCACTCGTTATTCCACTTTCCAGGTCATTTATGAATATGTCAAAAAGCAGCGGACCCAGCACAGATCCCTGGGATACACCACTATTCACCTTTCTCCATTGGGAAAATTGGCCATTCAGCCCAACCCTCTGCTTTCTATCTTTTAACCAGTTCCTGATCCACAGTAGTACACTGCCTCCTATCCCATGACTCTTTAGTTTTGCCAAAAGTCTCTGATGAGGGACCTTGTCAAAGACTTTCTGAAAGTCCAGATACACTATATCAACCGACTCACCTTTGTCCACCTGTTTATTCACACCTTCAAAAAAACATAACAGATTAGTAAGACAAGATCTTCCTTCTCTAAAGCCATGTTGGCTGTCTCCCATTAGGCCATGACTATCTAAATGCTGAGTAATTTTATTCTTTATGATAGTTTCTACCATTTTACCCGGTACTGACATCACGCTCACCGGTCTGTAGTTTCCCGGATCACCCCTGGAACCCTTTTTAAAAATTGGTGTTACATTGGCGATCCTCCTATCTTCAGGTATTAGAGATGATTTTAATGATAGTTCAGAGATTACTAATAGCAGGTCTGCAATCTCATATTTCAGTTCTTTCAACACCCTTGGATGTATACCATCCGGCCCAGGTGATTTGCTACTCTTCAGTTTTTCTAATAGTTGCAATACATCTTCCCAATGTATCGATATTTCCTTCAATTCTTCCGCACCTTTAAATACCACTTCAGTCATGGGTAACATCCCTATATCTTCCTTAGTAAAGACCGTAGCAAAGAATTCATTCATTCTCTCTGCTTTTGCCTTGTCGCCTCTTAGTGCCCCTTTAACTCCTCTATCATCTAATGGACCAACTGACTCTCTCACAGGTTTTTTGCTGCGAATGTACTTGAAAAAATCTTTATTTCGCGTTTTTGCTTCCGCAACAAGCTTCTTCTCAAATTCTCCCTTTGCCTGCTTTATCAAAGCCTTGCATTTGACTTGCCAGTGCTTGTGCTGTTTCCAGGTTTCGTCGTTTGGCTCTTTTTTCCATTTCCTGAAAGATGCTTTTTTGGCAACAGCAGCCTCTCTGACCTCATCTTTAAACCATGCTGGCAGTTTTTTTGACTTACTTCCTCTTTTCTTAAAGCGTGGAATAAAGCTGGCTTGGGCTTACAAGATAGTATTTTTCAACAACACCCAAGCTTGATGTAAGTCTTTAACCTTTGCAACTGCTCCTTTTAGTTTTTTCTTAACTGTTTTCCTCATTTTATCATAATCGAAAGTTAAAAGGTAGTACTGTGGATTTCCTTACTATCCCTCCTCCACTAATTAAATCAAAGGCGATCATGCTATGATCACTATTGCCAGGTGGCCCCAACACCCTTATCTCTTGCACTACATCTGGTGTTCCACTAAGGACTAGGTATAATATTGCTTCCCCTCTGGTCGGTTCATGAACCAGCTGCTCCAAGAAGCAGTCATTTATTTCATCTAGGAACTTTATCTCCCTAGCATGTCCTGACGTGACACTGACCCAGTCAATACCGGGGTAATTGAAATCACCCATTATTATTACTGCGCTGTAACTTTTGTTAGCCTCCTTGATTTCTTTGAGCATTTCATCATCCATTTGTTCATTCTGGCCAGGCTGTCGATAGTACACCCCCACTGCCATCGCCTTCCCCTTTTTACATGGAATTTCAATCCATAGAGATTCTACAGCAAATTTTGTTTCTTGCAAAACTTTAATCCTTTCTGACTCAAAAGAGATAGGTCAGGTCACAACATAAAAGAGATGTGCACAATGTATACATGGTCAACAGCAGTAGGTTACAGATAGCAGATTCCCCAACCCTCCACAAGTGTTAAAACACCACCCATCACATGATAATACAAACTGTATGCACACTGTACCCTTACACACCCACACTATGAAAACACACACACACAGTATGTTAAGGTGAGCATGCCACCAGTAGCATACAGCCTGTCTGTGGACAATTTGAGATCAGTGGAGATAGCTCTTGGCCAATGCAATGCTACACAGCATTTGGCTGATGTTACAATGTCACGGAAGGGTGTATGTGCGGCCCACAACCAGAACACCTAGGACGTGTGGACGCATGCAGCTCTCTGGGATGTGTTCTAGAAACAGCGCTGGAGCAGATAAGCTGGGCAGGAACACATGTACCTGTGTGTGACAACAGTAACATATGGGGTATGGGGTTGCAGACCAAAGAGGTGAACCACAACATATGTGCATTGAACAGATGACCCCAGACATGATCTGTGGCTGACTGTCCCCACACACCATGTACCTGTATGTCCATCTACCCATTCTCCTGCACGTTGAGTGGGGTACAGACAGCTGCCAGTGAACCACAGCACCAGGGAGGTCACATAACATATCCTGTCAAGGGATAAACACACCTGATACATACATATGTCATGTTTGAGCTGTGTAACACACACAACACCATCACGTCATCACTCCTCATGCCCCCCAAATCCGTTTCAGTCTGGCTTTTGTCCATTACACTGTACAGAATTGCCCCTGCCAAATTCCCCAATGACGTGTCAATGCTAAACGTAAAGGGCCTGTACCCCATATGTCCCATTTCATCACCTCTCTGCTTCCCCAGATACTGCTGACCACACCCATCACCCTGATATACTGTCCTCGCATGTCCACACTGCCTCCGTACTAACCCCCTGCACCTCATATCTCACCCGTCACACCTTCAGTGTGTGTTGTGATGGTCCCACCTCCCCTGCGTGCCTGCACCCATATGCTGGAACACAGGGATATGTCCTGTGTCTGCATGTTCCATACCTCCATACCAAATGCCATGCAGGGAATAGGCTTTAGGATTACTAGGAACTGTGCAGCATTTTGGGTAAGTGGGAGCCTTTTCCAAAAGGAAGGGCTCCACTTTAACCAGACTGGAACCAGGCAAATAGCACTAACTTTTAAAAGGAGATAGAGCAGATTTATAGTTGCTCAGGAGTGTATGGTTTGGAATGATATATCTTCGAAGGATACTAACAAAACAGAGAAGTTAGGGCATCCCAATAGAGAGGTTACAATAAAGGTAAAAGTAGCCCAAGCGCCTTTAAGTAACAGACAGAGTTTATAGAATGTAAAATACCCTTATCAACTGATGAGCAGGTTAGTCATATGAACAAAAACATACTTAGGAATATCTGTATCCAAATGCTAGAAGACTAAAAAATAAGATGGGCAAGTTAGAATATATAGCACTGAATAAGGAAGTAGATATAACTGGCATGTCAGAGACCTGGTGGAAGGAGGATGACAAGTAGGACATTGGATACCAGGGTACAAATTATACACTAACTAATACTAATTCCTCTAAAAATGAATACTCTAAAAAACAAACCCCTCTCACAACTTCTATACCCCACAAAACACCCCGTTCTAGAAACCTACTCCCTCCCACAACTGCCCTCCCACCCTGCAAAATACCCCACGCCAAAATCTACATCTCCCACACCACAACTACTCATCCTGTCCTCAAAATAAAATAAAATACTACAAAAAAAACACCCAAAAAAACAAAAAAAGCCCAAAACATTAAAGAAACTACTAAAGCACTAAACAATCTCTACTCTCACAATACCACCAATAGCTCCTATCTCAAACCCACAAAGGAACTCTGGCTGAAGCGTGCTCTTATATCTTCTGTTGCCATACCGCTATCACAATGCTCCTTTGTAATGTCGTTACTTACTTTGCCTTAGTGATATATTGCAAGACAGAAGAACACTAAAGCATCATCCTTGCAATGCCCTGAATATACCTGAGATGTTATAAATACAGAGAAAGTTAAAGATCAAGTACATGGAGAGGAGAATGTTCAAAGACATTTATGTGGGTGCACAGAGATGTTTGAAATTCCCTTCTCCAGATGAAATTGCATGCATTCTTTCACCACACCTGATCTGTTATCCACATTTAGGAGAGGCAGAGGGAATGTTTAGGTTAAGGGAGAAGATTGGTATCTATAGGCTCTATTTTCAAAAAGATTTAAAATAAAAAGAAGTGCAAGTTTGAAACCGATGAGTAGTAGCACCAATTGTCAAGGCTTCCACCCTGGTTATTATCCATTTGCACATCTTTCATGTGGATTCATAAATCAGTACATTCACAATACAATTTTCCTAAAAAATGCAGCATATTAAGATATACAGACATACAGGAGAGGTGGGAAAGAATACCATGAACCCCATTCTGCATGTTCTCTAAACTTGTTAAAAAGTAATAATCATAAGTAAGTTCTGAAAGCTCCAAATACTGCAACTGTGTAGTAGAATAGTGTAGTTCTAGTCAATTATTTTTACCCCAATAATAAGGTTTTTAAACAGATATCAGGTTAGAGATAGCGAGGAAATGAATCTTCCACTCCAGCTGCAATGTGGAAACGGAAGCAAGTTCAAAAAGATTCTGGACCGGTGAACTGGCAGAAAATCACCATTGGTTAACCCAATGTTTGTGACTTGTTAAAACCCAATTTACGGATTGCAACAGGGCCAGTGCAACCTTTTTTAGCCCTCCCTGTCCAAGTGATTACCGTGCTGTCCCCCATCCTGCCCCACCATCACAAACTCAAATGGAGCCCTTCACATACTTCTCTTTTGTCCCAACATGATGAAAATCTTTTCGAGGGCTAGATGTGTTAGCCTAGAGTCATACAAATGAAAGAGGCAGGTGGAACCATATAGATGACATTTTATAGATTAACCAATTTATTGATGCTCATATATTAATAAATTGGTCAGTTTATAAGGTGACACCTGTCTGTCATTTTTGTCAAAACAATAACTTAATAAGTGTAGGAGAGTCTGAGCATTATTTACATGTGCAGTGGAGATAGAGAAAGGCTACCAAATTTCAACATGAGTTCCCTCCAGAACCAACCACCATATACATTATGAAGTACCAGTGGTGTGCCCCAGGGATCTGTCCTTGGTCCAATTATTTTTAACATCTTTGTTAGTGATATAGCGGAAGGGCTGTCGGGTAAGGTTTGCCTCTCTATAATCTGCAATAGAGTAGACACCCAGGAAGGTGTAGATAACATGAGGAGGGATCTAGCTAAGACTGAATAATGTTCTAGAATTTGGCAACTGAGATTCAATGTTAAAAAATGCAAGGTCATGCATTTGGGCTGCAGAAATCCAAGGGAGCACTATAGTATAGGAGGTGAAGTACTTCTATCCACTAAAGAAGAGCGGGACCTAGGCGTGATTGTGTCTGATGATCTTAAAGTAGCTAAACAGGTAGAAAAGGCGACAGCAAAAGCTAGAAGGATGCTTGTGTGCATAGGGAGAGGAATGGCCAGCAGAAGAAAGGAGGTGATAGTGCATCTGTATGAGTCTTTGGTGTAACCTCATTTGGAGTATTGCGTGCAATTCTGGAGACCGCACCTTCAAAAGTATATAAACAAGCTGGAGTCAGTACAGAGGGTGGCTACTAAAATGGTTGGTTGTCTACATTATAAAGCATATGAGGACAGACTTAAGGATCTTAATATGTATACCTTAGAGGAAAGGCGGGATAGAAGTGATATGATTGATACATTTAAATACCTCCTTGGCATAAATGCATAGGAGGAGAGCCTCTTTCGACTTAAAGCAAGTTCTGCTACAAGGGGACATGGGATGAGGGTGAAAGGGGATAGATTCAGGAGTGATATGAGGAAATGTTTCTTTACGGAAAGAGTTATGGATCCGTGGAATAGTCTCCCAGTGGAGGTGGTAGAGATGAGGACAGTATCTGAATTCAAAGAAGCGTGTGACAAACACAGAGGATCTCTAAAGAAAAAAAGGGGACAGTGGTAGTGGTTAATATGGAAGGGCAGACTAGATAGGCCATGTGGTCTTTTTCTATCATCATGTTTCTATGTTTACTATAAAACTCTGTAAAAAGATGTGTCATACTCCATAGCTAAGCTGCCATAACATAACAATACCAGGCTCACACACACAGTACCAAACCTATCTATGAGAGGAAACTAGTGCAAATATTAGATCAATACAGCTTAGAGAATACCAGTACCTTTCCTACAAGAAAGCCAAACAGGTGGGACTACTACAATTATCTACATAGAAACTACATCCTAACAAAATGGCGTACCTCAAAACACAGAACTTCTCCAAATACAAACAAAGGACCACAATTTTAGAAAGAAAAAGACAATAATTGAGCAGGGAACCCCAAGAAGTCAAACTCCGCATTGATGGCAACACTGGAGGAATAAAAATAAAAATGCATTTCCTCTTATACTAAACAAAATGCAGGCATTAGCAATACACATTTCTCAAAGTTTACACATTACAGTTAATAAATTCAAAATAAAATATCTTTTTTTATACCTTTGTTGTCTGGGCAATTTATTTTTTCCATCACATTAGTTCCAGTCTCTCATCTGCTGCCCTCATTCTTCCCATAAACCTTTTTCCAATGTCTGCTGTCCATTTGCCATTTCTCCTTGCTCCTCCTGTCTTCTTCCATTCTCTCTCTGTGCAACTTGCCTTTAAATCTGACACTGCACTTACAAGCTGCATGCAGAGATTCTCAAATGATAGTCTCCCATGATCAACTAGAACAGAAGCTATACTCAAAAGCATACAGCAGATTCAAAGTTTTTGCATTTCTCCATGCTTTTCCCCATTAAACAGATCTAGCTGATATTTACAATGTTAAGAGTTCCCCTCTAGGCCAAGCAGGCAAACAAGCTACATCTTGATCATCATCATCCCTGAGATGAGGCCCCATGGAGGTCTCCCACTGTCCCTTACACAATGCATCCAAAGCTTGAATGCTTTCAGTAGTAAATTTCTTCCAGATCAGCACCCCAGAACCTTTTAGAATTTGCATCCTTTTCCCCATTGCAACGTCTGTCCCCCTTCCCCTGCTCCATCTCACCTTTACTGTACCGTTTACCTTCACCAATTTGAAAATTAACAAAAAGAATGTCATAATCCCCTCTGCTGGAGATCTTTGATGCCCCAAGAAGCATTTCATTAATGCAGTTCTCACTGTCGTGGATTCTATCCATTCTCGTCACCTTTTCTCAGTTCCTCCACTTGCATCATGAAGGATTCAACATGCAGGTATCTTGTAGACAGTACCAGTCTCTCGTTTTGGTTCAGGCTATCTACCTAGATGGAGGCAGAATTTGTAACAGGGGACAACAGCTTTGTCAACACATTGTTTCCCAGCCATACTTCAGTAGTAAATGCTTTGGTACCTGTTGAAAGAAATGAGACAAAATCTATTAAAGTCCCCGTCTTTTCTTCAATTGTCATATAAGTTAAAAAAAGCAGCTAGCTTCTTTGAAGTGAAATCTAACACCTCTGTTCTGATTCTCTCTCTGTAGCCCTGCTTGCTTCCTCACCTGTTATTGAACTTTGTAGCATTCTTCATCAATACAATTTTATCTCTAGGAAAAAGAACTTTGCAGTCCATATGGATTGTTGATACTGCAATGTTCTATGGTCAAAACCTGGATTCCTGATTGGCACTTCAAAATGAGAAGATACTTGGTATAAAATGAAGAGATCTTGCATGGAACATTTGATATTTCTGGGACACCTGTCAAACTTATATATAAAATTATTTAAACATGAGAAAAGGATGGAAAATATGAGGTATATTAGCATTCCAAAAGCAGAAAATATTTATCTTGTTCAATTGTTTAAATATTATAGGCAGAGGCAAGGGAGGGGGAGGAGGGATTTTGAAACTTGCCATAGGACCAAAAGCACATTTTCAAAGAGAAACTCCCAGCAGAGTTTCCCATTGAAAATGTGGGCCAATAGTGAATGGGATGCTTTTCTCAGCATATACATGTGCGCCTTTTGGAGAAAGTGAACATGGAATGCCACATTAGGAAAATCAATTCCAAGCATGTACAGCAGTGAAGAAGTGGAAAAGCAGTCTAGTGGTTACAGCACTGGGCAAGAAACCATAGAAGCAAGACCAGGCTAAACGCAGGGTAAGCTAGATGATTACCTATGAAAGCAGCTTCTGGGTAAAGGGGGAAACATCTGGAAAGCATTGTGTTTAAATGCCCATAACATAGGAAATAAGATCGCAGATGTTGAGGCTTTAATGGAGGAGGCTGACTAGGATTTAGGGGTGGTTACGGAGACATGACTCATAGACAACCATGAATGGGATGTAAATATAGTGTGCTATACCTTATTCAGGAAGGACAGAAATTGAAGAAGGGGAGGTAGAGTGGCACTATATGTAAAAAATAGTATTAAAGCTATAGAATTGCAGGACTTAAAAGGAAGAGAGGAGGCACTGTGGATTAAACTAGAAAGAGGGAAAGGGCAATCCATTTGCATTGGACTTATATATAGATCCCTCTCACAGGGAGTAGAAGTGGATGAAGATTTAATAGAAGGCATACGTATACAGTATGGCCATGAAAGGAGAAGTGCTACTGATAGGTGATTTCAATATGCTAGATGTGGACTGGCACATCCCACCTGCAGTGTCATGTCGAAGTAAGGAGATCCTAGATACTCTACAGGGAGAACTATTCAGACAACTGGTAACAGAACCCATATGTGATGGGGCCATACTGGAATTAGTGCTTACCAATGGGGAAAGTGGTTTTGATGTTACAGTGGGAGATCATCTCGCATCTCTTGATTAGCAGATGGTATGGTTCAGTATTAGGACTAATGCTAATAAATCAATTCAAAAGTGAGGGTCTTAGACTTTAGGAAAAATATCTTTGCCAAGATGCGACAATACCTCAAAGAGTTGCTAGCAGGATGGGAACAGCTGGGGATGCAGAAAAACAGTGGGCAAAACTGAAAGAGGATATTTTAAGGGTAAAAATCTTTTGTTAGAAAGATGAATAAATGTAAAAGGAAAAGGTGGCTGCTATGGTTCTCAAAAGGTGTAGCTGAAAAGATGAAGAAAAAGAGGGAGGTCTTCATGAAATACAAGAGATCGAAGAGAGAAGAAACAGGCGTCTATATTTGGAAAAACTTAGAGAAACTAGCAAAGTAGTGAGGAAAGCGAAGGTAGAAAAAGAAGAAGAAATAGCCAATGCAATAAAATGTGGGGATAAGACATTTTTCAGATATGTTAGTGAGAGGAGGAAGGGCAAAAGCGGCATTGTCAAACTCAAGGGTAAAAGGGAAGAATATGCAGAAACTGATGAGGTTAAAGTGTAATTGCTTAACAAATATTTCTGTTTCAGATGAAGGGTCAGGAGCAGAACCTCATAAAATACCCACAAATAGGAAAAGAAGCATCAGGAATCTCAAAATACTTTCAGAAGACAATCTTTATTGATTTTCTTGCTATACCGTCTTCAGAAATCATCAGGGCAGTTCACAATAAATGCAAATATACAAGAAATATAAAAAATGATCCAGGCATCAGCATTTTGAAGTCCAGCAAAAATAATATTGCAGTAATTGATGCAAGAGATTACCAGTGACAAGAGAAGAGTGGTGATTGAAGAATGGGACAGGATATCGCTAAGTGCTCAAATTTGATGCAGAAAAAAGAAGGAATGGCATATGAGGGTGGAGATGTGATTGTGGAAAGACAGCTCTAAGTCAAGGGTCACTCCTAAGCAGTGGAAGGAAGATACCCATGAGAGAGTTTCAAGTTTAAATTTCATACTCAGTCAGGGCCTAGTAGCAGCAAAGAGCTTTCAGTTTAAATTTAAAACACAGAAGAGAGCTTTCTGGTTAAATTCAGTTCTCAAGATTCCCTCTATCCAAGCAAGGGCTGTGGGACTCCTCCTGGAAATTGGCAACAGATTACCTTAGAAGCACAGGACAGGGTACTGTGTAACAGCCAGCTTTTAATATGTCTTTTTCCCTCCCTTCCTCCCCAACACATACCCACCCCTGGGATAATTGCAGCTTTATAGGTGCATAAACCTCTCAAAGGAAAGGAGGTGCCATATTCACTCTCAGGTACAGCTGTTTATCCTCATTAGGCAAACATTAAGGAGCTGAGATTAATTAAACGTATTAGATGTAGCTTTATTAGTTTAAGTATTCCCACCAACCCTTAGTACGTAAAGAACTTAAATACCTAAACACAACCTTAAAACTAAGATGCAGACAGCAGTCCAGCAACAAGATGGGGGTTTCCCAGTCTTTTGCATTGTCAGATGTATGATTTTCTCCCAGTTGGTGAGGGGTCTTATGTGTGCACTAGGTGCAAGGAGCTCTTTGCTCTCAGGGAACGAGTCCGATCTCTGGAGGCTAAAGTAGCAAACTTGGAGAACATAAGGAAGACAGAGAGGTACATAGACGAGGCCTACAGGGATGTAGTACTGAAGCCCCCCTTCCAGTCTGGCAGCATCCCTGTTGTAATTGAGGAGAGAGATCACATGACAGGAGACCATCATCTTTGTGTGGCAGTAAATGATCCTGTAGCTAGGAGCTGTCCTCTAGGTGATGTAAAACCCTCTCACACCGAGGAAATTTCTCCAGGGCCATATTCCCATGAGGGAAGAATTAGGACAGCCGTTATAGTTGGTGATTCGATCATTAGGCATGTAGATAGCTGGGTAGTTAGTTGACGTCAGGATCACCTGGTAACATGCCTGCCTGGTGCGAAGATAGCGGACCTCACACACCACCTAGACAAGTTCTTAGATAGTGCTGGGGAGGAGTCTACTGTCTTGGTACATGTCAGTACCAATGACAAAGGAAAATGTGGTAGGGATGTTCTGGAAGCTAAATTTAGGCTTTTAGGTAGGAAGTTGAAATTCAAAACTTCCAGGGTAACATTCTATGAAATGCTTCCCGTTCCATGCGCAGGACCCAAAAGGCAGGCAGAGTTCCAGAGTCTCAATGTGTGGATGAGACGATGGTGCAAGGTTTTGGATTTGTTAGGAAATGGGGAACATTCTCGGGAAAGCCGGGGCTCTTCCAAAGGGATGGGCTTCACCTTAACTGGGATGAATCCAGGCTGCTGGCATTACCTTTAAAAGGAGATAGAGCAGCTCTTAAACTAGATAATAGGGGAGAGGTGACAGTCCCACAAGAGTGCATGGTTTGGAACAATGTATCCTTGAAGGATACTAGCAAAAGAATGAAGTTAGGGCATATCAGCAGAGAGGTTCCAATAAATAATCCCAAATACCCTTGAGTACGGGGCAGACAAAACTTAAAGATTCCAAATTACCCCGCCTACCAATAGCCAGATTAATATTAATAAAATACAGTCTCTAAAATGCTTGTATACAAATGCTAGAAGTCTAAAAAATAAGATGGGAAAGTTAGAATATATAGCACTAAATGAGAGGTTAGACATGATTGGTATCTCTGAGACATGGTGGAAGGAGGACAACAAGTGGGACACTGTGATACCTGGGTACAAACAATATTGTAATGATAGAGCTGATCAAATTGGCGGAGGGGTTGCGCTATATGTTAGAGAGGGCATTGAGTCACAAAGGATTAAAGTTTTGCAGGAAACAAAATTTGCTGTAGAATCTCTATGGATTGAAATTCCATGTAAAAAGGGGAAGGCGATGGCAGTGGGCCTGACTGCCTGGCCAGAATGAGCAAATGGATGATGAAATGCTCAAAGAAATCAGGGAAGCTAACAAAAGTTAAAACACAATAATAATAATCGGTGATTTCAATTACCCCGGTATTGACTGGGTCAGTGTCACAGCAGGACATGCTAGGGAGATAAAGTTTCTAGTTGAAATAAATGACTGCTTCTTGGAGCAGCTGGTTCATGAACTGACCAGAGGGGAAGCTACTTTGAACCTAGTTCTTAGTGGAACACCAGATCTGGTGCAAGAGATACCGATCATAACATCATCACATTTGATTTAATTAATGGAGGAGGGATGGTAAGGAAATCCACAGTACTACCTTTTAACTTTTGAAAGAAAGACTTTGATAAAATGAGGAAAACAGTTAAGAAAAAACTAAAAGGAGCAGTTGCAAAGGTTAAAGACTTTCATGAAGCTTTGGTGTTGTTTAAAAATACTATCTTGGAAGCCCAGACTAGCTGTATTCCACACTTTAAGAAAAGTGGAAGGAAGTCCAAAAGACTGCCAGCATGGTTTAAAGTTGAGGTCAGAGAAGCTGATGTTGCCAAAAAGCATCTTTCAGGAAATGGAAAAAAAGAGCCAAATGACGAAAACTGGACACAGCACAGCACTGGAAAGTTAGATGTAAGGTATTGATAAGGCAGGCAAAGAGAGGAAACTTGATGTGGAAGCAGAAACGTATAATAAATACTTTTTCAAGTGCATTCATAGAAAAAGCCTGTGAGAGAGTCAATTGGACCATTAGATGATAGAGGGGTAAAAGGGGCACTAAGAGGAGACAAGGCCATAGTGGAGAGTCTGAATGAATTCTTTCCTTCGGTCTTTACTGAGGAAGACATAGGGATGTTACCCATGACTGACGTGGTATTTAAAGGAGATACTGCAGATGAATTGAAAGAAATATCTATACACCGGGAAATATATTACAACTGTTTGATAAACTGAAGAGAAGCAAATCACCTGGACCGGATGGTATACATCCAAGGGTGTTGAAAGAGCTGAAATATGAGATTGCAGACCTGCTATTAGTAATCTGTGAACTATCATTAAAATCATTGTTATACCTGAAGTTTGGAAGATTGCCAATGTAACACCAATTTTTAAAAAGGGTTCCAGGGCTCATCTGGGAAACTACAGACCGGTTAGACTGATGTCCATACCGGGAAAAATTGTAGAAACCATCATAAAGAACAACATTACTGAACATGTAGATAGTCATGGCTTAATGGGAGACAGTCAACATGGCTTTAGATAAGGAAAATCTTGTCTTACTAATCTATTATGTTTTTTTGAAGGTGTGAATAAACAGATAGACAAAGGTGTATCATTTGATATAGTGTATCTGGACTTTCAGAAAGCCTTTGACAAGGCCCTCATCAGAGACTTTTGGAAAAACTAAAATGTTATGGTAAAGGAGACAGTGTACTATTGTAGATCAGGAACTATTTAAAAGAGAGAAAGTTAAGGGTAGGGTCAAATGGCCAATTTTCCCAATGGAGAAAGGTGAATAGTGGAGTACCCCAGAGATCTGTGCTTGGTAATAATGAGTGAGGTTATCAAATTTGAAGATGACACAAAACTATTTAAAGTTGTTAAAACACATGAGTATTGTGGTAAATTGCAAGAGGATCTTGATAAATTGGAAGACTGGGCTTCCAAATGGCAGATGAAATTTAATGTGGACAAGTGCAAAGTTATGCACCTAGGAAAGAAAAACCCAAACTTCAAAGTGCAGACATGACCTCACTGCTGCTATCATTGAAACTGTGCTGAATACTGGGGATGCTGGAGTGCTTTCTTCTGGATATTGTTCTGCCAAAAGGAACACTTTCTCAATGCTTATTTATGTTTGGAGCAGGTCTGAACTTAGACATAACGCCGGATGTCCAGGATGTTTCTATGATCAGGAAGTGACTTCCTGGGAGCCTCCAAACCAAGTCTCCATCATGCCCCTATTCAGATTTCCTAATGCTGGGGACATCCAGAGTCCTGGTTTTTAAAATGACTCTCGAGACATCTCTGCCTATTTTCTGATGTCTAAATCATGAATAGAGCTTCCAAAGTAACCTTGATAGGCACCTATGTGTCTTTATAAATAGTGCTTAAGTAGGTGCCCTGTTATAGAATTACCCCCCGTATGAGGGGCATCCTGTGCTGGCTGTCCAGACCCTGTGCAGCCGATCAGTATCAGGGCGTACAAAGGTAGACTCAGTTCTGATTCCGCGGGGACTAGATGTGCCTGCGGGATCAGAATCGGGTCTATGGCCTGGACATTCAGACGGGGCTCCGATTCCAATCAGCCACATTTCCAGCCCACATACCCGGCTAACTCAGTCAGGCTCCTGAATGGAGCCACAGTGCAATGGCATCCCATTGCTTTGGCACTGCGGCTCCATTTAGGAGTCATGATCCCTAGCCGCAGAAACTAGTCTTCTTTCCCCGCAGCCCGACCCCCGATCTGGCCTTCCATGGCCAAGGTTGGGCTGAGGGACTTCCCCTGCTTCCCATGCTTCCCCTTTCTTTGCAACTGGTTAACCAGGAAGGAGGCAGACTTTTTGATCAAACGTTGCCCTCGGATTCCGATTTTCTACCTCGTACCGAAGATCCATAAATCGTTGGTGAATCCCCCGGGGCGTCCAATCGTCTCCTGTAGGGATTCTTTACTAGAACCCTTGTCTCAATTTTGCGACCTTTTTTTGAAACCGCTGGCTATGACTGTGTCATCATATATTAAGGACACGGGGGATTTTTTGAGTCAACTGGTTGCTTATTCTGATATCTCAGCTTGCACGTTGTTAGTTACGCTGGACGTTCAAGCTCTTTATACGAATATCGATCAGGCTGAGGTTATGGCAGGTCTCTTACATACACCTATTCCACTACCGGATCGTATACCTAAGCAGTTTTTTTTGGATCTACTGGCTTTAGTATTAAATAAGAATTTTTTTCTTTACCAGGGGCAATTCTATTTACAGACTTTTGGAATTGCCATGGGGGCGACGGTGGCCCCTTCCATAGCAACGATATATATGGCCTGGTTTGAGGATCAACATGTTTATTCTCATCCACTTTTCTCTTACGTCAAGTGCTGGAAACGATTTTTGGATGACATTTTTTTTGTATGGACTGGCACTCGGGGGGACTTGGAAACTTTTTTGGTCTCCCTGAACTCTTTCAAGTCTAACATACAATTCACTTCTAAAGTGGAGCCTCAAAAGATCCAATTTTTGGATATAGAGATTGAATGTTCCCCCACTGGTTTTTCAACGTCTCTATATAGGAAACCTGTCCAACGCAACACGTTGTTACGCTTTGACAGCTATCATCCCCCGGCCCTAAAACGGGGTTTACCATATGGCCAATTTCTGAGACTTCGCAGAAATTGCACTGAGGTATCGCAATTTAAGCACCATGCCTGTGATTTAACCACTCGCCTTCTCTCTAGGGGATACCCCTCAAAAGTGATTCGTTTAGCCTACAAGCGGGCATGCAACACACATAGGGAGTGGCTTTTGATTCCTAAGGCGGCCACATCATCTGAGGAAAAGATCACGGGGGTTTTCCCCTTTATGCAGGGTACGTCTGCAGTGATTCGCTTGATACATCAGTTTTGGCCTACCTTAGCTATTCACTCCTGTTTTCAACTGCCACTTCAAATTGCCTATTCCCGTGGATCAAATTTGCGAGATTTTTTGGTCAAGACTAGGTCCCCCTTGGATCAACCCCTCCGATGCCATGATCAGGCGGGCCATTCTTCATGTCAGTCTTGCTCCTTCTGTTCGGGCACTCTGACGGGCATTCTTTGGATGGATACTCGCAGCAACAGCTCTTACTACACTCGGTGGCGTACTGACTGCAACACCGATCATGTGGTCTACTTGATTGTTTGCCCGTGTCAGTTGCCCTATGTGGGTAGGACCTCACGGTCCTTTAAACAACGACTGACAGAACATGCCTCTCGAATTCGTACTCACTCAATGACAGCTCCTCTGGTCGGGCATTGTCTCGAGTACTCTCATGCATTTGGGAACCTCCGTTGGCGAGTTCTTGATCATGTACCTTTGGATCCGTGTGGTGGAGATCGGATCCAACGTTTGCAAAATTTGGAGCAGAAATGGATATTTCGACTGAATTCAGTTGCTCCCCACGGACTTAATCAACAGATTGATTGGTACACTATTCGCTAAACCTTGGGATATGTGACGATATGAGTATTCCTTCCTGCATTGAAATCTGTTAATTACTCATTAACCTATCCCATCTGGAGGTGGAACCTGTTTGGTGGCTTCACCTTTTCGATTGGGTTGGTTCCTCCCTGGCCTATCACAATTGGGGGGGCGTGTCCTTCCCTGTGATTTCTTAATGGCAAGTCGGAAATAAAAACCACTTCTACAGCTAGGTATCCAGGGCTGACGTTCCTTTCCTAATTCAGAGGTCTGACCTGAAGCAGGGGGTGGATGTGTGTACCCCCGAAACGTGGCACGTTGTAGCGATATGACCTACTGAAATGGCATCGAATTCTCGCTGCTTATAACGTCTATACAGCCTGTTCGTCTGTTTACAAAGCTAAGTACCAGCCATCATTGAATGGGAGCTGTTTTAAATTTACTTTACAAATCGATTAAAAAGGACGGGCCACTGTGGTAACAGGCATTGATCCTGTTTACTGTGCTGGCCAATTCAACAAAAAAAGTTATTTGTGGTTTGACATTTGCTGGGTTTTTTATGGATTCTTGTTTTGCAGAGTGACATAAATATGCTTGTATAATGCCTATGGCTGTCTGGCTATGGCATCTGTTTCCCACATATCTGGGTAATGGCATTTCTCACAGCAGCTCTCTACATGGGGTTACACCTTTCCCATAGAGTGTCCATTCTCTGTCCTGGCTTAGGTTTTCTGTATACATCTGCTATTTGTTGGGCAACCCTACCTACCTTCCCACAATCTGCTTTGCGGCACTGCTCCCCTGGTCAGGCCTGTGTGGGCATGGGAGGGGGCATCCCTCTGCCATCATACCAAGTAGCCAGCCTCCATATATAACACTACTCTCGCAGCTTGCATAGATCCAGTACTGGGTAGGGATGCTGGCCGCTTGGCATTAGCTGGCGAATATTGGCACTACAGCTTTCAGGTCTCCCAGGCCCTGGCACAGCTGCTGGTGTCACTGTGGTCATCTATAAGGTCCAGGTGCTGGCCAGGCATTCATGTCCCCCCTGAATTGCAGATCAGTACACCAGATCCACCCATGTAACACTCAAATTACACTCACACACACACACACACACACACACACACACACACTGTCTTTCTAAATAATGGTCTTATTCCATGTCTTCAGTAGGAATAAAGGACATGTCTGCGGGAAAGTTGGAAAATGTACACAAGCTTTTCCTGAATGCACTATACACACCTCCATGGCAAACCACACGCCTGTTCCACCTTTCCCAGGCACATTCTGACATCCCTGTGGAAGCAAGATAAACATGTGTGGGCACCATGTACTGGAATATGTCCGTAGATGTTTTGGGCACATGAACATCTCCAGCATATGTACAAACCCTTATTCAGGTTCTGGAATGACCGCCTTTATGTAAAGAGAGTTAACTTGGAATTCTATTATTGGTCCAATTTCTGGAGCAAAAGAATATTTTCTTCATAAAATGAGAAACAATTCTGCCTTGGTTGGAAGTCATATGGAAAGGCATCAAGAGCTATAAATGTGTTTAAGGACCTTTAGGGACCAAAGCCTTAAAGATGAGCTTGGTACACTGAGACTGGCACAAATATGAACCGTTGCTCTTCATTTTAACCTTTGTGTGACTTGGTACACATAGGGGGGTTATTCTGAGACGTTCATCCCTGCTATTCATATCGGCAGCAGTCCCCGACTAACTTCCCTGCTGGTTGTGCAGGGAAGTTAGTCGGGGGCAGAGAAGAGGCGGCCTAGAGGCAGACAGCGGGCAGGCAGTGAGCGGTCATCAGCCCTGGACATACAGGGTTGATTCTTATGTTGGCCCTGTATGTCCAGGGCCGGAGCAATGTCCAGGGAAGTTATTCCACCTTCGAGGTGGAATAGTAACATAGTAACATAGTAAATGAGGACAGATAAAGACCAGTATGGTCCATCTAGTCTGCCCAGTAGAATGCCAAGAGTAGTTACACCTGCCGCTCCGTGCAGGCCCCCCCTCCCCATGTCTTTGTCTAGGGGTGATCCCACCACTCCATGTAGGATACCCCTATTTGTTAAGGAATTAGATGGTTCAGATTATTTTGATATTTTCTTGTTGCTGTAAAGCGATCCACTGTGTCTGTCCCATGCCCTTTTGAACTCCGTCACCGTATTTGCCCCCACCACTTCCATCGGGAGCGCATTCCAAGCATCCACCACCCTTTCAGTGAAAAAGTATTTCCTGACATTGCCTTTCAATTTACCACCCTTGCAGCTTCCTGTTATGCCCTCTAGTTTTGCAGCTTCTCCGTCTTTGGAAGAGGTTTGTTTCTTCATTATTTCTCTTTAAGTACTTAAAGGTCTGAATCATATCTCCCCTGTCCCTCCTCTCCTCCAAAGTGTACATGTTTAGATCTTCAAGTCTCTTCTCATAAGGCTTCTGACGCAGGCTCCAAATCATTTTGGTCGCCTTCCTCTGAACCATTTCCAGTCTTTTTACATCCTTTGCAGGATATAATCTCCAAAACTGAACACAGTATTCCAAGTGAGGCCTCACCAGTGACTTGTACAGTGGCATAAGTACCTCTTCCTTTCTGCTGATAATACCTCTTCGTATGCAGCCCAACATCCTCCTGGCTTTTGCCACCGCCTTGTCGCACTGTTTTGCCACCTTGAGATCTTCAGAAATAATCACTCTAAGGTCTTTCTCCTGATCCGTACACATCAATCTCTCGCCCCCTATCACGTACATTTCCCTTGGATTTCTGCTTCCCAAGTTCATGACTCTGCACTTCTTTGCATTAAATCTTAATTGCCAAGCATTAGACCATTCTTCCAGCTTTTGTAGATCATTTCTCATGTTAACCACTCCCTTGGGGGAGTCCACTCTGTTGCAAATTTTCATGTCATCCGCAAAACGACAGACTTTTTCATGCAGTCCTTCAGCAATATCACTCACAAATACATTGAACAGTGCCGGGCCCAGGACCGACCCCTGGGGCACCCCGCTAATCACCTTCATCCAAGTGAGCTCCATTTACCATCACCCTCTGTCGTCTGTCAGTCAACCAATTTCTGATCCAATTTACCATCCTGGGATCTATCCCCAAGCTACTGAGTTTATTGATAAGCCTCCTATGAGGAACAGTATCAAAGGCTTTGCTGAAATCCAGGTAGATGACATCCATCGCATGCCCCTGTTCCAGTTCTTGGTTACCCAGTCAAAGAACTCAATCAGATTTGTTTAGCAAGACCGTCCTTTGGTAAAACCATGTTGCCTCGGATCTTGCAACCTGGTGGCTTTGAGAAAGTTCACAATTCGCTCTTTCAGGAGCACCTCCATTACCTATTCCCGCCACTGAGGTAAGGCTCACTTCTTCCCTGTCACCACTTTTGTGTAGAGGTAGGACATCAGCCATTCTCCAGTCCTGAGGAACTTCTCCTGTTTCCAAGGATCTGTTGAATACATCCTTTAACGGCCAGCAAGAACCTCTCTGAGCTCTTTCAGTATCCTGGGATGTATCTCATCCGGTCCCACGGCCTTGTCCACTTTCAGTTTTGCAAGTTGTTCTAACACATCATATTCTGTGAATGGTGTGGTATCTATTTCATTCCCAGTTTTATATTTGGGAGTCACAGGTTGTCCTTCTCCAGGACTTTCCTTAGTAAAAACAGAACAGAAGTATTTGTTTAACAATTTTGCTTTTTCAATGTCACTTTCCACGAGTGCGTTCCCAGCATTTCTGAGTCCTGCAATTCCACCTCTGATCTTCTTCCTTTCCCCAATACCATATATCTGAAGAAAGTTTTGCTGCCACACTTCACATCTTTAGCCATCTTTTCCTCTGTTTTTTACTTTCCTATCCTTATTTCTCTCTTTGTCTCTTTGAGTTTGATCCTATATTCATTTCTGTGTTCCTTTGTTTGCAAGCTTTTGAATTTTGTGAAAGCTGTGTTTTTTGCCTTTATTTGAGCAGCCACTTCTATGGAAAACCAAATAGGTTTTCTTCTCCTCTTGTTTTTGTTTACTTTTCTTACATATTTATCTGTTGCCCCTTTTATTGCCACCTTTAGTTTAGCCCATTGCAATTCCACTTCCCTTATCTCCTTCCAGCCTGTCAGCTCCTCCTTTAGATATTCAGCCATTTTATTGAAGTTTGTGTTTTTGAAGTTTAGGACCTTGAGCTTGCTATGACTGGCCTGTACCATGGCTTTTATCTCAAACCACACCATGTGATGATCGCTGCTGCTCACAGGGTACCCACGCAGACATTCGACACGCTATCACCATTGGTGAGCACTAAATCCAGCGTTGAGCTTTCCCTAGCTGGTTCCATCTCCACTTGTCTAAGTAATGCGTCTTGGAGAGCATCCACAATTTTTTTGCTTCATTCCAGCTTTGCAGAAGGAGTAATCCAATCTACATCAGGTAGATTAAAGTCACCCAATATGATCGCTTCTCCCTTTGTGGCTATCTTGGCAATATCTATAATCAATTCGTTATCTATCTCTTCAGTTTGTGTCGGAGGTCTGTATACTGTGCAGTATGGATGACAGTGCCATCTCCTCTTTCCAACACAATCCAGAGCGCTTCTTCTTTTCCCCATGCCCCCTGCATTTCAGTAGTTTTAATATCGCCCTTGACATACAAGGCTACTCCTCCTCCTCTTCCATTTCCTCTGTCTCTTCTGAATAGATAATAGCCAGCTATGGCTATATCCCAATCATGTGATTCATTTAGCCAGGTTTCTGTAATGGCCACAAGGTCCAAATCCATTTCCACCATTAGTGCTTCCAGGTCCGGAACTTTGTTGGCTAAGCTTCGAGCATTAGTGCTCATTGCTTTCCAGGATTTAACTGGCTTGTGTGTATTTTGCATTGTTTTTGTTCTGCCCACATCTTCCCGCTTGTTTTTGATGTGTGGTTTAAAAGTGTGGCTGTTTCTGATGTTATTCTGCTTTTGCAGGGGGTGACGTCCAGAGCTTGACCTTCCACATCAGTGTTCACTTTCTGCTCTAAGTACTTCAACAACTTGGCTTGTATTCCTGCTGACTGAAGAGTCTGGGAGGCACTTGACTATCTTCTCTCCATTGAACTGTGTTCCCAAGTTGGTGCCTCTGATGATGTAATCCCCAAGTATTAGTAGTTTGCTGTTTGGTGAGGTTTTCTTCATATTTGGTCGTCTAGCAGGAGATTGGGCATTGTCTGTCTCATTTAAGGGCCCTTCAGTTTCTTTGGATTGGGCATCCTCATTAGCCAAGACAGAGAAGGCATTGTGCAGGGATGTTTCCTGATGCATAGGATATCTTTGTGTCACAGATCGCAATCTACCAGAACCCACTGTGATCCATTTATTCCTGGGGTGTTTGATTCTTTGTTGGAGTGGTGGTAGACGTTGTTCAGTTTGTATCTTAGAAGAGGTGTGTTTCATTGCAGCCAATTCCTCCCTCAGTTCCACGTCCTCATTAGGCAAGGCAGAGGAGGCATTAAGCAGGGATATCTCTTGATGCATAGGATGTCTGTGTGTTACAGGTCGCAATCTACCAGAACCCATTGTGATCCATTTGTCCCTGGGGTGTTTGATTCTTTGTGGGAGCGGTGGTGGATGTTGTACAGTTTGTATCCCAGAAGAGGTGCGCTTCATTGCAGCCAGTTCCTCCCTCAGTAGGGTCACTCCTTTATGCTTGGAAGCTAGGTCTTCCCTTAGTAGAGTCAGTTCTTTATGCATGGCAGCTGACCTGAAGCACAGAGGACAAGCTCTCAAGTTCCAAATGATTTGTCTTGGAATAAACGTACCACAGTTATTGCACTGAATACTGTCAGACGGCTGCCTAGGGTGAGAACTTACACAATCTTGACGATGCATATATTCATATGATTCTAGCAAGGTATTGTGGGTATTGTAGTTCATTCACTCCCAAACACAGCTGATGACAATAATTTGAGTTGTGAAACCAAGTGGTAAGATCAATAAAATACTTCTTTTATTGATGGGGTTTAATTCACCCAGCACATGTAATGCTTGATAGCACTATAAATGAGGTTACTTGCTTGCAGTGTTTAAAAATGGATAACAAAAAGTCACAAAGTAAACCAGAAAACAACCTTCAGCTTGTCAGGCAATTAGCTAATGTTTTCTTAGCAAATAATTACCAATTACAAAGGTACAAAGAAAAGAATAAACTTTGCTGGTTAGGTTAACCTCTGCTTATTTTCCACGCAGATCTCAGCAGTGATTCTCCCCTGCTCACACACACAATCAGGTGCAGCTTTAATTACTATCAATTGACCAGCTGTAAGCCTTTAGCTGGCTGGCTGCTACTGTGTGAACCCAAATCCTGCTTTAAGTGCTGTTTGCAGTGGAAATAAAGAACAAAGTTAGGTTTCTTTGTGATGGCTGATGTGTTTGCTCATAGAAAACTAGCAATAGCATTTAGATAAAGAACAGTCCATGTAAATAGTTTCATCTGCTGTATTTCCCCCTGCATCAACAATCATAGGGTCAATATCATACATTGGCACAGATGAGTCTTTCATTAAGGCACTATCATGAGAATGCTTATTCCCTTGCTGCCATTCTCTATTATAGATAGGGTCTGGATCAGTGTTCATACCTGAGCCTCTCCTGCTATCATTATTCCTCTCTGTATAGCCTGGCCAATATGTAATCCAATTCTGATGTCCAGCCTTCCAATCTTGATCCCTGGACGCTGGATCTTCTCTCACATACCTTCTGGCCTTGGTCTGAAAGTCCCTTCCACATGCAGTCTTCTCTCTTCCAGGTAGCCACTGGTGATTCCTATCTCTGCCACTCCATTCCTCTGGCTGAATCCAGTCCAATGGACTCTGCTGGCTTTGGGAATACCTCCCAGTATGAGTACTGCCTTGGAATCTCCCAGACCTTCCAATGGCCTTTCTTCTCTTCCTTCCAGAGAGTTTCCTTCTCTCTCTATCTGCTTGGCTTTTGCTGAAGCTGTTCTTCAAACTCTCCTTGAAGCTGGGCTGGAGCTTGTAGTAACTGTTATCTGAAGAATAAGCTCTATTCTTATCCTGTTCTAATGTGTGCTGCTCCCTAACACAGCGCAGCTGTCTTGAATCAGGCCCTGCCCTTTGAGATGAGTGCTTAGGGATTACCTCATAGCTCTCTTGATTGCACACACATTCTCTCACTTCAGCCCCTCTCATGGCTGCTGGAAACCTGGTGCATTCTGGGACTGGTAGTCTTTTATGTGAAAACTCTGTTTTCTCACTTCTACCAGAACTGACAGGTTGCTTGTTCAGAGTCACATCATCTTTTCTATAGCTCCTACCTGAGCTATGATAAGCTTCCTTATCACATACCCCCCTGCTTAAGTTATTACGGACTGCTTTTACTGGTGAAACTGCTTCTCTACAGTCCGTAATACCTATGAGAGTGTTATCTTCTTGAAGCTCACTTACTTCCTGACTGGGTTTAAGGTCATTATCTACAGGCCTCTCCCTCCAAGACTTAAGTACATTAATATGGTAGGTCTGCCTACGCCCTCTGGCATTTTCTACCATTTAAGACACTGGGCTTACTTGTTTAACAACCTCCCATGGCCCCTTCCACTGTACCTCAAATTTTGGAGCAGTTCCTGCTACTTGAACCAAAACCTTTTCACCAATGCTTAATTGGCGGCTTTTGGCCTTTCTATCATACCACCCTTTCTGGCGAACTTGACTGTCCTGCAGGTTCCTCTCAGCAACCTGCGACGTCCTTTTCAAACGTGCTCTCAAGTCACGTAGAAACAGTGGCACCTCCTGACTTCCTGGTTCAGGATCAATCCATTGTTCCCTCAAAATATCCAAACAAACCCCGGGGATCCCTACCATACATCAACTCAAAAGGAGTTACACCTAGGGACACTTGAATTCTTTCCCTGCAGGCATATAAGGCAAAGGGTAATAACATATCCCATTCTTGTACCTCTCCTGCTAACCCCCTTCTCAACATTTGTTTGAGAGTTTGGTTGAATCTCTCCACCAAACCATTTGATTGTGGATGGTAGGCTGAGGTTTTCACGTGACGAATGCCAAAGGCATCCCAGACCTGGGCCAAATATTTGGATACAAAATTGGACCCTCGGTCAGTCAACACCTCTCTTGGGAATCCCACTTCACAAAACAATTTTACTAGCTCTAAAGCTATTGTTTTTGCAGAAACATTCCTCAATGGTATGGCCCAGGGAAACCTTGTTGCCTGATCTACCATAACTAGGATGTATTGGAAACCTCGGGCGTTTTAACTAATGGGCCTACAATATCCATGGCAATGCGACCAATTGGGTCTGTGATGATTGGCATGGGGATCAATGGCACCACCGGTGGGTGAGCCACTGTAACTCGCTGACATGCTGGACATGCAGCACAAAACTGGGCAGTTTCTTTGAATATACCTGGCCAGTAAAAACGCACAAGTATTTGATCCAGCGTTCCTTGCATACCTTTATGACCTCCCACTGGATGATCATGTGCTAGTCTAAGTACTAGCCCTTTGAAAGTTGTGGGTACCACCAATTGTTTACGTATGGCACCATTTCTGGGGTCCTGACTCTCTCTATATAATATGTCATTATCTAGTCTGAATCTGGGCAACTCCTCCCTGACCTCCTGAGCATACTTAAAAGCTCGGTGAGAGCTTGATCAGCTCGCTGCTCTTGTGGAAAGTTAGGAAACTTTGCCACCAACTCAGCTGGCACCCAGGGTAAACTTTGACCAGCTAACATCTCAGCCCTACCCTGTGCTCTGCAAAGTCTCTCACGCCTCTTTTGTGCTTTCAACTTTCTTACTTTACCAGATAATGGGGTTATTAAATCATCATGAGAGGGTAAATCTCCTAATAACTCTGCCTGCTCCCCCTCCTCCTTCTGCTGGCTCTCTAACTTAGCCTGCGAGCGGGTGGATACAAGGCCCCTCTTATTACCCATAGTTTTGCCCTCTTATTACCCATAGTTTTGCCTTCTGGAAGCTTAACCATCTTTTTAGCTAGGGACTGAGGACTTCCAAAGAAAGGCCCGGGAGCTATTTCCATTATTAAACCTTCTCCCTCCTTCTTTCCTAGCCCTTTCACTAGTTCCTGCTTAAATCTTGGCCAGTCCTTCCCTAGAACCAAATCAAAGGGTAGCCTAGGCACCACTGCTAATAGGACTTCCTCTTGTTTCCCCCAGGTACTTAACCTTAAGCCTATAGGTGGGATATGATGTTGCAGCACCATGAATGCATCTGATGTGAACTTGGCTTTCAGGGGTTCTAGGCACAAATCTTTCTTGGGCCTCTATCCTCTTCCAAAGCCTTTTTGACATCATACTCTGGTCTGCCCCAGAGTCTAATAATGCATTTGTGGTAATTCCTTGCACATCAACCATCAAAAGAAATCCTTCCTTGGGTTGTTTTAAATCCAGACCCATTAAACTAGTGTGTGTCTGGCATCTCTTCTCTAAGTGTCCCACTTTTCCACACTTGAAACATTTCTTTCTATTCCACTGTCTCATCTGGTTTGATACAGTACATTCATTGTCAGAAACATTCTTAATTATTCTTTTTTCTGATACAGCACATCTAGCCTCCGCATCCATCTTTAGAGGGCCACCCATTCTATGGCAAGCCTGCGTGGCTTCCAAGAATCTCTCTGCTAGCATGGTTGCCTCTCCAAGATTTTGGCAATTTTGCTGTATAAGAAAAACATTCAAATCTTTAGGTACCCCAAGCATAAATTGTTCCAGCATTATAACATCTAATAACATTTCTACTGTCTTTTGCTCAGGCTCCAACCATTTTACAGCTAGACTTCTAATTCTCTGACTCAGAGCCCTGGGTGTCTCACCCACTTTCAATGTAACAGCTCTAAACATTCGCCTATACTCTGAAATAGATAACCCTAGGCAATCTCTAATAGCTGCCTTTACATCCTTATAAATCAAAGCCTGGGCTGCTGGCATTGCTCTGTAAGCTGCTAGTGCCTCTCCAGTTAATGAGGCTGCCAGCCTTACTGCCCACTGGGTCTCTGGCCATGCTAAAGCCTGTGCCACTCTTTCAAAAGACTCTAGAAAATCATCAACATTATCTTCTGGAGTTAATTTCCCAAAATTAAATGCCCCAATCCCTTGATTGAGTCCCACATTGTCCATATGTGGTGTACCAGTACTAACTGCTGGTCTTGCATCTGTTCCACTTTGGCTCTGCAGCTGAACTAGAGCTTGCACCAGATCAAGCACTGGTTTCTGCTGTTCCATTATGGCCTTCATAGCAGTGTCCTGGGCTTGCTGTGATAGCTCCTGCTGCTTGCTGAATTGGGCTGCCATCCACTGAGCCATCTCCGTCGGATCCATCTTGACCCCTGCAAGAAAAGAAAAAAGAAAAACCCAAGAGCAGCACCTTCCAACCAGGTGTGGGTTTTTTTTTTTTTTTTTTTTCAATTACCCCCTGTGCTTACACACATCCACCACTAGACATGCCCAGGTACATATTACCTTGTCTCAGTGATGAATCCAGCTTTGCACAGGGTCTTTTCCTCTGGGACAGCTTCCTGGAACAACCACTTTTCCTCCAAAGTGCAGACGAGGGAAAAAATCTTCTTACAGCTTTAAACTTGACTTTTATTTGTAATCCACAACAAGTAAATCCTCTTGGTGCAAGAGCAATCCGAAAAACTACACCATTTGTCAGACGGCTGCCTAGGGTGAGAACTTACACAATCTTGACGATGCATATATTCATATGATTCTAGCAAGGTATTGTGGGTATTGTAGTTCATTCACTCCCAAACACAGCTGATGACAATAATTTGAGTTGTGAAACCAAGTGGTAAGATCAATAAAATACTTCTTTTATTGATGGGGTTTAATTCACCCAGCACATGTATGCTTGATAGCACTATAAATGAGGTTACTTGCTTGCAGTGTTTAAAAATGGATAACAAAAAGTCACAAAGTAAACCAGAAAACAACCTTCAGCTTGTCAGGCAATTAGCTAATGTTTTCTTAGCAAATAATTACCAATTACAAAGGTACAAAGAAAAGAATAAACTTTGCTGGTTAGGTTAACCTCTGCTTATTTTCCACGCAGATCTCAGCAGTGATTCTCCCCTGCTCACACACACAATCAGGTGCAGCTTTAATTACTATCAATTGACCAGCTGTAAGCCTTTAGCTGGCTGGCTGCTACTGTGTGAACCCAAATCCTGCTTTAAGGGCTGTTTGCAGTGGAAATAAAGAACAAAGTTAGGTTTCTTTGTGATGGCTGATGTGTTTGCTCATAGAAAACTAGCAATAGCATTTAGATAAAGAACAGTCCATGTAAATAGTTTCATCTGCTGTATTTCCCCCTGCATCAACAATCATAGGGTCAATATCATACATTGGCACAGATGAGTCTTTCATTAAGGCACTATCATGAGAATGCTTATTCCCTTGCTGCCATTCTCTATTATAGATAGGGTCTGGATCAGTGTTCATACCTGAGCCTCTCCTGCTATCATTATTCCTCTCTGTATAGCCTGGCCAATATGTAATCCAATTCTGATGTCCAGCCTTCCAATCTTGATCCCTGGACGCTGGATCTTCTCTCACATACCTTCTGGCCTTGGTCTGAAAGTCCCTTCCACATGCAGTCTTCTCTCTTCCAGGTAGCCACTGGTGATTCCTATCTCTGCCACTCCATTCCTCTGGCTGAATCCAGTCCAATGGACTCTGCTGGCTTTTGGAATACCTCCCAGTATGAGTACTGCCTTGGAATCTCCCAGACCTTCCAATGGCCTTTCTTCTCTTCCTTCCAGAGAGTTTCCTTCTCTCTCTATCTGCTTGGCTTTTGCTGAAGCTGTTCTTCAAACTCTCCTTGAAGCTGGGCTGGAGCTTGTAGTAACTGTTATCTGAAGAATAAGCTCTATTCTTATCCTGTTCTAATGTGTGCTGCTCCCTAACACAGCGCAGCTGTCTTGAATCAGGCCCTGCCCTTTGAGATGAGTGCTTAGGGATTACCTCATAGCTCTCTTGATTGCACACACATTCTCTCACTTCAGCCCCTCTCATGGCTGCTGGAAACCTGGTGCATTCTGGGACTGGTAGTCTTTTATGTGAAAACTCTGTTTTCTCACTTCTACCAGAACTGACAGGTTGCTTGTTCAGAGTCACATCATCTTTTCTATAGCTCCTACCTGAGCTATGATAAGCTTCCTTATCACAATACACGAAATGCTGAATAAGCAGTCCTAGAAGAAGAAGAAAAGAAGACGAAGGGGCGGGCCTTAACCCAAGTTGAAAGGATAGATGGCAATGAATGTGACCACTACATAGGCAATGTAGCCCCTGGGGTGGGTGGGGTGAGGGGTAGGGTGGGCGGGAACCTAAGTGTCTCTGGCCAGTAGGCTGTTCCTGAACTGGGGCACCTACAGATATCTGCTCCAAGGCTACACAGGAAAGAACTCAGTCTGAATATCCCCAAACCTAATGTATAGCCTCAGTTAACCTTATATTGGTGATATCCCCAAAAAACAAACACTTAAACTCTATATTGGTAGCTAGAAACCAGCAGAGATAATAAAGAAAATTATAGTCTTAGCTTGTGGCTTTCTGAGCACTCCAGAGTTCAGGCCCCAGTAGTCTGAATATCCAAAGACTTAATGTTTAGCCACAGTTAAACCTTATATTTATAATATCCCCAAAAAACAAACACTTAAACTCTATAATGGTAGCTAGAAACCAGCAGACATAATAAAGAAATGTATAGTCTTAGCTTTTGGCTTTCTGAGCACTCCAGAGCACATGCAGTCTGCCTTAGACCTGTATTGTGTGTCCAGGTGTGAGATGGGCTACAATCAGCACCTCCCTGGGAGCAAGCTATTCTCCTAGCAGTGCAACAGATTTAACCCTTTATTATATGGATACTTAGGCCCCAGTAGTCTGAATATCCCCAAACTTAATGTATAGCCACAGTTAACCTTATATTGGTGATATCCCCAAAAAACAAACACTTAAACTCTATATTGGTAGCTAGAAACCAGCAGAGATAATAAAAAAAATTATAGTCTTAGCTTGTGGCTTTCTGAGCACTCCAGAGTTCATGCCCCAGTAGTCTGAATATCCCCAAACTTAATGTTTAGCCACAGTTAAACCTTATATTTGTGATATCCCCTAAAAACAAACACTTAAACTCTATATTGGTAGCTAGAAACCAGCAGAGATAATAAAGAAATTTATAGTCTTAGCTTTTGGCTTTCTGAGCACTCCAGAGCACATGCAGTCTTCCCTAGATGGTTTTTTTTTTCAACCTTGAGGTGCGGAAGGGGCTGGGGAGATCAGGGTTTATTCCCCGCAGTCCGACCCTGGCCTTAGAAGGCCAGATCGGGGGTCAGGCTGCGGGGAATAAATCTTTTTCTGTGGGGCCGGCATCGCAGCTTTTAAATGGAGCCACGGTGCCATTGCAACATGACGCCATGGCCCCGAGGCTCCATTTAAAATCCTGACTGAGCTAACCGGGCAGTGCCTGTATGCACAGGACAGGACTGAATCACAGTCCCGGCCTGCACATACAAGCCTGATTGCGATTCTGGTTCCGTGGGGCCAGACGTGCCCCGTTTGTATGTCCGGCTCAGACCTGACATACAAAGGGGATGTACATGCGGGACACTACTATAATTGAAGACTTATTTATCTTTACTAGTACCTATGTTTTCCCACTTGGAAACACATATGGTGTTATCCTAAACGCCATTTAGTGGGTCTGGACGTCCGATCCGGACATCCAGCCCGCTATACGGCCAGGCAGCCTGCCGGGAACAGAGCTCCCCTTATGAACAGACGATTTGTATGGGGAGCTCTTTTCGTAGGAGGGAGGGGGAAGGACAGAGGTGGAGCGAGGATGGGCATTGGCAGACAGCGATCCTGGATGTTCAGAGCCGATTCTGAGGTCGGCCCTGTAAATCCGGTGTCAGCCATGGAGACGGGGGACTTCTTCCACTCCAAAGGTGGAATAGGTCCCCCTGGACATTGGGGGACCATGGTGCCAGATGGAGACAGAAGGTGAGGGGAAGCATGGGAAGCAGGGGAAGTCCCTCAGCCCAACCTTGGCCATGGAAGGCCAGATCGGGGGTCGGGCTGCGGGGAAAGAAGACTAGTTTCTGCGGCTAGGGATCATGACTCCTAAATGGAGCTGCAGTGCCAAAGCAATGGGATGCCATTGCACTGTGGCTCCATTCAGGAGCCTGACTGAGTTAGCCGGGTATGTGGACTGGAAATGTGTCCGATTGGAATCGGAGCCCCGTCTGAATGTCCAGGCCGTAGACCCGATTCTGATCCCGCAGGCACATCTAGTCCCCGCGGAATCAGAATTGAGTCTACCTTTGTACGCCCTGATACTGATCGGCTGCACAGGGTCTGGACAGCCAGCACAGGATGCCCCTCATACGGGGGGTAATTCTATAACAGGGCAGCTACTTAAGCACTATTTATAAAGACACATAGGCGCCTATCAAGGTTACTTTGGAAGCTCTATTCATGATTTAGACATCTGAAAATAGGCAGAGATGTCTCAAGAGTCATTTTAAAAACCAGGACAATGGATGTCCCCAGCATTAGGAAATCTGAATAGGGGCATGATGGAGACTTGGTGTGGAGGCTCCCAGGAAGTCACTTCCTGATCATAGAAACATCCTGGACATCCGGCGTTATGTCTAAGTTCAGACCTGCTCCAAACATAAATAAGCATTGAGAAAGTGTTCCTTTTGGCAGAACAATATCCAGAAGAAAGCACTCCAGCATCCCCAGTATTCAGCACAGTTTCAATGATAGCAGCAGTGAGGTCATGTCTGCACTTTGAAGTGCCTGCTTTTTTACAGACGTGCTTGCTTAGACATCACAGATTGCACTTGGACGTCATTTCTTAAATCTCCTTCTAAGTGCTCAAGTGATTTTGCTGAGTACTAGAGATGATGGTGTTTTGTCCAGGTTCCTTGGAGTGCCCCAGCCATGCCTCTACCACACCCCTGTTCAGACTTGGATGTCCTCACGCTGAGGACATCCACAGACCCCTGATCTGACCTTCCATGGCCAGGGTTGGGTTGCAGAGAATCCCCTGCACCCTCTTACCTTTCTGACATTGCCCGGGCTTTCCCCCTCCTCCTTCTCAGCCTGCCCTTCCCAAGCTAATTCATCTTCTTACCACACCTTTCCCTTCTTCCTTACTCCTGGGTAAGGTGGGACTACAGAGTTACTTACCCCCAATTATCCTCTCACTGTGTACCCATACAGGTTGGCAGAAGGAGACATATTTAATCAGACATCATCTCCTGCTGCCATGGGCACCAAATCTCGCAGAACTTTCTGTGGGAATTAACTCCATAGCAACAAGAGATGACATTAATTAGACGCTTCTCCTGATGACAATTGAGACAGCAGTGTGCTGTAGGGAAGGAGATAGGAGCTGGCAATGCCAGAGCTTATCTAGTTCCAAGAGGGAGATTTTAGGTCAGTCCTGGATTTTTCATAAGCCTTCCATACAAAGCAGCCTGGCTTTTGTTTTATTTCGCCAACAACTTTTCAAATAGATTCTTGGTGCTCAACTATCGTTATGTGTCTCCTGGATATCAATTGTTTTATCACTATATATTTCAGAAAGGCTTTCACCAATGAGTTCAGGCTTCTCAGGAGTTACATCTCCCAGAATTACCACGAGCTCACTTTTCTTTCCCTGCTAACCAGATAACTGAAATCTAGAACATTTGTGATTCAAGTAACCTGGTTTTAACTGTCTCCCTAGATCTCTCTTGCACATTTAACCTTGTTAATCATGACTGTTTGCACTCACACCTTCATTCCACTGGAATTTGTGGAAAGGTCCTTCAGTAGTTTTGGTCCTTTCTGACAGATTGTTCTTTCTCTGTTCATGCCTCACAGTCTCTTTCTCTTAGATGTGGTGTTTCCCAAGGCTCGATTCTTGCTCCCTCACTCTTCAGCGTCTTCCTGAGTCCCTTACTTACATTGGTACAAAGCACAGATGTCACCATCTCCGTATATGCAGATGACATTCTTGTTTCATTTATGGACAGTATCACTCTCCAGTTTCACCCTAATTCATCATTTTTTTAATATGGTTGCAGACTGGTTACAAGAAAGTTGTTTGCAGTTAAATCCTATCAGGTGATTCTCTGGCACCCAACATTGCTCCAATAATCAGGGGACAACTGGTTCCAGTGGCCTCACAATTTAGATACACAGGCATCCTCGTGGTCTAAGAGCTCTCCTTTACCCAGCACATTAGTCATGTGGTTAAATTCATTGCACCATTTCTGGGTGAATCATCAGCACAAACCACTGTAGTTCTCTAGACTTGACTACAGTAACTCTGTCTTCGCTGGTCTGTCTTGTGTGGGGCTGAAGGGGCTCCAAACAGTACCAGACACTGTTATTTGTATACTTACACATGCCCATAGATACGCCCATGTAACCCACTGCTCTTCCAAATCATTGGCTTCCTGTTGAAATCCTTGTTCTGAATTTTAAGGCCTTGCATCAGATGGCCCCAGGCTGTTTATCTTTTTTAATTATTCCATACTGCCTGGTCTGCTCTCTACAATCAGTACATGGAAATAAATTATGCCTATCCTCTCCAATCCAAGCACGGTACGAGTCCACGCAACATCCAGCCTTTTCTTTCCTTGCCCCTCTTTTATGGAAAGGACTACCTCCTAAGTTTCACCTTCAACTTTCTCTCAAATGTTCTAAGGCAGACCTTAAGACTCATTTATTCAAACAAGCATTCAAGCTTTCTGATGAACTGGGCTTCACTGGAATAACAAGAGTGTGGTTGTAGTGACCCCATCTGAAAGACTATTTGTTTACCGACTCACTAGAGTAATTGCTTTTTCTGTTTTGTGTGATCACTGCATATTTCTCTCTTTGATTCTTTTTCTCCTGTCTTGTCAAATGATTGGAGTTCCTTTATACCCCTTTGACATCTTTTTTATTTGAGTTTGTAAACCACTTTCCATACCAGGAAGGCCATGGGGCCACGTACCGAGTGGCCGCCGTTAACCGGGGGGGGACGGCATGGTGAGTGGTCCCGGCGAAGCGGCGGCCCGGGTGCTGGGTAACAAGACGCGAATGGCGTCTTACAAATGCATTGGCCCCCGCGGGTTGAGTGAGGGGCGCGGGAGCCAATGAGAGGCGGAGGGAGTCTCAGCAGGGGTTGGGTTAGGAAGGGGAAGGCCGGTGGTGCTGGTGAGTGCGAAGGTCGGAGATGGATGTGGCTGGTGTGTCTGCTGTGCAGGGAAGAGGGATTGGAAGGCAGGAGAGAGACCGGTGGCTGGCGGAGTCAGCAGCTGCGGCGGCGGTAGTCAAGAGGGCTTGGTGGGAGAGCGGGGAGAGAAGCGGTTGCAAACGGAGTGCCAGTAGGAGAGGGTGAGGAGCTTCAGGCCACGTGGAGGTTGAGACGGCACCATTGTGGTAACAGGCAAGTTACTTGGCAGGATAAGGGGTTCAAAAAAATAATAAGAAATAAATAATAAGAAAATAAATAAATACATAAGAAAAATAACACAGGTACACTACCAAAAAACTGCCTCCAGTTTTGCAACTGATTCCTATAGATTTTGGGGTGCTGAATCCAGGAAAAATAGCCAAAATGTTCCATCACGTCACGTTTTCTTGCAAAATTAGATTTCTTACCCATATAAGGAATGTTCACATAATTTCTTTTTAGCCGACTGCAGTTTATTTTCTTGGCCCAAAATAGAGGTTGTAATGGTTAACTAACTAGAAACACTCCCTCATGATATTTTAGAGTGTTTTGTATTCATTTTATACATTAACAGGACAATTGGGAGGCGGGGGGCTAAATCCAGTACTCGCGCTGGCGCATGTTCTTTCCTGTTCGCCTCGCCTCGTTAGCTCGCTCAAACACGGTGGTTGCGACATGAACGTTCCTGTCAAATTTCAGTTTCTTGCAAGTTCATTATTACCTTTTGTTTGCTCAGTCGTAATCCAGCTTTATTCCGAAGTGGTTCACTACAGTTGTAGTTTGCAGTGCTGTGTATTTGTGATGGCTCACAGAGCCAGAGGTTGCGTCAACTCTCCGGACAGTTTTTGTTTTATATGTGGGGAATATACCGTGAAAAGCGGCAGAGGAACATTTCTGCATTTATTAAAAAAGTATATTTCGCCTATTTCGGTTTGAAGTTAGGCGATCAAGACAAACCGTGGGCTCCTCACAAAGTGTGCAAGACATGTGAGGAAGATCTACGCTTATGGATGAAAGGTAAAAAACAAGCATTTCATTTCGGAATACCTATGATGTGTCGTGAACAAAGAGACCACAGCAGTGAATGCTATTTTTGCTCTTGCATTGTGAAGGGATACAACTTAAAAAAATAAGAACGTAATAAGTTACCCCAACCTTCCCTCAGCAATTAGGCCTATGCCTCATAGCAACGAAGTACTTGTGCCTGAACCACCAAAATCTTTGGATCATATTTGTGTGGACGGTTCTGATCATGATGAGACTCATCAGATGGCTTTTCCCGATGAGTCCAGTACTTCCAAGTCTGAAACTGAACCAGATCCGAAACCTGAACTTTTCTCTCAAGCTGAATTGAATGATTTAGTCCGGGATTTAGGACTCCCAAAAGATGCTGCCCAACTGCTAGGTTCTCGGCTTAAACAGAAAAATCTATTGTCACCAGGGAACAACTTTTTATTGGTACCGCAACCGCGAGACACAATTTTTGAAGTATTTCAGCAAAGAGGAAGATTTGGTATTTTGCAACGATATATACGGAGTGATGGAAACGTTTAAACTCAAGTATGATCCTGCTGAATGGCGGCTGTTCATTGATTCGTCAAAAGACAGCATAAAAGGTGTTTCTTCTTCATAATGGCAACACATTCGCTTCAGTTCCTATTGCTCACTCTGTTATTCTCCAAGAAAAATACGAGAATTTGGCCCTGATTCTTCAGAAGATTCGTTATGATGAGCATAAGTGGATGATTTGTGGAGACTTTAAAATTCTATCCATGCTATTAGGGCAGCAATCCGGTTTCACCAAATATCCCTGCTTCCTTTGCTTGTGGGATAGCCGGGCCTGCGACCTACACTGGGGGAAAAAGGACTGGCCAATTCAGGAGTATTTGAGACCCGGTGAGAAAAATGTTCTTCATGAGAGCTTGGTACCTCATGATTAATTCTATTACCACCTCTCCACATTAAGTTGGGTCTCATTAAGCAATTCATCAAGTCCCTTCCAAAAGATGGTGAGTGCTTTCGGTACCTTTGCTCAAAGTTCCCCCGACTTTCTGAAGCAAAGCTAAAGGAAGGAGTGTTTGTTGGCCATGATATAAGGAAACTCATTTCAGATGGAGCATTCGCTGAAACGATGTCTGAGAAGGAAAAAGAAGCCTGGGATTCCTTCAAGGATGTTCTCAAATTCTTGGGGAACAGGCGGGATGAGAACTATAAGGATATTGTTGCCAGGATGCTCAATGCCTTCAAAGAACAAGGCTGTAACATGAGCCTGAAAGTCCATTTCTTGCACTCCCATGTGAACTACTTTCCCGAAAACTTGGGGGCGTACAGTGAAGAACAAGGTGAAAGGTTTCACCAGGACATCAAGGACGCAGAGAGAAGGTACCAAGGAAGATGGAACACCACTATGATGGCTGATTTCTGCTGGTTGCTGCTGCGGGAAACCCCAGATGAAAAATACGCCAAGCAGCGCACCAAGAGAAGCATTCGGGGGGAAGAAGAAACGGGCCCACCAGGAGATTGACCCAAGAATGACTTTAAAATCTAAACTGTGTTGACAAATATCGTGTTTTTACTAAACTTTGAAATAAAAATTTGCTAATTATTACCACAGTGTCGTATCTCATTTATTAGAATTTTATTTTCACACCATCGGGTGTTTGTCTTCATGTATTGCACTGGTGCGGTTTGCGTTTTCTATTCTTACATACATACCTGTACAACATTTTTGCACATTTCTTTGCTTTGCTTTGTGTCTAACCTCGCTCTTATATACTCAATGTTTGTGCACATGTATGTGGCTGTTTTAAGTGCAGACAATTTTGCTACCATCACAGTGTGTTTTGTTGACATTACTCTATTCTTATGTGCTGCCTTGTTACAATTTTCTTTATTCTTATTTGAATAACTACTAAACAATTAGTATAAAGAATTCATCCAAGAAACTTTTATCTCGATCGCACTCAATCTGAAACGTTCACCTCAAACTGCTATCCCAATGTAGCAAAAAATCTGTACGTGATGGAGCAAATTGGTTACCAGATTTGGATTCAGCGCACCAAAAAACGTAAAAATCAATCGAAACATTAGAGGCAGTTTAAAAAAAAATTTTTTTAGTGTACCTGTGTAATAGAGGTAAACATTTGTATAAAGAACGGTTTTGTGAATTGAAGAATGCATCGCATGGGCCAGGGGAGGGGGCAGGACGGGGGTTCGGGGCCAGTGGTCATCAGGCCATGGCAGCCTGGGGGGAGGAGGTGGAAAGTGGGCGCATGGTTTGGGGGGCAGGGAACGGGGGAGGGGGTCAAAAGGGGAGAGGGGATCAAGGCTGAGGAAGGAAAGGAACTGCCGGCAGGGGTACGGGGGCAGTGGGAAGAAACAGGCGGGGGGAGGGAGCATCACGGGGGCAGAGGGAGGTTAGGGGGGGGAGTGGGCCTCAGATGGCCATGAGTTGGGGGGGGAGGACGGATTAGGGGTGCCCCGGAGCGTGGGGTTCAGGTGCAGTGCAGGGTACTGGGGAGCTCCCTAGCATAGGCTGGGCGGGCCTGGGACTGCCAGGGCCAAGACCAATTCCCCAGGGTTGGAAGACAGCACAGAAAGGGGGCAGGCCGGGTTTGAGAGGCAGGGCCTAGCTGGTATGGCAAACTGGCCCGGGATACCGGGCGGCAATTACCCGGCGGCCTGGAAGCACTGGCGTGGAGGGGGACAGGGCTCATCTAGGGCGGAGTGGCTGGGGGTGTGGCAATCTCCTTGGGCCATGGCTGATTCCCCTTTGCCCTTTGCTGCCTTATCTCCGCAGATACCCCCTGGATTGCAGTACACGTTGGGACAAGGATTGAACAGTCCAGGGCGACAGGATAACATGGCGGAGAGTCTGGCATGAAGTCATCCGGTGGAAGGAATGACAGCAGAGCGGGAAGCAGCATCCCAGATGGAGTCGGAGCGGCAGGAGCCAGGACAGAATGCAGAGGCAGCGGGGCCAAAAATAAGTGTTGCAGGTGAGTTAACAGCGGAACAAGGGGAAGGGGGTGCTTCTCATAAGAGGGGCGTTCGATGGTGTTGGAGGGAAGGCAAAAAAAAAACGAAAGCATTCATGTCGACGGTGTCATAGGTCAAGGTCTTCCTCCTTGTCATCATCCGCTTCTTCGTCAATGTCGTCAGAGGCAGCGGAAGGAGCGCGTAACGTGAGTGACACGAGTGCAGAGGGGGCGGGGTCAGATGGGCTGACACCTACGCTGGCAGCCTTTTCGGAATTATGGGAAGGGGTGCCAAGGAATTTGCATCGAAAGATCAAGAAGAGGCGGTATATAGACATTTTCCGGCTGTTGGAGGGAAGAAAGCGGTCAGGGGACAGTAAGAAGAAGAGGAAGGAAGATGAGAAGGCGGGGAGGGTCAGGAAGGTAGCACGGAATGTATTAAACTGGACTATAGCCTTTTTGCATCTAGCTAGCGTATGGGGGCATCAGCATCCTGGACACTATGGTATGTTGTTAGCTTATGCAGACTCTATTTTGGAAGCGGCCCAGACGCATGAAGGTTGGGCTTGGCTCAACTATGATGAGAAGTTCCAAGATAAGATGGAAGAAAACCAGCTTTTGTCCTGGGGGACACAAGATATTAATTTATGGTTAACACAGATGGCAGCCAGGCCGGGTGGTGGGGGGTTGAGCGGAGCAAAAGGATGACTAGCAGCTATGTCAGGGGTGGGGCAGTCCTTTCGGGTGGGTGGGACGCCCGTGGTTCAGAGAACGGTCGGGGCAGGAACTGGAGACATTTGTTGGCGATTCAACAAGTCTTCGTGCCCCTTTCCGGATTGCAAGTTCCGACATGCTTGCTCCGTATGTAATGGGGGGCATTCCGCCCTCAAATGTGTCAAGAAAGGGGCGGTCGGTACTACTGTGCCGGTCACCAAACAGTAGGACATTATTGGGTTTAGCTTCGACACCAATTAGGATTAAGGCTTTAAGACCGTGGCTTAGGAAGTACTCCAGGCACAGGGACAGGGTGGTGCTGGAGGAGGGATTTCAGTATGGTTTCAGGATTCCGGTAGTAGGAACGGTGGTTTCAAAAAAAAAGCTCAGAATTCTCCCTCAATTAAGCATTTTGCCCATATTGTGAGGGATAAATTGGCAGCGGAGCTTGAGTTGGGCAGGGTAGCTGGCCCCTTTGCGGAACAGCCATTTGCGGATTTTGTGGTTTCCCCGTTGGGAATTATACCAAAAAAAGAACCGGGAAAGTATCAGTTAATTCATAACTTGTCCTTCCTGGTGGGATCTTCGGTGAACGACCATATCCCAAAAGAATTGTGTGCGGTGCGCTATGCATCCTTTGATGAGGCGTTGGAATTGGTAAGAAGATGCGGCCAAGAGTGTTTGATGGCAAAGGTGGACATCAAATCCGGGTTTCGTTTGTTGCCAGTGCACCCGTCTGCATTTCATTTGTTAGGATTTTGTTTTGAAGGAAAGAGTTATTTTGATAAATGCATGCCAATGGGTTGTTCAGTTTCCTGTGCTTATTTTGAACAGTTTAGTACGTTTATGCATTGGGCTTTCGTGGAGCAGGTCGGTTGTGCGAATGTAGTACATTACCTGGATGACTTCCTGTTTGTAGGGGAGGCACAGTCTAGGTGCTGCCAGGAGTTACTGGACAGATTCGGACAGTTGTCCCGGGCATGGGGCATTCCGTTGGCAGCGAGAAAAATGGACGGCCCTTCGAAGTGTATCACATTTCTAGGGGTGGAGTTGGATACCGTGGCCATGGTGGCGCGATTGCTGATGGATAAAGTGAGGAGGCTGCGTGTATTAGTAGCGAACGTGATGGGATCGAGTAAGATTACCTTGAGAGAAATCCAAGCCTTGATAGGCTCCCTCAATTTTGCGTGTAGGGTAATTCCGATGACAAGGGTGTTTCTACGTAGATTTGCGGCAGCTACAGCGGGGGTGACTAAACTTCATCACCGTATTAGAGTGACAAGGAGCATATGGGCCGATTTGGGGGTATGAGATGAAGTTTTGAAAGATTTCAACGCCTCCATGGTTTGGAGGGAAGCTGAGATTTCCAGTTGTGACTTGCAGTTGTTTACTGATGCAGCAGGTGGTCTGGGCTTGGGTATCTATTTTGGTGACTCCTGGTATACAGCGGGTTGTCCGCCAGCATGGCATGAGGCAGGCTTAACCAGCAATATAATTTTCCTGGAGTTGTTTCCGATTTTGGTAGTATTGGAACTGTGGCCGGACAGGCTTCGCAATCGCAAAATTGTTTGGTGGTGCGACAATGCGGCTGTGGTCAGAATGATCAACCATTATGCTCCGCGCTGCATGTTCGTAGCGGCTTTAATGCGGGAGGTGGTGCTAGCTTGCTTGCGATTGAATGTGGTAGTGAAGGCTCATCATATTTCTGGGAGTACTAACAAGATTGCTGATGCTCTTTCCCGTTTTCAGTGGGAGCTGTGTCGGACTTTGGCGCCAGAGGCAGAAGCAGTAGGAACGTTGGTCCCGGAGCACTTATGGCAGATTGGCCTCAGGAAATGATGGACCTGCTGCAGAGTTCAGTGTCAGCGGCGATGTGGGTGGCATGTCGACGAGGCTGCAGCTGCATGATGGATTTCCTGGTGGAACGGGGATGGCAGCGGGGACCGGTGTCGGAGCAGCTCATGGGTCAGTATGTCATTGCAACGAAGAATGTGGGATTATCGCGGGCAACGGTGCATACGCAATTAGCGGGGTTTTCCTTTTTCTCAAAGGCAGTGGGGTGGGGGGCAGCGGGCGGGGGATTTTTGACTCTCAGGCTGCTGCAAGGGTGGGAACGGTCACTTCCTGCTCAGGGCGACAGTAGGCGACCTATTATGCATGACTTGCTGGTGCGGTTGTGTGCAGCATTGCCTCAGCTTGCAGCGTCCTCTTATGAAGGCAGGCTTTTTCAAGCAGTCTTTTCTGTGGCCTTTTTTGGCACCTTTCGAGTTGGGGAGCTGGTAGCTGAGTCCAGCCGGGCCAGAGTAGCTGGGGGCTTGCAAATGCAGCAGGTAAAGTTGGCGGGAGATGAATTACGAATTCGGCTGGTGAGATCCAAAACGGATCAGAGGGGAAAGGGAACTTGGGTGGTTTTGAAGGCGGTGGGCAGTTCTTTGACGTGTCCAGTAGCTTCAATAAGGGCCTACTTACGAGTAAGGCCAGTTGGGGATGGCAGTCTCTTTATGCATGAGGATGCTCGGGTTCTGACACGATTTCAGTTTGCAGTGGTTTTACGGCTTTCGCTGTGGCGGATTGGAGAGGACCCTCGCCAGTTTGCACCACACTCCTTTAGAATCAGTGCAGCTGCGGCGGGGCTTCCGGAGCGAGAGATACAGCGGATTGGCAGATGGAGGTCCCAGGCGTCCCAGGGTTATGTGCGCTTATAAGTTCCCTAGTGCTGCTAACTGCCAAAACGTTTTTTTGCAGATTTGGGTGATTGGCCACTCATTTGTATACTGGGCTGGTCGACAAGCAGCAATATGGCCGGTAGGGCCGAAAAACAGATTTCAGGCTTCGGAGGTGACCGTATCATGGCTGGGTGAGCGCAGCCTCCGATGGATGCAGCTCTTGCCTTTGCTGCGGTACCACAAGCATGACAAGGGGTCACCAGCCATCCTATTGATACATCTGGGAGGCAACGACCTCGGGTCTTGGACTTGTAAGCAGTTGATCAGAGCAGCACACAAGCACTTGTTTGAGCTGTTATTGATGTTCAAAGAAGTGGTTCTCTTATGGTCTGATATCCTCCCAAGGCCTGCTTGCTGGGACAATCGGAGGTGGTCGAGGGGGTTAACAAAAATTAATCGACAAATTGGCTGCTGGGTTTGTGATCACGGCGGGTACCAAACTTTGCATCCTTGGGTCAAGGTGGGCTGTGCCGGTCTATATAGGCAGGATGGAGTACATTTATCCCCGGTGGGGGTGGATTTGCTCCTGAATGATTGGCAAGAGGATGTTATGCAGGGAAGGGTAGCTGGTTGCAGCTTGGGATTGGGGGGCGGTGCAGGGACATGCGTCACCTGAGCCGGTGGCGGGATCCCAGAGGTTTCCAGGGTCTGGAGCCAGAGGCAATGCTTAGGGCGGGGGTAGGGTACCCCCGACCTGAACAATCCCTCGGGGCTTTTGCTAATAATATGGTGAAACCGGAAGAGGGGAGATATGCAAATAGCCGTGGCCCGGACATGGCGGAAGTGGAAATGACGTCAGCTTGCTACTCACATGGCTGGTGAGGACTCATTCCACGGTTATGATATTTATGATTTGGTTTGGAAATGTTGTTTGGCTATTGTTAAAAGGTTAATAAAGCTGCAACCAGTTTAATTCCCAAATGTGTAGTAGAGTTATTATTGAATGGGGGAAAGTGGAGAAGTGGGGGAAAGGAAGGTGGGGATGGTAGTTGGAGCACCACGTCCGCCGTATCTCGGTTATGGGGAGGCCATGGGGCCACGTACCGGGCGGCCAACATTAACTGGGGGGCGGCGTGGTGCGTCATCCCGGCGAGGTGGCAGCCTGGGTGCCGGGTAACAAGATGCAGATGGCGTCTTACAAATGCATTGGCTCCCGTGGATTGAGTGAGGGGCGTGGGAGCCAATGAGAGGCGGAGGGAGCCTCAGCAGGGGTGGGTTAGGAAGGAGAAGGCCGGCGGGGCTAGTGAGTGCGAGGGTCAGAGCTGGAGGTGGCTGGCGTCCCACCCTCCCACCCCATTCTTGGGGTTGGGGAGGCTAGGGGTAAGCGGGATTGCAGCTGGAGGGGTGTGGCGGGATCCCAGAGGTTTCCGAGGTCCAGAGCCGGAGACAATGCTTAGGGCGGGGGTGAGGTACCCCCAACCCAGACAATCCCTCGGGGCTTTTGCTAATAATATGGCGAATCCGGAAGAGGGGGGTATGCAAATAGCTGTGGCCTGGACATGGCGGAAGCGGAAATGACGTCACCTTGCTACTCACATGGCTGGTGAGGACTCGTTCCGCGGTTATGATATTTATGATTTGGTTTGGAAATGTTGTTTGGCTATTGCTAAAAGGTTAATAAAGCTGCGACCAGTTTAATTCCCAAATGTGTAGTAGAGTTATTATTGAATGGGGGGAAGTAGAAAAGTGGGGGGAAGGAAGGGGGGGTGATGGTAATGGTAACACCACGTCCGCCGTACCTCGGTTACCTAAAAAGATGGTATAGTAAATGAAATAAACCGTAAACTATTATTCCAAACTCCACCCCAGATAGTGCCAAGATGGTTAGAGGAAATATTTAGTGATGCTTTCTGGATAGCACTGATGAATATTGCATTTCCCACCACTTTTTTTGATTAGTAAGTTATGCTAAACAGGTAAGTGCTTTTGAATGCTGGGCCCCTAGATTCTTAGAAGGCTATGATAGCTTTCAAAAGATCAAAAAAAATATATTTAAGTTTTATGAACCTTTAGAAAAGGAACACTTCAGTGGCCTGAAAAATTCATGTACAATATTGTTTTATTGGTCCCTTAAAGGGTACCATACACCATTAGAGTTAATGTTACTTTTCCTTTGTTACATGTAACAAATTATAAGAAACCTTTTTGTAAGTTATAGAATCCTTTTTTTGCAGATCATTTTCTTAAAGGCACTCTTTACATCCTTGTTTCTTACACTGTAGATTATTGGGATAAACATGGGATTTGTAAAGGTGAAAGCCAGAACAAACAACCTATTTTTATCCCAGGAAAAGGTGGATTTAGGCCGTAAGTATATGAAGCTTAGACAAGCATACTGTAGAATCACAAAAGTCAGGTGAGAGGAGCAGGAGGAAAATGCTTTGCGCCTTCCCTCAGTGGTGCGAATTTTAAGGATTGCTGAAATAATTAAGATATAAGAGAGCAATATTAACAGGAAAGGGACACTAAATAATATTAAACTGAAAATATTTATTATTATACGATAGATGTGGGCATTAGTGCATGTTGAAGCTAGCATTAAAATTTGTATAATATCACAATAGAAATGACTGATTTCCCTAGATCCGCAATAGGGCAACCGAAAAACTAGAACAATATCACTCACTGACACCAGAAAACCAGTCATGTATGAGCCAGTCAGCAGCTTAAAGCAATATGTCTCTGTCATGATCGTTTTATAACGCAGGGGATTACAAACAGCTATGTAGCGATCATAGGCCATGACCACCACAAGGAAAATCTCTGAGGTCCCAAAGCCAATGAAAAAAAACATTTGGGAAGCACAGCCAATGAAAGAAATTGTTTTATGCATTGCTAAGAAGTTTGTCAACATTTTGGGGATGATAGTACACGAATGACAAACTTCTAGAAAGGACATATTCCACAGAAAGAAATACATGGGTGTATGAAGACCAGAATCATAGCATATTACAAGCATTAATATGACATTTTCCAACAGAATTATGAAATACAGGAAGAAAAATGCCCCAAACAGTACTGTGTGCATCTCTGGGATGTTGGAGAATGCTAGGAATACAAATCCAGACTCAACAGTTTCATTATTTATCTCCATTCAGTCCATGCAGTTATCTATTGAAAAAGAGAAAAAGAGAGAAAAGAACAATGATTATAAAAATTGCAGAAACTTCAAGGAGAAATTACATTAATGTGAATGGAAACACTGTTTCTGGAAAAGAGTCACCTCAACTTGTTAGTCACCTGGTGGTTTTCAGTGTATCACAGCAGTTTGCATTCATTCAAAAAATATTTTAAAAAACGCATAATTTGCATTGCACATGCTTTTCTCCAATGATGTATTGAATCCAAAAATATATTCACTCTAAATTTAAACTTTAAAGGCACATGAATAAACTTCATATTTTTTAGTTTTCTACTTTTCTGAATTTCACTTGAATGCCAATTTTCATTTTTTTTATCATGAAATCTTGTATTGTTTCAATTTATGAAGCATAATACACTTTTAGCCAGAAAATAATATGCCAAATACAAAGTTCTTAATATATTTCTAGAGCATCACGGCTCTTTAATAATCTTTATTATCATTTTAGCCTGAGTAATCTATGGGACATGTTTACTATATGTTAAGTTAATGCACGCTAAGTGTCACTGCACCCATAGAAATAAAATGGTTCTGGCATTTAATCCCTTTAGTAGACAGGCCCCTATGAGAGAGGACTATTTGAGAAAAGTTGGAATAACCATTAACTCAGTATCATTTTTCCAACAGTGGCCAAACTGGGTAAAAAGTGCTTGGCAGGATCTTAGAGGTATGTTTATTAAACCGCGGTAAAGGAGCAAGTGTGCCTTTAGTGCCCTCTAATGGTGCACTTGCACCCTTAGTGCATCCAAAAAGAGAGTAGGCGTCCATGGGGCAGAGAGTTGGGGTCAATGGGTGGGGAGTGGGGGTGAACAAGGCTTGCTCCCTTGACAAAAGGCACCTTAATGGCAAAGGAGGGTGCATGTGGGTCATGCAGGGTGGGCGGGGGCGCTGGTGCACAGGGTGGTGCTCTGTACTTTCTAATTTCATAATACCTTCTTTATAATATGGCGAACACAACTGCACACAATATTTAAGGTACAGGCACAACATGGAGTTATACAAAGACATTTAAATATTCTCTGTTTTATTCTCCCTTCCTTTCCAAGTAATTCCTAACACTGTTTGTTTGTTTTTTTATTGCTGGTACACACTGTGTCATGGCCTTCAATATATTGTCCACAATAATTTTTATGTCATTTTCCTGGATGGTGACTCCTAATATAGAACCTGACATTTTCATAAGAACATAAGAAATGCCATACTGGGTCAGATCAAGGTCCATCAAGCCCAGGATCCTGTTTCTAACGGTGGCCGATCCAAGTCACAAGTACCTAGCAGTTTCCCCAAAAGACACAGAGGTTCCATAATGCTTGTATTTGGGCAAGCAGTGGATTACCTGGGTCTTCCTTAATAATGGTTTATGGACTTTCCTCTAGAAACTTGTCCAAACCTTTTTTTTAAAACCAGCTACTGTATACTAACAGCTTTCACTACATCCTCTGAAAACAAATTCCAGAGTATGATTTCATGTTGAGCGAAAAAATATTTTCTCTTATTAGTCTTAAACGGGTTACACTGTAGCTTCATTACATGACCACTACTGTTTCTACTTTTTGATATACTGGGGTAAATTGACTGTCTAAAAATTACCCTTACACCATCTGGCTAAAAGTATGTGTGAGATTGCATTGTGAACGAACTATTAGATAGAATAAGGGAGGCATTCCCAGGGACGTGTTTTGGGGGATTGGAAAACAACACGTTTACGGGCATTTTTTCTAAAGAGTAGCATAAGGTTAGCTTGTGGTTTCAATGTGGCTCTTCAAACTAGCTAGGGGCACCATGCTAAATAGCCCATGCTTCCTTGATAGCGTATGTCCAGGTGGAGATTGGATGGGATGCATAGATGCAACTAAAGCCATCTCAATGGGAGTTAGTTCCTCCAGAGCCAGTTTGCCACACTGGAGTGTGGTAACTGTAAGGAGATGGATGGACCCACCTCCTATAGTTATCCCAAAACCCCATGCTAGCAACACGGTCTACACATGCATTAACTGTGCAGGGGTTAGTAAACATGCTAGATTCGATTTTCATATCTACACACACCTTTTTCCAACAAAATTGTCTGCAGAGGAAGTCCACAATTTATTTGCACTCTATGAGCAATTTTCCAAGGGTTAGTATATGAAAATTAGGTTGAAGGTCCACAGATACAATGCCTTCAACAGGCTTCCCACCTAAACAGTTTTTTAAATTTGCCCCCAAAATTTGTGCAAGCCTTAAAGTATTCATCCCATTTAGTAAAGGCTATTGCAGGCAGGCAGCAACAAAGCATCCCAGAAAGAAACAAGGAGGAAATTGATTCTAGTGACTACTTGTGATCCGGTATCTATGATGAACTAAAACATTTTTTTTCAGCTTTGTGTCTATGAGAATAATGCTCAGTATTTAAAGTCTTTCATATGCTTCAATGGAGTTAGACATTGGGTCACTCTAACAAACGCTTCAGCTGTTTAGTTAAATTAAATTCCAAAGACATTATTCTTAAAAACAAAACACGACTCTTTATATTTGTGGATATCCTGCCATATACTTTAAGGTATACAAAAGGCTAAGATGCTTTCCTCATTTTCAACTGAAATCCTTAAATAGTTAGTTTAACCAATATTTGAAATATGGAGGATATAGCATGCTCGTATTATCTCACTTTGCTCATCTCCTTTCTGTTGTGCTAAAAATCAAACATCCCATGCAGTTAAAAACAGAAAATTTCCCACACGGAGATATTCTTCTCCCAAAATAGCTACTCACTTTATATAAAGAGAATTAACTTGAAATTCTATTCTTGGTCCAATTTCCAGAGCAAAAGAATATTTTCTCCTTAAAATGAGAAACAATTCTATCTTGGCTGAATGATTAATAAGTCATAGGGAAAGGCATCAGGAATCTATAAATGTGTTTCGGGACCTTTAGGGACCAAAGCCTTAAGGATCAGCTCAGTACACAGAGGCTGTCTCAAATATGAATAGTTGTTCTTCATTTAAACCTTTGTGTGACGGAGTACACATATGCTCTAGTGATTGATTGACGGAATGAAATAATATAAGGGAGCTCTTATTTATCCTTACTAGTACCTATGTTTTCCCACTTGAAAACACATATGGAGGGTAATTCTATAACAAGGCACCTACTTAAGCGCTATTTATAAAGATACGTAGGCACCTATAGGGGTTATTTTGGAACCTCTATTTATGATTTGAACATCTGAAAATGGACATAGAGATGTCTCCAGAGCCATTTTAGAAGTCAGGTCTGTGGATGTCCTCAGCATTAAGATGTCCAAACCTGAACAGGGGCATGATGGAGATGTGGTTGGGGGAGCAAGGACGGCCCAAAGGGTGTGCAGGGCTATATGTGAAGACTCATTGTGGGTCCTCATTTGCATAAATATTTGCATAATGTTAACATGCATTAACGTTTAGTAAACATGCCTCTTAATGAGTATCTGGATAACTATACTCCAGTGACAACTGCCAGGCACATTAGGAAGCACTATAAACACTGCCCATTTAGAACCTATAGCAAACCCGCCGTATCATAACAGCACTACCAGGACTCACAAACCATCAAACCCTATCTATCAAAAGGCAACACTGTAAATATTAAACCAATACATCTCCTACTGGGGAAAGAGAATAAGTGGCACTGTCACATAGAAACTACATGAGCAGAATACCGCAGTTCGGTTACACATGGAGAGCATAGACCATCACCACACAAAGAATAACAGATCACAATTTAGAAATAGGAAAACAATAATTAAACTAGGAACAGTTCCTTCACTCTCGCTGTATTCTGGTGAAGTGTGCTGAGTGCCGGGAAAGGTTAAAGGGCATTTTCTGTTTTCCGTCAATCAGCGCCATTCACCAGAACATAGCGGGAGTGAAGGAACACACTGCTCTTCACTCCAGCACTGTGCAGAGGTAAATCGGGGCTTCTGGCCTCCCCAGATCTATCTGAAGCTGGCCCTGCAAGCTGAATGGAATGAAGTTTGTGTGGGGCCCCCCGAAGCGCAGGGCCCTGTGCGAGCAACATTCTTGCAGAATGGATGGGCAGGCTCTGTTGAGGGGTTCTCAGGAAGAAACATCCTGGATATTCAGAGCCGTGGCTAAAGGGTATGTTTACTAAACGGTGGTAAAGGAGCAAATGTGTCTTTAGCGCATGCTAACTGTGCATGTGCACCCTTACTGTGTCTAAAGTGCTGCATTACCGCACACTAACAGAATCATAAAGTGCCCTGTGAGAGGAGAATAGGCATCTACGGGGTGGACAGTGGGGATCAGTGGGAGGGGAGAGGGCAGGAACAAGGCTTGCTCCCTTAACGATGTCACCTTAATGGCAGAAACTTTAACGCATATGAAAACCTCGCAGAAAGGCTACATTTTGAGGAGAGAGAGCCTATTTAAATGTCTGCAATGTGATGTATGGACAAGGGAACCTCGGAGAGTGATAGTAGTGATACACAATTACGCAACAGTCTAGTGTCCTGAAATGTGAGGCCACTGGGCTGCTGGTGCCAATGTGTGAATGGAGTTTGTGAGTGTGTGCTGCTATGGTGTTAAGAAGGTACCATGTTGGTGGCCGTGAGTGCATTTAAGATTCTGTAAGGTGGCAAGGCAGCTGTCTATACAAAACAAATCACATGCATGGGATGATGTTGCAGAACAGTGGCAGTAGCCGTACATGGCCCCCTCTGTCATAAATGAGGTAAGACACCCCCAAGGTCACCCTGGTACTGCTGTGTGGGTATGTGTGTTGGTTGTGGTGTATTGGGTGTCACCTGTAACATCTGAAATATATGTTCCACTGGAATGGGAGCAGTGCAATGCATCAGCTTCCACTGCTAGTATGCTGACAAGTATGATAGCAGCATGTAATTTGGAGTACAGCTACCTCCCCGCCACTAGATTTTCAAGGTGTTTGCAGCTGTCTCTGCAGCACCCTGGGGAGGGGGGCAGGTGTGATATGATGTGACTCATCACGTGCATCCTTTTAAAAATGGCAATAGTTAGCACCACTTATTTTTATGTGTGTAGGCGAGCATGGACTGATAGAAGTGTCCACCTGTGAACTACCACCAGTGCTGGTGGGTGGCATGTGAGCAGTGTGCTAATGTGTATACCTGATTTTGGGATTTGTGTGATTTTCTATGTGCAATAAGAATGGGTATGTGGTCCTGGTGGCTAAAAATTTAATGTATCCAGAAATGTAATGCAAAAGAAGTTAAGACCATATTGTTTAAGAACAATGTAAGCATGTGGGCTTGTATGCAAAATAATTTTGTGAATGTAGAGTACGCCTGACACACCTCTGTAAGTCCTCATGCAGCTGGAGATAGCTATCATAGACACATGTGCACGTAACCATGTATATAGTTACATTAACTTGCCTGTATATAGTTATTGTTCTCCCTGTTCTCCCTGTTAAGAAACTTGTTCATTGTATACCCGAGTTATTTTAAATGTTTATTGTAAGCACAAATCACTAAACTGAGATGTGTAGTTTCAATGTTTATTGTAAACCGCACTGATCTTAAATAGCGCGGTATAAAAGAAAATGTAATAAATAAATAAAATAAATAAACATGTGAGCTTAGAATACCCAGTGTGCATGGGAACATATCTGAGTGGTATGTGACACATGCACATGCCATTGAAGGGGGGAATAGTGTCTTATGATCTGACACACTTGGCTGGGCATAGGTATGTCTCTGTGCACTGGCCAGCCACTGTGACTGGACATATTGGCTATACATTGGACATATGCGTGTCATATGCATAGCCAGCATAGCTGCCACTGCAACATACATACCCCTAGTGCCATGGAGCCCTGACACCTCACAAAGATGTTCTTGAGGCTGCAGATGGCTAAGTGCACATATGCAACCCACCAGTGCTTCCACATGGAATGCTACAAAGTCCCCTCCAATATCTCTGTACCACAAAATAAACATGGCATCCCTGTAGTGCTGCACACAAGGGTCTGCATGTGCAACTGTGAAGTCGTGTGTTCAAGGTTAACTTGTGGATGAACAATGCCAGGTGTATTATTTTCATGCCTGCCAGGCCTATGACATGTAGGTGACAAGGTCCACATCATTTTCATTATTGTTCCTCACACAGATTTTAATCATATGAACTGCCCAGTGTATGACTGCCTGGAAGAGCAGGCCGATGACATTGTGTGCCGGTAGTGACTGTACTAGGAAAGGCAGCTTCATAACGCCAGCAGACAGGGAAAGGGTGGACATTGCAGACATATGGTTGGGCCACAAAGAGCCATGTCTCATTTTCCACCTACAAATCCTGTCCACCTGTGTCTGTGAATCTGTCTCAGTATCAGGGTGACAATGTAATGTGGCATTGTAGTGTGTATGTATGTAAGCAACATGTCCTATAACTGTTTATACAATGTGGTGTGGTTAATGGCATCCTGAAATTTGCTGTAATTGTGGTAATATGGTTACACTCTGACTTGTCCCCATGCCCCCCCCCCCCCCAAATGTGGAGCTGTTTCCTGCCACTGCAGTGCTTAAGAGTAAGAATGTGTCCCTGCACATTTCTGCATGGCACAGTGCAAGTGTTGGTGTTCATGTTGTGCATTATGTGCACTGCTCACTGTTACATGCTGTATGTTTGTGAGATGAGTTTGGACAGATGTTAAATATATGCCACAGTGCCAGGACATTAACATGACTGTGAGCCTCAGGTTCATCCTCTGAATCGCTCATACAATTCCTGCTCTGAAAACACCCGTTGAATGGGCTGTGGTTTACAACATTCCTGGACTGAGTGGAAACCTCACTTCTGTCCCCTTAGGTGTGTGACATGATTTGCTGTAGCAAGGGAGGAGGGATGGAGGCCTGTATGTTGCTTCCTGCCTCTGTTTCCTGGGGCAGTATACCTGCCCCCAGTAATGGTATAATCTGTCTGAAAAATGTGTCTGCCAAACAACTTTGGCCATCCTCTACAAGAAAGCATCTGGAAACACCTTATACACATTGATGTGTGATGGCTTCACATGCTATATGGTCTCATGTCACAAGAACAACCAACCAATTACTACTGTTGAGCCTGCACACCTAAGATGATTTCAAACATTTGATAAAGATAACCTTCTCAAACAAGTTCTACTGTACCTACAATCAGGATATTCTGATACCTATACCTTAAACATCAACTGGAACAGTGTAATAGTCACAGCGGCACCATCCACAACAGCTCCCAAAGGAAAACAAAACCAGCAGTGGCACACTGGTTCATACCTGCCTTATGGAAGATTAAACAAGAACTTAGAGGAATCAAGAAAATTTGACCCAGACAGAACCAGAAGTATGTATGCACTAATCAACTAATGCACCAAAATAGATAATATGCAAAGAGTCTACCACACACAGCTTCCAAACACATCTCTTCATTGCCCATGTGAGTTATGTCATATTGTCAAATAGCTGTCCAAAAGCCTGATTCATTGAAACCAACACCCAATCATTCCATCACAGCAACTCACAGAACAATACAAATAACTCAAAGTAAACTGCAATATGCCAACCACACCAACAGAAAACTGGCACAATATCGGCCATAATACCATATGGACCACGTTGAAAATACTCAGCAAAAAGAGGGTTTAAACCACGATAATGATACTGAACAACAGTACCCCTCCACTAGATCTGTGACCAGTCAGTTGAATAAAGATGATAAAACAGAAGCCAAGCATAGCACTCCCCACCATTGCACATGCATTATGTAAGCAAGGGTCAGATGCCTAATAGCCTCAAGAAGTCCACCATCTGACCAATCCTTCAGAAATAGGAATCTGACCAATTGGATCACACCTCATGCAGACCAGTTGCAGAGGCTCCTACTCACAGCCCGAGTCATTGTGAAGTGAGTACAACAGAAATGTCAGGTCTACATGGTCCTTAATAACATACGTGATCCACAACAACATGGATTCTGACCATCTCATGTGTTTCAGACACTCATGGCGTCATGTGTAAATACTTTAATCAAGTAAATGAAAACAAAACTAACTGGATACAACCTCATCTTTCCAGATATATTAACAGCATTTCATGACATATCACACAGGATCTTCCTCCCCAGACTACAAGAAACCGGCACACAGCACAAAGTCCCTCAATGGTTTCAGTCCTACCTAAGAGACAGGTATCAACTAGGTTGAACCAGTACCGGCACCTCCACCCATAATGCCTGATTCAAGGAATAGCCCCAGGCTCTGTGCTATTGTCAATGTTCTTTAACACTGATTTACAAACACTAAGATCCATAATATGGTCACACAATACCAACATACACATATACATAGATGACATTATACTAGATGGTCTAATCCCCACATCAAATTTACATTTACAACAGTGCTTCAATGATGTCTCCAATAAAAAAAATGTCACAATCAACCTCAAGAAGACAGAAGCATATTCTGTTTCCAAGGATCCAATTATCACACCACCAACACAACTCACCCTCCAAAGAACCCAGATAAGAGTGCAAACACAGATAACGTACCTGTGATTATTTCCACACCTAAGCCTATCTTTCAAGCAAGAGATCTCAAAAATTCCAGAACAATCCTCTGCAAAAACAAGATGATACTGTGCCACTGCCCACCCCTATATCCCCTGGTCTTCCAATCAGTTCTCCAAGCAATGACACTCCCCTGCCTTGACTAATGTAATGCTATATATACAGGACACTCACTCTCCATTCTAAACCTGCTCTGGACATCCGTTAACACAACAGACACCATCATTCAAAAGATTGAAGAAATATGACTACATAAGCCTGGTACAGAACTATCTCCACATCCTCCTGGTGGAAGCTACCCAGAAGATCAAGGCTTCAATTCCCACTGGCACTCCTTGTGACCTTGGGGAAGTCACTTTACCCTCCATTGCCTTGGAAGAAAAGGCTGGCAATCTAATTCCAGTGATACATTGCCAAGAAAACCCAGAGGTAGCTGGGTCGCTATGAGTCAACACTGACTTGATAGCACTAAAAAAGAATGATACAGAAAGCACTACCCCAAGAACAAGCTTCACATCTTCTCACTCTACTACTACAACTGATCTCTGGAAGACCCACTAGGCCCAACACTAACAATGTTCAGACAGTGCCACATGCAAGGACAAAGTACAACCTCCAAACATGTACCTTTGCATTTTAGCGCCATGCCGCATCCCTGTGGAAATCTCACACAACAGAAATCTGCAACAATCTGCATCTCTCTGCATTTGGAGAAAAAGTAAGAACACATTAATGCAGAGAACACTTTGTCACCAATGTCAGCACCAAACAATGAATACATGATCACGTTGATTATAATTGATAATTATCAGATATGTTAGAGACCAAAAGACTAATGAAAATTGTAAATAACTTTTGAAATCCTGATACATCACCAATCAGAAATGTAGATAAGGTGAGCCCATGTTGAATATATAACCTCTGTATATATGTCATATCGTCTACGAGGAATGCCTATCAACACAACCATAATTCAAGTATATGCCCCAACAACAGCTGCAGAAGAGAATGAAATTGAAGAGTTCTATGAACAAGTACAAGCTGAAATTGACAGAACATACAAACAGGATATCCTGATAGTCATGGGTGACTGGAATGCAAACGTTGGCAACAAAGAAGAAGACAAAGTAGTTGGAAAATATGGACTTGGCAACAGAAATGAAGCTGGAGAAAGACTGATAGAATTCTGCAAGACCAACGATCTATTCATCTCAAACACCTTCTTCCATCAACACAAGCGGCGACTGTACACATGGACTTCACCCAATGGATTGTATAAAAATCAAATTGACTACATCTGTGGAAGTCAATGATGGAAAAGTTCTATAACATCAACAAAGACAAAACCTGGAGCTGACTGTGGTACAGATCATCAACTACTAGTAAGCAAACTCAAGCTAAAGTTGAAAAAGAGCAAAACACTCATGAATGCAGCAAAATATGACCTTGAGAATATACCACTGGAATTTAAAGACTGCCTGCAAAATCGATTTGCTGCTTTAGATAGAAATGACAGAGCTCCAGAAGAGTTATGGAATGACATCAAGAAGGTTGTGTTGAAAGAAAGCGAGAAGTCTCTACAAAAGGTGAAAAAGCAAAAACGGCCAAAATGGATGACGGAAGAAACTCCGAAAATTGCCCAGAAACGCAGAGAAGCTAAAGCCAGAGGAGAAAGAAAGACAATAACAGAACTCAACAGAGATTTCCAACGTGCAGCAAGACAGGACAAGGAATAGTACTACAACGACGCATGCAAGGAAATAGAAGCAGAAACTATTAGAGGAAGAACAAGATCGGCTTTCCTAAAGCTACGAGAGTTTAAAAAAAAGTTCCAGCCTCAAATTGGAACGTTACAAGATACTCAAGGTTCTATGTTGAATGATGCTGAGAAGATCAAGAAAAGGTGGAAGGAATATACAGAGTTTTTATATGATAAAGATCAAGTGGACCAACAGCTGTTTCAACCTGTACCTTATGATCAGGAACCATTGGTGATGAAAGAAGAAGTTGAAGCAGCATTGAAAGCCTTATCAAAGAACAAATCAGACGGTAGGGGCACCCCACTGAATCAGGGGAACTCCACCATCGTCATGGATGACATCACACAAGACTTGCCCAATCGATTTCCTTATGGAGGCCAGAGGGTGTCACCGTACCCAATTTAAATATCCAGCTCTGTTCACGTCGCTGAAGTAAGGCTATCCAATCACCCCCTCTAGGGTTCAAGGGGACGTGATCAATTATAGTCCAATAAAAATCAGAGAATTCATGGTTTAACAAAAGACAATGATCCACTAGCGGGGCCAATAAGATCTTGTTATGTATGCGAGACGCATGTTCACTCAAACGAGTCTTCATCGGACGGATCGTCCTACCTACATATAACAGGGGGCAAGGGCATTGTAGAACATATACTACATAAGATGACCCACAATCAGTGTCCCACCTATGGTAAATTTTCTGTCCCGTTATAGGGTGCAACCATTCACATCCCGTTAACGTTGTGGCACAATTTATACATGTCCCACAGCCAACATGCCCCTGATTCTATGAAGGCAGTAAAGGACGATCCATTAAAGTTGTAGTCCGAACCAATAGATCACTTATATTGGCACTGTGAGAAAATGCTACCCGCAAGGGCTTATCAAAACATGGGTGCAACCCCAATATATGCCAATGTTTTCTCAGTATTTTAGCTATTTCCATGCTCAAGCTCATATATGGCAATATTCCAACAACAGCATCCACAGGGTCATCATCATGGCCACTTTTCCAAGCATCATCCAGTAGCCATTCTCGGTGGATATGCCGAGCTCGGAGATGTGCCTTACGTATCACTTTTTCCGGGTAACCCAGCTGACTTAGTCGCATGCTTAGATCCGCTGCATGATGTTTAAATCCTTAAAAGAGGAACAGAGATGTCTCAAGCGTAAAAACTGACCAAATGGCAAACCCTTCCGTAAAGGTGCAGGATGGAAACTCCAATAGTTCAGCAAACTGTTACGTTGAACAGATTTACGAAATAAAGACGTGGAAAACCGATCATCTTCTTTAATAACAACCATATCTAAAAATTCAATCCGGCGGTCATCAATATGAGCTGTAAATTTCAAATTTAATTTTAAACCATTCAACCAGGATAGAAACTCCTGTAATGCAGTCAAAGTACCATGCCATAGGAGAAAAATGTCATCCAAAACACGTTTCCAAAAAATAGCCCATTGAAAGTAGACCGAATTGTACAGGTATTTTTCCTCAAAATCCACATGTAGAGGGTAGCAATTGATGGCGCTACTGATGCTCCCATAGCTATACCGAAAATTTACTGATAGAATTTTCCTTCTGATAAAAAATAGTTCCGTGTCAGAACTAGCTCAATTAATTCAATAAGATATGGTCGAAGGATCCGTGCAGGCGCATGAGAGAACAAATTTACCAGTAATGACATCACTTCACCTTGATCTATATTAGTATAAAATGCGATTATATCCAATGTAACCAGTAGGACATCCTGCATGGGGGTCACAAGCACTGCCAGTTGTTGCATAAAATGTGTGGAATCCTGTACATAAGATTTTACTAAAATCGCCTCTTTCTGCAAAAAAAATCACAGAATTGTGACAACGGTTCAAGCACGAACCTATACCTACAACTTTAATGGATCGTCCTTTACCACCTTCACAGAATCAGGGGCATGTTGGCTGTGGGACATGTATACATTGTGCCACAATGTTAACGGGATGTGAATGGTTGCACCCTATAATGGGACAGAAAATTCACCGTAGGTGGGACACTGATTGTGGGTCATCTTATGTAGTATATGTTCTACAATGCCCTTGCCCCCTGTTATATGTAGGTAGGACGATCCAACCGATGAAGACTCGTTTGAGTGAACATGCATCTCGCATACTTAACAAGATTTTATCAGCCTCGCTAGTGGATCATTGTCTTTTGTTAAACCATGAATTCTCTGATTTTTATTGGACTATAATTGATCACGTCCCCTTGAACCCTAGAGGGGGTGATCAGATAGCCTTACTTCAGCAACGTGAACAGAGCTGGATCTTTAAATTGGGCACGGTGACACCCTCTGGCCTCAATAAGGAAATCGATTGGGCAAGTCTTGTGTGATGTCATCCATGACGATGGTGGAGTTCCCCTGATTCAGTGGGGTGCCCCTACCGTTTGATTGGATCTTCGGCGATGAGTGATGGGTGATGTTAGCCAATAAGAATATAAGTACCCTTTAAAAACATACCGAGCATGTGAGCTCGGCGACATTTGGCGGTTTATACAAATTGAAGGAGATTGCACTTGATACAGGGAGCGGATCCCGAAACGTGCACGTCGTGCTTTATTGGACATTCATTGACAAACAAAGCTAAGTTTTTTTGATTGAATTTATATTTCTGAATAAAAGGGATGATGCCGTCTGGAGGGGCCAGTAATTCATACTGACTTCCCTCGGCTTTATACGAGAAAAAGATTTTAAAACATTATTTTTTGGCTTTTATTTTTTATTATTTTTTATTTTTTTGTTTTGGGGGTTCTTGTTTTGGTAATTTTTATAGTATCTATGGTATTTTATTACCTTAACCTAGGGTGGTTTCTGGACATTATCAAAGAACAAAGCACCAGACATTGATAGCATTCTCATAGAAGTATTACAGCAATCTGATGCAGCTGTTACCGTACTTACAAGGCTCTGCCAAGAAATATGGAAGACAACATCATGGCCAACTGACTGGAAAAGATCTGTGTTTATACCAATATTAAAGAAAGGTGATCCAACTGACTGTGGAAATTATCGCACAATTGCTCTGATCCCACATGCCAGCAAGATTCTACTGAAGATTATTCAAAAGAGACTACAGCCATACCTGGAACAAGAACTACCTGAAGTGCAAGCAGGGTTCAGGAAAGGGTGAGGAACGAGAGACAACATTGCGGATGTGAGATGGATCCTTGAAAAGACTAAAGAATACCAAAAGGATATCTATTTGTGCTTTATCAACTATAGCAAGGCTTTTGACTGTGTAAACCATGAGAAACTCTGGGCCACATTAAGAAGCATGGGTATACCAGAACATCTGATCATACTCTTCCACAATCTGTACATTGATCAAGAAGCAACAGTTCGAATGGAACAAGGAGAAACAGAATGGTTTAAAATAAGCAAAGGTGTAAGACAAGACTGCATACTTTCCCCCTTCCTGTTTAATTTATATGCAGAACAAATCATCAGAGAAGCAGGATTGTATGCAGACAACAGAGGGGTGAAGATTGGTGGAAGACTCATCAACAACCTTCGCTATGCTGATGATACTACATTACTGGCTGAAAGTGAAGATGATCTGAAACATTTGCTTCTCACAATCAAAGAACATAGTCTCAAAATGGGCCTGCACCTTAATGTAAAGAAGACAAAGATCATGACAACTGGCATAATCAACAAGTTCATCGTTGAAGGAGAAGAAATTGAAATCGTGAACAACTTTAACCTACTTGGATCAACTATCAATAAAGAAGCAACAAGCAGTCAAGAAATCAGACGACGCATTGCTCTTGGCAGAATGGCTATGAAAGACCTAGGTAAGATTATTTATTTATTTATTTATTTATTTATTTAACGCTCTTATATACCGCACTTTTTATCATCAGTGCGGTTTACAGTAAACAAAGTACTCACAGATAGCAACAGGCTGTCGTGAGTTTACATGTAACAGGAAGTCTAACAGGATACAACTTAGGGGAAAACTTTGTACATATGAATTTAACTATATACAATGGTATCCTTCTGTTATACACGGAGTGATAGAACATTTCAATATTGGTTTGTAATGGGGCTTAGGTTAAGTTGGGATCTGGTATTGAGAGAAGTATGAAAGGAACAGGTGGTGTTTTATGGCTTTTCTAAATTGCTTGAGGTCTTTAATTGCTCTTATGGTGGGTGGAAGATTATTCCAACATTTGGGAGCGAAGTATGCGAATGCTCTTACTTTGGTTGTGTGTGTACATTTTGTGGAGTCAGTTGGGATGATTAGGGTATTAGCTGCCATTGATCTTCTAGATCTAGTGTTAGGGGGGTGTGTGATGAGTGTGGAGATTGCTAGGGGAGCTAAGTTATTGATGGCTTTTAATGTCATGAGTAATGCTTTGTATGTAGTTCTGCAGGATATTGGGAGCCAGTGTAATTCCTTTAAGATGGGGGTTATGTGATCATTCCTTGATGCACCATTGAGGATGCGGGCAGCAGCGTTCATCGCTAATTGCAGCGTGTTTAGTGTGCTTTTTGGGAGGCCGTGTAGAACTATGTTTGCATAGTCAAAGTGTGGAGTGACTATCGCTTGAAAGATGGTACGGAAGTTGTCAGGGTCGAGCATGTTTTTGAGGTTTCGGAGGGTCCTAATCTTGAAGTAGATGGTTTTCACTGTGCGGTTTATGTGTTCTTTGAAGTCCAGTCGGTGATCCAGGGTTATGCCTAGGTATTTTACGGCGGATTTGATAGGAAGCTCAGCGTCCCGTACTTTTAGAGTAGACGGGGGTGAAAATTCTTTATTCCTCGTGATGATTAGGGCTTCTGTTTTTTTGAAGTTTATTCTCATATTCTGTGTGAGAAGCCAGTCTGTAATTGCATCAAAACACCCTGTTAGTACTGCATAATCAGGCCGGGTAACGTTGATTGGTGTGAAAATCAGCATGTCATCTGCATAGATTAGAGAGGATACTCCAAATGAACGGGTGATCTCACATATCGGCTGCATATAGATATTAAAGAGTAGCGCCGAGAAGGAGGATCCTTGAGGGATGCCTTGTTTCAACTGGAAAGGTTTAGAAGTGTTTGTTCCCATTCGAACATGTTGCCAGTGCTCTTCTAGGTAAGATTTGCACCAATCCCATGCTAACCCCCGGATACCCTTGCATTGGAGTCGGGTTAGGAGTTTGTTATGGTCCACAGAATCAAATGCTGCAGAGATGTCCAGGAATATTAGTGCAAAGCCCTTTTTGATATTGTCGGTTCCACTGATGAGGGTGTTGATTAATGAAGTCAGCAATGATTCGACTCCGTGGGCTTCTCTGAATCCATGTTGACTGGGGTCCAGAGGTGATGTGGTGTCTATATGTTGTTGGATCTGAATCTGTGTCACCTTCTCTATTATCTTAGATAGCAGGGGGATGCTGGAGATTGGTCGGTAAGATTCTTCTTTTGTTGGGTCTAGCTGGTTGTTTTTTAGAAGAGATCTTATGGAGGTCTGCTTAAGAGATGATGGGAAGATTCCTGTTGTGAATGATTGGTTTATGATTTCAGATATGAATGGGCTGAGCTCATGTCGCAACGCTTTTATCCAGTGTGCTGGACATGGATCGTTGGATGCCGTGGTTGTATTTATTCTGGTAATGATATCTTCGACTTGCTTTATTGAGGGGAATGTGAGCTTGAGGAGTGGGTTCTCATGTAAGAAAGTTTGGGTGATCGTTGGGGGGAGGGTGTTGAAGTTTTGATGGCTTTGCCTTGGATGTAATTGGCGTACTTTTGGGGGTGTATAGCATCTTGCTGTGGTGGGGTTGGCTCGGTGGTTAGTACTCTTACTAGGTTAAAGAGTTCTCGTGGCTTGTTTAGAGAGCGGTTGAGGAGTTCCGAGTGAAAGGCTTTTCTTCTGTTCCATACCGCTTCCCAATGAGTTTTTAGCTGTGATAGGTATGTTGCTTGATCGGTGGAGTTCTGGGATTTATGCCATTTTCTCTCTAGCTTTCTCAAGAGTATGAGGGATTTCTTTAGCTCTGGGGAGAACCATGGTAAAGATGGTCTTTTATCTGAATGTTTATCTGGTGTTGAGTGGATGTTGGTTGTAGATGATACCGAATATTTGTAAAGGGTGTTATTCCAGTTGGCAACCATATCACTGATGTTGTTGGAAGGTGGTTGGGAAAGCTTCGGAAGTACAATTTTTGTGATTTCTTCTTTGTCAAATGGTTTGAAACGTCTGTGGTTTGTTGGAGACCGTTTCGTGGTGTGGCTGGTTGTCTCTAGCTGTGCTGGCATGTTGAATGATAGAAGGCAATGATCAGACCAGGGAACTGGGGTAATGGAGAGATTGAATTTGTAGTTGCTGCTTGCATAGGTGGATGGGGTGAAGATGAGGTCAAGCGCATTCCCACGTTGGTGGGTGGGGTTGTTTACTATTTGTTCATAGTTGAGGTTGAACATTGCGTCGAGGAAGGAACAGGATGAGGTGGGCTGGAGTGAAGCGAGATTGAAGTCGCCCAGTAGCCAGTTTGGTTTGTCTTGATGCTTAGGATTGCAGGCTAAGTCGATTATGGTTGATAGTTCTTCAGGTGAAGTATTTGGGGGTCTATAGATCAGGTTGATCGTGTTATGGTTGTTGTAGATAGTGATTACATCTAGAAGTGGTGTACTGCTGGTTTGGATTGTTCGGTATTGGAGCTCAGTCTTTGCTATAATGAGTACCCCGCCTCCTCTTTTGTTAGATCTGTTACATGTGTAGCTTGAGTATGCTGGAGGTGTGAGCTGGTTTAGTATGACTGTATCAGCATCAGAGAGCCAAGATTCTGTGATCAATAAAATATCTAGGTTGAGGTTAGTTATGAGGTCAGTGATGGCAGGCCATTTTTTGCGGGTGGATCGTGTGTTGATAAGGGCACATCTAAGTTCTTTTTGGGTAACTAATCTGTTGCGTTTTGTGTCGATTGCATGTTCTAAAGCTATGGAGAGTAGATGAGACTGTCTCTTGTAGTGTGGGTTTTGTGGTGGTTGGAAATGGTTGTGGTAGTGTTTTCTATTTCTATTGTGTAGTAACGGGATATGGTTGTTGTCATAGGTAAGTGCATTAGTAGCATTGAAGGTGTTAAGGAGTAGGTAGAGGCTTAGGAGGGCTAGTAGTGAGCAGGTCATGTTTTTTGCCTTGTAAATTCCCAGGGCAGTGAAGGCAGTATTAGTTTGTGATGACTTTTGCTTAGAAAGTATTTAGAGTTGTAGGTAGCAGAGGATTGGATCATATTGTTTCATTCAGTGTTATTTGACAACATAGGATTAATAGACAATTGTTTCAGTATATATGATGTTTCAATGAGACAATGAGCAGGTTTGTTACTATGTTTCTACAGGAGTATCCGAGTGCATACCATGTTACAATTATGGCAGAGGGTTGGTATGTTGCTATTATTTACAGACATTCACTGAGTGTAAATCTAATTATAAACATTAGTTAATTGGAGTCAGGATAGTATACATACAATAAATCCAGGTGATTTATTCAGGTGTTTGCCCTTGATGCCTTTCGTGCCTCGCCTAAGGGCCACGCCAAAGGGCCCTCTGGCGAGGCCCTCAGGCGCAGGCCCGCCAGGCGCGGGACCGCCTGACGGCGGCTGCCTTTTGCTGTTTCAGGTGGCTCCTCCTCCCTCTCCCACAGCCCCGATTGGGCCGGAGAGTTTGGCGCGGGAAGAATGCAGGCCCGCAGGGAGTGCTCAACCCCGATCGGGGGAGCAGATGATGGTAGCTGTTCTTTTCTCGTCCCGCCGAACGGCGGCTGCCTTTTGCTGTTTCAGGTGGCTCCTCCTCTCTCCTTTCAAGAGCAGAGATGTCTCTCTCCATACAAAGATTCGACTTGTTCAAGCCATGGTATTTTCAATAACATCATATGGATGTGAATGCTGGACAGTGAAAAAGGTAGACAGGAAGAAAATTGATGCCTTTGAATTATGGTGCTGGCGGCGAATACTGTGTATACCATGGACTGCCCAAAGAACAAACCAGTCGGTACTAGAGGAGATCAAACCTAAGCTTTCTTTAGAAGCTCAGATGACAAGACTTCGACTTTCATACTTTGGACACATCATGCGAAGAGAGAGATCATTAGAGAAAGACATCATGCTTGGCAAGATAGAAGGTCAACGCAAAAGAGGAAGGCCGGCAATGAGCTGGATCGATACAATAACAGGAGCTACGGGTACCAGTTTGTCAACAATGAGCCGCCTGACTCAAGACCGAACACAATTTAGGATAGCTATCCAGAGGGTCGCCATGAGTCGACTCCGACTCAACGGCACTTAACAACAACATATATCTCATGATCTGATTTATGGAACTCCTTTTATTTATTTGATATAGTTTTTACATGTGAAAAATCTTATCTCAGCTGAGACAAATAAATAATTACATCCAATATTATGATCTGTGTCTGCCCAATGATGAGAGATGGACATTTGTACCCTTGATATGTGTAGGGGCACTGTGAGCCCTTGTGGCGTGGTTAGAGTACTGTTCCTGTAAATATTAGATCCTGGTTTAAACCCCACCTATGAACATCCACTATGTTGGCCTTTTTTGTTTCAGAAACCTTTACTTTTTCCCAGTATTCATTTCTTTATGGAACCAAACACATATCATTGAGCATGCTGTGGGCTGTACTTGACAGATACACATCAATGTGCTGTAGGCAGTGTTGCAGTAGCTACATCCTTTCCAGGAATGACAACTGCTTTTCACTTGACCATTATATTCCTTCTGGTTGATGTTGCAACCCCTAGGCAGGTCAATGACATGGTGATCAGTCCTAGGTTGCACACACTTTATAGATGATAATTAAATGCACCCTCTGACATTTTGTCACTTTAGTTTTTCAACATTATGCCCTTCTGTCAGGCATATGCAGAGCGCATCAGATGGCTATGCCTGTGACCAATAGGTCATACTTGTGATATGTGATCATGTGCTCAGTGCACATTTGTGTATTGTATAGCATGTGTCAACATGTTTAAGGGTATCTGCAATGATGCAGCGGTATTTGTTATTTGTATTCCAAAGGAACTGATAATGTATAGGGGCTGCATGTGTATGAGATGAGATATGTATGTGGTATTAGCTGTGTAAAGTTGTGTAATGGTTGTGGTAACTGTGGCAGGGCATGTCATGGTGGAAAAGATCTGTGCTTTAGACTCCACACATTGGTGTGTGTGGAAGGTGTTGTATATCAATGATGGAAGGGGGCACTGCATGGTGGTGTGTCCTGAGATACACAATGTGTCAAAGAGCAAGGGTGTGTATTCACATTTGAGGGTTGTGAATGCTGGTGTGTCACTGTGTCTGTTGTCAAAGAGTAAGTGTGGCAGGAATTAGTTGTGCAACATGTATGAACAGAAGAGAAAAGAAGGTGTTTTTGGTCATACTGCTGTGGTGTGTGATGAGGCATAGGTGTCACTGGCTGATGTGGGTGAAGGATGTGGCAGGATGAGGGTGAGAGAGTTCAGTGCACGTGATGTTATCCATTGTGTCATAGTTATGGTGTGGGCACACAGTGCTACACCCATTGGGTGCCTGTATGTCATTTGTGTGTGCTTTAGGCAACCCTATGACGGTATATGCTGGACTTTGTCTGTCATTGCCCACCTTGTGATGCTGATGTATATGCAAATATTTGTGTAAACTCTGCTACTGAAAGGTGAATGTGGCAGCACAGATATGTGATTGTTTATAGTATATTAGGTGACAGTGACAGGCCTCTGGGTGGACAGTAATTAAGGGGGGGGTGATAGTATTTTTAAGGTGTTGTCCAGGCTGGTGGCTGTAGGTACTTTGGGAACAGTTGTGCATTGTGTTGCTTGTGTGAAATGGTGATACATATAAGGTGATCACTTGGGGGGCCTGTTTACCAAGCTGCACTAACAGCTTCTGATCAGTATCAGAGTCGTGGCCCCCTTGACTTCAATAGGGCAGTGTCTCCAGTATCGATCAGAAGACGCTAGTGCTGCTTAGTAAACAAGCCCCTAGGTGTCCTGGAAGGCATCATGAAATGGTGGTTGTATGGAGGTGTCATGAATGTTTGCAGGCCTGTGCAGTACTGCCTGGATGCATGCTGTTAGGGCCACTGTGTATTGTTAGAATGCTGAATATGTAGGTTTATTGGTAAAGGCAAGATATGTGTCTGTTCCCAAGGTGACAGGTATCTTGTAAGTGTCTGGATCTGTAACAAGTCAAAATCATACAACTTCCTGTGTGCCTGGGGTAGTCAGAGGAGCAGCCTGGGAATTCAGGCTATGTGAGTGTGATATGTAGCTTGTTGGATGTTTGTCTGACACTATCTGGAGGAGGGTCTGTTGAGATGGTAGCTCAGAGTTGCATCAGACTGTGATACATGTAGTCACACTACCTGGTGTTGGTAATGTGCATGTATATTACTGGAAAGAAAATGCCTGGTGGTTGTATATGGTATGGAGAGCCAATAGGGAAATATTCAGGTAGTAAATGGACGTTGTCATGGATAAGATTGATGGCACCATGGAGAAGATTATGTCATCATGGAAAAAAAAAGCACAAATATTGCTATGTTGTGCCACTATATCAGGTGTGTTTGTGAAATGGGCGTTGCTGTGGCCTATCCACATTTCTTGCAGATATTGACACCTGTAGTAGGGGTTCCACATACCTGAATTTGGGTGTGCAGTGTCTAGTTCCTCTGACAGCCCACAGATATACTTGGGCCAAGGCGTAGTGCCAGCTGCTCCCCCAAGGGGCTCAAGGGTGAAGGCAGCGCCCTCCCACTTCCAATTTCTAATGTGTGCTGATGTGCCTCATTCATCCATGTACGTATGGATCTTTTGATGTTGGCAAACCATTTCCGCATAGCCATACTGTCCTGGGCCGGTCCACCCAAGGCTGACATAGCCTGATGTATATCCTCCCATGCGGCATTGTTCACATTGACTGGTGTCTTGGTGCTCTGTATGCCAAATAGTACATCATAGTGTTCTAGAACATGCTCCAGGGACATGTCATTTTCTTCAGGGCTGAAGTGGTGTCCTCTTCTCTTCAGTGTCTCTGGGATACTCTTTTTTTTTTGCGCTTCCATGCAGATATTGATGCAGCTATGTGTGTTGTTGTCGCTTGTTCATGACCATGCTGTCCAGCTGTGGATGGGCCTGTCTGCTCATCATCATGGATCTGTCTTGCCTTTCTTCTGCCTGATGGTTGCTGCTATATACTGATACCCCAGGTTGTTCTATATTCGCAGACTCTCGGGTACTTTCCATAACCCCTTCCTCATCCCAGATCGTGGATATATTAGAAAAACTGTCTGTGTGCCTCTAGGTATGCTTGTTTCCAGGTACAGACACCAGACGTTAGGTGTGTGTCATCTTTCTGCAAACCAACCTAAGGTGTCGTAAGTCACTACGGCACGCAGACGTCTTACTCTGCCATAATGGTTTACCATGCGCTAATTACCATGTCATAACATTTACCACATGGTAATGACCATGCCATAAAACCTACCATACAGTAGACACAATGTATGACATACCCGGAAGTGCTGTCCAAAAGCACATGGCGAGCATGGCTTCTCGAAGCAGAAAGCCACGCTTTTCCTCCAGCGATCTACACCTGCTTGGATGGCTCATCTAAAAGAAGCAGAGGAAGCTGTTTCCCACCTCTAAGGTGTGCTTTGACAGAGAGAGATATCACAGGTCCTGGGAGCATCTTCTCCAGAGGTACCTCACAGAGAGCGAATACCCCAGGACAGTAAGTATCTGTGTGGTTGCAACACTGCAACATAGGCTTGACTGTCACCACATTATTGACTGGTAAAACATCTACTATTGTGCACACACACAAACACACACACACACATCCAGCACTGTACCTAGGCATGTTTATGTGGTGCAGACATTCAATGTGCAAAGGTTTAGGACCACATGTTTAGAGCATTGACTCTCAATGCCTGTCCACCCAGTGTTATCCTGCTGTCATTGCAGCATGCAGTGCAGGGTCTCACACATGCTCATATGCAGGTCGTCCCCATAAATCCCTTCTCTGATGCAGGTTACATAACTGAATGGAGGGACCATTTGACCTATTCCAAGGGGCATCCTTGCAAACCAACACTTGTATGGGTGTACTGCTCCCTCCCACCTCTGAAGAGACACACATCAGAGAAGGGAAGGTGGAACATTACTTACAACAGATATTTATCAGCCTCACTGATGCCCTTCCCACTATTGGCTCTGAGAAGCACATATATATGTGGCAGTGGTGGGAAGTCAATGTGGGGGTCGGGGGGATGGTGATGGCAGATATATGGAGGGGTGGTGGAGGGGTGTGGAAGATGTATACATTCAAAAGGATGCATGACACTCATACCCCCATGCAATCTAACCTCATCCATCCCCGACATGGTTGGGGAGGCACCATCTTTAATGGCCACACCTCCACCCCTCTCCATAACTGTTTCTGTTGTAATTATGCTAGCCCAGTTGAACCATTGTCAATGTTATATCCATTCGATGGTCTTCCACTGCACTCCCCATTAATCCTCCCATCTCAGTGTCCCACTATGTCTGCCACAGCGCACTGCCATTATTACTGTGCTGATGTCTTCACAACTGCCACATGAGGGGCTCAGTTTCCAATGTGGGAGTGTGTAGTGCATGGCCCAGGTGTTGTACCCCATTAGGTGTCAGCAACATAATCATGGGTCCACATAAAATGCCACCTGCAATATCAATGGCCAGTCAGCAAACCCGATAAGTACCTACTGGCATGTGTGATATCACAACTGTCATGTCATCAGAGAATATGTGAGGTATACATGTTTGTCCAATTTCAGGACAATCCATCTTCGCAGAACAGAGAGAAAATGGAGGCAAACCAAAACCTCTGAACTCAAATCCAAATACATGACTCTTCTTGCAAAATACAAAGATGACGTCAACGCTGCAAAGAGAAAGCATCACACTAACATACTGAACAAAGCTATCAATAGACCACGTGAGTTATTTGAACTCGTCAAATCGTTAACCAAAACATCTCAAACCGACAACCAAAACAACGAAATCAAGGCTCAAACCCTGGCAAACCACTACGCAAGCAAACTAACGGCCACAAATCCGTCGCTCTGCCCAGGCAATACGCTACCTGCACCCACACTCAACACTGAGTCCCACTCATCCCATGACTGAGTCTGAGGTCCTCCATGTTTTAGGATAATTTTGTGTGTTCATTGATAGTATTGAGGCACCTGGAAGGTTGGCAGTAAATCATCCCTAACACCCACCCCCACCTCCATTGTATACATATGTAGGTGTCCATGTTGCCTCTCACATGCCCATTGACACAGGCTACAAATCAGGTAGGACACATGACTCAGAATTGTCCATGGGCCTGGTACAGCCATACATCTCTTTATATCCATGCCAAAACAATGTGGGCCTGGTAAAAGTATATTCTTGTCACAGAGTTCTGACATTCCAATCCTCCCATAGCAGTGTAATGTACAGTCACATGCACATGTGCCTGGTGACCTGATAAAAATCATGTATATGTGTCTGTGTAGTCACTATGTCCAACAAGGCTGCTGTCAGACTCTGACAATGGTGTGCACCGCCATTATTTCGAACAGCTGTCAACAATGTGTTGCACTGCCTGTGTTTGTACAAACATCATCTGCCTATCTCCTATAGCAAGTATTATGTGGGTAATCAGGTTTGGTAACCCCCACATGTATGTATACCAGGTATTTGTAACACAGCCAGGTGCACATAAACATCCACCACCCAGCAAGCATTGTCAATTGCTGTTGTCAGCACACATCCCCCAATGCTGTTTCCAAAGAGGTCAGGAAAGATTATATCTCCACCTATCGATCCCTCAACATCCACACCTGTGAGCTTGTGTTCCCTTGTTTGTCCCCCACACAAACATTGATGTTGTGTGGCACCCTCTTTCTCAAAGTTCCTGACAGCGACATTGTGGTATATACCTGAGTGCACACATTTCTGTCCTCCTGTAGCCTACCCCTTGTGTGACACACCGCTGTGTAAGTGTGTTGTTCACTCACAACTTCTGTAATGTATAGTGTGTGGTCACTACTAGCATCTGCCAGATGATTGATACAACATTCATAGGCCTACAATGGCATGGGATATGCAAACCTCACTTAATATAACAACCCTTTCACACCAATTCTTTCTCTAATATTTTATTCTATACTGAAAATCAAAGACATTCAAATCTACAATTCAAAATAAAGGTTCAAAAGGCCTCAGTTCACGCTCTTGCCATTCATCGGTGAACCGGGTCACCATTGGACCGAGCTGAAGTTATTCCACATCATAGGCCCAACCCTTCCTACCTATACCATTTATTTAATTCAGCCACAAAAATTTAAAAAGATTTATCCTGAAAAAGTACTTTTAAAGGATTCATTCAAACAATCGTGTGAAAATATTCAAAAATTAAAGTGTAGCTAATGTTTGAGACTACAGCTCTATCTAATGAGCACCATAGAATAAAATATTAGAGAAAGAATTGGTGTGAAAGGGTTGTTATATTAAGTGGGGCTTGCCTTTACCCTTTCGGCGGTTTTTTGTGAGTATGGGATATGCAAAACCAACACAGATCACTAACCTGTTCCCACAGAGATATCAGATGCAGTGTATGTAATGCAATATACTGTATGGCCCATCTTTCCCCCCCCCCCCACCCCAACACATTTTGAGACTACCACAGAGCACAAACATCACTAAGTGGGTAACATAAATCACAACTGACAACTCGTGACAGCACAGTGTGCAGGATGATGCCCCACGTGCATCATGTGGTACAGTTCTACGTTGAGGAAACATGCTTTCTTCCCTCCACAAGGGATACAGCTTGAATGTTTGTGAGCACATAGGCACCATCAACCGTACATGCCTGATGCCCCTGACACCTCCTCTCCCTTCACAACTGGCGTTGTGTTGCATCTATTACCCTGTCTGTATAATGACTATAGTAATCTGATCAGGGAAACAGTTTGTATGTATTGGCCCCTACCTGCATAAGCATCCAAGCATGTTGCAGCAGTGACACAACATATATGGTACTATGTATGTGGATGGTGATGATGTTGCAACGGGGCCATGTTCATGTAATGTTCATTGTGCATAGTCTGCTCATGGATATTGTTTAACTGTGCATTGTCCTGTTTCATGCCAATCTGATCTTCATGTGGAAGGTGCACTAGTCATTTAATTTGCCAATAGGTGATAACATCAGACAAATCATGTATGCTTTTTACTGCCTGTGTCCAGTGTACCTACTAGTACACATGATATCTGTGGGGTATCAGACCTATGGTACTGTGTGCTCTGACATTTATTTGTGTGTCTTGACACACATGTGCCACGTATGGCACACAAAACATCTGTTTCCATGGTGATTACACATTTACCCAGGCCACATGTATCACCACATCACACTGGTGTCCCATCCACTGGTGATGCATACATATCAAACTTGGTTATGTAGGGAAATGTGAGCATACAGTACTGTAAGTGTTGTGGAACTATTACAAGGGGTATGTGGGCAAAATATGTCTTCAGAATGGCTCATATCTGATGTTATGGGGACCTTACTACTGCAACTAACAACTCCCCATGTGACACTGGGTATGTCCATGTGACAGGTGGCCTCACATTGGAAACAGCCAAGTTGTGTGGCCATACAATCCTGTTGTGTGGTGTCCACGTGACTGTGCTAGTTTTAATATGTGAAACCTTTGACTGTGACATAGTGAATGTGACCTGATATACCATTATGTGTCTCTGAGCTTATGGACATCTCTCTGTTTCAATCTGACAGATGCCCAGCTGTCTACCTCTAGGGAGGAGCAGCAGCCTCCACAGCTGTATGCAAGCTTGGAAGGTAGCAGTCAGGGAAGCGACCATGATGTGGCAGAGCCAGAGGAGATGGGGCAAGAAGAGGAGGAGGAAGACACGGCACATCGCATGGCTGAGCCACCAGGATACCAGGAGGAATGTGGGTGGTCAGTTGGGAGTGGCCAGAGACACCATGGTGGAGGATGTGCATGGGGCTGTATGCCCAGACATCAGCATGGTGCAGCACCATGTCACCATGGATGCTGGCTGCAGCCCCATCCCCCAGGAAATGGGTGTAACCACCAGCAGTGGCATGCTGCTGCAACCTACCACCATGGATACAGCATGCAGCCCTATCCACCTGGCATTCCCAGAGGACAGCAGCAGTGGTAAGGTGCTGCACCATGCTATGATTGATGCTGCTTGCAGCCCTAACTGCCAGCAGGTGTGTCAGCATGATGTGGCATGAAGCCCCATGTACCTGCCTCCACCATATCAGGGATCCTTGTCTGCAGCAAATGTGGGTGCTGGCCTCCAGAGTCTTCCCAGCACATCAGGGTCTGAAGGGTGCACACATGCACTGGGGACTATTGGCACAACATCAACCTCATCTGACATACATATGGGCAGTGACATTAGGGGACCCCCAGAGTGTTGTGGTTGTAACACTAGCCTCCATGGTTGAGGCATACCACCACTTCTCCATGGTTGCGGAGACCCTGGATACAAATGTGATGCTGCTGAACCACAGGCTCAGCACAATGGGTGGGGCAGAGTCCACACCCACCCCTGCATACACACTCACACATCTGTCCACCCCATCACCACCATGAGTGCTGGTCACGCACATGCCCCAGACTCTGCTGCAGCCAGGGGTCCACAGACACACAGGGTGATATTCACAAATATCTGCATAGGCAGCCACAACCTGACAAAACATACAGTGTCCTGTGAATGTCAAAACCCCCTTGGTGTCTGTTCTGACCTATTGCCATACACCATGGCTCATACACATGGCACATGAGCCTTCACCATGTGACCCACAGAAAATTGGAACCTATGAGGGTGGCAACTACCTGTCAGTGTGACACAAGCATGAATTGTGAAAAGAAAATGCAATATCCTGCCCCCCCCCCAAAGGCTATCTTTTGTAAACACATTTCTTGCAGGACTCTTAGATGCTGATCACCAGGTACATGTCAGTATCATTGTTAGACAACTGGCCATTGGCATAGCACCAAATGACCAAGGCACATATGCTACTACTCCTTGCAATTAGATGGGTCATGTTACTGTACACCACTGTGCAAGAAATGTTATTCATTCACAGTGATACTGTGGAATGTGCCTGGACTATGCCGTTTAAGGACACAGATAGTTAGACATTTGAAACAGATGAGTGTGGGATGGATTGTAGGATCCTTGTTACTCTCATGATGGATACTGAATCAACATCACAGTCTCCAATCATTGACAAAATGAATCCCCTTAACATCAAGCAGTGCCCTAGAGCTGTTGCCATCCAGTGTTGCATTGAAGTGGCACAGATGTTCAGTCACACATGATGGAACATCTTGTGTCACAATGATGCTGCCACCACCCTGTTCCACTTTAGAAATCCTGTACAAGGGTCATGTGTTGTATCTGATATGCATTACACAGGGCATATCCCATGATGTCCCGAAGGAACAATCATAGTGTCATCTGACCAGTACACCATGTAAGTGTGGGATCCAGAACATGAGGTTTTACAAAGGGCATACCTGAGAAATTGAGTCCTAATGTAGCCAATGCCTCTCTCCTGATCTAAATCCCCAAATGCTCGGTAGAGTGTTGGTTGTTAAGTGGTCCATTGCACATATAGTCCCATGTAGGCTGAGGACCATTGCAATACTTTCCCTATGACCTGCTGTGTTTCTGTGCCATTATCAAATAATGATCAACTTGGCATCTCTGTGACTCTCTCTGTGCATGCTTCTGATCTCAGTTATGTGTGAGTGACATATGATGTTCACTATGATGCAATGGATGTCAGGGTGTACCCAGGAATGTCCAGGAGTTGGGTCATGATTGTAGGATCAATGCAAAATATTCATCTCGCCATGCTTTTTGTTGAGTGATGTAGCCTGCCCCTTGGTATTCATTATGTGTGTTCTGTGTCATTGCATAGTGGGGTCTCCAGCAGAGAAGGTATATTTTGGCAGGCAACCTGTGTCACATCATGAAATACATTTTGCACAAAGGCAATGCCATATCAAGTACATCTGCGTTGTCTAGGTCTCAGTGGTTGCACCATTCCTCAGAAAGGGATAACCAGACACAGACAAGGATGTCATATGCATGCACATCTCATCTACTGTTACATTTGACATGTATGAGGTATGTTTTTGTCATCCTACATCAGCATGGTGAACCATATTGTAAGGTCTATCAACCATATTGTAAGGTCTATCCCCATAAAGCACGTCTCTCATGAAAGGTTGCATGTGCTGCAACACATCTCGGCAGGCACTGAGGGGATGCAAGCATTTATAGGGCACTGTTCCTGAGGTCTGGTTGAACCTGTATATGCTGTTAACTCCAAAGGGCCACATCTTTCAAACATTTGAGGGAGTTGCACCACTTCACTGACCACTGCATTGGATGAACACCCCTGTAAAGATATTTGTGGATATCACCTGGTGTGTGGGCCCCCACCTGGCCCCCAGTGGAACCCTCAGCACAGCAATGGGTTGCTGTGTGCAGTATCTTTGACTGAATTTGTTACATGCTCCAATTCACAGCACAGCTGCATGTTGTAATGGGCAGCTTTTTTTTTCTTTTTTTTAATCTAATATATTTTATGTGAGAGGTATCACTTATTTTGTTTTGGAATTTTTTTTTTACAATATTTAATATAATGATATATATTTTTCAGTACATATTGTGTCATTTGTGTTGGTGTCATTGACTCCCTGTGTGTGGACATTCATCAACAGAGTGCACAACATGTGTACAGATGCCTGGGTTCACACAGTGTCATGCATGTTTTATATGTGGGTCACGTGTTTTGGAATGGTACCAAAACCAACAGCTACAACAGCGTCTTAGTTCATTATGCATGATAGGCATCCACTATGTCTGATCCACACAGCTGCTTGTTGTCTGTCATGTGCTAGAGGCCTATTGTGAAAAGGGCATATGTGCAGCACTATAGGCACCTCCCACAGAAGTAGTTGGATAATGCTGTGGTCACGATTCTCCTTTCTATCCTGTTATTTAACAACATTCCATTGGTGACTGCTATATGGGTCTTTTCTGGGAACCTTGGGCCTACACACTCGATGGGTAGCAAGTGGGGAGATAGTCCAGATGTAAACAAAGGCATTGCACATGCTAGCCCCAACACAGGTTCACCCACAGTAGCACCTGTCCAACTATTGCACCATTACTTACAGGCTCCCCCATTCCCCTGGTGTCCACCCTTCGTTATCTAGGGGTTCTCTTCGACTCAGATCTCTCTTTTAAAGACTATATTTCTCACCCCGTGAAGAAATCTTTTTACCATCTCCGCCAAATCAGAGCTATCCCTCCTTTTCTCACCCCCCAGGCACTAACCGCGGTCTTGTTATCTTTAGTCATGTCCCGTCTAGATTTCTGCAACTCTGTTCTTACTAATATCTCTCGTACCCAATTGCACAAACTACAGCTCGTTCAAAATACAGCAGCCCGTATCATTACTCAGTCCTCCCGCCATGAGCACATCACCCCTTTTCTCTTTCGGCTCAACTGGCTTCCTCTGGAACATCGAATACCTTACAAGATTCTCACCATTGTCCATCAGGTCATCTACACCCAGAACCCTCAATACTTGGCAGATCTTCTCCAGTTCCACATCCCCCACCCACCAGTAATGCTCAGCCCACATAAACCGTCTTCACCTCCCCTCTGCAGCCCGTGCTCACCTTCAGTCCACACGTCACTCAGCTTTCTTTTTCCTTGGACCTGCCCTGTGGAACTCCCTTCCTACCTCCCTCCAATTAGAAATAAATTACAGCAAATTTAAATCACTCCTCAAAACCCATCTCTTTTCCTCTGCCTTTGACCTTCCACCTCCTGTTATGTGAATTTTATGTTTCTTAGGCTGTTTCCTCCTCCTGTTCTGTCTGCCTGCTATCTAAGCTTTCCTGTCCCATATTGTAGTTCCTTTCCTTTCCGGTTTCTGGCCTGCTGTATCTTTTATTTTTTTTGTTGACTATTGTACGCCGCCCTGATGTTATGAAGGGAGGTCTTTCAAATTGAATACACATAAACATAAACCTCTATAATATGGGTTTGCTGATAGATGAGCTATTCAACTACGGTTATCTGCTGGGTGTGTCATATAAGTTGGGGAGCTCTGCTGTGTGAGATATCATGCAGCAAACATGCACATATGTGGTACAGTTGTGGTGAGAAGGTTTGGTGGCTAGCCTGGAACCTATGTGACCATGATTGCAGTGGAGAATGTATGTTTGGTAGTTGTTTATGATTGAGGATAACTTTGCAGGTTGTCCTCATCATGTATGTTTTGATGTTGGCCCTTTGGTACAGGGTTATATTGCAATATAGTATGTCCTACATCATGATGCTTGATGGATGACCATGTAGTGGGTCATCTTGTGGCTGAATGCTGTGTCACATATCAATGTGGGGACCATGTAATGATTATCATTGATGGGGTGACTGTTGACAGTGTCTGACTGCCAAGAAATGGTGAAGCATATATACCCATATCATTGAGCTAGTACATGATCAGATTTGTAGTGCTGCTCAGTTCAGATGGATCCTGCAGTTCCTATAGACCATGTAATCATGTGAGGGTGTGTTGTACATGCATGTGACCATGTACACATCATTCACCATGTGTTTGGGAATCTGTGCAGCAGCCACATTTTGAGCATGCAAATTTGACAAGCTTGTTTCCTGGCCACTGATGTCCAACAATGAAGGGTATTGTTGAACACTGGACATCAGATATATGTAGCACAATAGGCACATTGTGGATGTTATGACCTACCACATCTATTAGTCAAACAGTCACATGCATGTGTTTGGTGCCACAGAGGTCCACCGAAACATTCCATATCTATCATGCCATTCACATATAGGTCCCTTGCATAGTGATAAACCCACATCTGCAGCAAAGAACAGAATAGGGAACATTTCCACAGATAAATATGTTCAGGGCACATCCAGGAACCTCTCATGTACGTACATGCAAACCTACACATCACCATTCCAATATGTGGACAATGGTGTGGAGTTGTACAATGGTGGTGTTGTCCTCTACACAGCATGTGAGACATATTAATTGATGTGGAACATATGCTGTGTACCTGAGTGTGTGTGTGTGTGCTGTCTTGCACAGCACATTTAATATGTGCACAGCTTGAACGACAAAAGAAGGGGAATGTGTGGGGGTGTGGAAAGGGGTTTGCACCCCAATGGGATGACAGGGGCAGCAACAATCTGCCCCATACCTACAGGGGCACAGCCACAGGTCACAACAGGTCCACTGTTGTGAAATGTCTCCTGGGTATCTAGATCCCAGACACAAGTCATCATGGTGTAACAGCTGAAAGTAACAGTGGAGGTGCGGCATGTCAGTGAAAGTACGTGTTGCTGACCATAGGTGATATCAAAACTCCAAAGTCCCAATATTAGTGATCACAATTAAATCTCAAGAAGACAAAAATCACCAATCCTCAGCATGAATCTTTTTCAAAAAACATTTTTCTTTTGTCGGACATCTCCGGAAAGGGGCAGACAATATAAACCATGCCCTCCACTCGGTTCAGTCCTTTTAATAAAATTTCAAATAATAAAGTGAAACACACTTAACTTGAAAAGAATTGTGCAAGTTCTTCACATAACCGGCACTTTTCGTCAACCACCCTTTTGTAAATGCCATATCCGTAATTAATTTAATTTCGGATTGTAAAACTCGAGTGGGATCTTGAGGAAGTATCCGGTATGTACGAGAATCAGATAAATGATCTTGCAATTGTCTAAGGTAATCAGCTGTGGACTGAACCACATTAGCTCCACCTTTGTCAGCTCTACGGATCGTAAGTGTCGAATCCTGTCGTAACTGTCTAAACGTATTCCATCCTGCCTTTTCTAAATTCACCCAACTAGAAGAAAGAGATCGTTCAACCTGTTGTAAATCCTGCATCACCGAACTTTGATATGTCAGGATAAAAGGGTCTATGTTGCCCGGAGGGACCCATCTTGACTCCGGACGCACAATAGACCCATCAGAAATATGTGGTTTATCAGAAAAATATTGTATAACTCTTAATTTGCAAAAAAATCTATGTAAAGCTTTATGTAACTGAAAAGAATCATGATGGACCGTGGGTACAAAAGATAACCCCAAATTAAGTACCCGTTCTTGATCTACAGTAAGCGGAGTGGACCTCAAATTAACCACTATAGATTCTGTTGTCGAGATCGTTGCCGGGTAACTGGAGGATCCCAACCTTCCGTGTAATACATACGGCGAGGTCGACCGGGTCTGCCCTGTCCTCGCCGAAAAACCGTTGAGGACTTGGACTTTTTTGATGTATCAGAAGAACCCCCACTGTCTTCTGTATCATCAGAAGTATCATCAAAAGTGACCCGCTTCTGTACAGAATCATCCGATGATGTGTACATCCAATAATAGACCTTTTCAGAAGCATAATCAGTTTGATCCCGCACATATTTTTTTTGTTTCAATGATTTAATATATTCAAAAAAACTTTTTATCTGCCGGTCTATATCTTCAAATTTGGATTGAAAAACCTCTTTCTCCTGAACCTGTTGAAGGCTCTTCTTTGTGTCTTCAATCTTAGTAGCTATGGTTTCTTCCTCCAACCCAGTACGCTCAATAATAAGCGCTATAAGGTCGAAACTACATTTATTGGAAATCAAATTCCACTTTGAGACAAAATCTTTGTCTGTCGTGAACATTTTCGGGGCCCTGGTCATGCGTAGTCCACGCGGAATAATACGAGTCTTCAAATATCGGATCATAGCCGCCTCATGTAGCTGTAACCGAACTAACCGTTTGCGAAGAGCCTTTAGGTCAGTGAAGGGGCTAAAACAAAAAAGGGTGAACAACAGTCCAAAAAGGCAGAAGCCCGGTTATGTGAACCAATGAAACAAAACTGGCTAAAGAACTATAGGAATAATACAAAATCGTGACTACACTTAAAAAATATAAGATAGGATACCAGAGCATGTAACCATCACTGTGTCCAAAAAGGAAGCTAATTGAGGACTATACAATGCTACAAAAAACAGACAGATCACTATATAAGTTAAGGCCATTAGGGGCCAACGTATCAAGCATAAAACCTCATCTAACCTCATAATAGTTTTATTAATATCACCTCCCCTCCAATTCATTTTAACCTTTTTCAGAACAAAGAATTTTATATCTGAAATCTTGTGTTGTTGCTCCTGCCAGTTTGACACCAATGGTTTGTCAATCAAATCCCTCTTGATGCAACTTCTGTGTTCGATCTCACTTGGATGCTACGTGTCGTCTTACCCATGTACAACTTCTCAGAAGGCCACTGGGCTATGTAAATAACATGTCTGGTCTCACAATTTGAAAAGTCATCTATGAGAAACTTCCATTTAGTTTTTGGATGAACAAATTGGTTCCTCACCGGTATTGCATGTATTCATACTGAACACCGTCCACACTGATATTATCCTTTGTATTTTGAAAGACACCTCCTCTCTGTAAAAGCAGATGGTACCAGCATGTTACATAAATTAATATTACGTTTATGGTGAGGGGTTCGATACCCAGTATAATGTTTTGGTCCTGGGTGCTACCCTGTTATGCCAATGCTAAACAACTACCTCAGCTCTACTTTAACTCCTGAAAATCGGGGAGAAAGACCAACTGCGAATGACAAATCTACAAATAAGAATGGGGAACATACAACACTATTTACAGAAGATGATGTGTTGGAACAGCTTGCAGAAACGAAAGTGTACATGGCCATGTGCCTGGATGGGATAGATCCCAGGATACAGAAAGAGCTTTGAGAGGTTCCTGCAGGACCATTAAGGGTTTTTTAATAGATCCTTGCAGACAGGAGAGGTTACACAGGACTGGAGAAGGGCAGATATGTTGCCTCTTCACAAATGTGATAGTGGGGAAGACGTGACAAACTACAGGCCAGTAGACCTTAGCTCATTGGCAGGAAAAGGAAATGGAGGGGCTCATGAATGGGCAAATAGTTGACTTCCCCCAAAGCAACATGTTGCATGATCCGACACAACATGGTTTTCCCAAAGGACGATCATGGCAAACAAATCCTAACAGGTTGTTGGACTGGGTGACCAGGGAAGTAGATCTCGGTCATGCAATTGATGTGATCTGCCTAGCTTTCAGCAAACCATTTGATACTGTTCCTCAGAGAGGTCCTCTCACTTCTCAACAGCTTGAGGATGGGTCCCAAGGTGCTGGAATGGATACAAAGTTGGTTGACGCACAGATGACAGAAGATGACAATACCTATTTATTTTCGCTTGCGCTCCAAAACTATGTTGCCCCTAAACTTTAGAATCCTTTTTCAAACACAAACTGCACCAGATTAAATTGGCAAGGTCTCAGACTTCCCGACGCTTGTTTGGCCAACTGTCAGCAAGCCAACAGGACCGCGCCAACTTGCATCAACAACCTGCCTATTTTCTGGCCAGTTATCCAATTTTTATAGTTTTTTATATTAGTTTTTTTATATATATATAACAGGTTTATACTCCTCAATAATGTCTAAAATACATAATCATACAATATCACATCGAATCCTTTAACCTTTCTCTCTACCTATATAATGTCATATTGACAAATACTGTTCTTCACACAATCTTCTTTGACAAATAAAGTTTGAAAAAATTGAAATATTGACACTCCAAAATTAAACAAATATTCCCAATCAGTAGATATGTCTTCAAGCTTTCTCCCAACGCTGTCTTAGTCGCACTCCTACGCGTTTCTCCCTCACGGGATTCTTCAGGGGAAATTATAGACAAGGTGCTCTCTGGGGAATGTCCTCATTGCTTTCACCAATGGAAAGTGTCTTTAAACAGTGTTTTAAGCAAAATGAACTTCCAGGTAGATGGTAAAACTAAATACTATCAAACAATTTAAAAATTTCAGAAAGGATACTGAATTAACCTTGGTTCAAGAATCTTAACTGCTTTCTACCGAAATCACTGAAAAAAGATCCAGCTTTCCGTGGTCTTCTGCAAACAAGAAATAAATAAACCAATCTTTCTGACTTAAACCACGAGTATGACTGAATTACTCCCCCAACTTTTCAATTTTTTCAAACTTTATTTGTCAAAGAAGATTGTGTGAAGAACAGTATTTGTCAATATGACATTATATAGGTAGAGAGAAAGGTTAAAGGATTCGATGTGATATTGTATGATTATGTATTTTAGACATTACTGAGGAGTGTAAACCTGTTATATATATATAAAAAAACTAATATAAAAAACTATAAAAATTGGATAACTGGCCAGGAAATAGGCAGGTCATTGATGCAAGTTGGCGCGGTCCTGTTGGCTTGCTGACAGTTGGCCAAACAAGCGTCGGGAAGTCTGAGACCTTGCCAATTTAATCTGGTGCAGTTTGTGTTTGAAAAAGGATTCTAAAGTTTAGGGGCAACATAGTTTTGGAGCGCAAGCGAAAATAAATAGGTATTGATATACGCTCTGTGAATACGCCTAGATATTGCGTTTAGTGAAGAAGATGACAATAGACAGACCACACTCAGATGAAATGAAGATGATTAGCAGCGTGTCCCAGATTTTGGTCCTGGTACCATTACTGTTCAATGTATTTTTCAGTGACATTGCTGAATGAATGAGGAACTCTGTCTTTATGCAGATGTCACCAGACTTTGCAACAAAATGGACTCCCCAGAGTGATTGAATAAGATGAGGAAAGATGTACACAAGCTGGAAGAATGGTGTATGCTTGGCAATTAAGATTTAAGGTGAAGAGGTGCAGTGTCATGCGTTTGTGAAGCAGATGTCCAAGGAAATATTTTGGAAATAGGGGGCAAGAGGTTGGTGTGTAGGGACCTGTATAAAAACCTTACAGCAATTGTTTCCGAGGATCTCAAGATAGGAGAAACAGTGTGGCAAGGTGATGGCAAATGGCAGAAGGAAGGTTGTATATATAGGGGACCTACCAGCAGAAAGAATGATGTACTAATGCTACTGTACAAGTGGCTGGTAAGTCCTCAGTTGGCATATTGTGTCACAGTTTGGAGTCCGTACCTCACAAAAAAAGATATTAACAGTTCAGTGGAAGGTGAACACACCGATTTAGAGCCTATCTCAGAAGATCTATGAGAGGAGATGTGATCACTGATAGATGTAAACTCTGGAGACAAGGAGGGGCAGGGCATATATGTTTTAGACCCTAGATACCTAAAGAGGATGAATGATCCAACCAACATCTTCCAAAGATGGTGAGGCTATAAAGATAGAGCGCATAACATGAATGTGCAAGAGGATCAAGTGAAAGGCAATGTCATGTTGTTGTTTTTTCCCCTGAGAGGGTGATGGATGCTTGAAATGCCCTCCCAGTGCAAGTAGTGGGGATAGATACAGTGACAGACATCTAAATGCCATGTGACACACACAGTGAATCCCTTCATAGTAACATGTTAATTTAATTTAATTTAATTAACAGATTTTTTATATACCGCTCCTTCCATTGATCAGATGCGGTTTACATGTAACAACAATAAACAGGGAGAGCTGTTTTTACAGATAACAAGTTGTAACTTACATTTAACATTTAACAATTTGTGAACTATATACAAGGAACGTAGTTAAACTATATACAGAATTATATGTTATTCATATGTCATCAGAACATTGTTTTAGGGCTTCAGTAACTCATTTCTTATCTTAAAAAGTTATATTAGCTGGAATAGGACTATCCTTTATCTAGTTGTGAGGTAGAGGGTGAGTTCATCAAGGGTGCATAGTGCATTGTGAATAATCAAATTAGACAAAACTATCTCTTATAACTATCTCTTATAACTCTTATAACTATCTCTTATAACTCAACAAGAACAAATGTGGGTGGAGAGCAGTGGTTAAACCCCTAAACACAGACATTCAGCAGGTGCACCTACTCTCTACACCCTTCTGGTCTCACTAGATGGACCATACTGCTCTATATGTGCCATCATATACTATGTTGCTATGTTACTATGTGACTGCATTTACCGGACATTCACAGTTATGACTGTACTGTCACTTGCAGACACACATTGGCCTACTTTGTTGTATGTTCAGTGTCAGCAACCCATTAGCCATCTCAAACACCAACCACACAGACGTGTTCAAAGTATCCCCCAGCCACCAGCTACATATGCACAGACAACCACATACGAGATAACGCCACTACATGCACATCATCAGCACCATATCACTCAGAGCATAGATCAACACAGTCACAGACTAGCTTCAGTCAGTTAGGCAAAGCAGACATCCTGTACATCAACACACTGGCACAGATTCACAGACCAGACCATCACATATCATATCACATCTGCAAACTACACTGCCATGCATTGCCACATATCTTACAAGAGAGGTGGAGTTGTTGCAGTTCTACAGGGTGTAAACCACAGGCACCATAATCACACACAATACATACCTATTTACAGTAGACAACATTGTTATCACCATGTGGCTCACATATAGACCTCACAATGCCAATCTGGATATGTTATTTGCCATGCTGTTGACAATGTTGACCAAAAATACACTACAGCCACCTCCCATATTGCTGGGAGATCCCATTGTGGGCTCAACAAACCGCATTGGTTGGAGGCCAAATGTGGGGGCAATGGAATTGTTTTGATTTGATACAATCATCCCCACAACAGGCAATAACTGGGGGTACTTTTTCAGTACATCTCCATTTCAAAGCCAATGACTATGACAACCCAAGCATTAACCATGCTGTGACTACCACCGCTTACCAGGCATTTGTGAGAAGAAACTGATACCGCACCCATACAATATACTGACTGAGGATGCAGGTGCTTAGACAATGGAGAAAACCTTCCTTAATTTGTGCCCCATGCCTGAGGCACAACATCCCTGGTCTGGACATGACTGTTGATATATCGACCAAACCCATCCTTGCTGCTAAAGCAGACCAAGCAAGGAGCACAGTCACATGGTAAGACTCAGAACACAGTCCAAAACGTGATACAGGTGGAAAAACCTTATTCAATCCTAAGACCTAAAGCAACCCGACACAGGCCGTGTTTCGGAGACCTTCATCAGGGGTTGTCGGAATAGGTACTATAAATACAAACATACATATATTAATTATACTTAAAAATAGCCATAAGAGAAAGAACAAATAGTAAAAACATAAATACAAATAAATCACCCTTCAAGACAAACATTCACATACAATTTAAATATTAAAAATGTGGATACGCAAATACATAAAAAATGCCACGGTTAAATTCATTGCACATAAATTAAATAAATAGAGGTAAAATAGATCAGATTAGACTAGAATAGAATAACAAAATCAGACAAATTGAATAAAAACAAATCTGGAGCTCAAGGGATGTGACAAGCCTCATGACCTGATACCTTAATTGTAGATATGTTGGCCAAGTAATCCTCTTGATGAGGCAACAACACTAAAACAAAGAAAACCAAGTAAGGCATATGTATATAATGGAGTTGTTGGTTTTGCTCACTCATAATCATCAGGACCAAGATTAATAATAAATAACCACTCAGAGGGAAAATAAATTATAAAAACCACTGGAAGGCTGTATGGGAAGGAAAACAACGGGTACTAGTCTACAAAACAAGAAAAAGGAGGTCAAGCTCAAAATAACCCATAACATTGCTCAGTGTAAATTTTAAACTGAAAAAATATTATATTAAAAAATATAATATCACCCGAGATGGCATCGGGACATTCAAATGTCAGCAATCTCTTTTAATGGTATTAAAATGCATAATAAAAAGAAAGATAAAAAGAAACTACATCTATTTTTTGTATGGCTAGATCACACCGGAGAGAATACAAGATGCTGTATAAACGGGGAATTACCCAGCAATGTAAACTAACTGCTTAAATAAAAAGTATTTTAAAAAAACAGCGATCATGTGGAACATCATACACTTACCAAATTGAATCTCTGCCAAGGTTTAGTACTTTGCGCGACCGGCAATACGGAAGTGCATTCTGTCACAAACCAGCTTCAAACTAAAAAACGCCGGTGTATGCGCGAACTTTAAGATCTTGTGCAGAGCGGGAAAAGGAGGGGGCGTGTCTAAGGCAGAGTTAAAAGTCAGTCAAATATGAAATAAAGCCTTATCGGAAAAATTTGAATCTAAACCCTTTATTAAAAGAAGGTTGTAAAAATAATAATATAAATAAAATGATCTGATAAGACAGTCTTGATAGAATAAAGTTTTTCCACCTGTATCACGTTTTGGACTGTGTTCTTGTTACAACGTGATCTTTTGCCTCCTTTGTTGGACTACATGGTAAGACTCAGGCCAAAGGTACCCTGGCCAGATCAAGCATCCCAAATAAAGAGTACGACAACTGTACAGACAATGGAGACAGAACATATCCCCTCCCCCCCACTCTTTTGCATGCTGTTGTCCAACACATGATTATACCATCTTAATAACTACAGCCATACCACAATTTGACACCACACACATAACGGAATCATCAAAATGACCACATTATATGGTCTCAACAACAGGGACAATCATGAAAGCTGCATTGCAACAAAACTTCAGAATTCTGGCCACAGGTATTCAGCAAACAACATATAAACCAGAAGCAGGACCATGTGACAGCACACCCAACCCTACACTCCAAGATCCAGGATATATGTACATCATGTACCTGCATCGTGTTTCAGAAACAAAGCTGCCAACATATATGAGGTGTGACAAAAAAGAAACAAGACTGTCCCATAAATGTTTTATTACAAAATCTACAGAGAAATTGTGCATTGTCCCCTTCAAAGTAATCCCCCTCCCCCCCAGAGTTAATGCACTTCTGCATTCGCTTCTGCCATGTACGGAAATACTCGGTAAAGTCCTCCTCCTTGAGGTCCCTCAGCTCCCTTGTCACAGTGGCCTTGATCTCTTCTACAGAGGTGAAATGAGTTCCTTTGAGCACAGTCTTCATCCTGGGGAAGAGCCAGAAGTTGCACGGTGCGAGATCTGGGGAATAAGGAGGGTGGTCGAGAGCTGTGATCTGTGTATTGGCCAAGAACTGCCTCACACTGAGCGTGGTGTGTGCAGGCGCATTGTCATGGTGGAGCAGCTACGACTTGTCTCTCCACAGAGCCCACCTGCTGCGCCAAACCTGGTCATGGAGGTGATTGAGCATCTGCTGGTAGAAGTACTGGTTGACTGTCTGACTCTCAGGCACAAACTCATGATGGACCACTCCCTTCTGGTCAAAGAATGCGATCAGCATGACCTTGATCCTTGATTTGGACACACGTCCCTTCTTGGGTCTGGGTGACAGTCGAGTCTTCCACTGCAGGTTCTGTCTCTTGCTTTCAGGGTCATACTGGAAGACCCAAGTCACGTCTCCTGTGATGACTCGGCCAACGAACTCTGGATCTTCTCCGATTTTCTCTAGCAAGTCTCGACAAACATTGACTTGGTGCTCCATGTGGCTCAATGTTGTATAGCTCCGGACACATGAAAAGGGGGCAGTGACTTTGGACTTCTACATATTACAGAGAGACATCAGAGGTATGTAATTTGACTCAGATACCTGCATACATTCCACAGACATTTCTTGCTGAATTGATACGTCTGTTTGCTATCTCAAATGCCATGTTGCTACTCCATATGTGCAGTCCTTGCTCCTGATAGCAGAGATGGGACACCTATGATGTGTGACATCAAATGCCTTCACAGTACCAGGAGATGCTTCTGTGATTTGTTTCACCCTGTATGATGTCTGATGGTCCTGTAGGTTTATGGACTGATACCACAGGACTCAATATTTGGTAATGATAAAACAATGTGTTTCTTTATTTGAAAACATGATGTACCATATATAGTTCATAAATATCACATTGATGGTGTGAGTTGAGGTATAATGTGGCCATGTCATCTGTACATGTGGTGACTTTGCTGTGATGCTGACACACAATGCTATGTAATGCTTCCTTTCAGGATGGACAGTCTCAATACAAAGGCACAGGACATGCAAATGGAAATGTCAGCTTAGATTCAGGACGGTGATGCCAGAGAGGGGAAGATAAACAGTCACGACGCATATGTTGCGAGCACATGCCAGTTCAGGACGTTGATATGCAAATGGTGGACCAGGGCATCCAGAAGGACCACACTGATCTGGCAATACAGTTCAACACAGGTGTGGAGAGGTCACTTGGCACTCCCTGGCTCTCACAGTAACTTACTATGGATTCTGCCATCATCATCACAAAACCACTGGCCTCTATGCAGACATCCATGACTACATGAAACATGAAAGGACTTGGAGATAGGTGTTGTCCTCCACACACCAATACAAACTGGGAGTCAGAGACTAGTGCCAGAGGACATTGCAGCTGCAACAGCACTGACAACCGCAGTCAACCAATACTCATGGACATTAATACATTCCTTCTATTATCATGTCAGTGCCATGGCTGTATCACTGAGCACAAATGTTTTTGACCAAAACAGCATCACATTGGGTGTATGGCAGCAGAGACACATTGTGTATAGGGTGTGTGATTTCCTGGACACCCTTGAGCTTGGCAATTTGTACAAAACAAGCTGTCACACATCCCCATAAGGTGCACCACAACAACCTATATCATCTCTTTACCCATATCCAATGGTGATCCTCTGCATACAAGGTGTCACTATGTCATTTGTGGATTTACAGTGTGCACATGTGTGTGCATGAATATGTTCTGACACAGTGAGCTCACATTCTGCGCACTTTGTGAAGATGACTATACCATACATTTCATGTTCAGCTAATAGACAAACTATGTTGCAAAATAAATATCTTGTCTTTGGATTGTATGCAGCTTAAGGAGTCGCATGTCCCTGGCTGCCACTATTCTGTTTATGTTGTTACTCTTTATGTTGTTACGTTTATTCCTGACTCTCTCCCCAGTCCCTCCCGACTGCCGTTGTGTTGGTACTCTCCTTCAGATTCCGCATAGCCCTGTGCAAACCTGGTGCTGTTTACTCAGTCATTCCATCTGGTTACGTCCCATTACTGCTGTACTCCCAACCGGATGTGACGCGATCGCTCTGCCAGCGATCGCGTGATCTCAAGGTGCCCCCCTCGCATAAATTGCATTCTAGCGTGGCGTTCCACTAGCTGCCACTATTCTGTTTATGTTGTTACGTTTATTCCTGACTCTCTCCCCAGTCCCTCCCGACTGCCGTTGTGTTGGTACTCTCCTTCAGATTCCGCATAGCCCTGTTATGTTTGTGTCCACATTTTTATGTATAGTACCCTGCCCAGCACTCTGTCTCCCTTAAGTATTTGTATTTAGTTATTGTAATTGTAATTGTATCTGTTATTTAATGTAACAATGTCTCCCTTCAGTATCTGTATTTAGTTATTGTGATTGTATCTTTTATTTGATGTAACTCTCTCTCCTCCCCCTCTAGGTGCAAACCTGGTGCTGTTTACTCAGTCATTCCATCTGGTTACGTCCCATTACTGCTGTACTCCCAACCGGATGTGACGCGATCGCTCTCCCACCCCCAAACCCCTATCTAAGGCTCTTCCCCCCAGGCCTACCTACCTCGATAGACTGCCAACATAAGATCCCTGATCCCCACTTCCAGGCTTACTGGCAGTCATCAGTGGACAGTAAGAGCAGGAGCAAGGTCCACTGGCTCCTGCTCAGTACACAGTCTGTTCCAAAATGGCACTAATGGCCCCTAGTGGTAAGCCTAGGGTTGGGGATTTGGACACAGGAGGTGGGCAATCTGCTTTGGGGGGTATGGGGAAGTATAGTTGTGGGAGCTCAAGTAGAGGGTGTAGATTTCTGGGGGAGGCCCTTGAGGGGGAGGGGGATCGGAGTTGACTGGGGAGGGGGATCTTGGCCAATATTCCTCTGAGAGGGAGATGGGGGGATCGGATCTGCTTTGAGGGGATGGAGGATTGAGGCTGCTTCAGGGAGATGAGGGAATCAAGGTTGCTTTGGGGAAGGGTAGGGTGGCTTAGACTATGTACTTTGAGTTGTAGGAGAGAGTGTAGCATCCAGGGTCGGCACGGGTAGAGAGTACCTGAGGTCAGGACAATGATTGAAAGGGGCTGATCTGCAGTACTAAACCAGGTGGTCTTCCCTGCAGGAGCAACAATTTTAAGAGACTGCTGCCATGTGGTGGTGAGGGGCAGTTTCATGTCTCCCCCCCCCCCCCATGCAGTTTCTTAAAATCCCTGCTCTTGCCAGACATGGAGAAGCATACCTGTGAAGCCCTGCATCTATTTACAAGAGGATCTACGTTTGGCAGAACCTCTCATAAAATACTATCATACTAACATGGGCATGTGAATCCCCCTCTTCACGTCCTTTCTAAAATGTGCCTTCACATTTTTAGAGGGCAGTATTATAAAGCTGGCTCCCAGAACTGTCCCCAGTGGCACACAAATATTCTTGCTCCAAGGCAGGTGCAAATGTGTACATTAACTCTGTGTCTACACATGCACCACATAAAAGTAAGTGTGCTCTTATTGGCATACATACTTGCATATGCCTATTCAGCTGTGAAATTTTATAATAACTATTTTCCATGTAAAAATGCTTTATCAAATTATCCCCATAGTGCTACATTTCCAAGAGGGCATCTCTCTGCAGAGATTATGCATGTACTTTTAAGCCCACCGAAATACAAGGTAACCACCTAAACTCGTGCAGCTAAATGCATGAGGGGGGAGTCAAAAATAAAATTAAAGTTTACAGTTTTGATGATATACTTAACTTCACCTTATTAATTGGCGCCTCTTTTGCATACACAGCTTTAGGCAATGCAAAATAGGGTTGTAAAGTTAAGCTCAAGAGTGGCATAGGGCCTGATTCTGTCCCGCAGGTACAGCCCCTTTGTACATCCAGTCTGAGCCAGACATACAAAGGGGAGGGCGATTCTGATCCTGTGGGGCATGTCTAACCCCGCGGGATCAGAATCGCAATCAGACCTGTACGTGCAGGCTGGGACTGCAATTCAGTCTGGCCTGCACGTACAGGCACTGCCCAGATAGCTCAGTCAGGCATTTAGATGGAGCTGCGGCCCCATGGCGTCCTGTTGCTATGGCATCGCAGCTCCATTTAAATGCCACAATGCCAGCCACCAGAAACTAAAGTTTATTCCCCGCATCCCGCCCCCAATCGGGCCTCCTAAGGCCAGGGTCGGGCTGCAGGGAATAAACTCTGGCCCCCACCGACCTTTCCGCACCTCAGGCAGCGAAAAAAAAAACACGATCAGGGAAGTTATTCCACCTCGGAGGTGGAATAACTTCCCCGGCCATTTTGCCGGCCCTTGATGTACAGTTCCAACATTAGAATCGGCCCTGTACATCCAGGGCTGTCGACCACCCAATGCCCGCCCATTCTCCGCCCCCAGGCTGCCTCTTCCCTGCCCCCAACTAACTTCCCCACACAACCAGAGGGGAAGTTAGTCGGGGGCTGCCACCATCACAAATAGTGGGGATGGACGTCGCGTCTCAGAATAACCCTCATATTGTCTATGAACATACCTTTTGATATTGTAATATACATGCATGCACCCAAAAGAATGCCCCCTGAAATACCACTTTTATATGTATCCAAGGTTGTGTGCACTGTGAATGAATGTGTGTACTTCTAGAAGATTGAAATTAAATTATCCATATATAGCTGATTACATGAGTTAACTTTATTTTTACCCATGCGGAAGGGAACAAGGACTTTCACATTTATCCAAAGTTGCACACTGACTAACTATGGCATCCCATTAAGAGGAGTAGTTACAAGGCAGTGGTAAAATATCACATTTAATGCAGCTTAATTTATGATGGGAGTTAGTCAGCAGTGGTAATTCAGGTTCATAAGCTAGTACACACGTGGTAAAGGACTTGTTTGTTAAAGCATGTTACCCGGGTAGTGCTGGGTTAACATGCATTTTTAGCATCATGCTAAAAGGTAGCATGTTGCCCCGCACTAAAAGACCTGCACTGCCCAAGTAGCACATAGGTGGGGCATGGGCATTCCCATGGCAGCACCATTATTGCAAGCCTTGAAAGCTCATGTTGCCAGCGCTTGGCGCGGAGCAACTACCACCAGCACAATGGGCGGTGCTAATTGCTACCTGCAGCAATTTTAAAGTGATAAGCTATGTTAAGTTTAGGGCAATGGGTGTCCCTGTCCCCCTGAAGCTGGCATAGTGTCCATTGCTAATAATGTGGTCCAAACCAACATTACTAGCATGGGCCTTCGTAAACATACCTTTAAATGAATAACATAGCAGCATTGGTGATGCTGATGCTGATGCTGAATAGTGCGGTATATAAGAGACTGTAAATAAATAATGCTGATGCTGATGCTGATGCTGATGCTGAATAGTGCGGTATATAAGAGACTGTAAATAAATAAATAAATAAAATTAAACTTTGTAAGCTACTTTTTTCCTGTAAAAATAGCACCAGTCTGAGATGGCATTAAATTTCCTCCTTAACCCTTTCCAGGCAAAGCCCAAAACTCTCGGAATCCAAAATTCTGACTAAATATTCCTATCAAATGGTATATAATACATGACCATAGCAGAAGGAAAATCACTATTAGAACAGATTGAATAAGACGGGTACAATTTTCCTGAAATATGCAAAAATTAACCCGGCTGCAGAATGTGGATTAAAAATTTAAACCTGGCCTTGAAAGGGTTAAGAGTATCAAGTCACCTGGTGCTCCCATCCATTTAAAGGGGACAGAGCATTACAATAAGAAGCATATTTAACAATGGGATGTCCAAATGTAATCTGGGAAAAAAAGCAGGCATGTGCATGTTCAGCCACGATTTCAGAAACGTGGACATGCCTGACATGCACATATATCAACCATCTATATGGACGTCCCCAGGACAGCATTTCAGAACCAAGACGTCTAATAGCATAATGGTTAGAGTAATGTTTTAAGAGCAGGGTGGCCAAGCTTCAAATACCATTTTCTCTATACTCTGGATATTTTAAGGTGAAAACAAGCACTTTCCTGATGCCTATTCATGCCTGGATCAGGTATAAACATGGACATGCCCGCAGATGTCTCCAACATTAATGAGATTTTATAGGGACGTGTAAGTCCATTGCTCCTCCCCGGATATGCCTCCACCACATCCCTCTGCCTACTTGGACATCCCTGAACTGGAGATGTCTGCAAACGTCACTTGTGGAATGGCTAAGGAGATATATCCATGCTTTCGACGATATGTGCATGTCTTCAGATGTCCAAATCACGACTAAACCCTTTAAAATGACTCTCTAAGCCCCCACCCCTGATTCCCTTAAGCATAGATCTCCCAAATCCCGATTCCTATCAACATAGATTCCCCCCACCCCCTGGCTCAAGAACCCCCCCCCCCCCAGGCACTTATCAAGATTTCCCTGACATCTACTGGATGGGGCAAGAGCAATCTCCAGTTGCTCCTGCCATGTCAGGTGCCTGGGTTCAAATGGTGCCTCTGATTCTGTCTTTTGGCAAAAATCATGCTTTTTTCCCTTCACATGCATTACCTACTACCCTTAACTATAAATACACTGGTGGACATTCTGGATTGGGATAAGCTAGCATGCTACTTTTCTACTGACAAGTTAATAATACCTGCTTCAATAGCATTGTACCTGTTTATAGTGCACTGTTGTGCCCTGGATTGGGTGGATTCTGATGGTATATACTGAATCACTTATTCATTCATAGCTACTACTGCTACTACTACTATTTAGCACTTATATAGCGCCACGCACGCAGCGCTGTACAGTCAAACATACAAGATACAGTCCCTGCTCGTCAGAGTCTTGCTCATCAGAGCTTACAATCTAGTCGCAACAATACAGGCATAAGTCAAATCGGTGCAGGCCCAGTATGGACTTTACAATTCGGCTATGAAAATTAATTAATGGGGGTTAGGTTGAGATGAGAATAGAAGTCAGGATCTGAACGTGACAGTGAAGAGGTGGGTCTTCAACCTAGATTTGAAGAGGGCCAGGGAGGGTGCCTGGCATATGGGCAGAGATAGACTGTTCCAGGCGTATGGTGCAGCAAGGTGAAAGAAGTGAAATCGGGAGTTAGCGGTGCGAGTGAAAGGCCTAGATAGAAGTAATTTGCTAGCGGAGCGAAGTTCCCGAGAGGGGGCATAGGGAGAGATAAGAGATGAGAGGTAATGAGGGGCCATAGAATGGATGCATTTGTAGGTCAGTAGGAGAAGTTTGAACTGGATATGGAATTGGACAGGGAGCCAGTGAAGCGACTTGAGAAGAGGAGTAATGTGGGCATAGCGAGTCTGGCGGAAGATTAGTTGAGTCTCGTGATTTTGTATAGATTGAAGGGGAAGGAGATGGCTCACGGGGAGACCAGCAAGGAGCAGGTTGCAGTAGTCGATACGAGAGGAGATTAAGGAGTGGATAAGCGTTTTGGTAGTGTGTTCAGAAAGGAAGGGGCGGATTTTGCTGATGTTGTAGAGAAAGAAGCAGCAGGTCTTAGCTATGAGTTGAATATGTGCAGAGAAGGAGAGGGAGGTGTCAAAGATAACCCCAAGTTGCGGGCTGAGGGAACAGGGAGGATAGTGGATCCATTCACAGAGACTGAAAAAGGGGGAAGAGGAGGGGAGGAGTTGGGGGGAAAGACAAGGAGTTCAGTCTTGGTCAGTGTTACCGGGGAAAACCTTCCTGATCCTGAAGGGAGAAAAAGGTGATAAGTGGGAGGTCCAGAGAAGATTGATAGACTGCCGAAGAGAAAGCAAGACACTTGACAAGTTTCCAGGTAGGGAAAATTAATCACCGGTGGGGAATTGGTCACCTCCCTCATCTACAGGCTTGGTATTAGGTTAAACACCTCCCTTAGAGGCTTGGTGGGAAGTAAGAAATGGGAAATTCAAGGTCTAAGGGTCCCAGGACCAAAAAAACCTTTAGCATGCGTTCTAAGAACTGGGGACCGTTTGCCAGATATGGCCAATCTGTCCAAATCGGTCCTAACTAAACTTTGTCAGGTAGCTTGGCTATCATATACAGTTGGGATGGAGTTCCCATGGCCAACGGGTGGGTCCTTTGAACCCTTAGTTCTTTCAAATCTTAGACGCATTCCAACGGACCAAAAGATGCATCAACTTGATTATTATCATTTGTCTGAAAATTCTATGAATTTCTGTCTTGAGAAAATTTGTCAGAACAGAGTTTGTCCTGTAGTGAAGAGAAAGGATGAAGGGCCCCCTCTTCCTTATCAGGATTTAAATGATCCCCTTGAACCCTTGCTTTATAATTTAACCCCTACTGCCCCGAGGTTACCTGATGCTCTGGAGCCTCCAGATGACTCTCCCATCCTAAGGTCAGAGTTCCCCTCTTCAGTAAGTTTAGCATCCCTGGGCTCTCATTCAGTTAACCAGTCACCCAGCTACACACACACAGAAAGTTCATCGCAGGCAAGCAGTTCTTCCCCACCCCATTTAGTTCCATTTCCCCTAGAAGTAGAAGAGAGCATTTCTCAAAGAACACGCTCTCATCTCCCTGTACCAATCCGTAAATTTGCAAGCATTGCCACCAGTGTCCGAGATATGCCAAATATTACTTAAACTATAATACATTCTAACAATGCCCGAGATATTACTACCCTAATGCCCCTGAGAGTTGTCCCTACTATGGGGACTGATGAGCAAGTTACTGACTGCAAGGTCTATGTCCCCTTATCCACTGCAGACCTCCTTAACTGGAAAAATACACCCCGCAGTGGAGGGATGATCCAGAAGGAGTAATTAAGGTTTTTAAAATTATTTTCCTTACCCATGAGGCAGATTGGAAGGACTACCATGTACTCCTTAGGACTCTTCTTAAGGTTGGGAGATGCCAGATGTCATTAGGGCTGCCAAAGAAGTCTGAACCACTATTAACTGAGATAAAGACAGACCCTAGGGTATTAGACGCCTTGCTGATGATGATTTTGACCATAATCCCAACTGGGACCCTAACACTGCAGAGGGAAATTACCTTACCTTGATCTTCCGTCTCTGCATTTTGGAAGGTCTCCGTAGGGCTGCCCATAAGACTGTTAACTGGCAGAAAGTACATGAATGCCCATTCTATAGCAACATTTAAACCCCCCGGAGAAACAGTGCTTTGCAGTAGCACGAACAAAGATGGATCTATAAGTTGAGCACTGTTTCTCCGGGGGGTTTAAATGTTGCTATAGAATGGGCATCATGTACTTGAAACCCCCAGTTCATGGTTGGGGGTTTCTTTCTTTCTTTCTTTCTTTTTATACATCGAAGTCTAAGATGTTGGAAAAAGCACCGGTTAAGAAAGCATACGAATTAAGATAAATAAGGATAAGATGGACAAAATATAATATTGGTTAAACTAATATACAAGGGAAGTTCTTAATAGATTAGAAATGGTATTAAGATCAAGGATCCCGAGAACAAAGTCCTGGGGAAGTTAAATATATTTATTTAGGTGGTTTATAGGAGTATAACTCGCCGAGACTCATATTAAATAGGATGGGATGCCATTGGTAGAATACTTGATGACGTGGATGATGATAGTAGAAACAGCAACATCAGGTAGATAACCAGGTGTGGTGAATAGAATGATTTAGGGGGGAGCTTTAAATGTTGAGGGATGTTTTCATCCCGCATGCGCGGCGTCTTCCATATGGAAGTCAAAAGAAAGGAGACGCGGGCAGCAGCACTATTTGTGAGTAGAAACGATTTTAAGGAAGTTTTTAATGGTAGGGACATTAGAGGCACTTTAACGGTGAATATTTACTAACAGTGTTAGCTAAAGAGTGAATATTCACTCTGTTTGTTTTGTAGATTGAGGATCTCCTGAAGAAAAGTTAATGTTGAAACACCGTAGTGGCGCCGAATTTGAGCGTCGGGATCCACTTATATACTTTTAACAAAAACGGCAAAGAATGATCAAGTTGGATGTATAACACATAAGTTTAAAACGATAAAAATTAATGAAAGGTCGTTGATGCAAAAATAACAGCACTGAATGAAAGGACGCGAGTCCCGATTAAAGTGCAGTTAAAGTCTGAGACCTGAATCTAGCTTTATTAATTGAAATATTGAATGATCAATTCTACTGAATTAGGGTTTGAATGAACGTGCTTTCAATTGAGAATCGATAGTTACGCGTTCAAGAAGAGACCACAACCACAACGATTTGTGAGTTCACACAAAGTTTCCCTGACAAAGATTCAGTTTGCCCAAAAGGAAGTACACTATTTGGGCCATGTGCTATCAGAAGGTCAGAGGAATTTATCTGAAAGCAGACTTCAGGATATCATAAACTGTCCTAAGCCACATACTAAAAGACAGATGAGAGTATTCTTGGGAATGGCAGGGTTTTGCTGAGCCTGGATCCCAGGGTTTGGGGAACTGTCCAAAGCTCTCACTGCCATGACATAGCTAAAGAACCTTCCTGCAATATAATTAAACAGGATAGGTGAAGATTTGCCTGAGATGCTACAGTTATAGTTGATTCAGCCTGGAACATAAGAACATAAGAACATAAGATATGCCATACTGGGTCAGACCAAGGTCCATCAAGCCCAGTATTCTGTTTCCAACAGTGGCCAATCTAGGTCATACGTACCTAGCAGTTTCCCCAAGGGACACAGGTTCCACAATGCTTGTATTGGTTCAAGCATTGATATCCTGGGTCCCTTCTTAATAATGGTTTATGGACCTTTCCTCCAGGAACTTGTCCAAACCTTTTTTAAAACCCAGCTACACTAACAGCCTTTACTACATCCTCCGGTAACAAATTCCAGAGTTGGATTACACGTTGAGTGAAAAAATATTTTCTTTTATTAGTCTTAAATAGTTTACCCTGTAGCTTCATTGCATGTCCCCTAGTCTTTCTATATTCTGATAAGGTAAACAATCGATCTACGTTTACCCGTTCCACTCCGTTCATTAATTTATAGACTTCTATCATATCTCCCCTCAGCCGTCTCTTTTCCAGGTTAAAGAGCCCCAACCTTTTTAGCCTTTCTTCATAGGAGTAGCCTTCCATCCCCTTTACCATTTTGGTGGCTCTTCTCTGAACCTTTTCTAAAATTGCTATATCCTTTTTAAGATATGGCGACCAGAATTGCACACAATATTCAAGGTGCGGTCTCACCATGGAACGATATAGAGGCATTATAATATCTTTTGTTTTATTTTCCATTCCTTTCCTTATCATACCTAGCATTCTATTTGCTCTCTTGGCCGCCGCTGCACACTGGGCCGAGGGTTTTAACATGGTATCCACAAGGACGCCTAAATCTTTTTCTTGGGTGGTGGCTCCTAATGTGGAACCTTGCATCGTGTAACCATAGTTTGGGTTGTTCTTCCCTAGGTGCATAACCTTGCACTTCTCCACATTAAATTTCATCTGCCATTTTGATGCCCAGTCTTCCAATTTATCAAGATCCTCTTGCAATTTTCCACAATCCTCCTGGGTTTTAACAACTTTAAATAGTTTTGTGTCATCAGCAAATTTGATAACCTCACTCGTTATTCCACTTTCCAGGTACATACAGGGTGGCCCAAAAAAAGTGAGAACATCTCGTAAATGAAAAGCTTAAATAGTTCACTTATTTACCTTTTTTAGCTATAGAACGTCTTTATTTCAACAATTTCCGGTCGCCATCTTTGTTTTTTTTAATTTGGCAATCGTTTACATCTGTCTTTTTGAATTTTTAAATAACTTATATGCTACGCGATGTTCCCACTTTTTTTGGGCCACCCTGTATATGAACTCGAAATCTCTTAAGGTCCTTTCCTGCTCTTTTGTTCTACAATTAAAGTTCATATTACAATGAAACAAATTCATTGACATTTTTTCCTTTTCTGATTAGTGAGAAATCACATCAAAACTATTAAGTCCTTACAGGTTAATTTCTGCGGGTTAATTTCTTAAAAGCCTCTTTCACATCCTTGTTTCTTACGCTGTAAATCACTGGAGTTAAGATAGGATTTCCAAGGATAAAAATCAGAACAAAGAACCTGTTTTTATCCAGTGAAAACGTGGATTTTGGTCTCAGATAGATAAAACTGAGACAGCTATACTGCAGAACACCAAAGGTGAGGTGAGAAGAGCAGGAAGAGAAGGCTTTCCATCTCCCTGTGGTGGTGCGAATTTTCAATATTGCCAAGATAATGTAAAAGTAAGAGAGAAATACTAAAAAGAAAGGGATAGTAAATACTAACAAGCCAGAAATATTGAACAGTACTTCATAGACAAGAAACGCATCAGTGCAATTTAAAGTCAGAATTAAAACCTGTGCAACGTCACAGAAGAAGTGATTTATTTCATTGGACTCACAGAAAGGCAACCGAAATACTAAAATAACTTGTTCCAATGACATCAGAAAACTAAGGGTGAGTGTCGCAGCCAACAGCTTAACGCAGATTGTTTCAGTCATGATAACACTGTAACGTAAGGGGTTGCAGACTGCTATATAGCGATCATAAGCCATGATGACTAGAAGGAAAATTTGTGCATTCCCCACACAAATGAAGAAAAACATTTGGACAGCACATCCAGCGAGGGAAATGGTTCTGTGCTTTGTTAGGAAGCTGACGAGCAATCTAGGGATGATGGCGCAAGTGTAGCAAATTTCTAAGCAGGCCATGCTCCAAAGAAAGAAATACATGGGCGTATGAAGGTGAGGGTCAGCCCTTATGATGATCATTAATGCAATGTTTTCCAGCAATCCCACCAAATACATGAGGAAAAACACCACAAAAAGCAAAATGTAAAGCTGAGGAACGTCTGAGAAAGCCAAGAACACAAATTCTGTCACAGAGGTCAGATTATTCTTGTCCATTCATTCAGTAGATTTGAAGGCGCAGACCAATGTATTGCGAGCTAAAAACAGGAACATAGAATAAATAACATTCTTTAGTTGGAGTTATACGCAAAGACAAGCACTTCCAACTTGGGTGCATAGGGAGAAGAATGGCTACCAAAAAAAAAGGCTCAGTATGTATAGTCTAGACTGAGGAAAGGCAAGAGAGTGGAGATATAATAGAAACATTTAAGTACTTCTGTGCTATAAATGCCCAGGAGGTGGGCCTCTTTTAGATAAAAGGGACATTTGGAAAGCGGGGTTATAGGATGTAGCTTAAAGGGGATAAACTCAGGAGTAATATAAGGAAATATATTTTATTGAAAGGGTGGTGGATGTGTGGAAGAGCCTCCCAGTGAGAACTGTATCTGAATTAAAGAAAGCACGGGAAAATACAGAGGATCCCTGAGAGAGAAGAAGGGACTGTAGAGCTTAATAGTTCTTATAGATGGGCAGAGTGGATGGGTTGTATAGTCTTTGTCTGCTGTCATTTTCTGTTTTAATGTTAATAGAGGAAAGTCAGTATTTCATCTTGTTATAGTGCTGTAACAGCTGATTATCTTGTTATTGTCTTGGTTTTACCTGAGTCATGTTATTCTCTCTCCCTCACTGAAATGCATACTGTAAAAACTAGTGAGACGTGAAGAAAACACAAGTGATTCCAGTGCAACTGGGAGAAATAATTCTGGAAGTAGCCTGTATGAGGGTGATGAGGATGAACTAAAGTTTCAAAATTTATATTCATTCATGCTTGATCACACTAAAACACACATTCAAAACATCAGGTGATAGGATACAAGAATATATCAGATTAAAATAGGGATGCCATACAAATACACATACACATAAATACCAAACATATACATATTACCATGCATGTCTATAGAAAGAGAGGGATATTTAAACACACACATATGATGAGTTCAGGACTGGATATGGTACTAGTTAGTAATTTAATTAAGAGTCTGGATGACTGAATTGCACATAAAATTCAGAGATAATATACAAATGGGAGTTGCTGCTAAGGATTAATGTTTATAGTAGCGTAGTGGATGATGGCAAAAAGACCAGTTACCCCCACTGCCCTCTTATTCCATCTATGCTACTAGGGATATAGCTCAGAAGTTAGCTGTAAGCATGATCACTTGTGTGATATCACTCCCTATCCAAAACATCCTGCATTGTTTTTGACGTCATCCTCCTTTGAACGCCATCCTCTTATTTAGACCATGCAGGGCACCCTTCCTTTCCCTTCCCATTTCTAACCACAAAGCGTTCTACTTATCTAAACAGTTACAGGTACTAGTATGGCTGTTGCATAAACATCCAGGCTCTTGAGGCCCCATGACCTTTCAGAACAGTATCTCACCAACAACTTGCTGCTCTACCTGGTCCCCACTAACAGTCTGCAGCCTGACGGACAGACCCAGATACATAAGTGCCTGTGTTTCCATTTGGGCTCTGTACTTGCCACCTGCCAGACAGACCCAACTACTAGTAGGTTCTTTCATTGAAGCCTGCTAGAGAGAACTGCTGCATGGTTGCATATGTTTGTATTAGGACTTAATGTTATTTTTAACTATAAATTCTCTATTCGCAGTTTGAAATTGAACTTCTTATTTTTCCCCTTAAATCCATTTCCCCCTTCCTCCTTTCTCAATCTCTGTCAATAACACTTTACTACTCCCTGTCTTCTCTGCTCTCAACCTTGGGGTCATCTTTGACTCCTCCATCTCCTTCTCCACACACATTCATCTAAAACCTGTCGTTTCTTTCTTTGTAACATCTGCAAAATTTGCCCCCTTCCTTTCTGAACACACTGATAAGATGCTTATCCACTCTAGTCACCTCCTGTCTAGACTATTACAACCTCCCCCTTGCTGGTCTCCCTTTGAATCATTTCTCTTCCCTTCAATCTGTTCAAAACTCATTTGAGCGGCTTATCTTCCGCCAGCCCCGATATGCTCATATAACCCCTCTTCTCAAATCCCTTAATTGGCTCCATATATGTTTGTGTATCCAGTTCCAACTTCTCCTACTGATCTATAAATGCACTCATTCTGTGTTCCTCACTACCTTTCAACTATCATCTCTCCCTACACCCCTCCTCATGAACTCCGCTCTTCTGGTGGATTGCTTCTGTCTGTGCCCTTTTCTTCCACTACCAACTCCAGACTTCGTTCCTTTAATCTTGCTGCTTCTTATGCCTGGAACAAATTTTCAAAGTCTGTATGTCAGGCTTCATTTCTGACCCTTTTCAAATCCATGCTGAAGGCTCGCCTCTTTGAGGCTGCCTTTGGATCCTGTTCTGCTTAGTCTCCTTTCTACCTCCTTACCATTCCCCAGCTGTATACTTGTCCTAAGCTGTTGTGTTGTTTGTCTTGACTAGATTGTAAGCTCTTATAAGCAGAGACTTTCTTTTACATGTGCCTTTACAAGTGCTGCATATGCCTTGTAGCGCTATATAAATGATAAGTAGAAGTAGTTTTCTTGCTCCGAAGACATTCCATTCATCCACCACCCTCTCCATAAAAATATATTTCCTGATATTGCTCCTAAATATTTCATAATGACCTGAATATATTGAGCATATAATTGGTAAGGATGAATGGAAGGCAGTACATGTAGGGGTCCTTTTACTAAAGTCCGCTAAGTGATTAATGCGTGTTTTAGCATGCGGTCACAGTCTGCAGCAACTGTGACTGTGCAAGCATGGCAATTATTGCACATCATGCAATGGGACAGAGAATGGGTGGGTTGCGGCAGAGTATGAGCATGAATAGCACATTGCAGTTAGCATGGGGGCAACTGCCGCATGCTGTCACGGTGGAAATTAGCATAGCTGCACTTAGCGATACCTCTATAGGTAGCATTTCTTTACTTTATTCCATCGCTTGATTAACCGTCCAGGCAGAAGCACCAAAGAGACTGCAGTAGGTAAGAAAGGAACGCCAATTAGAGACAGGAAAGCAGAGAGGAGAGGGCACACAGAAATAGTCTAGAAGGAGATGACAGAAAGAAACATAGGGGAAATAAATTATGGAACAGGAATAGGTACAGTACCTCTGCGTTAACTACACTACGCATTATGGTACGCATCAATGCAGGAACTGCTGGGAACATGCTGGTAAAGGGGATGGAAGGATACCACTATGAGAAGAGACTAGAAATGTTAGGGCTCTTCATCCTGGAAAAAAGACGGCTAAAAGGAGATATGATAGAAGTCTACAAATATAGTGAATGGAGTGGAACAGGTAAACGTAGATCGATTGTTTATGCCATCAAAATATAGAAAGACTAGGGGACATGCAGTGAAGCTACAGTGTAACCTATTTAAGACTAATGAGAGAAAATATTTTTTCACTCAATGCGTAATCAAACTTTGAAATTCATTACCGGAGGATGTGATAAAATCTGTTAGTGTAGCTGGGTTTAAAAAAGGTTTGGACAAGTTCCTGGAGGAAAGGTCCATAAACCATTATTAAAGGGGACCCAGGATAGCCACTGATTGCCCCAATACAAGCATTGTGGAACCTGTGTCCTTTGGGGAAATTGCTAGATTGGCCACTGTTGGAAACAGGATACTGGGCTTGATGGACCTTGATCTGACTCTGTATGGCATATCTTATGTTCTTAAGTTCTTAACAATACAGAACCATTATAATATCCTTGGTTTTATTTTCCATTTCTTTCCCTATGATTCCTAGCATTCTATTTGCTTTCTTGGCCACTGCTGCACACTGGCCTAGCAAGCAGGAAACTGCTGAATAATGAGTCCATGTTGTCTAAATTGTGTCTCATGAGTTAGTGTCATTTTGCCTGTAATACAGATGACCCTCTGTTATACCTCAGTAACATGAATGCCATTTAGATATGGCACAGTGCCTCAACAGCAAAACTGCATTAGGTAAAACATTGCGGGGTCAATATTCAAGTGGATTAGCAGGACCTGGCAACCAGCGATATTCAGCCACTAATGAGATAACTAAACCGCATAAAGTTAGGATAGTTAAGTGGCAGTCCTAATGTTATATGATTAGCAGATGAATATCAGCACTGGCTGGATAGCTGCCACAATTGCCACCAAATCTAGATATCAGCACCAGACACCAGATAGGCTCTGGTATTGGATATCCAGTTTCAATTTCAGTGGTAGCGAGCAGGAGCTCTAAAAACACTGAACACCACTCCTGAATATGCGACAGGATGTTAATACAGTATGTGTATATAGGGAGGGTTATAGAGAAACAGAGAGAGGGGTCAATTTTCAAACAGTTTGCTTCATTGCAAAGCAAATGGGTGCTAGGTACTTTCTCTTGAAAATTTTAAGATCAGCATAAAGTACGTGGGCTGAAAAGCAGCAATATACTTTATACCTGGTATTTTGTATGGGCAGTTGAGGAAGGTAAATAGCGTGCATATTTTTGAAAATGACAAGTACATGTGCTGTTTTTCTTTCCCAACCAAAACATGCTTCAGGGATCTCCACTTTTTCCTGCTGTTAAGAGAACGTGCACTGCGGAAATCTATATATACTTTTGGTTGGATAAAAGAAATTTTAACCAAATCAGTTTATGCAGATAATTTTTATTTATCTGCATAAATGGCTTTGCAAATTGCCCTTTTCTCATGTGCACTTGAACACATGTACACACTGCTTAGTCCACAGACAACATCCCGTCCTTTCCACAATTTACAAGTTACAAATCAGGCTTTTTTTTATAGTGTACTCGATGGGACTAAGTACCAGCACCTTTTCCATTGCCTGCTAAAACTGACCCATGGTCCTCATATCTTAATCAAAGGACCCTGCATATGAGTACTGACACCTTTTTTAGCTAGGAAAAATGTACTGTTACAAAGTATAGCATTTTAAATATCATCCATACAAAATAGATCATTTAGCAGTAAAATCACTCACATTTAGATTTTTTGTTTTTCCTTAGAAGATACACCAAAAGTAGCCTTGGTATGTCACCCCCCAGGAAAAGCGAAATGCAAACAAGACATCATTTTATGCAAGTCTGAATCTGAAAACCAAATCAACATTTGCATCTCTTTGTTTCCTGTATATAATTCATAGTTCTTCTAATTTGAGTTTATAAATGTATTTAATGGACCTTAGGGAAGTGATCTCTGCAGCATTTAGCATCCTGAGACCTTCATATTCAACAGAAACTAATATATTTATTTACTCATATTTAGACCCCACCAATCCAAGATAAAATCTTTCCCTCAGTGGGTTCAGCTAAAACATGGAATATAATAATAGACAACCATAAGAATAGGTAAAAGAGGAAGATTAAAAATGCACCCATCAAACTAAAACCTTATAGAAAATCAGTTGGAAAGCAAAATCAACCCCCAACCTCCCTTCTCCATTCAGAAAGAGCCCACCCATTAACTTAATCTAGTCAATTAACACCAAAGGTCTCTCAAAACAGCATAGCTTTTAACTTCTTCCTAAACAATATGGACCCAATTCTGTAAGGCAAATATCGGGGCTGTACGTCCCCGTGGAACGTGCAGCATTGCTATCCATCTGGCCCGTACTCAGCAAAGCGATCTCCCCACATGCACACAGCCTCAGGGAGATCTGCATGGAGGCAGCACAGAGGCGGAGAGTAGGCGAGGGCGGGCCAGGCACCCAGACATACAGGACCGATTCCAGTCACAGCCCTGTATGTTCACCGGCTGCCATCAGGACGTGGGATTTATACCACTCCGGAGGTGATATAAGCCACAGGGGCTGCAGCGGGCTGTCCTCTCAACCCCACCACACAGCCAGCAGAGGAGCAGGTGAGTCCCCATCACACGATCCGGGCCTTGGCTGCCCCCACTGAGGGTCAGGTGGTGAGGAAATTGGGGTTGGCACTGTGGCAGCCTGGCCATGAAGCTGGGAAGATGTCTCCCACAGGGCTGCAGGGGCACGCCAGGCCTTCTCAGTGCCCGATCCTGCACCCATGGGAATGCCTAGCTCCCGCAGAATCAAATACTAATGGGGCCGTCCTGTTCAGGGGCATCTGGATGGCCCCGAAGTGCTCTTCCTGCATTGGGCTCCACGGGGATTATTTTAGTCCCTTAACCCTCCATTCCTTGGAAGAAAGGCCTGGAAATCTACCTCCGATCACACTATCAAGACAACCCAGGAGCTTCTGGGACGCTAGGAGTCAGCATTGACTCAAAGGCACCCGTTGCATTTTTGCATTCGCGATTTATGCATGTACAGTATAAGCAGCCATATACATTTGTAAATCATATCTATTTTAGAAAGTGTCTGTTTATACATGGATGACCATACCACACTGAATGTGCATGAGGGAGTATCATGAATATGGCCTGAGCAGGACAAAAATCTACACATATACTCCCCATTTCATATAGGGAATGTACATGTAAGCACATAATTGTCCACATCCAAATTTATAGCTACTCCCCGGCAGGAATAAGTATTTGAAAAGTGCTCTTTTTGATCATCCCTTTACAGGAGGGATTAGGGGGGATAGAAAATTGAAAACTGAGTTTTGCCACAGTCTTCAGGTCACAGGACGCTGTTGTAACACACCTGGAAGGCCTGAGAGCAGAGATTCATGCCATGGTTTGGGCCCTACACCAGCTCGTTGTATATATCTCCACTCAAGCCACTCCAATCAGGAGGGGGGAAGAGTGGGAAGAAGGGCATCATTATAGATAGTTGTGATTTAGATATATACACAGGCGGCCCAGACAGGTATGAATTTGAAAATTTACAGTCGTGGTCAACATTATTGGCACCCTTGATTTTAGGTTTCTTCTGTACAATATCTTGAAAAATAATTGGAAATATTCCAACTGTATGTTGTCATAATATTTTAATAGTCTGTTCAAAGGTATACAACAACAAAAAAAATGTCTGTGCAACATATTGTAGATGTAGCCATTTCTGAGAAAACAAACAAAATATGACCTGGAGAGGATTAGTGGCACCCTTCTCTAATATTTGGATGCACAACCCTTGGCAGTGATGACAGCCTCCAAATGTTTCTTGTAACCATCTATAAGTTCTGTGCATCTGTCGCAGACTCTTCAACTGTGACTTGTTCCAGATCATGAATGTTTCCAGGATTCCTTTTGCCAATGGCAGATTTCAGCTCTTTCCAAAAGTTCTCAATTGGATTCAGATCAGGAATCATTATTGGTCAGTTTAAAACAGTCCATTTTTCCTTTGTAGCCATTCTTTTGTACTTTTGGATGTATGTCTTGGGTTATTGTCCTACTGGAGGGCCCATGACCTTCGACCCAGACCTAGCTTTCTGACACTAGATGGCACATTTTGCTCCAAAATACCTTAATAGCCCTCTGACTTCATGATTCTTTTAATACGTTCCAGGCCTCCAGTTCCTGAGGCAGAAAAAGAGCCCCACAGCATTATGGAACCTCCACCATAATTAACTGTAAGAATGGTGTTTTTTGCCTTATAATCTTCATTTTTTCATCTGTAAATGACTTGCTGGTTTGCATTGCCAGAGAGCTATAGCTTGGTTTCATCTGTCCACAGAACATTTTCCCAGAAGGATAGTGGTTTCTCAAGGTGGGTTTGGGCAAAGATCAGGCATACCTTTTTATGTCTGTTTTTGAGTAGCGGGGTCCTTCTTTGCCTTCATCCATGAAGTCTTTCTTTGTCTAGTGAATGGCATATGGTGCGGGTTGAAACCACTACTCCAGATTGCTCCAGGTCAGCCTTAAGCTCTTTGGATGTTGTATGTGGTGTTTCTCCAACAGTTCACACTAGCCTTCAAAGACTTCATGAATTCATTTTCTTCTTCCCACTACATCCTGGGAGGTTCTTAACAGTTCCATGAGCAGAAAACTTCTTAAAAACATTGCAAACTGTAGACACAGGAATCCCAAAGTCTTTGGAGATAGCCTTGTACCCCTTTGAAGTTTGATTTTTGGTGATGGCTTTTCTGATGGTCTCAGATAGCTCTCTTGTCTTCACGATTGTGAAAATGGAACAGGGAATGAATGTGGCCATTTTAAACATTAGAGCCATCATTCATTAGTTGATTCATGTCATGTGAATACTGACAATTGATCATGGGTGTGTCTAATTTTATTGCAATGGGAATGTGGTTCTTCTGTTCAAACTGATTTGAAATGGTTATAAGAGTGCCAATAATCATGTACTCCAGTAACAAGTAATAATCATGTACTGTCAATGTCCCAGTTTTTATAATATTTCCTACTATTTCCTTTTTAAGTGGTCTTTTTTATCTGATTCTTTTATGTGTCAAATATATGTGCATATATAGTCCAAAGCCATTTTACTAACCACTTTGTTTTTAGGAGATATTAGACATTAAGAGGTTGAACTGCAATATTGTTGACCACAACTGTATGTCCATTGCTGCATTTGCATGTGCACAAACTTACCAATGTAGCTATGCAACTCTCTACCATCCCATAACCACACCACATGTAATTTGGCCCTGCACTGGGGCATTTGAGCACCTGTATGCCCAGCATGGAAACCCAGTTGGCTACATCAGTCCCAGTTACCCCTTGGCATCCTGGATGTCTCTAGTCAAGCACATGGCTGCTGCAAGTGTCTGGGATACATTATTTAACAGAACCTCTTGCACAGAGCTGCATAGATTGTTTCTGCCCTACAAGGACACAACCCATGCACATACCTTCTCACTTAAAGACCCCTCTCCCTGAAACATACTGTTACTGCCATTATTCACCAGTCAATCCAGGAGATGAGGTGGAATATAGGAAATGACACAAGTATGCAGACACAGGTTTGGTGAGGGCCTACCTACACCCATACCAGCATGCACACTATGTCTGTTATTGAACACCATGTTCCCAGTGCTAGGGATCATCCATGTCTAACTATAGATAACAAAGGTGTGAGTCAGGGCCCTCAATGTCTACAATGGTATCACTACTCAAGCATCCACCCTGTAGTAGCCACCAACTACCACATCCCCATGTGGTAGTCTCTGTGCCCACAACATCTGCAGAGGGATGCACCAGCAAATCATGTAGAGGTAATGGCAATATACCATGTACTGCATAGGCACACATGAACAAGGGAGGGGAGATATGGGATCTCAATGTAGGCAACATTTTTATTGAAGGTCGGTGTATAGTAGAACCACTCCACAGAGACAGACAGGTCTACAGGACAATGTGTGACATGAGCTCACAGCATCCATGGCATTGGACAGGTAACAATGTAGAGACTCAGGTTCCCAGCTCCTGTGTACATGTTAAAATGGATTGTGGGGGCCCCTATGAGCATAAGAACATAACATAAGAACATAAGAAATGCCTTACTGATCAGACCAAGGTCCATCAAGCCCAGTATCCTGTTTCCAACAGTGGCCAATCCAGGCAACAAATACCTGGCAGGTTTCCAAAGAGGCACACAGATTCCAGAATGTTTGTCCTGGGGCAAGCAGTGGATTTCCTGGGTCCCCTTTAATAATGGTTTATGGACCTTTCCTCCAGGAACTTGTCCAAACCTTTTTTAAACCAAGCTACACTAACAGCATTTACTACATCCTCCAGTAATGAATTCCAGAGTTTCATTAGTCTTAAATGGGTTGCATTGTAGCTTCATTACGTCATCAAAAAGTAGAAACAGTAGAAGATGTGCAAACAACCGATCTGCATTTACCCATTCCACTCTATTCATTAATTTATAGATCTCTATCATATCACCCCTCAGCTGTTCCTTTTCCAACTTGAAGAGCCCCAGCCTTTTAAGCCTCTCCTCATAGGAGTATCTTCTATTCCTTTTACCATTTTTGCCACTATTTTATAATTCAGCTATATTTTTTTAAGATCTGGTGACCAGAATTGCACACAATATTTATTCAAGGTGCAGTCATACCATGGAACAATGCAGAGGCATTATATTATCCTTTATTTTATTATCCATTCCCTTACTTATGATTCCTAGCATTCTATTTGCTTTCTTGGCCGCCGCTGCACACTGGGCAGAGGGTTCAAATGTATTATCCATGACACCTAAATCTTTTTCCTGGGTGGTGGTTTCTAAGGTGGTACCTTGCATCATGTAACCATAGTTTGGGTTGTTCTTTCCTAGGTGCATAAGTTTGCACTTGTCAACATTAAATTTTATCTGCCATTTGGTCGTCCAGTCATCCAATTTTTCAAGGTCCTCTTGCAATTTTTCACAATCTTCTTGTGTTTTAACAACTTTGAATAATTTTGCATGATCTGCAAATTTGATCACTTTACTAGTTATTCCTATTTCCAGGTCATTTATGAATATGTTAAAAAGCAGCGGGCCCAGCACAGATCCCTGGGGTACTCCACTATTCACCTTTCTCCATTGAGAAAATTGATCATTTAGCCCTGCTCTCTGCTTTCTATCTTTTAACCAGCTCCTGATCCACAATAGTACACTGTCAAAGCCTTTCTGAAAATCCAGAAACACTATGGGGCATGATTACCATAGAAATGGACAGATAGAGGGATGCCAAAATATGTAATTGAAGATTTCTTGACACAGGCCTCTAATATGTGCTGATTAGATGAATTTTGGTAACAGTGATGGTCACTCATGAGTTTAGCTTTTCACCTATTGTATTTAAATACAATTGGATATAATAGTCAAAAGAGCTGTGTAACTGTTCTAAAATAATTAAAGAACAATGGTGGCGTAAGCAAGAAATTTGTTTACGGCAAGATAATTGAAAGTGTTATATTTGGTTATCATTTCATTATTTGAAATAACCTATATCTGTAAAAAGTGATACTATTTGGGTCAAAGCTATTTAAATATTTTTTCATATTGCCAATGAATCCTTTGTTTAAGTGAAAGAACCTGTGATTATGAGATAATGCTATTTTAGCCAATAAAAAGGCAAGCTGATCGCTGGAAGTAGCGGTATATAAGTGTGTATTAAATAAATAAATAAATAAATAAAATAAGCTCAACAATCTTTGAACCAATCTGAGAGAAGCCATGCATCGTAGCTTAGATTGCTTCCTCTAGAGCTCTAGATTGAATTGAATTGAATTTCTGTGTTCTGTATCTTTATTTTCACACTGTCTGAAGGACCAGATTTAAAGAATTGAGGAGCACCTGCCCTCGCTTGAAGAGGTTCAAACAGTTGATGCCATGACTTTTGGATCTGTCCTTCAGACAGTTTGGAAATAGACAGTGTGAGTAAAAATATCATGGGAAATCTTAATTGCAAGCAGAATACTAAATAAGATGAATGGAACAAAGAAAAGGCTGTAGAGATTGGGCAAGCGAAAGGAAACCCTAAAATCAATCCTTTATCCCTCCTGTATTGATAAAGGTAAGAGACATGGAACTCCCAAGCAGGCCCACCATCTGCTATTTGGGTATCACCCTAGAACAGCAGCTCGACATGAAAGCACATATAAGCAATACCGTCAAAGCAATCTATCACAAGAAACACACAATTCGGCACCTACGACCCCTACTGGAACCCGACGATTTCCGGACGATCTTCCAAGCACTTCTAACCTCCCACTTTGACTATACCAACGTCATCCTGCAGGGTCTCCCGAAGAGCACACTGAACCCACTACAGCTAGCAATGAACACTGCTGCCCGCATCCTTCATGGAGCCTCCAGAAGAGACCACATAGCGCCAATCCTGCAACACCTCCACTGGCTTCCAATCTACTGCAGGCTCACCTTCAAAGTACTATTGTTGACATTCAAAGCCATTAACAAACTATCCTCCACCTCCCTCAGAGACCTTGTCCACCCCACTCCTCCGAACAGATTCAGAAGGTCATTCGCTGCTAACACACTCACAATCCCCAATACAATAACAAAATGCTCCCTTGCAACTAAGAACAGAGCATTTATTTTCTATGCACCTGTACTCTGGAATGCCCTCCCAACCACTATCAGAGCAATTACTGACCTTGCACAATTTAGAAAGGCACTAAAGCACCATCTTTTCCTCCATCACTACTCCCATACCGGTGACATAACACAACCCAGTATACCCCCCCACCCATCATGATGACACCACCACCTCACACACGTCATGTCGACGTACCATACCCAACAACATGACAGCTAAATCTGTAAATAGTTACAAGAATGTGTCATGTTGACAAAAACTGTCCCACGCCTTTAGTCGCTCAGTTTGTATATAGTTATCCCTGTTGAAACCCAAGTTGTAACACCTGTTCATTGTAAAGCTTTAATGTATGTTCAGTCCGCATTGTATGCAAAACCGTTACTTGTAAACCACACTGATGCAAAATAGCTCTGTATAGAAAAGATTTAAATAAAATAAATAAATATGAGATATGTTATAAATATGATAATATTTGCATTAGAAGAGAAAGCATATAATGATTCATTTGTATACTTTTCTTAAGTTGTCTTTTAAAAGGATAAACAGTTTCTGGTTGTAAAAGATTTAAGCAACCTGGTCTTGACTTGGTAAGTGTGCTATTTTTCTTTTTCTTTAGTGAGTCAGGATTGATTTCGTTAGACTTGTACATTGAGATTTGAAATGTCTGCTTCCTTATACTGTTAGTCAAAATGTGTAGAAACTGCAATGTTCATTGTTTTGTTAGAAAGGTAAATAAATGTAAAAGGAAAAGGAGACCTCTATGGTTCCCAAAAGAAGAAGCTGAGAAGAAAAAGAAGGAGGCCTTCATGAAATACAAGATGTCACAGAGAGAGAAAGACAGGCATCTGTATTTGGAGAAACTTAGAGAAGCTAGCAAAGTAGTCAGGAAAGCAAAGGTACAAAAAGAAGAAGAAATAGCCAATGCAATAAAATGCGGGGATAAGACATTTTTCAGATACGTTGGTGAGAAGAGGAAGGGCAAAAGTGGTATTGATAGACTCAAGGGTGCAGGGGAGGAATATGCAGAAACTGATGAGGATAAAGCAGAATTGCTTAATAAATATTTCTGTTCTGTGTTCACAGATAAAGAACCAGGAGCAGGACCTCAGAAAACACCCACAAACAGGAACAGAAGCGTGGGGCATCTTGAACAATTTTCAGAAGTCTGTGTTCATGTGAAACTAGCTAAACAAGGATTTTGACTCCGGTGGGGGTGAAATTCTCCCTATTCTGCTGCAGCGGTTGGGATTCACTCGTGGTGACCCCAGTGGGGCGAAAAATCCTTGTGACCCTGGTGGGGGTAAAGATCTTCTCATTCTGCTGTGGCGGTTTAGATTCATTCATGGTTTCCTGGTTTGGCTCCAGCTGCCAGCTAAGTTTAAGAACTTTAGTTTTCTTCTTTTTACTCTTAGCATTGTGGCTATTTGGGTCCTGTTTTTGAAGTTTTGCACTAATTCATTTGCACAATTTCATTTTAAGATTAAAAAGGAGAGGTTCATTATTCGAAGGAGTTAATTTATCTCCTGGCACAACGAATGTTCCTAGAACAAAAAGCAGCAACAAAGTATCTGTAGAATACGTGGGAACAAAGAAACAGATACTAGGACTGGCAGATAATTCAGGTTTGAACAAACCCCTTTTATTTACCCCTACGCGTTTCGGCTGTGGGCCTTCCTCAGGGGGATATCAAGTGAGGGAGCAAACCTTAAAAAAACTAATACAAAATTAGAACAAAGTTACTAATAAAATGAGAACACCATCAAAAGACAAATCATTAAATAAATAAATGATTAAAAAGAGGAAATAAGACCAATTCTAGAGATACAAATTGTTATACATCAATAAGATCAATATAACAGAAGATTTAATTATGAAATAAAACCACCACCAGATTTGGTTATGAAATAAAACCACCAACAAGATAAAAACATATATAGGTGTATGCAATAAAACATTTATATGTGTATATTAAAACATTATCAATCCTATTGTGTGTGAGATGAGGAGGATACAGTATGACAGGTAAATCAAATGTCTAAAATAATGATGAATAATAATAAAAGACATGAAAACATCAAAATAAAAACATCAAAAATATAAAAATATATATCACCAATACCTTTTTGTAAAAGCTTCCTTGCAAATAAAAGACATAAACCACTGAAATAAATAATTAAAAACCAGTTGTCAATGGCTTGATGACTCGGATGATAAAACACATGTAAAAGACACTTATATCACATATGTATTATGTTACCACCAACATGGCAATATCCATAAAAACATACATAGTATGAAAAGAACTGCAAATTAAAAACTGATGTCTAAAATATTAAAAAGTAACATTCTAAAGATACCTTTACTAAAGGTGATATAAGTTTCTTTTACATGTGTTTTATCATCCGAGTCATCAAGCCATTGACAATTGGCCAGCTGAGATCCCAAATACGTGTGGAGACTATGCCCCTTAGACAGTTGTCCTATGTAAAAAGCCCATGTGGTGGCCATAGTTCCCCAAGGTGGTGTTCCACAACAAATAACTGCAGTGATAACAGGTAGCATGACCATGATGCAACCTCCTCAGAGAGATGGCCCTGCTCATTTATTGGTAAGGGATTCCCCCATGTCCCTGCATGGCTGGTAGTATAAGTCAAGAAGACCACTGCTTGTGACTGCTGGGTGTGATAGGGGTCATTCACTCACATTGCTGTTTGTCTATGTGGCAGAGTGCCCCCAACAGTGAGTGCAAATGGTCACAATGCAGGCAGTTACTAAGAGGCCTATGATGTGTATGAGATGACTGGACAGGTGTCTGCAAAATTGTTGTGGAGAAAACTCAACTGCTGTAGACAATGGAACCCATAGATTCACACAAGTAAGGCAATAAATTCTATCTGCATGAAAATGAGACACATCTGTTATCAAACATAAAAAATATATAGGCATACATTGGCCCCTCCATAAATTACATACAAAATATTATTTACATTTTAGAACAAAAAAACACCACAGACCCAATATTCAAAGTATTAGGTGGCAGATAGGCTCCAGGAATGATGTAAAACAGCAATAACCGTATACGACAGATCGTCACATGTCCTGCTACATACATAAATGACCACGGTAACGCTAATCCGATAGCTTCGAGGGCATAATGGAGCATGTCCTACCACCAAAACTGCATAACATAGATATTTAACGGGTATTGCTGCCTTCCTGAGATACCACAAACTGCTTACGACTAAGCGAGGTTCACTGGAGCCCAGGAAAGCAGGAACGACCATGGCAAAGCTGTGTATTGGACAACTACAGAGTATCAGCAAGATGCAGGTGATGTGGGGAGTGATGAGGCTCAAACAGAGGTGCAGACAGACCCGAAGAGTTTGGGCACAGTGGAGGAGGCAGCAAAGCACACAACTGTAGCAGACAAGCACCCAGCACCAGAGGCGCAGGTGTCGGGTCCCGCATGGGCACAGGCCCAAGGTAACTTACCTCCAACTCACAGAGGGAGAGGTCTTCCAGTGGTACCGACTAGATGGTGGGACAACAACAGAGCTTTGTGCCATCCTCAGTCAGGATGTGGAGCCACCACTGGCAGAAATTAGGCACTGACAGTAGCAGTGCAGGTTACCACCACCTTTGCCTTCCTGGACACAGGAAGCTTCCAACACATCACTGGGGCCATGGTCAGGATCACCCAGTCTGCCACCAGCCAATGTATTGCCACTGTCAACATGGCTCTGCTGCGACATCTGGGGCACCTCATTGCATTTTCCAGGACCCCAGAGGAGCACAGAATACAATGCAGGCCTTTTATGACATTGCTGGCTTCCCTTCAGTGCTTGCAGTGCTAGACTACACACACATTACCCTGAGGGCACCCAGCCAAGAACAGAGGACCTACAGGAATCACCACAATTACACCTCACTGAATATGCAGCTGGTGGTGAATGCTAACCTGCTCAACATGGATGTGTGTGCCAGGTTCCCTGGCTATTGCCATGATGCACTTATCCTGGCTCAGTCAGGCCTGGGCCTTGCAGCTGCCAAGATGACCTTGGAGAGGGATTGCTGCTTGGTAAGTGCATGCAGAAGTAAGCCAATGTGTAGCAAGGTGCATACTACATGCAGCCCTGTGTAGGGGCAACACAAGATTAAAGGTCCATGAAGGGGCATACAAATGTGACAGGTGCACAGTCAGATAAGTGCGCTAAAGGGCGATGATGTGCTGATGGAAGAGCTGGAAGGGAAAGGGGGAAGTAGAGATGGAGGCAGAGGCAGGGGAGAAGGAGAGAGTGGAATGGGATAGGGGAAGTGGGTTGGGGAGGAGGGGCAGAGGGGGAGGTGGAAGAGGAAGAGTGGGGGGGAGGTAGGTGAGGGAAGAAGGAGTAGAGGAGCCCCAACACACCATGTAAATGTCACCTGTGCCAAACACATCACCCCAACCCACACCCAATACCATGAGCCACTAGCAACTTACAGCCTGCAACATACATAGCACAAACCCCATGCAATGAACACCACTCCCGTGTACCCACATTTGATCCTCCTGACCCTGTGCACAAACACACCACGCACCATGCCCCTGTGAAAGTTATGCCAACCAGTTGCACCGCCCCCCCACCCCCCCCCCCCCCCGCTCTCCAGGTGGGTATGACCTCCACCTGCACATATGTCCACCACCACAGTGTCCATGCCTCTTGGAACAGCACTCACACAGCCCACAGCCCTGAAGAGCACCCAGTTACATCCTGAACCACCAAATGACACCCTTGAACTGCCAGTTCACAACTCCTACACATCCTGTGGACCCCACTCCCTGCACTAGCCAAAGGTGATGTGATGTAGCCCCTATTTTATATGGAACACCAGGTGATTGGTGCAACCACCAGCCTGCTGCCCATGGGAATGCACACGAATGAGAACAAACATACATGAGATGTGCTGATTTGTGCATCCCTCCCTGCCTCCACAGGTGACTGTGGGTACCCCTTGAGGACATGGCTTCTCACATCTCTGTGACATATGCAGACACCTGTAGGGGTTAAGTACTGGTAGAGGTTAAGTATGACAGATTTGGGGTTAAGTATGACAGATTTGCTTTTAATTTTTAAGTGCTAAGGATTAATAATGTTCCTGGTTCATAATCACTTAATGGCTGCCCCACATCTCAAAGAATTGCTAAAGAACAACAGCTAGGCTGCTATACCATGTGAGCCAGCATTCAGGCCTTTGCATGAAGAGATCCAGCACCGGAAGGAACCATATAAGGAGATATCATGAGCCTTGCAAGGTGCCAGTTTGGGCTGGAAAGTCCAGACTTGGGCCTACAAGGGGATATCAGATACAGACCTGCAAGGTCTATGTGCAAAGAAATACGTACACAGGAAACCACAAGCTGCCAACATATATGCTAGACCTGGCTCTGAAGAAAGCAGATAGCTGGATCATGGTTGGTAAGTATGGGAGGGGGGGGGCAGGAGGGATTTTGCAACAGGAACTAAGGGGAGCAAAAAAGGCAAACATAGGAAATAAGGGGGTAGGGGGAGAGAACACAAAGGAATAGCTCTGGGGACTGTATGCAGAAAAACGGAAGGAAAAAAAGGTATAAATGTAACATGCTTTTTATATTCAGGGGGGAGAGTTGTCTTCTTGAGGTGCCTAGTGCCCGATAGAACTCTCTTCCCCACATTTCTGCCTGTATTTGGTCATCAGTTATCTAATAAACAGAGACTCTGATTGCACCTGTACTGACTTTTTGGATCTGATCATTGCAGGTAATTAGTAATAATTAGGTTGTGGTCCATTTTGTACGAAACAGGGCCATACAAATTTGTGCCGAAACCTGGGATTGGGTACGGGTGGGTCTTTATGACCAAGATACAAATTTAAAGATTTGAATTCCCCTCAAGAAAGGAAGAGGGAGGTGTGTTCCCGGTGCAGAGTGGAGACCGGAGGAGAAGAAGAAGTGAGTGACTGATTTCCCTAGGAAGACGACTCTTGTGACAACAAAGCCGTGAGTATACTTATTTTTGACCAAGCTTGGTAAGTGTTGTTTAATTTTTGTTCTATTGTGTTGATAAAGTGTAAAGATATTTTTGCTGCTATGAGCCAGGACTGAATGAGGTGTGCTTGAGATACGTATCGGCAGATACGAAGCGTGTGTGTGTTCTTACTCACGGTTCCATACCTCCGCGAGGAGATTGGCTGGGTCTGAACGAAGCGAATCTTTGTCTGAAAGGTGTCCTGGACATTTCGTGCACTGACCTTCCTCTGCAGATAAAGAGGTGGATAAGATCCTTAAACAAAGGCTGCACGTAGGAATCATGTCTCTGTTTAGAAGAAAGAAAGATGACAATCAGGACATAAGGGTAAATCAGGTTTCCCCAAAGACTCCGGTCGAACGGATGATGAGAGATAATCCCATATTAGGAAAGGATATTTTGAAAGTTTGTCTTAAATGGGCAAAATGGAGCGCAGCTCCTGGGACACCTCTTGGCTGGCCACCGGAGGGGTCTTTTGATGGTAGTTGTTTAGCAAGGATTAGGGATTATGTTTTGTCTCATAAGACCAATGCTAGTCAGTTAAAACATCTGCAATACATTTCTATGTGGATGAAACGGGCAAATCCAGGTACCCTCAGTAGTGATGCCCCCCTCCCTATTGTAGGACAGAGAACCGTACCATGGCAGCAATAGGGTATTCAGACCCGCAGATAAACACAGACCCCAAAAGGGAACAATCTGAGAAAACCCCTAATGATAAACAGGTGACAGAAAAACAAAAAGAGAATCTGGGAAAGACAAAACAAGCTGAGCCTTCTGCACCTTATATTGATACCTCCTCATATAAGCCACTGTATAGGGAAATGGAAGAAATCCCTGTGACCAATCCAATTCACGTGATGGGGCCAGAATTTGATCTCTATCACAATTTTCTGTATGCCTCTCATTGTCCTATTAATTTGATGGGGCGAGATTTGATTGTCAAGGCCCAGGTTACCCTAGTGGCAGGAGAATTTCAGTCTGCAGGAATCAGTGAAATTGGTGCATACCTCCTCAGCCCTTACGGCCGAGTACGGGGTGCACCAGTCCACATACGACTAAAACAAGGGAAACAGGGACCAAAATTGCCACAATATCCCTTACAGCGGGCAGCTATAGAGGGTGCACGAGAAGAAATTGATCAGCTCAAACTGCACGGTATTATAGAACACAGTATGTCCTCATATAATACCCCGCTCTTTCCGGTCAGTAAACCCAATGGGAAGTGGCGGATTGTCCATGATCTACGAGCATTGAACCAGGTGGTGGAAACCCAGTTTCCTGCAGTTGCCAATCCGGCCACCACATTAAATACAGTACAGCTGTACAAGTATTTCACAGTATTGGATTTGAAAAATGCCTTTTTTAGTGTGGAAATTGATATTGATTCGAGGCCCCTGCTAGCTTTTCTTTTTGACCAAGTGCATTACCAATGGACGCGACTACCACAGGGATATGTCGACAGTCCCAGTATCTTTTCACAGATTCTCTCACAAGATTTGCAGGAGTTCAATTCACATCTCCCTGGAGAAATATGTTTGTTACAGTATGTCGATGACATTTTGCTGTCTGGGTCTGATTATCAGCAAATGCAGAAGTACACACAGAAACTCATACAGGAACTGCAGGACAAAGGCTACAAATTAAATGCAGAGAAGGCGCAATTAGTGCAGACAACAGTCACCTTTTTGGGGTTTCAGCTAAGCCAGGGTTCTATTGAGGTAGGAGATAAGACAGTACAACATGGTTTACAATTACCTGTCCCCAGAACAGTAAAAGAACTTCGTTCTGTTTTGGGCAAACTTAATTTTTGCAGAAATTGGATCCCTGCTTTTAGCTCTCGAACCCTTTGCTTCCGCCCTTATTTGAAGGGTGGAGTAAAGAACTCTGACAAAATCACTTTAGATCCTTGTCATGTAAATGTGCTCCCGTCCATTTTGGAAGATTTAAAGTGTCTTCCAGCCTTACATCTGCCAAATCATCACAAACCCTTTCAATTGATGGTGGTAACTGGTTCCCAGGCGTGGGCAGCCATACTATTTCAGGATAGGGTTTCCACTTTATCATTTTTGTCTGGTACTTTTGGGTGTACTGAGCTCCCACTGCCTGACCTTGAAAAATTAGTTATTGCAGTGGCAGCAGCAATAGAGAAAGTCCTGTCCATTTTCACTCCCACTACCTTAATTCTCTATCAGTCCATTGCATTGAAGGCTATTCTGAATAAAGACACACTACATTTGTCCCCATCTAAATTGCAGCAAGCTTGTGCCTCTATCCTGAATAGTGGAGTGATTTCTCATCCTCTCACTGCCTCCACCTGTCCACTCAGTTGGTTACAGACAGCAGTAGATGTTTATACCCCAGTTCCTGATTCATCTTACGAGGAAGTTTTATCATTTATGGTATTCCCCTCTGATATGCCACCAGACAGTGAAATTTGGTTTACTGATGTGTCAGCACAGAAAGGTACAGTAGGTTTTGCTGCAGTGCTGCTGACCCCTGATGGAGTGTCTGAGCATCGTTTACAGTATGCTCTGGACTCAGATCAGGGATATTCAGCGCAGGCAGTTGAACTGTGCGCCATATTGGCAGTCTTAGAAGAACGTCCGGCAATGCCCCTGATTTTCTACACTGACTCACAGTATGTTCAAAAGTTGTGTGGGGAATACCTTCAGATTTGGCTACAGCGAGGGTTTGTCAATTCATCTAGTAGTCAGCTAGTACACAAATCCCTGATTTTGTACCTCTATGATTTATTATTACAACGCTGTGAGAGAAATATTCTAACTTCCTGTAATTGGGTCCCTGGCCATTCCCGCCATTATGGTTCCTGCAGTTTGGCAATGCCCTAGCAGATGAAGCAGCAAAACAAGTCACAGATACTGTCCCCATTTTAGTTATTACACGAGCAAAAACTTACCCCTTACCTTCGCTGCACGATTATCAGCAGAATCTTGCACAGGATGAGGTTCAGAAATGGAAATTGTTAGGGTGCACTGAACATAAGAAGTTATGGGTCCACCCCTCTGGAAAAATTTGTATTTCCTTTTGGTCTTTGCAGCAATTGTGCTCTCTGCTGCATTCTGTTGGCCATGCACCGGCTTAGAGCGTGTCTGCGCAGATTTATGAGCTTTTTTGGCATCCTCGTCTCAAGCTCAGAATACAGGAATGGTGCCAAAAGTGTCCCCAGTGTTTAGATAATTCTCCAGTGAAGGGCAAACATACTCTCCAAGGTTATCTTCCGACAGTTCAGGGTCCTTTCTTTCCTGGTATGTTGATTTCACAGATATGCAGGTTCGTGTGGATGGATACAGATTCCTTCTGGTCTGCGTGTGTCCATTCTCCAAGTGGGTTGAGGCTTTCCCATGCAGACAGGAAAGGGCCTCCGAGGTATTCGATTGCTTTTCTAAGCATTTGTTCCCTCGCTTTGGCATACCACGAACTGTTTATTCTGATAATGGTTCTCATTTCCGGAATCATCTCATACATCTTTTCTCCACAGCTCTGAGTTTACAGTGGAAGTATGTTTCCGTCTATCGCCCCACCTCCAATGGCCTCGTCGAACGAACCAATGGCTTGCTCAAGACAGCCCTGCGTCTGATACAATCAGATAAAAATATCTCCTGGCTGCAGGCCTTGCCTCTGGCACTGTTTCAATTGAGAAATCGCCCTCTGAAAAATATTGCTCTAACACCACATGAAATATGTACTGGCAGGTGATTGCTGCTATACAATCTCTCTGACACTGCTATTTCTTTACCAGATTCTTTGTCTCCTTACATTGCAGGTCTGCGCCTGGCCTTGGCAGAGATTTCCCGATGCTGTGCCATCCGTGATCAACATCCACAGTCCCCAAAGGATACCTTGATTCCAATTGGAACCACTGTCTACCGCAGAAATCCTCATCAGAGTTCCTGGCAAGATCCAACATATTCAGGATCCCATATCGTTTCTGCATCAACTCCATTTGCTGTTTTGTTGGACGCTAGTCAAACTTGGACTCATATTGCCCATCTTTGGGTACCTTGAACTGTTTCTGATTTTTTGGACATTTAAGTGACCTTTTCTCAGCATGCCTCATATTGCTTATAAGTTTGGTTTTTTATATTTTGCTATGTTATTGACAATTTTTATAGGGTGGTTTCTTTACTTTATCTCTTTCCGCCCCCACCCTTCTCACTCTACTCCCCCTTCACCTTTGTCCTCACCCCTACCCTCTCCTTCTCCTAACCGCTCCCGTAGGTCTGTTCTTCCCCTCACTAATACTTGGAAAACAACCGTTCTTGAGGTGGTTGATCTTCTGAATATTAGTGACTGCATTATATGTACCCTGTTGCCCCAAGGAGGTAATTCCCTTGCTGGGATAACCCTAAGTTTATTAGGGGTTGTATAGAGCGGGGCCCCATTCGCTGTAATGATACCTGGGAAGCCCATAAGGCGGCCTCCTTCCCTGTTCGTGTGTCTGTCCCCCCTATGCTCTTTTATTACTGTCTTATCACTAATTCTTCCATCTCCTTTGCAAAAACCTGTAATGTCTCCTGGAATGTCCAATCTAATAAGTTTCATTTTTCCCAAGGCACTATGCGCCCTTTCTGGTTTGGAAAAAATAAAACTTGGGAGGGGTGGTATCGCAACCAAGTCCACAAAAACCTAATTAATGTCACTTTTTGGGGCCCCCGTGTTAAAAGCCATTCTAAAGTATGGGGTTCTGACTTTTGGACTGATGCTTTTACTGTCGGCCCTGTTTTTGCTAACCATTCCCTTCTTTTCCGGGATGGTTTCTTTACAGGCTCTCCTTTTTCTTCTTGCTATGCACCTACCCTTTCACAACACAGTAATTATAAGGCATGTGGGGGCATCAATGCTACCGCCACATACCATGGCCACCAACTTACTGGCCGCATCCAATGGAAACCTTGTAAGTCCCGTGATGATCATTATCTCTGTAGGACCCCATGTACTCACTCCGCTGTCACGGGTAAGCTGATATCATGTGATCCACATACGTCTATTGCATATCCCACAAAAACTTATTTTACTTGGACACCTTCTTTTTCTCTATCTGCTATTGTGGGCCATTACTGGCTTTGCGGTGATGTTTTGTACCAGAAGGTTTCTCTGTCCAACTTACCCTGTGCCCTAGTTAAAGTGTCCCCCTATTCAGTCCTTATTCCCCTGAATGTCTCATATAATCCCCCGCCCTCTCCCTCTACTCCTCCCCGCCAGCGTCATAAGCATAGCTATGCTAGCCCCTGGGAGTCCTCCATTGTTGAAGATGCTGCGATACAAGCTTACTATGAATATGTTAACTCCACTTACCCTATGACCAAAGCCCGCCTTATAGCTCTTAGCACTACTTCTTGGATTCCTTGGGCTACCCCCGCCTTTACAGCAGAGCTTGGCATGTCTATCCGCCGCTTACAATGTTTGCTACATATACAAATGAAAGCTGTTACTGAATCTATTTCTCGCTTAGCTGAATCACTTGAACAAAATAATCAAATGACTCTGCAGAATAGACAGGCTTTAGATTTATTGCTCGCTGCAGAGGGCGGGACATGTTCGTTCATCAATGCTACTAATTGCTGCACGGTGATCGCGAACCATACGGTATTTGTATTAGATGCTATGAATAAGATTAAGCATTTATCTGAACTATGATTTTAAGGGTGGCCTCCAGATTGGAGATTGGTTTTCATCTCTCTCCTCCTGGTTCCACTCTCTTGGCTCTGGCTTGAAAGGCTTATTGATTTCTGCTGGCATTATTTTAATCATTGCTTTACTCTTCTGTTGTTTTGTTTCTATTTTTATATCCTGCTGTAAGAAACATTTCACCAAAGTGTCCACTTCTTTTCTGCCTGTTCAAACTAGCCCTACTCTTGTCAATGTTTCTTATGCAGCAGTCCCCATGTCAGACTATTCCGACTTAGATTTCTCCCCTTCCCCAGCCGAATAAAAAAAAAAATGTGGGAGTTGTAGGGGTTAAGTACTGGTAGAGGTTAAGTATGACAGATTTGGGGTTAAGTATGACAGATTTGCTTTTAATTTTTAAGTGCTAAGGATTAATAATGTTCCTGGTTCATAATCACTTAATGGCTGCCCCACATCTCAAAGAATTGCTAAAGAACAACAGCTAGGCTGCTATACCATGTGAGCCAGCATTCAGGCCTTTGCATGAAGAGATCCAGCACCGGAAGGAACCATATAAGGAGATATCATGAGCCTTGAAAGGTGCCAGTTTGGGCTGGAAAGTCCAGACTTGGGCCTACAAGGGGATATCAGATACAGACCTGCAAGGTCTATGTGCAAAGAAATACGTACACAGGAAACCACAAGCTGCCAACATATATGCTAGACCTGGCTCTGAAGAAAGCAGATAGCTGGATCATGGTTGGTAAGTATGGGAGGGGGGGGCAGGAGGGATTTTGCAACAGGAACTAAGGGGAGCAAAAAAGGCAATAATAGGAAATAAGGGGGGAGGGGGAGAGAACACAAAGGAATAGCTCTGGGGACTGTATGCAGAAAAACGGAAGAAAAAAAAGGTATAAATGTAACATGCTTTTTATATTCAGGGGGGAGAGTTGTCTTCTTGAGGTGCCTAGTGCCCGATAGAACTCTCTTCCCCACATTTCTGCCTGTATTTGGTCATCAGTTATCTAATAAACAGAGACTCTGATTGCATCTGTACTGACGTTTTGGATCTGATCATTGCAGGTAATTAGTAATAATTAGGTTGTGCTCCATTTTGTACGAAACAGGGCCGTACACACCTCAGGAGAAGCACTACAATGCCAGACAACAAAGGATCAGGGCTGTGGTGGAATGATCCATAGTGATTTTGTATTGTGTCACATGTGAAACATTGCAGTGGCATCATACACTGCACACGTGTCCTGCACACATGCCAGGAGCTCATAGGACATTTCAACCCCCTCAGATCCATGTGTGCATGAGAAGATGGCAGGTTTCGACACTCTCCCTCCCCCACCAACTCCTCCAGGACCTACAAGAGCATCTCAGGTCACTGTTGCAGCAGCTCTTGTGCTTTCTTCCACACATCTTCTAGCTGTCAAGAGGAGAGAGATGATATACATGACATTGTTGTCTTGAAGGTCACATCCCTGAAAATACACACTGGGATGACCACACATGGGCAGTAGGTCACACAATATGCAAGAGGCCTGTGTTTAAGTTGAAACATCATACATATGGGTGCCCAGGGAGAGCACTAGATGATGGTCCGGCAACACTGTCGCTTCCCCATGTCCCCCAATGTACCCATGGTATAGCACATTTGGTGCACATCTGTGCACAGATGTTGTAAGAAAATAAGAACATAAGAAATGCCATACTGGGTCAGACCAAGGTCCATCAAGCCAAGTATCCTGTTTCCAACAGTGGCCAATTCAGGTCATAAGTACCTAGCAGTTTCCCCAAAAGACACAGGTTCCTCAATGCATGTATTGGGTCAATCAGTGATATCCCGTGTCCCTTTTAATAAAGGTTAATGGACCTTTCCTCCAGGAACTTGTCCAAACCTTTTTTAAACCCAGCTACACTAACAGCTTTTACTACATCCTCCGGTAACAAATTCCAGAGTTTGATTGCACGTTGAGTGAAAAAAATCTTTTCTCTTATTAGTCTTAAATAGGTTACCCTGTAGCTTCATTGCATGTCCCCTAGTATTTTTATATTCTGGTGACGTAAACAGTCGATCTATGTTTACCCTTTCCACTCTATTCATTAATTTATAGACCTCTATTATAGCTCCCCTCAGCCGTCTCTTTTCCAGGTTGAAGCCTTTCTTCATAGGAGTATCCTTCCATCCCCTTTACCATTTTGGTGGCTCTTCTCTGTACTAATGCTATATCTTTTTTAAGATACGGTGACCAGAACTGCACATAATATTCAAGGTGCAGTCGCACCATAGAATGATTCAGAGGCATTATAATATCCTTTTTTTTATTTTACATTCCTTTCCTTATGATACCTAGCATTCTATTTGCTCTCTTGGCCGCCGTTGCACACTGGGCGGAGGGTTTTAACATGTTATTCACGATAACGCCTAAATCTTTTTCCTGGGTGGTGGTTCCCAATGTGTGACCTTGCATTATGTAACCATAGTTTGGGTTGTTCTTTGCTAGGTGCTTAACTTTGCACTTCTCCACATTAAATTCCATCTGCTATTTGGATGCCCAGTCTTCCAATTTGTCAAGATCCTCTTGCAATTTTTCATAATCCTCGTGGGTTTTAACAACTTTAGTTTTGTGGCATCTGCAAATTTGATAGCCTCACTCATTATTCCCTTTTCCAGGTCATTTATGAATAAGTTAAAAAGCAGCAGACCCAGCACAGATCCCTGGGGCACTCCACTATTCACCTTTTATCTATTGGGAAAATTGGCCATTTAGTCCTACTCTCTGCTTTCTATCTTTTAACCAGTTCCTGATCCACAATAGTATATCACCTCTTATCCCATGACTTTTTAGTTTTGCCAAAAGTCTCTGATGAGGGACCTTGTCAAAGGCTTTTTGAAAGTCCAGATACACTATATCAAATGACACACCTTTGTCTACCTGTTTATTCACAGGAAAAGGGAGAAGATAGCCTTCCGCAAATGATCAGGAATGGAGAGTGCAGCAGAATGCAATAACCACGGCCTACCAGGGAATTTGATCAAATTCTTTATTAAGGACCCAACTTTACAAGTTTTGGCCAAAGGCCTTCATCAGGAGTCTAAAAAACAGACACATAATTAAAAACAAAATAAATATTACATAATTGAGAACATTAAAAAACAAATACATAAAAGACAGAAATGATGGATAATTCGAAACATTACCAAATAACCACATAGAAAGTGTGTAAGACACATCTATGGGGTGGAGCAACCTCTCTTCCCAATCTAAAACATAATAAAAATACAAAAATGAATGTTAGTGCCTTTAAAATTGCGAAAATTACAACAGAAAGGGAGGGGGAAAACAAATAAGAGAAAAACTACATTTAAAACTATATATCACAGCAAGCAATCAGGTAAAGTGTGTGTGTTGTACATGCAGTGAGGATAAAACTTAATATTTGTTTGAGCTATATACAGGGTGGGCTATATATGTGGGCTATATATGTGGGCTATATATGTGACAGAAGAAAATAACATAGACATGCAAGTACACATGGAACAAAATGCAATATGTTATACAGCACGAAAATCTGCAATAAGGGGAGCAGGTGATGTATAACACCCTAAAAAATCCCATCTGGCAATTAACAGGAATACACAATAAAAATGATAATGATAAACAAACATTTGGTTCCACAAAGAAAACTGAACAACATGTCTAAAAACAGCATATACCGTTGGCTAAATGATACATAGCTTTAGCCTTGTGTATAAATACATATGCTTTAGGCAACTAATAAAGATCGGCAAAAGTAAACTATTACTTATTAAAAGTGTTCATACAATAATAAAAGGACTGGGCTGACAAAGAATAATGTATAATATGAATAATTTGTTTGCAAAAAAAGTGCGGGCCATAAAAATGCCATTTAAACCACGAGGGACGAAGAAATAACGAACAATTTAAAAACGCAGTGTAGTCAAAAAGAGAACAGAGTTATGCACCGAGGAAACACACACTATGTCTGCACGGACTGTGAAGGGCGGGGAAACCGCCGCACGGGACCATAGTGAACCAGCTTGCAAAATGTAGATAAACAAATAGTGAGAACACACACAACTGTTCTACTAAAAACATGGACAGTGTGTACGAGCACAAGATATGCAAGCCATAAATACGTCAGATAAAAAGCAAACTAAAGGCGATATCACTAGTAACAAGGGACGGAAATATCATAAACAATTTAAGCATAATGTAACCAATTAAAACAAAGTTAAGAACAGGGTTATACACCAAAAAGCGCACTATGCCTGCACAAGCTGTGAAGGGCGGGAAAAGCGCCGCATGGGACCATAGTCAGCTAACTTGCAAGTATAAACTAGCAATTTGTGTGAACCCACACATCTATACTGCTAAAGCCACGAACGGTGTGTACGGACACAATGGGGTATGTTTACTAAAACCCCGGTAAAGTGCGGGCCGCGGTAGAGTGCGGATGCCATATAAGGAGTGGGCGTTCCGTCCTGAAAAAGAAAAGCTGTAATTTAAATATGCGCTAAGGTACGCGGCGCCCTTGTGCACCCAGCACCTTAGCGCATCGGATGGCTGCGCGGCAGGCATATGTGGCACGCTGATGGGCAAGCAGAAGAGCAGAGCCACAGCACAATGGTTAAGGCACCTGCCAATGGTGCAGGGATCGGGGCGGAGTTCAATCCCCCACAGAGCCCAATAAAGATAGCTGGGTGATGCATTAACTTAGGAGGGAGAGAAATACTGGGTGGCATGCTGATATTTTTGGCAGCATAAGGCAGCACGCTGATGTTATTGGCGGCATATTAATAGTGGGCGGCATAAAGCGGCATGCTGATGTTTTGGGCAGCGTAAGGCGGCGCACTGATGTCTTTTGCGGCATATTAATACTGGGCAGCATAAGGCAGCGCTGATGTCTTTGGCGGCATATTAATACTGGGCGGCATAAGGCGGCACGCTGATGTTGCTGCAGCAATCTAATACTGGGAGGTATAAGTGGAGCGCTGATGTACAAACAGAAGAACAGAGCCACAGCACAATGGTGAAGGCACTTGCCAATGGTGCAGGAATCAGGGGTTTGATCCCCTACTGTGCTCAATGAAAATGGCTGCCTGAGGTGATATTTTAGGAGGCATACATATAATGGGCGTCATAAGGCGGCGCGCAGATGGCCATTAGGCGGGGCGCTATTGATTTAGTAGGCTGTTGAATTATTGAGAGGCATAAGGCGGCGCGCAAATGTACAAGCATAGGAACAGAGCCACAGCACAATGGTTAAGGCACTGACCAATGATGCAGGGATCAGGGGTTCAACCCCCACAGTGCCCAATGAACAAGGCTGGCTGAGGCATCGTGTATTATGGGGAAGAGTGCTTTAGGGGGCATTTTATGTTTACTTTAATTATCATTACTAGCAAACGCACCCTCAAAGCGTGTTAACATAAGGCGCCCTATAAGGCACATTTTAAAGTGCACTGTCCGCCAAGGCACCCTAGAATGTTGCTTATAGGGCGCTGTAAAGGTTGCCGTATGAGGCACCGCAAGGTCACAGTACTGTTTCTGGTGGCAGCACTGAGCATTGTAAGGAATGAAAAGCATAAGTAGGTGCGCTGACATGCAAGGAGGAGCAGCAGTGGAGCACAATGGTTAAGGCACTGACTACTGATACAGGGGTCATGAGTTTGCTCCCCAGGGTGCCTAATACGTAAGGCTGGCTGTGGCATCAGCTTTGTAATGTACATATTTTTTTCCTGCAGCACCGTATGTTTTATGTAATAATTGCTGTCTGCAAACATGCAAACATGCCCTCACGTGCCGTAATGGAAGGTGCCGTATAAGGCACCCTATACGGCACTCCATAAGGCACATTATAAAGTGCACTGTCCGCCACGGCACCCTAATATGTCCCCTATAGGGCACCCTATAAGTTGCGTCACAGGATAATGTATAGTGCACCTTATATGGACGGGAACCATAAGGTGCCCTATAGGGAGCCCTATAAAGCGCCCTCAGAGGCACCCTATGGGTACAATACGCTGAGGGCATTTTTGCGGGCATCAAAATATGTACATTAAATAAAAACAATGCTTTGGACAACCCCACTGTAGGTTTGAACCTATGACCTCTGGCTTCACAGGCAGTGAAGTAACCATTGGGCTACAGCTCTATAGCTGTTAGCAAGTCCCAGGCTGGCTGCAGAGAGCCTGCATGTCACCACACAGACAGTCTGCTGTGGTCACCAGGATAGGGTTAGCCCACCCAGACCCATGATGCACTGCACATGCAAATCAGCTGTCCACAGATGAAAACAAGATGGGGAATGCACCCCCACAGCACCTCGGCCTGGTAGGAGCAAGTGACCGGGTGCACGCACACAGCACCTCGGCCTGGTAGGGGGTACTGACCGGGTGACTTACTGGCACAGAGTAGCTACACACCGTCACATTGTGCGGGTACTGTGCTCACCCTGAGTGTGCAATGAGGCGCCCAGGACCAGGTCCACAACACCATCCATGGCTGATGGAGGCCATGCTGGAGGTCCAAAGCAGTGTTAATGTGTAAGATATGTAGTTTCTGCACAAACACCATGGATATCTGTCTGTCTCAGTCAGGTGTCACCCACATGGTCAGCCATGCACCACCACCAGCCAAGAGCAGCAACCATGGTCTCCCATCAATAGATCCACATTCTACCTTCCTGCAAAGGTGGCAGTAGAGGAGAACATCAACCCTGGTCCTGCTAAGGAACAGACACCCCACAGGGCAGTCAATGCAGCTCTATACACATCCATAACACAATAGCAGACAGACATTAGGCCAGGATATGGCAAGCTGCACCCCAACATTATCTGATATTCTCCTGCAGCAAGCCATCAACCACTGCACCCTGCAAGCCACAGACCAGCTACAAATAGTCTGCTACATAGTCCATAGTGCATGTTCCCAGAGGAAATGCATGCACCCAGAACTGGGATATCAGCATACACAGCAAGCAGATCAATCAGTGACTGGGCACCAAAAGGAAACCCATATCTATCACATGAGAGAAATACTATATAGCACTATGGGGGTGCCTAGCCATGCTGTGGTCACTGCACAGTCAGGGTGAGAGTGATCTCTCAGCGGGACATACTGAGGTCACCCTGTCTGTGTAGGTGGTGGCCGGGCACTACAATGTTCCAGTCAGTGCCCTATGCCCTGTGCAGATGCACCTTTGCCAGGCCACCCTGTCCGTCCTATATCCATGGTACCTTGCTCCTCATTATGCACATTGGCAGCCCAATACTGGCAAAATTGCTGGCAGTGTGGGCTGTGGAAGGGGTTTGCAGCCACCACACACTGGATAGACAGACAGCCACCGCCACACCTATGCCAGCAGTGTGCCACTATAGAGGAGTTCAGCAGCCATACCCACCACACCAGTCCTGGGCACAGTACATGCATGGATATGGTACGCAATACTGTTGGGGGCCACACCCCAGGGTGGTAAACACTGTCAGAGACCAGACCTGCAGCACACACCACAGACATCTGAAGGATTGTTAAGGTGGCGCTCAATGAGCAAAATGTGCTTTACTTAGGAATTGCTATCTGCCAGCTATCATAGGAAACGTTTGATAGCTGTGTACCGTATACCCAGGTGTAGGGTGGCATTGCTAAGGTATGCAACTGCTGGTATTGGGGGATACAAGCAGGGCCCAATGTCCTGCCTCTCCAGGAGGCCTTGGCCAATGGGGCCTGTGGGGGTGTATGTGGGTGTGTCTGGCCCTGTTGGCTGCTGCTTTACGGCAGGGTTTCCCAACTCCAGTCCTGGTGTTCCAAACACTGTTCAGGTTTTCATGCTGTCCCTCATAAATATGCATGAGCTACATCTGCATACCATGGGGGTGGTGCCTAGATATGCTGCACAATCATCATTATTAGAGGCAGCATGGAACCTGAATGGTGTGGGGCCCTCCAGGACTGCATTTGGGAGACTCTGCTCTAGGTAATGTGGCTGTTTTTGGTGTGTGTGATTGATGTGGTAAAATATAGGCATATTAACCATGCATATGTTCTCAGCAATACAGTTTTGTCCTTACTATCACGGTTTAGTTGTGGGAAAAATATGTGGATGGGATTGGCAGTAGCCCCAGCTGGGCTTTGAACCTGTGCTCTTCTGTTCTTGCACACACACTGTCTATGCACTGCACCACTGTGTTGCCACAGATGTGCTGCATTTCTTGGGGAGGCCCTGACTGTATATCCGACAGAGCCTGTGTGTTGCGGTGGATGGTGCCAGCCTGCACAGGCCTAGGCCACTGTGTGCTGTGGCTTGCAGCTACTGGCCCCTCCACCACCTGCACCCTTCCGCAAACATGCAGACATGTTCTTATGTTGGAAAATGCATATGACCGGATTGAGTTGTGGCACTCCTGGATTGAATTTGGGGGACTCGGCTGTAGGTAATGGCATTTGGTATGGTTTGTATAAAATATGGGTGTTTGTACCATGCTTATGTGCTCTGCAATACAGGGGTGTCCTGACTGTCACTGTTTAGTGGTGGGTAAAACCATGGGGACTGGGTTGTCAGGAGCCCCAGCTGGGATTTGAGCCTGTGACCCTTTGGTCCAACAGGCACTGGCTGTGTCTGCTACACCACACTGTGGCCACAGAGACAGTGCAGTCCCTGGAGATAGATAACCTGACCGAACGGCTCCGAAAACCTTCTCTGCACAGTTTTACTGTGGGCTCATTCACCTTGAATGGTGACAAAAGGGCAAATAACCCTCAAATATGACCTCAAAAAAAGGGGCAAAAAACACATAACCAAACTGGGCAACAGTGATATCAATGGGTAACATTAAAAACACTCCCAGGTAGGCTCCAAAAAAAGAAATGATTTTTGGAAGGGTCTACGCTCCGTAGACCCTTCCATACATCATTCTTTTTTTTTGGAGCTTTCCTGGGAGTGTTTTTTATTGTTGGCCATTGATATCACTGTTGGCCAGCTGGCTTATAATTTTTACATTTTTTGTTTTGGTCATTTTCAGTTGTTATTTGCAATTTTGTTCTGTGCACATGTATCACACTGCTCACGTGTTTTAGGTTTCCCCGGTTTGGCTTTACATTGCTGACGGAAATGGTTTCTCTTCCCTTTAAATGCATTCTACCGCGAGTGTTTCACTCGCAGTAGTTTTTACTTGAAAAATCGGCCACGCTTCTGTGCGGGGAGCCTCTCCCCTCCCACTCTCCACCCATTGACCCCGTCCCTCTGCCCCTCGGGAGCCTTCCTCCGCCCTCCGTAAGCCTTTCTCCGCCTCTATCGCACATCAGCGCCCTGCACACGTGTGCGTTTTCGTCGCACATGTGCGGGGCCCGTTAATGTGACGCGCACGCATGCAGGGCGCTTAAGAGCACTTAAGTGCATCATTTTAGCATGCTCAAGTGCGACCCGCACAAGTGCGCAGTTTAGTAAACATACCCCAATGTGTGCAGGACATATGTACGTCGTATAAAAAAGCGGAGGCAATATCGCTAGTATGTTGAAAGGAAAATAAAACTTAAAATAGATAAAAGGAGGAATATGTGTACATTATAAAGGGCAAAAGCCACATGAAAAGGTATAAAATCGCAATAAATAGAGGTAAAAATAAAAACAAAATAACGTGGAGCACATGAAAAAAGCACATTACCTGCACAGACTGTCAGAGGCAGGAAAATGCCGTGCAGGAGCATACGGGACTTATTTGAAGAGAGGGAGGCTCCTCCCACTAATGATGTGAGACATATGAAAAAGAGCAATCCCCTTTAGTGGAGGTGGAGGCACAGCTTGTCTCTTTGCCATTTGAACAGTTGAGATGCACTGTGATATTGTCTGGACTGGACACATTGAAGGGATAATGTTGGGTGATCTGGTAAGCAGGAGTTGGCTGGGGATAGGAACAGAGGATTATGAGGTCAGTTGGTAGGATGAGCCACTCTTTGACAGAAAAAAGGAATAAAGGGTTACAGAGGGTATAGTCAGGTCATGAGAGTGCAGAAGTACAACATAAGGTGGAGATGACCACATGAGGGAATGCTGGCTAAGCTACTGGCAGTGCACCAGAAAGTTGTCAGGGAAACCTATGTGAGCCACATCACATGAATCTGGATAATGGTGACATGGAGTGGATTGAGGGGCACAGAAGGCCCTTCTAACTACACTCAGATCAGAGGGACCATATCACCCCATCCTGGGTTAACAGTGCTGGGTGTGCAGATATGTGATTGTGAGGCCCCCATGGGTGTCTCCAGGGCTAGCCAGCTAGCTAGGGCATATAGCCAGTAGGGCACAACCTGGCCTGCATGAGGCCAAGCCTCAATCATGCACACAGTTGGCAAACTATAACAAAGAACCACCAGCAAATGCATGCAGTGCCCTAGGGCCAAGACTGGAGAAAACCACTGCCCTGTGCCAGGAGTGCACTGCACTGTGGCAGCAGTGTGTGTCAAGGCCTGCACTGATGGCACAATAGCTGCAGAAGGCATCTGGGAGAAGATATGGTAGCTGCACAGCTCCAAAAGGCTGATGGCATTGGTGGGAAGAGACCAGTTGTCACAGGACAGGAAAGGGTATGGCAAATACAGCCACCCAATTGATCCAGTCTATGTCTCAAAACAGCCACAGCATGGACATGTATATGGTGAGCACATATATTGGTATCTGATGGGGTTGGCAATGGAGCCCCATATGCGCCCCCATCCCCGCTCCACTATTGGCTGCAGCCCAACGCAAGCAGGGTCAAAGGAGTGTGCAGCAGCTGTAGGGTCAAAGGGGTGTGCAGCAGCTGTTGAAATGATGTGCATACTTAGGGGGAGAGAATACATTTCTCTCCTCAAGTCTTTCTGAGTACCTTCATGTGGTGACCCCATTGAATAACATCTATACCAAATCTCAGCAAGGCGACACTACAATTAAAGTATGTTAGGAACGAAGAAAAAAATACATAGTGGCCTTACATCGTCCAGGATAAAAAGGTGCCCACCCATAGCTTACGCACTAACGATGGTGGTTGTGATAGTGCAAGTGCTGCAAATGCAGATAACATCCCCGCCACAGATAAAGGCCATGGTGAGCCTGTTCATGGACCCACTGTGGTGGGCGATAAACCACAGAAATTAATTAAAAAGTTAAGAATATTAACTACAGTTAAGTGGAATTTTGCAGATAAAGAGAAGATAATGTACTGCTATTTTTATGCTACAAATCCTATTTTTATATTAAGAGGATATACAAATCATCTGAGGATTGTCAAACCTGTGTATTACCCTATGTGATGGGGGTCAATAGGATTATTAAGACTCTTCAGAAGCATTGGTCTGTATTACAACTAATCAAAGTTAATAAATCCATCAAAAAAGCTTGTGGTAGATGTGCGGGTAGATCTAACGCGAATGTTGACAGACATTGAAGAGCTTCAAATTGATCAATATTGGTGTAAAGAACCTGTACTTCCAATGTTACCAAAAACATATGTGACTGAGAAGATACATAAGACTCCAGCTCACACAAAAAGTGAGAACTGTCTCATACATAGGACCATACTTGGGCTGCCACCGGTTGCAAAAAATGATCATAAAACTTTGAAACTGGCTCCCAAAGAGATCCACGGCATGATACAATAGTGCAGCCTGGGGATCTGGATAAAGATTTATGAATTTTAGGTATGGCGTAAATAACAGGGACCTTTGGTGCCTCTTTACATGAAAAGGCACTCTCTTTAGCTGTAATCCAACCTGCTTGTAATGCTTCAGACACTTTGGCCTTAAGAGGAGCCTGCAGATCATTCGTAGAGTCCACAGAAAGAGTTGTGTAATACTGTTGGTTTGCCAACTATGCCATTCATTCTGCATGGTACTGAGAATGGGATAGGACTACCACTGCTCCACCATTGGAGCTCACACTGTTGCTGTCCACAGACGTGAGGCATGTTCACAAAGACGTCTCTTCATGGGATGGGTGGTACAATCAATATAGAACATGTCACAGGGACAGACCCAGATCTCCCTGTTCCTAAGCCAATGCAGTTATAGTACCACTAGTCTACACCTTCACATGACTGACATGGAGCAGGGGCAGTTATGGAGAAATGCCCCCATGAGACAGGGCCATCACAGGCAGCCATAGACTCACCATGCATGGGTAGTCTGCACGGCATTGGTAACATGTGTATAGCAACCCCCAGGCACTCATCATGCAGGCACAGTCAAAGCACACACCGGTAATGAGGAAAAGCTTGTGCTGCCATGGGGCCATGCATTTTGCCAGAAAATGTAGGTCACTCTCTGAGAATCTAGGATTCCGCATGCAGTCCTTCATTTCCATGAAGACACAGGGTTCTGTGTTGGTAATGTCACAGCACCGGCGGTTGAAGAGTTACCGGTTGTTCCCAGCAGCCATGTCATAGTGCGCCATATTTATTTTATTTATTTTATTTATTTAACATTTGCTTCTATACCACGCTATTAAAATCAGCGCGGTGTACATCAAACAAGCATACTACAATGTATACAAACAACATTGAGTTTTACAGAGAACAGGAAAATGAACATGGGAAGGAAACCAGGGGAACTAAATACATATTAACTCAAACTATACCATAGAACACCCTGTAGCACACAGCCAAGTGGTAATGGCACAGGCATGTGAAACAGGGGGTCTGGTGGTCGCATCCCCCTACCACGGATTTTGTCCATGGTCATGCATCCTACCATTGCCTTAGATATGGCCATTCAAAACAAAAAGTCCCAGAAGCGATATTCAAAATTGCAACAAACAAATGAGAGAATATCACAAGCACCCCACTTCACGCAATTTTCTTTTTTTTTTGTCGGGCATAAACCGTAAGAGGGAGATGAAAAGACTCTCACCCTCATACACAGTACATGTCCCTTTTATTCATTTTACATGTTCTCAAAATTTTATTTTATTTTTTTTGGTGTTCTCTGTTGATAGGCGTGTTTGAGGTCAGCCTATCTTGAGTGAGCCTCCACCTCTAATAGCCATTCGGCGTTTTTTGGTGGTTTTGGAAAGATTGAGACACACTTTGATTTCATTGCCAGCACTTGAGACAGGGGTTTTAGCCCCAAAACGTGCATGTCGTGCAATTGATAAGATAAGTGTGGTTTTTATTTTGGTTTGAAGAATGCCTCTGATGAAAATATTTTGAGAACATGTAAAATGAAAAAAGGGACATGTACTGTGTATGAGGGTGAGAGTCTTTTCCTCTCCCTCTTACGGTTTATGCCCAACAAAAAAAAAAAAAAATTGTGTGAAGTGGGGTGCTTGTGATATTCTCTCATTTGTTTGTTAGATATGGCCATGGCAACTGTATCCTGTTTTATGTCCCTGACCAGGGTACATTGTCAATCACAGTGGCAGTGCCCCGAGACCAGCTTCCAAATGAGATGGGCCTGCACAGTGGATGCACTATAGCACTGGCTCCTTTTGCCAGATGTCTGTAGTACTTCTATAACCCAGCTATGCAGGGAGTCTGCTACTGAGTGCTCCCACCGCATGTACTAATATACCTCAGTCAGGGACTAAAAACAGGGATGCCATGCCCACATCTGAGGCCATGGAGGAGGGTGCATGGCCATGGACAAAATCAGTGATAGGGGGATGCGAACCCAACACCCCCGTATCCCACACTTGTGCCCTAACCACTTGGCCATGTAATAGAGGGTGTTAAATCATATGTGGCATGCTATGCGGCTGACACAGGGAACAGGCAGCACCAATGCCATCACTTTAATGTCCCCAGCATGGAGCCCAGAGTCCTGGAGGAGATGGCAGCCTGCATGACAGGCCACAGTGGCAGCACCCACAGACTGGCTCCCTGATGAGATGGGCATGCATAGTAGGTGCATGACAGCACCAGTCCTTATTTCCAGATGTCCGTAGTGCTCCTTAGTCTACGGAATTCAGGGAGCAATTCTCCAAGCACTGTGACAGCACCTGCCAATGTACCTAGGCCTCTCACAGTTGTCAACTCATTTCATATGATCCCCTCACCATGGGGACACATCTGGGCACTAGAGACAATGTGTATTGGACACGTGTTCCCATATGCAGAACATAAATGTAATGGCAGATGCTGATGCCTGCTGCACACCTTCCTCAAACAGATGGGGCAGCAATGCCACACCACTCACCCTGATCTAGAGGGCATGCCTATATGATCTGGTGGTCCTCAACAACAGCTAAAGCTCTTGGTCTCCTATGTTGAGGTACACGGCCCAATCATGCAGTGAGCACAGCATGGCCACTCTGGTGGTTGCAGAGCTCATTACTGCCCAATGCAGGCTCATCAAAACACCAGCCAACTGACATGCAGCAGTATCTAGGAAAGGAGTGTGGGCCACTGAGCAGATGCAGTGGCTGCTGAACAATGTTACATCTTATTGCTCAAAGCAGTGCCCTGACCCAGGGTAGCTGGAGGCAAGGGCATATCAGTTTGAGAAATATGGACATATTCAGGGGGTGGGTGCCCCCATGGATAGGGGAGACTGCAATGTCCCAGTCAGATACCTCCACACAGGCCATCACCCTCTACAGTGCCTGCAACTGGCTGCCAGTCTCTACCCAGCCCCATGGGCATCTCTGGGAGAGCCCCACACTCACAGGGGACTGTTGAGGAGCATGGCTGTTATACCCACCTGCCCACCATGTAGGTGCTGCTAGCTGTATACCTTCCCATGAGTGCATATAGTCACCATGATGAAAAGAGGTATAGAAAAATTGTTAAATAAATAAATGACAACAACATGGAGATGAGGCAGCCAATCCAGTGAGAGCCCAGCCAAAACAAGATTGAGGCTATATCACTGTGGCAACCCTATAGGGCTAGCTGTGATCACAGACAGCAGTCCCAACATCCTGTGCTGAGGGCAGGAATGGGCCCCACCAACACCCTAGCAGGATCAGTTGTGGAGGGTGCCCCAGGATAAGCATCATATTTTATGAAGTGGATGTGTCCATAATTGGACAGAGATGGGAGGAGGGCATGACAAATATGACAGTGAGCACAGCACAGACAGGTGCCACATGCATGTGTTGATGTTAGCAAATGCCCCCCATAGTGTCCACCTGATGTGGCACAGAGGGGCACTGGCTAGCATCCTGATGCCACACATACCTGAATTCTGGGCTGGACAGTGTGTGGACATTGTGGAAATACACATGTGTGAGTTGCACAGCAATACTTCAACATAGGTATCCATGTCATGCTGAGTGGCGTGTCCCCTATACACACACAATGCCAGAACTATCAGGCAGTGCCACCCCATGGATCCCCCACAACCATCCATGCCCACCCACTTGGCACAATATCACACAGACAGCTCTGGAATATGAATGACACCCACCCCGCATACCCCTGCACAAACCTGTACCACCTGTGCACCCCCTTGGGACCCAGGCCCACACACCAAGCATTCTATACCCCAATCCTGCTGCTAGAGGACATCCGCTGCAAGGTGATAAATTGAAAGGCAATGTCAGGAAATATTTTTTCACTGAAAGGTTGGTAGATGCTTGGAATGTCCTCCCGATGGAAGTGGTGGGGGCAAACATGGTGATGGAATTCAAAACGGCATGGGACAAACACAGTGGATCCCTTTACAGCAACAGGATAAAAACAAAATAACCTGAAACGTATAACTTCTGAACCATTTAACATCTCAACAAATAGGGGTATCCTACATGGAGTGGCGGGTTCACCCCTAAACAAAGACATGGGGAGGGGTGGCCTGCACCTACTCTTGCCATCTTGCTGGACAGGCTAGATGGACCATGCTGGTCTTTATCTGCCATCATCTACTATGTTACTGTGTTACTATGTTACTATCCCTGTGTCCTCTCCATGCCTGGCCTTTGCCCCTCCCCTTCTCTGAAGGCGCATACACCTGTGCCTCTGTCATCATGGTCACAGGTGTACGTGGTGGCATTTCCTCAGACCCCAAGGTATCACAGCTTGTGCTGCCTGACTCTATGACACCCTCATGGAATGGGGGGAATGCCATCCATGGACTTGTGCCTCTTGGAACTGGGCCAAGGAGATTAGATGTCTCTGTGGGGGGTGGAACAACTGTGGTGAGGGAATGAGCTGAGGCCCATATTGAAATGCCACTGGTGCCTGGCTATGGAAGCACATGTGCAAATGCTGCCAAGGATGGTGCAGCTATGGGAGATGCTGCACCATGCCCCTGTCCATACCCTACAGGAGGCACACTGGAGCATGCAGGGAGCGCTGTAGGGATGAACTGGCCAGGGACACACCACAGCTCCATCAGGATCTCTGCCATAGTTGCCTGGAGAGTGCTGGTAGCCATGGTCAACAGCTCTGTGGCCACAGCATGCCTTTCCTGCAATGCCATGGACTGTCACAGCAGCTCCAGCTGTTGCTTAGAAAAAGCTCTTCTCCCCCCCAGTGTCACTCAAAGTAAGAGACGCGGAGCTCCCAATCAAGAAGACAATTCACTACCTAGGTGTGATACTCGATCAACGTCTTGATTTTACTGAGCATATAAAAAGTACGGTAAAAACGATTTACTTTAAGATAAAAACCTTACGCCACCTAAAACCCATGTTGGAAGCCAAAGACTTCCGTTCAATATTCCAGGCAATAGTCACTCCTCACTTTGACTATGCGAATATCGTCTTACATGGTTTACCAAAGAACACCATCAACCCGCTGCAACTAGTAATGAATGCTGCCGCACGCGTCTTAGTGGGAGCCTCAAGAAGAGAACATATTATGCCGATCCTAATGGACTTACACTGGCTCCCAATAAAATGCAGAATTACCTATAAAGCGCTCCTTATCACATTCAAGGCCTTCTATAAAATATCGCCATCAACGATCTCTGACCTCATCTGTCAAGCACCTAGTACAAGATCAAGAAGACTTCTCACGGAAAACATGCTAGTCATACCCAGTGAATTCACAAATTAGTCCCAATCAACGATCAACAGGGCATTTAATTCTTTTGCCCCTAGATGTCGGAATAAACTCCCCCCAGATATTAGAGCAATATGAGATATTAAACAATTCAGAAAGGCTATCAAGCACTATTTATTCACGGAATACTTTCAGCCACCGTAACTTAGATCACCTGCAACAAATACCTCCAGTTCATAACAAAAACCCAAATGCACTAGAATTAAGCAATGTAGTTGTATATACATTTCTAAATACGGATGTCTTTGTTGATTTTATGTAAATAGTTAATGGAATTGTATTATAAATAGTGTATCCCTTTTTATCCAAGTTCTTAACCTGTTATCTGTAAACTCATACTTGTTTAAATGTACTGAGTTGTTTTTGTTCCATGTAAACCGCGCTAATGCCGAATAGTGCGGTATAGAAGAAACTTTAAATAAATAAATGCCTGTTGGGAAGTGCTGTGTGCAAGCAGATGCTAGGCACATCGATGCAGGTGATGTTGTTTACCCCTGCATTGAGCCTCTTCTGGTCATCACCTTTGTCAATAGTGCACTGTGGCGGTGGCGATGGGAAGGGGACATGGAGTTCCAGATCATCCGAGCCTGGGACATTGTGCGGCTGCTGCAATGTGGTGTCAACAGTAGTGCATGGCAGTGTGGTATATTCTGTGGCCTCCTGGTCCACTCTCCCCTGGCATTATCCATGGACACTGTTGGGAGAACAGGTACCACTCCCTGTGGAGCTACAGCAGGCCCCTGTGAAGACACAGACAACATTGTGGATCATACCTGCAACCGGCAATGGTACAACTGATGGGGTGGCAGTGTTGCAGCAATGTGGAGGGGCATAGAGCAACACAGGCTGAGAGGGGCCGCTGCCATGGTGTGTGACACACTCTGCCCCCCTGTGTGGAGCTAGAGGGGCACGGAAGGCCTGCACAGACACACACACTGGTGGCCTATGCACCCAGCCCTGCCACCACCAGCTGGCTGTCGTGCTGCAAATGCCCCCGACACACAGTTCAGCAGCAGAGCGTCCACATGCCCTGTGAGTGCGCATGGCACTGGCAGCACAACTGGGACACTATACCAGCCGGTGTTGGTGACTAAGTGCAGGTATGTGCAGGCATAAAGCATAAGGGGGTTACTTGGGGTAAGGGGCAGGGACACACACCTCACACATGTATCTTGTTCCTGGGATGGCTTAGATGTATCAAGAGAGTCTATCCATCCAAGATGGTAGGGTCAATTGTAGTGACGATGTGCTGTTCCAGGTCACTCAGTTACTCTCCCATCACACCCGAGGAGCCTTGCTGTGGCTTCTGGGCAGTATCACATCATGCCTGATGCCACCTAGGCTTCACATCCTGAATGTTCCGGTTCCGGTGATATATGGCATTGATGCATCAGCACACATCAAGCCATAGATGCTGCTTCTCATAGGCACCCACATGTGTGGATGCATCCCCCATCAATTGTAGCAACTGCTGGAGGATGTCCTCCAGAATGAGGATCACCTCACCCTCGGAGAATCTTGCCTTCCTGGTAGCGACCTTGGGTGCTATGACATGGGCTGTCTGTGTCATAGAGACAGCACATTGGGGCCTGGTATGGGCCCCTTTGGGTGTTCATGCCAGGATGTGCCAATGCATCTCTCCCTATGCTGATGTCACCATGCCCATGCGCACACATATCTGCACCCAGACACCCAGAAAGGTACCGCTGCCACAAAGAGTGGAGGGGATGGCATTTGCATTGTATGCAGAGGGTCAGTGGTTTGCATCCCACAGCCAGCTCAATGGAGGAGACTGTGAATGCACAGTCAGTGGCTGCAGAGTAGAGCAGGCACAACATTTTGGCACTAGGGGATATGGTGAGGCCAGGCCACATGCATGCACGTGCCTGCCTGCATGTCACCCCATGTGAGCATGTCTTTGAATGTGTGCCATGGTACATGTGCCACAGAGATGACTGTGCATGTCCTGGCCTGAAATGCTTTGCAGCAGGACCAACACAGTGTGTGACAATGAAGGTGCCATCTGCAGCTCTCTTTGATACTCCCCTATGTGTGTGATGGCCACTAACTATTGAGCAGCCGGCTGGCTGGATGAGGACAACATACAGGACATCCGGGACTGGTATGCCCTGGCTCTGCTGCACAGATGCACCACTGGTGGGCAGGATACAGTTTGCAGGCATCCCCACGCCCATGTCCCATGGCTAGGTTCCGGTATATGGACATGAGCGATGCCATATGTATGGCAGAGTACCATTTTAACCAGGCAGTCATTCTTGATGTCTGCCAACAGCTTGAACCATTGCTGGAAAGCTTCACACAGAGGGGTAGTCCTATCCCAGTGTACCTGAAGGTGATGACAGCAAGGGTCTATCTGGTGATAGGGTCTTTCCAGACAGTGCTCTCAGCTGTGGGGGCACTCCGCCAACCTGCGGTCTCACAGTGCCTGACCCAATTCCTGGGCACCTATCTGCAGTTTATGGCCAGCACATCTGCTTCCAAACAACACAGCAGGACCAGCACCAGGCCATGCAGGAGTTCTACACTGTGGCAGGCTTCCTGTCAGTCCTAGGTATGGTGGATATCACCAATATTGCCCTCTGGCCACCACGTCACAGTGAGACTGCATACCACAACCACAAGTCATACCACTCTGTCAATGTGCAGATGGTCTGCAATGCGAACAGCAAGATCACCAATGTATGCACCAGATATCCAAGTTTCTACCATAATTCCTATGTCCTAAGTCAGTCAAGGATCCATGTGCGCTTCGAGGGGTGCCACATGCCTTTGAAAGAGGTAGCTTCTGTTTCTAGTTCTGAATGTGCTGTGAGACTTTGCTTGCAGAAAGATTATCTCCTGCCCCCTTACCCCTCCTCCCCACCTCTACACTCTGCTGGATTGCCTCCAGCACAAATTTAATCAGATGGTTTGAATCTTCATGGGGACACTAGAGAGCAAGGGTTCAGTTTAAGATCACATCAGTGGTGGATGGCTGCTAGGTGAGCATATGCATGGACACCCTGGGACTGGGAAGCAGGGTGCAATGCACAGTGGTGGGTCTACTGGCAAGTGGTGCCGGCCCCCTCTGACCATGGGGCCCAGTGTGGCAACCTCCTGGCCTTGGGGGTGGCTGGGCACATATGGGGGGGTGGTCTGCCACCCACCACCATGATGAGGGTAGGCGCAGGGCAGCCCCCTGGGAACCCCACATACATGGGCATGGTATGCCCTATCCTTGTCCATCTGGGGGTTGGCCCCAGCCATCCCACATGCACCCTCTATATGTGTCATGTCTCAGTCCCCTGCAGCAGGCACAGTGGCCCTGTGCATGAGCGGGGGACCGGGGCAGGTGAGCAGGGTGGCACCACCAGGCCTGCACATGGTGGTGTGTGATGCAGACCCATCTATTGCCATCCAGGGGCATGCCTGCCATGGCCCAGGCACAGGGTAGGGGCACCAGACACCCACACAGTGGCCTGGCACACCCCCCAGCAGGGACCCACTGTCTTTGGGTATGGCCATGCACAGTTAGTGGGCTGTGGACACACAGTGGTCTGCTGTCACCCCTGAGACTCTCCAGATAGTGCCCACAGCTGCAGGTCAGCTGTCCACAGCCCACAACATGTCTAGAACACATCACCCCTGACCAGCACGCCAGCTGATTAATGGTTTGCTGTTCTGTCTCCCCCTATTGGTGACCAGGGCTATCATATTCCACCTCAGCAGCCAGGTACAACATCAGTACAACTATGTGTACTGGACCACGAGGAGTATCATTGAGAGGTCCTTCGGCCAGCTCAAGTGCTGGTTCCATTGCCTGGATCGGTCCAGGGGGAGCTGCTGTACAGGCTCCCCAGGGTATACAAGATCACTATGGCATGCTGCATGCTACATAATCTTGCCCTTCGGTACAGTCACCCATTGACTGATGAGCCAGAGTCTGCCATGGATGATGGGGATGAATCTGATGCCAGCAAGGATGCGTAGATGGGCGCATTGTCCAGATGGGATGTTTTGGCACATTCCGGCCTTGTCCAGGCACTTTGCCTGACAGCCTGGTACATCTCTATCCCACCCATTACAACCAAGTCACATGTTAGCAATTGGGGAGGGGATGGGGTACATGCCACATCCGGCATGGCCCTGTGCATGCCTGCTGCAGGTGGCACACACCTGTGGGCTACCATGAGGGTTGTAGGACAGGTGCATGGTATGCCACAAACACATGGCACCCCCATCATAGCCCTGCCATCTGCCCTGGCCTGTGCCACTCCCATGGGCCACTAGCCTTGCTGCTGTCACATGTTCCTAACACTCCCACCCCCATGGCTCTCCCCAGTCCCCCTGGGCATTTGTACTGCCATGGCCCAGTGGTGGACAGCAACTGTGGTGGACAGTCTACCTGCTTATATGCCTCAAACATGCACTGTCAACCATTTCCATGTGGCGTGCAGCACAGAGTATCCCCTGTGGCACAACACATATGTCCAGGTCCAATGGTGGCCAGGGCCGCATTGACCAATGGGCACATAGGCACACAAGGCACACACATTGAACTGCATAACACTTTATTTTCCCAGCCAACATGCATGGAACAGACAGAGAATATAAGCAAAGAGTGCCCACACACACTGGCCAACAGGTGTGCCCCCCGGCACACAGCCCCACCTTTCCCACACCTACATGACCATGAATATTGGTGGCCAGTCTGCCCTGGTGGCTGTCACTGCACTAGCTGCCACTGGTGTCGACCATGATGCTTAGTGCTACTGCTGTCCTGGGCAACTCCCAGATGACGTGGCCCCCTCAGTGACCCGCAGGGCTGCCTGCTGTGTGACTGGGGATGTGTGTGGGTCTGCAGATGGACTTCCAGCAACAGGTGCAGGCCTCTGAGCTCACCCCTCAGGCCCCGCACCTCTCCCCTGAGACCCTCCACATGGTGTGAGAGAGGCCTGTACAGCCATGCAAAGTTGTGTGATAGCATGTTCACAAGACAGGCCAGGGCTGATGTGTTCTTGGGACCTCTGACTGTTTCTTGGGCTCTGTCATCCAGTCCTACATCACTCTGCTCTCAGTGGCACATCACCCTGCCTGAGCAACAGCTGGTCATTACATTTGGTGTACATGCAAAGGGACATGTTCCCTCACCTCCAGGGGATTGTGAGCACTGACAGCTGTAGCCTGCTGGTTCTGGCCCTGAACCATATTGTTCAGGGTCCTGGGTTCACCTCCCACCTAGACTACTTCATTTTGCACCTCTACCATTCACACTAGCCCTCCCCTCTGACTTACCATGCTTTCTCTATTCCTAACACCTGAACACACTGAGAGTTGTGGCCTGATGGTTCTGGCCCTGAACTACAGTGCTTAGGGTTTTGGATTTGCCTTCCACCTAGGTGAATGTACAGAGCCTTTTTATTTTGCCTCCTCAGAGGGCACCTGTGTGACCTGAGGATGTGGCTGACATTCTGGGACTGCTCTCTGCTATGAATGTCCCTTCTATCTGTCTCTGTGTCCCCCTGTGTCTTCACTGTAGGCCTGCATAGAAAAGGTACAAACCAGAGCCACCAAAATTGTAAAGGGGATGAAAGGATATCCCTATGAGGAGAGGCTTAAAAGGTTAGGACTCTTTAACCTGGAAAAGAGACGGCCAAGGAAAGATAGGATACAGGTCTTTAAATTTATAAATGGAGTAGAACGGGTAAATGTAGATCAATTGTTTATGCCATCAAAATGTAGAAAGACTAGGGGATACGCAATGAAGCTACAATGTAACCCCTTTAAGATTAACAAGAGAAAATATTTTTCCACTCAACATGTAATCAAACTCTGGAATTTGTTACTGGAGGATATAGTAAAAGCTGTTAGTGTAGCTGGGTTTAAAAAAAGGTTTGGACATGTTTCTGGAGGAAAGGTCCATAAACCATTATCAGAGAGGACTCGGGAAATCCACTGCTTGTCCCAATACAAGCATTGTGGAACCTGTGTGTCTTTTTGCGAACCTGCTAGGCGCTGGTGACCTGTATTGGCCACTGTTGGAAACAGGATACTGGGCTTGATGGACCTTGGTCTGACCCAGTATGTCATATCTTATGTTCTTATGCATGCCTCCTCTTCTCCCTTGTTTCCTGGGCCACAGCTGTCAGGCTGCTCTGTCGGTGCTGTACTGTCCTGTCACTGTTCAGTCTGCCAATGTTCTGCCTGTGCCAGGTTCTTACATCCCCAGCCCATCATCTCATAAGAACATGTTGCATGCCTATCTCTGTGCCATCTTGAGTGCTGCTCCAGCATGCCCACTTCTCTCTGCTTCCAGGATTGTCTGCCTGCTTTGTGCTGTACTTACTGGCCGAGGGTGGCTCTGATGTGTTCCCGGTCCCTGTGTGCTGCTGAGTGGGCTGGCGGCCTCTTCTACATGGGGAGGAGATTCTCCTCTTGCTGGGTGACCATGGTCACCAGCAGCCTTGTCTCTGCCTCGCTGAAGCTGAGCTGCCTGGTAGCCATGTTGATGTGTGTGTTATGTTGGAAGGGTGCATTCTTCCTGGATCAGGGCACACATGGGCTGCAGATTATAGAGTTGTGGATGTTTTCGGGGTTACAGGTGCACGGAGCGGCTGGGCAATGTGTGCACGGCCTACATGCGCCGTGGTGCATGGCCGCTCGATAGGCCACCAGTTGGATGTGCTTTGCTGGCCACAGCTACACGCTGATTCTAGAACACCCTATACGTGTCTGTGCAGGGTTGTAGAATGGTGCTTCTTCGTTCATGTGCTATCTGGGGATGTGCATGGGGTCCGGACGTCCCTCTCTCTGAATTGGGCTCCATGTCTCTTACTATGAATATAGGGCCCGATTTTCAAAGGCCTTTACATGGATAACTTTCCTAGTTACCCATGTAAAAGCCTTATCTGGGATTTTCGAAGGGCACCTACATGTTCGGGGAGGGGGGAGGTGAATTTTTCCTGGATCAGGGCACACGTGGGCTGCAGATTATAGGGTTGAGGATGTTTTGGGGTTACAGGTGCATGGAGTGGCTGGGCAATGTGTGCACGGCCTACATTTAGCATTGAAATAGGCTTTTTAAAGCCTGCAAATTGAGGATTGCACTTCTTTTAATTTATCTGAGGCTACAGTGCTCTCTCTGGGTTGAAGCCCTGCAAACCTCCTGGGGCACCAAACAGGTAATCTATTTATTTTAACCTACTGGTCACACTTAAATTGCCACTTTTAGGCATCGCAAAACCTTCCACAAAGTGATTTTTTATATTCCACACACCTCAGGGACACTTCCCAGGTACTTTAAAACTTTTACTTTTTATAAAAATGTACTTATTACATCAGGAATAGGCCCCACCTCTTCAACTTTCAATGAATTCCATTTTAAAAATGATAGCCTAAATCGATTTTAAAAGTCTCTTTATAGGACTCCCCAGACCTCAGGCCTAATCATGGCCTTGAACTATTTAAATTTTTAACTTTTAATTTCAGCTATTTTCAAATGAAACTATCACTATTAGATACTTCGCACCATTAACTTCAATACAGGACAGACCTGCTATCGGCTTGCACACTTTTTGGCTTCTATACACCCCATTACAATTATTTTGAGCCTTCTGGCTCATTATACAACACCCCCTACCCTGGTGTTCATTTATTTAATATATATTTTGTAATTCTTTTTATTTAAATTTCAGGTCTTCTGTCCCCTTCAAAGCAGGACTCTCCTGAGTCCTCACAACCTCAGAAGACCCAATTCCAAAGCCTCCTACCAGAATCATAGGGCTCACCAACCTCAAGGAGCTTCCTTCAGACTGATGCCCCCTCCCTTCCGCAGTCCAATTTCCAAGGCCTCCTACCCATTACTGTCCCCTCCTACCTCCCCCCTCCCCTCACTGACATCAGGGAAGACGCGAACCTCACAGCTCTCCACCAATGTTAGCCATCCTCCCTGCACTGTAGTCGGGAACATCGCAAGCACCCATGGTCCCCCCACAACATCAGGGATAGCTGCGGATTGCCCCGATGCCATCCCTCGATGCTTTGGCTCCCTCTGTCCTGTGATCAGGGATAGCTACCCACTACTCCAACCACAAGGCAGAGCACTGACAGCCTCCCTAACCACCCCCAACATTGAGAACAGCCGCAGATCCTCGTATCCCTACCCAATACCTTCAGGCACTCCCCACTCACGGTCAAGGCACTCTCACTGCATGATCAGAGTAGCCGCTAACAACGCGGCTGCACCCGATCACAGAAGCCAACCCCTACAGCCCTCCAGAGGCCGTGAACAGCTTCTGGTGCCCTGAAGCTATTTTTTTTTTCTTATTAACTTGCTCTCCTCTTCAGCTGTGTTTGCAGCTCAGGGAAAGGAAAATAATCCTCTGCTGCAGGCATCAGCCCCAGAGCATTGTGGCTTCCAGCCAGCCTTGCCCTCCCCGAAATTTTTTTCTTTTTTAAAAAAAAACCCCACTGCGGCTGCACCACAGAACCCCATAGAGAGCCCAGACCGGCCACTCAAGCAGCCACCAGATCACGGCTCTCAGCCTATCCATCTCCTTTTTTATTTTTTTTCATACCACATTTCTCAAGCCAACCTGCAGCCACAAAAAAACCCCAAACAAACCCTGCACGTTTATCCTTCTTCCCCACAGCTGAGAGGAAGAAAAAAAGAAAGGAAAAAACAATCACAGCTGCCCTGAGCAGCCCCTACAGCTCCGGATCCCCGAGGCAGAGGAAAAAAAGAAAAATAAAAACACAAGTATTTATTATTTTATTCTTCTTTATTTACCGACTGGTTTATTTATTTATATATTTTATTTATTTAAAGCTTTTCTATACCACGCTCTTTATTTATTTATATATTTTATTTATTTAAAGCTTTTCTATACCAAGCTCTTGGGGTGGGGGGGTGCCGGGAAAAGTTGGTGTATAAAACATGTATTCTTTTGTGTTCTTTACCAATAAAATATGTAAAATTAAAAAAAAAATCAATGCGGTTTACAGGTAACATTTTTGTACAAAGCAGGAGGAACCTGCTTCATACTTATATTGAAAGGGTATTGTAACTTGGATTTAGAACTGGGGTAACTATATACAATCTGAGCAGAGTGTCGCTGAGCTGTTGTAGCGACATGACATGCTCTAATAACTATGTACAGGATTGTCAATTATTTACAGGATTGTCAGTTATTTACAATTAGATGATTGGACTGATGAGTGCGGTTGCCTTGACATGATTAGGGTGTGTTGGTGGTGTTGTCAAGGTGGGTGGGGGTATGGTGGGTGGAGTTGTATCATTGGGATGTGAGTATTTACCAACTGGTTATAAGTTCAAGATACAATATGCCATATATGCAGACAATATTATGGCATACACACCAATCCAGTTGGATTCCCCGGACTTCGCAACACTGTCAGAATGTCTTCAAGAAATGATAAACTGGCTGACAAACAACAACCTCAACGTAAACGTCAAAAAATCTGAAGCAATTATCATCACACGAGTGACTTTATTAACCCCACCGACCTCAATCAACATTGCTGACAACCCAATACAGATAAAAAACGAAGTACGATAACTTGGGGTCATCCTTGACAACCACCTTAACCTCCAAGCCCATATCAACAAGACCGCTAAGTCAGCCTTCCAAAGGCTCACTACAATTAGGAGACTCAAACCCACCTCAACCAAGATCACTTCCAAACAGTATGTCAGGCCATCATAACACCCACTCTGGACTATTGTAATGCCCTTTTTCAAGGACTCCCCAAACAAACCATCCGTCCCTTGCAACTAGTCCAAAACATCGCTGCCTGAATCATCACTGGATCATCTCAACACGACCACATAACCCCCTCTTGAACTAGCTCCACTAGCTTCCAATTACTTCCCATGCCAAATATAAATTCGCTCTAACCATCTTCAAAATTAAAAACAGCTTATCAGCCGATATTTTATGTACCAAGCCCATTAAGAGACCAACGAGACAAAGCACCATAAATACCATATCTACACCCAGCTTGTTCACCAAGGTCAACAATTCCACTGCAAAGAGGGCTCTTTCACTTGCTGCCCTAGCTATCTGGAACTCCCTTCCAGAAGGGCTGAGAACCACCTCAGACATAAAAGACTTCAGGAAGCAGCTCAAGACACTCCTCTTTATTGAATACCTTGGTGGAGACACCAAACTTCTCAAGTAACCTCTGGACTGATGTACTCACATCACAAGCAAATTCAATCAACTGTCCCACAGTATATATGTTGTGCTATTCCGCACATCCCACATACCCCCCCCCCCCTTCCCCTTGTTCTCCTTAGAGAGTTTCTTGTAATGGTTTGAATCATGTTCTTCCCTATGCACGTTCTATGTAACAGTTCTTTGAGTTCAATGTAAATCGCCTTGATTAAATGAGAAGGCGGTATAGAAAAACTGTTAAATAAATAAATAAAATAAATATGTCAAAGTACTTTAAGGTTAAGGAGGTGCACGCGTTACTATTTTCACAGATGTGTCCTTTTCAATTCAGTCTCGGAGTAAACTTTTTTTGGCGCTTAAATCCAAGGTTCTCACCAAGGGGGCTACCTTTTATTTTCACTTTCCCTGTAAGTATCCTTTGACTCTGCAGGCCAAGCAATATGTGTTTATTGATCCTTCTAAACTAGAAGCCTTCTTGGAGAGTTAAATTAGATTCTTTATGTTCACTGCCACTCTGTCTATAAGATAAATGTTCCCTTTTGTTTGAGTTAATTGACTGTTTTGCTTTGTTAGCGGTAGCTTTCAACTTCTTTGTATGTATTTGGCTCCGGTGTGTTGATCCTCTCTGCCTCCATAATATGGGCTATAAAACTTGGAGAATTTTCTTCTAGTTTATTTTATTTTTATATTTACTTCCTTGTGAAGGTTGTTTTTTTTTCATATGTGGTATTTTCCTGCACTTCTGCTCTGTTTGTTGAAATGTATGGACATTTTCAATAAAGATATTTAACCATAAAATGGCCTCAGTGCACATTTATATTCTGTACACATGCCCACTTGAGGCTCATTACAAAGGGACACACATGTAAATTGTGTATGTGAAGACCCTGGCCCAAGCATGTTTATAAAACCAGAACATACACATGTGTAGCCCTATTTTAGAAACTTTGGAGTGGGAATATTCAAAGGCATTTACATGGTTTGCAGACCTGCAAACTGTGTAAATACTGTGTAGCAGGATATTCAGTGATCCTAACATGGTTAGTGCTGCTGGATATCCACGGGTACTACTGCCACACGCCCCGATGCTATACGGTTAACATCGGGGCTTTCCAGGCAGAGTGGAGGCAGCATCCATTGCTATGTAGGCAGCAGCAATATTGAGCAACTGCCCGGTTAGCTATCTGCAGGTAAAGTAAGGCATGGCAAAGGCTGGCCTAACTTTACCTGTGGAAGCTAACTGGGCAGTGGCTCAATACTGCTGCTACCCGGTTAGCTTCCGGCTTCTGCAGTGACCTGGATATTCAGTGCCAGTGGCTGGAAATGGCCAAGTTATGGCATCCAAATGAAAGTCGCTAACCAGAAAGAACAACTTCTGTCAAGGTGAAGTGGAACTCATGTTATAGGAGGTCCTCGAGCACCAAAGAGTGCTCCTGGGCCACAAAGGAGTAAGCATGAGTGCCTATCATAAACAAAAACTCTGACTGGGCATCTGTAAACATGTGAATACCATCCATCACTGCAACCAAGATACAGAAGTGGAGGGAGGTTAAAAGGAGGACCAATAAGATGGTTATGAAGAGGAGGATCAAATGACCAACCTCAGCCCCTCACTAATCTGCAACAATAGGTGCTCCATACAATAGATAAGGAAACAGTGAGAGGAGTTGGTGATCTGGATCACAGTAGCCCACATTCTTATATGTGTCCTACCTTTTTCTGTCTGCTCTACCACCTCTCGTTGCTATGTCCCTCCCACCCCTCCCCCCACCTAAGTCCAATGTGTGAGCAAGCAAAAACCTATTACGCTCACTTCACAGACATCACTCACTGTGAGAATGTGTGTTTCATGCCCTTACAGGGGTGCATGAAGCAAGGGAGACCTGGTCACCAATGATGTATCATAGGCATGCAATTAAGTTGTCCCCACTCCCTAAGTCTGAAGTGCTGCACTGGTAGACTGTTGCTCTGGTACTCTATCATCCAGTCCACTCTCTGTGTGCACAGGTCATGACTCACACAGTTTGACTACAGTGGTCAGACACCTCTAAGGTCAGCATCTTACTTCTGCTAAAGTCTCCAAGCATCTGAAAGGGGCCTACAAGGGGCACATCAGCCACTGCCCAGACTTGCTGTTATGGGGGTGCATGAGCAGTATCCACCTTAGTCCTCACTATTAGGGCCCTGTCCCCTAGCCCTGCACCAGACTTATACCTACCCGCTTGGCCAATGGCTGGTTCCCCACTTACCTGTCCCTCTCCAGGTTGCTACATATGCCTTGGGTTGGGACTAGTACACATATGTGGGCATTTGGGCTTTTGGTGCATGTGCATCGTTGTGGATATGGTGATGGACTGTATGCAAGCCACACTTCTCTGCACCTTGCCAACACCCACTCCAAATGTGCACTGCTCCCTTTGCCTCTTCATTGTTTAGTATTTTACTGCCTGTTGTACTTATTGTATCCTTTGATTCCTCTTACCTTTTATTAATCTATTCTCTTCTCCTACCCCCATTGCTTCTCCTTTCTTGTCCTTACATTGACTCCACTTTTGGTTTGTCTTCCTCCTTCCCTATTGCTGCTCCCTTGACTTCTGCCTTCCTTTGTGATGCGCAACCTGGCTAATTTCATCCATATCCCTCTAGCTTCTCCTTCTCCCACTCCTCCACCTCCCTCTTCTGGTGATTTCGCCCCTATTCCTTCTCCTCCTAGACATTTGTCTCATTCTGTACTGAGTTCCTCACGCAACTTGTGCAATCTTTTTCATATCCCCCTTCTTTCCCTTTCCTGTCTCCCTTTCTCTTGTGCCCTTTGGAACGCACATTCTGTCTCTAATAAACTCTCTTTTACACATGATCTTTTCCTCTCCAACGCTTTTCATCTTCTTGCCTTAACCGAGACCTGCCTCCTCCCTGATGATACTGCCTCTGTTGCTGCCCTCTGCTTTGGTGGCCTCCAGTTCTCCCATACTCCTCGTCCCACAGGACGTGGTGGTGGGGTTGGCCTTCTTCTCTCCCCCTCCTGTCATTTCCAACCTCTTCCCCTGCCTCAGTCTCATTCCTTCCTCTCTTTTGAGGTCCACTCTATTCGCCTCTTTGCCTCTCTTCCTCTCCGGGTTGCTGTTGTCTATCGTCCTCCTGACAAGGCTATTTCTTCTTTTCTTTCCGACTTTGACTCTTGGCTTTCCCTCTTTCTTATCCCTACCTCCCCTACTCTTATTCTTGGTGATTTTAATATCCATGTTGATAACCCTCTGATCCTCTTACTCTAAAAGCTTCTCTCTATTACCTCCTCATTTGGCCTTCAACTTTATTCCTTTGCCCCCAATCACCTTTGTGGCCATTGTCTGGATCTGGTTTTCTTTTCTTGCTCCTCTCCCTCTAACTTCAGTAATACTGTTCTTCCTTTATCTGATCATCACCTTCTCTCCTTTAAACTTCTTCTCCCACCGTCCCTCCCTCGTTCTGTCTCCTCCACCCTATTTAGGAACCTTCTTGCCATTGATCCCCTGGTTCTCTCCTCTACCATTTCTCCTTCTCTCTCTTCTGTTTTGTCCTCCAAGTCTGCTGATATGGCAGTGATGTCCTATAATGCTGCGCTCTTCTCAGCTCTGGATGTTCTCGCTCCTCTCATCCCTCGTCCTGTGAGGCGTTCCTTACTTCAGCCCTGGCTCTCTCCAGGGCCGGATTTACCTTGAGTGAGGCCCTACGCCAACAAAAATTGTGGGCCCCCAGCAGGGGCGGCCCAAGAGGGGCGTGGGGCCTCATTTGCATAAATATTTGCATAATGTTACCATATACTAACTTTTTAGTAAACGTGCCTCTTAATGAGTGTATGGATAAAGAAAGACTAAAAGATTTCTACATTACTATAATCCAGTGCCAACTGCCAGACACATTAGGAACTACTACAAACACTGCCATTTAGAACCCATAGCAAACCCGCCGTATCCTAACAGCACTACCAGGACTCACAAAGCACCATACTCTACCAATCAAAAGGCAACACTGCAAATATTAAACCAATACATTTCAGAGAACAACAATATATGACCTACTGGGGAAAGAGAACAAGTGGCAATGTCAAATAGGAATTATATAAACAGAACACCTCAGCTCAGTTACACATGCAGAACATAGACCATCACCAAACAAGTAATCACAATTTAGAAACAGGAAGACAATAACACAGGTACACTAAAAAAAAATTTTTTTTAACTGCCTCTAATGTTTCGATTGATTTTTACGTTTTTTGGTGCGCTGAATCCAAATCTGGTAACCAATTTGCTCCATCACGTACAGATTTTTTGCTACATTGGGTTAGCAGTTTGAGGTGAACGTTTCAGATTGAGTGCGATCGAGATAAAAGTTTCCTGGATGAATTCTTTATACTAATTGTTTAGTAGTTATTCAAATAAGAATAAAGAAAATTCTAACAAGGCAGCACATAAGAATAGAGTAATGTCAACAAAACACACTGTGATGGTAGCAAATTGTCTGCACTTAAAACAGCCACATACATGTGCACAAACATTGAGCATATAAGAGCGAGGTTAGACACAAAGCAAAGCAAAGAAATGTGCAAAAATGTTGTACAGGTATGTATGTAAGAATAGAAAACGCAAAACCGCACCATGCAATACATGAAGACAAACACCCGATGTGTGAAAATAAAATTCTAATAAATGTGGTATACCTAGCAAATTTTTATTTCAAAGATTAGTAAAAACACGATATTTGTCAACACAGTTTAGATTTTAAAGTCATTCTTGGGTCAATCAATCTCCTGGTGGGCCCGTTTCTTCTTCCCCCGAATGCTTCTCTTGGTGCGCTGCTTGGCGTATTTTTCATCTGGGGTTTCCGCAGCAGCAACCAGCAGAAATCAGCCATCATAGTGGTGTTCCATCTTCCTTGGTACCTTCTCTCTGCGTCCTTGATGTCCTGGTGAAACCTTTCACCTTGTTCTTCACTGTACGCCCCCAAGTTTTCGGGAAAGTAGTTCACATGGGAGTGCAAGAAAGGACTTTCAGGCTCATGTTACAGCCTTGTTCTTTGAAGGCATTGAGCATCCTGGCAACAATATCCTTATAGTTCTCATCACCCGCCTGTCCCCAAGAATTTGAGAACTACATCCATGAAGGGATACCAGGCTTCTTTTTCCTTCTCAGACATCGTTCCAGCGAATGCTCCATCTGAAATGAGTTTCCTTATATCAGGGCCAACAACACTCCTTCCTTTAGCTTTGCTTCAGAAAGTCGGGGGAACTTTGAGCAAAGGTACCGAAAGCACTCACCATCTTTTGGAAGGGACTTGATGAATTGCTTAATGAGACCCAACTTAATGTGGAGAGGTGGTAATAGATTTATCACGAGGTACCAAGCTCTCATGAAGAACATTTTTCTCACCGGGTCTCAAATACTCCCGAATTGGCCAGTCTTTTTTCCCCCAGTGTAGGTCGCGGGCCGGCTATCCCACAAGCAAAGGAAGCAGGGATATTTGGTGAAACCGGATTGCTGCCCTAATAGCATGGATAGAATTTTAAAGTCTCCACAAATCATCCACTTATGCTCATCATAACGAATTTCTGAAGAATCAGGGCCAAATTCTCGTATTTTTCTTGGAGAATAACAGAGTGAGCAATAGGAACTGAAGCGAATGGTTTGCCATTATGAAGAAGAACACCTTTTATGCTGTCTTTTGACGAATCAATGAACAGCCGCCATTCAGCAGGATCATATTTGAGTTTAAACTTTTCCATCACTCCGTATATATCGTTGCAAAATACCAAATCTTCCTCTTTGCTGAAATACTTCAAAAATTGTGTCTCGCGGTTGCGGTACCAATAAAAGTTGTTCCTGGTGACAATAGATTTTTTTGTTTAAGCCGAGAACCTAGCAGTTGGGCAGCATCTTTTGGGAGTCCTAAATCCCGGACTAAATCATTCAATTCAGCTTGAGAGAAAAGTTCAGGTTTCGGATCTGGTTCAGTTTCAAACTCGGAAGTACTGGACTCATCGGGAAAAGCCATCTGATGAGTCTCATCATGATCAGAACCGTCCACACAAATATGATCCAAAGAATTTGGTGGTTCAGGCACAGGTACTTCGTTGCTATGAGGCATAGGCCTAATTGCTGAGGAAGGTTGGGGTAACTTATTACATTCTTATTTTTTAAGTTGTATCCCTTCACAATGCAAGAGCAAAAATAGCAGTCACTGCTGTGGTCTCTTTGTTCACGCCACATCATAGGTATTCCGAAACGAAATGCTTGTTTTTACCTTTCATCCATAAGCGTAGATCTTCCTCACATGTCTTGCACACTTTGTGAGGAGCCCACGGTTTGTCTTGATCGCCTAACTTCAAACCGAAATAGGCGAAATATACTTTTTTAATAAATGCAGAAATGTTCTCTGCCGCTTTTTCACGGTATATTCCCCACAAATAAAACAAAAACTGTCCGGAGAGTTGACGCAACCTCTGGCTCTGTGAGCCATCACAAATACACAACACTGCAAACTACAACTGTAGTGAACCACTTCGGAATAAAGCTGGATTACGACTGAGCAAACAAAAGGTAATAATGAACTTGCAAGAAATTTGACAGGAACGTTCATGTCGCAACCACGTGGTGTTGCGAGCGAACGAGGCGAGGCGAACAGGAAAGAACATGCGCCAGCGCGAGTACTGGATTTAGCCCCTGCCTCCCAATTGTCCTGTTAATGTATAAAATGAATACAAAACACTCTAAAATATCATGAGGGAGTGTTTCTAGTTAGTTAACCATTACAACCTCTATTTTGGGCCAAGAAAATAAACTGCAGTCGGCTAAAAAGAAATTATGTGAACATTCCTTATATGGGTAAGAATCTAATTTTGCAAGAAAACGTGACGTGATGGAACATTTGGCTATTTTCCTGGATTCAGCACCCCAAAATCTATAGGAATCAGTTGCAAAACTGGAGGCAGTTTTTGGTAGTGTACCTGTGTAATTTAAAACTGGGAATCCCAAAAGCCAAACTTGGAATGTACAACACTGTAGAAATAAAACTATACATTAATTTGCTCTTGTACTAAACAAAGCGCAGACGTAATGATGCACATTTACCAGAGCTGACATATTCCAATTAATAAATTCAAATAAAGAGATATTTTTCTACCTTTTGTGCATTTTTTTCAGCTGCAATTGCTCCAGCCACTTTCTTCTGGTTTCTTCGTGTCTGCTAACTCTCCATTGTCTGCTGTCCATTTGTCCTTTCTTCTCTCTTCTAGCTTTTTTCCATTCTCTCTCTACATCTGCTTTAACATACTAATCTTTCTCCTTTTGCTCTTTCCTCATTCCTATTTCATCCACTCAAATTTTACCCTCCATCCTCAATCCCCACTTACTCTCCCAATACCCGGCCAATTGTAGATTTTTTATCCCTCCCACACAAAATATTTTTCCCTTCTCCATTTTACTCTTCCAGCCCCATCCCTTCTAATCCTCCCCCAACATCAGCTCCCTTCTAGTTCCAGCCTCGCCCAGCATCCATTCCCTTCTAGTCCCTGCATCAGCCCATTTCCAGTCCTAGCCACCCATCAGCCCATTTCCAGTCCTAGCAACCCCAACCCAATACCAGTCCTAGCCCCCATCAGCCCACTTACAGTCCTAACCCCCATCACCCCATTTTCAGTTAAGCCCCCCTATAACCCATTACCAGTCCTAACCCCCCATCAGCCCACTTCCAGTCCTAACCCCATCAACCCATTTCCAGTCAGCCCCACATAGCCCATTGCCAGTCCTAACCCCCCCCCATCAGCCCACAGCCCACTTCCAGTCCTAACCCCATCAACCCATTTCCAGTCAGCCCCACATAGCCCATTACCAGTTCTAACCCCCCATCAGCCCACAGCCCATTACCAGTCTTAACCCCCCCCATAGCCCATTACCAGTTCTACCCCCCTCAAACAGCCCATAGCCCATTACCAGTCCTAACCCCATCAGCCCACCTCAAGTCCTAACCCCTCCCCATCAGCCCATTTCCTGTCCTAGCCCCCCCATAGCCCATTATCAGTCCTAACCCCCATAGCCCATTACCAGTCCTAACCCCCATCAGCCCACAGCCCATTACCAGTCTTAACCCCATCAGCCCACCGCCAGTGTTAGCCCCCCCTTCAGCCATTTCCAGTCCTAGCCCCCCATAGCCCATTACCAGTCCTACCCCCTCCCAACAGCCCACAGCCCATTACCAGTCCTAACCCCATCAGCCCACCTCCAGTCTTAACCCCCCAGCCCATTTCCAGTCCTAGCCCCACCATAGCCCATTACCAGACAGCCCCCATCAGCCCACAGCCCATTACCAGTCTTAACCCCCCCATAGCCCATTACCAGTCCTAACCCCATCAGCCCACCTCCAGTCTTAACCCCCCCAGCCCATTTCCAGTCCCAGCCCCCCCCCAATAGCCCATTACCAGTCCTACCCCCCCTCCCCCCATCGGCCTAAAGTAAAATTTAATAAAAAAAATAAAACGCTGGCTGCTACCGCTGCTGCCGCGGCAGCGGCAGCATGGACTGACCCGCGGGGCCCCCTCTGCCTGGCTGAATCCTCCCTCCCTCCCTCCCTCTGCGACGGCTGAGCCCCTCCGTGCAGGCTTTGAGAGGCGCGAAGGGAGAGTGTCTCCCTCGCGTCTCTGTTAAGCCCGCAGGGGCTGATGGGAAATTTCCCATCAGCCCCTGCGGGTTTAACAGAGACGTGAGGGAGACACTCTCCCTTCGCGCCTCTCAAAGCCTGCATGGAGGGACGGACGGATGGATTCAGCCGGCAGAGGGGGCCCCGCAGGACAGTCCATGCTGCCGCGGCAGCAGAGGGGGCCCCGCGGGACAGTCCATGCTGCCGCGGCGGTAGCCAGCATTTTTTTTTTTTTATTTAATTTTAAGGCGGCTAACAATTTTTTACATTTTTGTGGGCCCTTGTCGGCTGTGTGCCCTACGCCACGGCGTAGTTGGCGTATAGGTAAATCCGGCCCTGGCTCTCTCCCACTATTCGCTATCTTCGCTCCTGTACCCACTCTGCTGGGCGTGCCTGGCTCAAATCACGCTCCCCTGAAGATTTCCTTCATTTCAAATTCACACTCTTCTCTTTCAAATCTGTTTTAGCTCTTGCCAAACAAGATTACTTTGTTCGCCTGACTAATTCTCATGCCTCTGATCCTTGCCGTCTCTTCATTGCTCTCAATTCTCTCCTCAAAGTGCCTCCGCCTCTGATTCCTCCTTCCCTTTCTGCCCAAACCTTTGCTGATTACTTCCATGATAAAATCCATAAGATCACTCTCCAATTTCCCTCTAAATCCCCGATTTCCCCTTCCTGTTCTCAATCTCCCCTCCTTCTCATCCTACCCTCTCTTCCTTTCCTATGATTTCTATTGATGAGACTGCTCTTCTCTCCTCCTCCAAGCTCACCATTTGCTCCTCTGATCCTATCTCCTCCCATCTCCTCTCCTCTATCTCCTCTACCATTGTCCCGTCCATTTCTCATATTCTCAACCTCTCGCTCTCCACTGCTACTGTCCCGGCTGACTTTGAACATGCTGTGTTCATGCCTTTCCTTAAGAAACCCTCACTTGATCCCTCTTGTCCTTCTAATTATTGCCCCATTTCTCTCCTTCCTTTTATTTCTAAACTACTTGAACGAGCGGTTTACCTCCGTTGCCTTGACTTCCTCTCTTCCCATGCTCTTCTCGATCCCTTACAATCCGGTTTTCATCCCTTGCACTCTACTAAAACTGCTCTTGTCAAAGTCTCCAGTGACTTGTTCCTGGCTAAATCTAAAGGCCTTTACTCTGTCCTTATCGTCCTTGACCTTTCTGCTGCTTTTGATACTGTTGACCTTGACACTTTGTCCTCGCTTGGCTTTAGGGACTCTTCTTTCCTGGTTCTCCTCATATCTTTCCCATCGCTCCTTTAGTGTATGTTCTGGTGGTTCCTCCTCTGTTATCCCGCTCTCTGTTGGTGTCCCCCAAGGCTCTGTCTTGGGTCCTTTTCTTTTTTCTCTCTATACCCAATCCCTTGGTGCACTTATTTTCTCTCATGGTTTTCAGTACCATCTCTATGCTGATGACTCCCAGATCTATCTCTCTACTCCTGATCTTTCTCCTGCTTTGCAGTCCCGGATCTCTTGCTGTCTCTCTGCCATTGCTGCTTGGATGTTCCATTGTCGCCTGAAATTGAACATGGCCAAGACTGAACTTCTCATTTTTTCTCCTAAAATGTCCCTTTCTCCTTCTTCTTTGTCAGTCTCTGTTGATGGCTCTGTTCTCCAACCTGTTTCATCTGCTCGCAATCTGGATGTTATTTTTGATTCTTCGCTCTCTTTCTCCTCTCATATCCAACTCATCGCTAAGACATGTCGCTTCTTTCTCTTCAACATTGGCAAAATCCGCCCCTTTCTCTCTGAGATCACTACTAAAATCCTTATCCATTCCTTCAGTCTCATCTCTTCCCCCTTCAGTCTATTCAGCACTCCGCTGCCCGTTTGATTTTCCATCAGTCTCGTTTTGCTCACATCACTCCTCTCCTCAGATCTCTTCACTGGCTCCCTATCCATTTCTGTATTCACTTTAAGCTTCTCCTTCTGACCTATAAGTGCATTCACTCTGTGGCTCCTCAGTACAGAAGTGCACTAAGACAGCATGCTGACTGATGACAGCCTGCCCAGCATATCTCCAGGTAGTTACCATAGTAAGAAGCATTTTATCCACTAAACCATCAGCCTCAGTTACTGCAAGTGCACTTACTGACACTCACTGAGAAGGCTTAAGAGAACTCATGCTAACTGCAACTTTGACGATTAGCACATGCTACTGACCCCTACACTAATCGCAATGTGCAGTCAATACTCACTCTCCGTCCCAACCCACCCAATCTCTACCTGGTCATGCACTAAGCAGTTAGCATGAGATTTTTACCATGCTGGCTGTATTAGCACATGGTAACAGTTAACACAGCCCATGGTAAATCCTGCACTTTAGTAAACATGTCCCTATGTTTTACATGTATTTCAGAAATCCAAATTACCTATTTATTTTTATTCAGTTGGTAAATTATGGAAGAAAATGGAGGCCCAAAGGTAAGAAACTAGATGTTAATGCTACTATCCAGTTCATGATACTGGCATGAAATATTTAAGAAAAAACTGCCAGTATCAAACAAGGCCCCATAAGACAAGAATGGTAAAACTCAGCAGACTAACTAGAATAGGAAGGGAGATGGCATGACCTTCAGTTTCATGAATAACATCAAACAAGAGCTGAAGTATTTATTTACATTTTCAGTTAAGATCTAAAGCACAGTACACCAGCTGCTCAGTTCAACATTTTATCCAAGATATCTAAGTCACCAGCAAGGATAAAAGTATAAACACACCTTTTGCTTGTATAGCGTAGCCATGATTATTGAGCGTAATTGTTTTCTTTCTTTTCATTATTTATAATACTTTCATAAAAGAGAAAAATGCATAATTTTAATGTCACAGGGTAAATCACTGCCTGTCCTTATTTCAATTTCTAGGAATGAGATTGTATTTTTATACTTGCTGCTGAACAATGTAAAGCTGTAATCCTTTTTGAGATTAAAATAAAAAATTAAGAGGGTGTTTTAGAAGCCTTACTCGCAATTTCCACATGTAAACTCAAGCATTTACAGGTGAAAATAGCATCCAAGTGTAAATGGTGATTTTAAAAAGGGCTAAATTTAACATATGGATGGCCATAATAGGTAGAAAAAGCAAAGCAATGTGTTAGGGGTGTAGTTAGGAGGTAGTCCTGGCAAGTCAAAAATCTAGAGGCCCGATATTCATGCATGAGTGGCTGGCACTGCTAAAGCAGCTAGTCACCGCCACTGAACTTTAAACATGGATATTCAATACTGGGGCCATAACTGGGCCATTGGCATTGAATATCTGGTTTGCCCGGTTAACTTCAGTGGTGAAAGTTAGGTCAGCCTTTACTGCGTCTGACTTTGCCGCTTATAGATATAACCAGGCAGTAGCTCAATATCGCTGCTGCTCTGTTATCACTGGCCATTGCCCCCAGAGCAGCCCGATTTATTTATTTAGCAAGATTTATATGCTGCCTTTCACTGGGTCAAAGCGGCAATATATGCAGCGGCGGCACCTGTGGATACCCAGCGACACTAAGCTCCCAGCTAGGGAGATTGTCACGGTTAACCGTGTTAATCCCTTTGAATATCTGGCCCTACATGTTCATTTTCTGTTTCATGTAGGGAATGCAAAATTGTCCATGTCAGAATTTACAGATGCTCCTTGGCACATATAGGTTTTGAAACAGTGCTCAGAAGGCAACAAAGAGTAGCAGCAATAACAAGTATGTGCAATGTATATACATGTACAAAACAAAGAGCCCTTTCTACTAAAACCCACTAGCTGGTTAACATGCAGCAACTAGCAGTAGGGAACACTGACGCTCAAGCATGTCTGCCACCTCACACTAAAATGGACTTCAATCGGCAATCATGGGATGGGGTGGGGAATGGGTAAACAGTGGGTGTGAAGAGCACATTTCCACTAGCGCCGGGGCAATTGCTGTGTGCTCAGCATTAACGTGACTCTTAACATGGATTCACCTAAAGACTCCTCTATAGGAGTCGTTAAGTGAAGCTGCCTGTTTAAGTGGCCCATCACACAATAGCTGCTGGGAACAGACTAGTCATGCCCCTGACAACTCAGGCAGAGGCTTTACAATTAATGTGCATTTGTTTGGCACATTAATTGCAAATCCTTTGCGGGCTTAAGTAAAAGGGGCCCAGAGTTTAAAATTTAAAAGTTGCTGATTTAGAAGGGGATGGATAAAATATAAGGGGGAGCCTAGCAGCTTGACAGCTAATTCAGGGTAACACAAGGCTAAATATTCACCTAGGACACCTAATATTCTGCACCAGCCTAGGCCAAAAACTGCCTTAGTAGATCCTGACTCAGATTTCTGATGTTACGTAGCTGTAGGAATATTGCCTCAGCAGTTGTGGGTATTTATGTTTGTATAGTCACTCCTAGAAGGTCAGTATTCAGAAACACTTTTGCGATCAGCATCAATTGCTGACTGTATAGGTGCTTTTTTTTTTTTTTTTGCAATGTCAGATAGTTCATCTGAATAACTTTAACCAGTTATATTCCGCAAAGGGACTTCACTAGTTAAATCCACAGATTTATCTGGTTAAAGTTACCCAGATATTATTATCTAGTTGACTTCAACAGGTTGTTAACCCACTGAAAATCAACCCCATAGTAATAGACATGAAAAAAGGTTGAATTAGCACAAGGAGAATACTTTTCATAAGGGAATGAAAAGTTAAAGTGTGCTTTAAGGCAACTATGTTAAGCCTATTTTATACAGACAAGGAGGTGTCTACTTGTCTTTATAAAATATTAGCATAAGTCCTGCACAAATCGCAGCTACATTCTAGGCATGGACATTATACCTCTTCAAGAGCAAGTGTAAACGCCCACACCAGATTATGCAGTATACTCATGAAATAAGGAATTTCATAATATACATACGTGCTTAGCAACTCCACCCAAAGTATACACCAGCTTGCCATCGCATGTACTTTGATGCCAGGCACAATTTTATGAGCTATTTTGTGTGCATATATTTGCAAATATTTCCAAAAATGGCTTTATAAAATTACAGCCTAGATGGTGTAGGTAGATACCAGCAGCACACTGACTTAACTTTTTCTTCATCCTAAGGTGGACTTACTGAAGGAGAAGAGTATTCTGTTGGACTTGACATCAGAGCTCACTGAGGGAATTGTTCAAGGAAAGAAGTTGAATGTGAAATCTGTGACTAAAACGTCTACAAGCGCTGCCAAGAGACACACTTCTCCCCTTGCACAGGGCCCAAGCTGTGATGAAGAGGTCAGTGGGACCCAGGAACCACTCTGCTTGGATAACTCAGCAGATCACAACCAACATTATATAGAGCGGCCGCAGTCTGAGAAGCGGCAGCTTTGCGAACTGAGAAGGAAGAAAGGTTGGCCTCTCTTCCAGGATGTGTTCATGCTGTCGGCAGTGAGCGGGGAGGAGGTGCACACTCTGAAGGTAGAGCTCTTGGAATGGCATCAGCTTTTCCTCCAGCCTTCCTTGTGCTTTAGGGAAATGCTATGGTGTATGTGACAAATACTTTCTGCTAGTAAGTATAGCTCGCATGCAAATGTAACTGTGCAACAGCTTTGCATGTCAGGTGTTTTGATATATACAGCAGTACTGTCTAATGTAGTATAAACTGATTTTTTTCCTGCATTTAATTCCCTGTATTGTATTCTTCAAATTAGTAAATGTGGGATTGCAAAATGGTTGAGCTTCTGTGCTGTACAACAGTTTGCCAATCAGTCCTCATATTTATAATCTGCTTTTTATTTACGATGCTCCCTCATTTCGGCACTGGCAGAGATTCTGACAGTTCTGCCACAGTGCTGTCGGTGACTGACCTCTCTCTCATACGAGACCCCTAAGAAGTGCTGCATACACATTGCTAAGAATAACATCCTCAAGTTATGCTCAGAGCTTCTGAGCACTGCCTTACCACAAGCTCCTGCTTCCTTTACTCTCCAGAAATACCTTCTGACACTGGATAAACCAAGCCCTTGGGAATTTCACAGTGAGGTCCTCACGACACAGTACCCACAGGACATCTGTGACAACATCATCCGTGAGAAGCTGTTGGAGTATCTGCCCGAAGAGGTGCCCTACAAGGTGAAACAGGTAAAAAACAAAACATTTGGACCTAGAGCCTGGGCTGACACAGAAAGCACTTACTTTTCTCTATCACCTCAGAAACAGCATGAAGAAAATGAAAAAAAAAAAGCAAGATGGGGTAATGGAAAATAGCTTTAGAGTAAGGTTAAGTTTAGCTTTAAACACTTGAAGTAATAGAGCATACTGGATGTCTAGGTATAACGAGAGAAAAGATCCCAGCGAGAAGCATTTCAGAGAGCGCATGAGGGACTGTGATGGGAGATAAGAGTAGAAAGATACAGAGGCCAGGAACATGCATGTCAAGGTAAAGACAAGAGCCTTGAATTGAACGGACATCAGTATGGAACAGGAAGCTGGGGCAAGGGAGAAAATGAGAGAAACACAGACAGAGAGGTCTTTTAGCCAAATTATTCCATATCTGGAAGGGGTGCAGAAAAGAATGAGGCAACAAGCAGAGTATTATAGGAATCCAAAGGGGTGTTGGGGGGGGCAAGTGTCTAGCATAAAGAACATAACCGGAGTCTTGGTCAAGATGGCGGCACTTGTTGTTTCGCTGTAAACGCGTTTTTCTTCTTTACTCTATGGGAAGGAAACGTAAGGGAAAGGGGATGGCTGAGTCCACCCAACCTCCCCCAACCTCTACGCTGATTTCTTTGGGTCCCATGGACTCCTTTGTTTCTCGCGCTCAGCGAGCACCGGCAGGAGAAGGGGATGAGTCCCGGGCTGACAGAACACTGGAGTCGGGTGGCTCGGCGTCTGCTTCCGGTATATCTCTCTCCCCTGAGAGACCAACAACGAAAGTGACTCGAGGGCGGCCCTTGCCAGAAGGCTTCTTGGAGCTCAGCACCCTCCCGAAGGTGAGGGTAGCTAGTGGCTTGTTTGGACCAGGAACGGAGGGGTGGCAAGTTTGCGAGCAGTTTGCTGCTGGGCTTCATGAGTCCGAAACAGCTTCGTTGTTGAGCATAGGAGAGCCTCTGGGTCAGTGGGTTGCTGTGGACCGAGGGCAGCAGCGGATGGCACGTTTGGAAGCAGATTCTAAGATGTTACCATCGCAGCAACAATTTACGCTACAGCGTCCTGAGACTTTCACACTGGAGACTATTTGGCAGGCTATTCTCTCTTTGGGGGAAGCGATGGTGCCAAAGGTATCTTCTTTGGAGCAGAAAGTGGATGAGTATGGGTTGGCCATGGATGGTTTCCAGCAAAGAGTTACTGTTTTACATTCAGAAGTAACTGAAGCACAATGGAAGGTGGAGGTGTTGGAAGAACAAGTGGATGTCTTTAAGAAAGCTTTTCTCTCAACACAGGTTAAGCTGGAACAGATGGACAATTCGCTTAGGTTGAATAATCTTAGAATAATTAATTTTCCCAGAATAATGTCTATCTCTCCGAGAGAAAAGTTTCGCTTATATTTAATAGAAGTGTTGGGGGTTTCCTCTGATCTAATCCCACCTTTGGTTAGAATTTATTATTTACCTAGGGTCAAGACAACATTGGCTGAGCCTGAAATTGGGAATGTTATGTTGGGAAGTTCTCAGAAACAAGTTAATATCTTAAATGTCTCTGAGTTGTTGGAGAGTTCTGAATGTGAAGATCCTGTTCCTTCTATGTTATTGGTAACCTTCGCTCTCCTATCCGATAGAGAGTGGCTGTTGAAGCTTTTTTTTAGGAAAAGAAACATACCCTTTAGAGGATTAATATTTAGGATTTATCCTGATTTGGCTAGGACTACACAGAAGCGTAGAAAATAATTTCTTTTGTTACACCCTGGTATTTTGCAGTTGGGAGGTTTGTTTTTTCTCAAACATCCATGTAAATGTCTAGTAAAGTTAAAATAAATTTCTTATGTGTTTTACGAACCGTCCCAACTTATTGCTTTCATTAATGCTAAACGCTTGGAGTCCTCGGTGGGGGGTTCTCCAGTTCTCTCATAAATGATTATTCCTGTGTTTTGCAAATGCCTTAATTTTCCTATCACCTTTGGTTTATATTTAGTATGACTCCTCTACTCCTCTGTTGTGGGCTAGGGTGGAAGATGTCTTGGTTTGAATTCCTTTATTGGTACCTTTATTGGTCTTTGTTAATGTTTATTTCTTAGATGCCTTCCTGTTTCTTCAAGAGTGTTGTAACTTCTTGATATATTGTCAAATTTTTGTAAAAATAAAATTAATAAATAAATAAATAAAAATAAAGAACATAACCGAGAGCAGCAGAGAAGGTGCTGGGAAGGAAAGCAGTGGGGAGTTGAAAGAAAGATACACTTGGGGGGGTGGGGGGGTGTGCATGAAGAAATGTAGATTTATCCAAGGAACAGAGAAAAGAGGAGAGAGGTCAACTGAAGCCAATGGTATGGAAATTCCCAGGTACTTCTACTTCTGATGTCCCTTCCAGCTTAGAACAGCTCTGAGACAGCTACACATGTTTAATCTGAGCCTTTTTATCTGTTCATAAATAGGACTACTCGTAAAGCCCAGAGAATGGGTTTCTGCAGGTATTTGACTTTGGGTCTGGGGTTTATCTGCTGTGCTTCACCACAGCATAAAAGCAGAATATAAGGAGGATCCAAAGGCCAGTTTAAGCTGTCCACTCCATTTTCTGTTTCTGTGTCACCAGTCCTCAGGTGATCTGGCTTTCTCTTTGTAATTTATCCCAGGCTTTATTAACTTCTCTTAAGCTTCTGATGTCTTTTTTTAAAAAACAAAGAAACTGACCAGAAATAACAAAATTACTCAGCATATAGATTGTCATGGCCTAATGGGAGACAGCCAACATGGCTTTAGCCAAGGAAGATCTTGTCTTACTAATTTGTGATTTTTTTTGAAGGTGTGAATAAACAGGTAGACAAAGGTGAGTCGGTTGATATAGTGTATCTGGACTTTCAGAAAGCCTTTGACAAGATCCCTCATCAGAGACTTTTGGCAAAACTAAAAGTCAGCGGGATAGGAGGCAGTGTACTATTCTGGATCTGGAACTAGTTAAAAGATAGAAAGCAGAGTATAGGGTTAACTAGCCAATTTTCCCAATGGAGAAAGGTGAATAGTGGAGTAAACAGAAACAGAAACAGAAATATGATGACAGAAAAAGACCACGTGGCCTATCTAGTCTGTCCTTCCATATCAACAACGACAACAGTCCCCTTTTTACCTTTAGAGATCCTCTGTGTTTGTCCCATGCTTTTTTGAATTCAGTTACTGTCCTCATCTCTACCACCTCCACTGGGAGACTATTCCATGGATCCACTACTCTTTCCGTAAAGAAATATTTCCGCATATCACTCCTGAATCTATCTCCCTTCACCCTCATCCCATGTCCTCATAGCAGAACTTGCTTTCAATTGAAAGAGGCTCTCTCCCTGAACATTTATGCCACGGAGGTATTTAAATATCTCAATCATATCACCTCTATCCCGCCTTTCCTCTAAGGTGTACATATTAAGATCCTTCAGTCTGTCCTCATATGCTTTATAATGAAGACCACTAATCATTTTAGTAGCCACAATCTGCACCGACTCCATCCTGTTCACATCCTTTTGAAGGTGCGGTCTCCAGAATTGCACACTATACTCCAAATGAGGTCGCACCAAAGACTTATACAGAGGCATTATCACCTCCTTTTTTCTGCTAGCCATTCCTCTCCGTATGCACCCAAGCATCCTTCAAGCTTTTGCCATCGCCTTTTCTGCCTGTTTAGCTACTTTAAGATCATCAGACACAACCACGCCTAGGTCCCGCTCTTCTTTAGTGGACAAAAGTACTTCACCCCCTATACTATATTGCTCCCTTGGATTACTGCAGCCCAAATGCATGACCTTACATTTTTTAACATTAAATCCAAGCTACCAAATTCTAGACCATTCTTCAAGCTTAGCTAGATCCCTCCTCATGTTAACTACACCTTCCTGGGTGTCTACTCTATTGAAGATTTTGGTATCATCCACAAAGAGGCAAACCTTACCCGACAGCCCTTCCGCTATATCACTAACAAAGATGTTAAAAAGAATCGGACCAAGGACAGATCCCTGGGGCACACCACTGGTAACATCCTTCTCCTCAGAGTGAGCTCCATTTACTTGTACTCTTTGTCGCCTCCCACCCAACCAATTTCTAACCCAAGCAGTAACTTTAGGGTCCATCCCTAGGGTGCTCAGTTTGTTTATAAGTCGCCTGTGAGGAACAGTGTCAAAGGCTTTACTGAAATCTAAATACACCACATCTAGGACTCTCCCTCGGTCCAACTCCCTGGTCACCCAGTCAAAGAAATCAATCAGATTTGTCTGACAAGACCTGCCTCTGGTGAATCCATGCTACCTCGGATCCTGTAATCCGCTGGACTCCAGAAACCTCACTATTGTCTCTTTCAGCAGCGTTTCCAATAATTTACTCACCACCGAAGTTAAACTAACCGGCCTGTAGTTTTTAACCACATCCTTACTTCTGCTTTTGTGTAAAGGCACCACATGAGCCTCTCTCCAGTCCTTTGGCACCACTCCCGACTCCAAAGAGGCATTGAAAAGGTCAGTCAGTGGAGCTGCTAGAACGTCCCGAAGTTCCCTCAGTATTCTAGGGTGTATCCCATCCGGTCCCATCTCTTTGTCTACTTTAAGTTGAGCTAGTTTCTCACGAACACAGTCTTCTGAAAATTGTTCAAGATGTCCCTCTCTTCTGTTCCTATTTGTGGGTGTTTTCTGAGGTCCTGCTCCTGGTTTTTCATCTGTGAACACAGAACAAGAATATTTGTTAAGCAATTCCGCTTTATCCTTATCAGCTTCTACATATTCCACCCCTGCACCCTTGAGTCTGACAATACCACTTTTGCCCTTCCTCTTCTCACTAATATATCTGAAAAATGTCTTATCCCCCCATTTTATTGCATTGGCTATTTCCTCCTCCTTTTGAATCTTTGCCTTCTTGACTACTTTACTAGCTTCTCTGGGTTTTTCCAAATACAGATGCCTGTCTTCCTCTCTCTGTGATCTCTTGTATTTCATGAAGGCCTCCCTCTTTTTCTTCACTTTTTCAGCTACTTCTTTTGAAAACCATAGCAGTCTCCTTTTCCTTTTACCTTTATTTACCATTTTAACAAAAAGGTTGGTTGCCCTTAAAATATCCCCTTTCAGTTTTGCCCACTGTTTTTCTACATCCCCCAGCTGTTCCCATCCCACTAACGACTCCCTGAGGTATTGGTCCATCTTCGCAAAGTTAGTCTTCCTAAAGTCTAAGATCCTCACCTTTAAATGGATTCTAACAGCCCTAGTCCTAATACTGAACCACACCATTTGGTGATCACTGGATGCAAAATGATCTCCCACTACAACATCAGAAACACTTTCACCTTTGGTAAGCACCAAGTCCAGTATGGCCCCTTCACGTGTGGGTCTCTTACCAATTACCTGAATAGTTCTCCCTGTAGAGAATCCAGGATCTCCTTACTTCTAGATGATACTGCAGCAGGAATGAGCCAATCAACATCTGGCATGTTGAAATCTCCTATCAGTAGCACTTCCCCTTTCCTAGCAATGCTGCGTATGTCTTCAATTAACTCTCTGTCCACCTCTTCCTCTTGTGAGGGAGGTCTGTATATCACACCAATGCAAATAGATTTCTTTTTCCCTCTTTCCAGTTTAAACCCACGATGCCTCCTCTCTCCCTTTTAAGCTCTGTAATTCCAAATCTTTAATAGTAGATTTTACATATAGTGCCACTCCTCCTCCCCTTCTTCCTACCCTGTCCTTTCGGAATAAAGTATAGACAGGTATAGTTACATCCCAATCATGGTTTTCTGTGCTGGGTCTGATCTGTGCTGGGTCTGTTGCTTTTTAACATATTCATAAATGACCTGGAAAAGGGAATAATGAGTGAGGTTATCAAATTTGAAAATGACAAAAAACTATTTAAAGTTGTTAAAACCCAAGAGGATTATGGAAATTTGCAAGAGGATCTTAATAAATTGGAAGACTGGGCATCGAAATGGCAGATGAAATTTAATGTGAACAAGTGCAAAGTTATGCGCTTAGGGAAGAGCAACCCAAACTATGGTTACACGATGCAAGGTTCCACATTAGGAACCACCATCCAGGAAAAAGATTTGGGTGTCATTGTGGATAACATGTTAAAACCCTCGGCCCAGTGTGCAGCGGCAGCCAAGAGAGCAAACAGAATGCTAGGTATCATAAGGAAAGGAATGGAAAATAAAACAAAGGATATTATAATGCCTCTGTATCGGTCCATTGTGCGACCGCACCTTGAATATTCTGTGCAATTCTGGTCACCGTATCTTAAAAAGGATATAGCGTTATTAGAAAAGGTTCAGAGAAGAGCCACCAAAATGATAAAGGGGTTGGAAGGATACTCCTATGAAGAAAGGCTAAAAAGGTTAGGGCTCTTTAACCTGGAAAAGAGACGGCTGAGGGGAGATATGATAGAAGTCTATAAATGAATGAACGGAGTAGAACGGGTAAATGTAGATCGATTGTTTATGTTATCAGAATATAGGAAGACTAGGGGACATGCAATGAAGCTACAGGGTAAACTATTTAAGACTAATAAGAGAAAATATTTTTTCACTCAACGTGTAATCAAACTCTGGAAATTGTTACCGGAGGATGTAGTAAAAGCTTTTAGTGTAGCTGGGTTTAAAAAAGGTTTGGACAAGTTCCTGGAGGAAAGGTCCATAAACCATTATTAAAAAGGGACCCAGGATATCAATGCTTGACCCAATACAAGCATTGTGGAACCTGTGTCTTTTGGAGAAACTGCTAGGTACGTATGACCTAGATTGGCCACTGTTGGAAACAGGATACTGGGCTCGATGGACCTTGGTCTGACCCAGTATGGCATATCTTATGTAAAACTAGCTGGGACAACACATTAAAATTAAATAAAATAGTAATTGTATCAATAAATCTGTGGACTGGCAATGATATAGTTAGAGACAGGTTCTTTCTTTGCGTGCTTAGGGGTCAGTTTTCAAACTGCCTGCATCATTCCAGACTACAGATGTACTTCCCTTTTGAAACCTGACATAGGTACAACTATTCCATGGACTTTGCACCTAATTTTCTGGGGGGTAACATTTTCAAAGGAAAATAAAGCCCATAGATTTGAAAATACACTCAGCATGCATTATTTTCCAATGCTGCATAAAACATGCCTTCAGGGCCCCCCTCCCCCCCTTCCAGGTAAACGTGCATGCACTGGGACATGCTTTTTGAAAGATTCAAGGAGGACATTTTCAATCGCTTTGAGTAAATTGCTGTTTACCCAGGTAAAGAACTTTTGAAAACGTCTGGCGCGTCATTTAAACAGACATTACCATTCTCTCACTCTCATTCCTGCTTTCTCTTTCGTTCCCTCTCCTTAGCTTTCTCCCAGCACAAGGTGAACAATTCACCTTGCAAGTCAATGCTGACTCCTGGTGACCCAGCAGCTCCTGGGTTTTCTTGGTAGTGTGACTGGACATAGATTGCCAGACATTTCGAGAGTTATCTAAAATAACGTGGAATCAATCTAATCACGCTCAGGACTGCAGAGCACAGCGTATCCAGCAGAGATGACACAGGATTTCAGCACATATTTGTACCTGAAACGAATTGGATTGTGGGTATTCCATATGATCATTTTCAAATTACTATCCACTAAAACCTTGGTCAAAGATGATCTGGATTTCTAAAAAATCATCTCCAACTATAATTGTAGTTTGTAATTGCCATGGACTATGCTACCATTTTCCCTTGCCTGATTATTAGGTAAATATACCAAACATTTTAGATGGTTTCTGAAAACTTTCTACTGGTTAGTTTCCTAAAAGCCTCCTTTACATCTTTGTTTCTTACACTGTAAATCACTGGAGTTAAAATAGGGTCTCCAAGAATAAAAATCACAACGAAGAACCTGTTCTTATCCAATGAAAATGCAGATTTTGGTCTCAGATACATAAAACTGAGACAGCTATACTGCAGAACACCAAAGGTGAGGTGGGAAGAGCAGGAAGAGAAGGCTTTCCATCTCCCTGTGGTGGTGCGAATTTTCAATATTGCCGAGATAATGTAAAAGTAAGAGAGAAATACTAGTAAAAAGGGCACAGTAAAAACAAACAAACCAGAGAAGAATAACAGTATTTCATACATAAAAAACATCTGAACACATTTTGAAGCTAGAGGTAAAACTTGTGCAACGTCACAGAAGAAGTGATTTATTTCATTGGACCCACAGAAAGGTAACCGGAATATTAAAATAACTTGTTCCAATGACATCAGAAAACTAAGGGTGAGTGTCGCAGCCAACAGCTTAACGCAGATTGTGTCAGTCATGATAACTCTGTAGCGTAAGGGGTTGCAGACTGCTATATAGCGATCATAAGCCATGGCGACTAGAAGGAAAATTTGTGCATTCCCCACACAAATGAAGAAAAACATTTGGACGGCACATCCAGCGATGGAAATGGTTCTGTGCTTTGTTAGGAAGCTGACGAGCAATCTAGGGATGATGGCGCAAGTGTAGCAAATTTCTAAGCAGGCCATGCTCCAAAGAAAGAAATACATGGGCGTATGAAGGTGAGGGTCAGCCCTTATGATGATCATTAATGCAACGTTTTCCAGCAGTCCCACCAAATACATGAGGAAAAACACCACAAAAAGCAAAAGGTGAAACTGAGGAATGTCTGCGAAAGCCAGGAAGACAAATTCTGTCACAGAAGTCAGATTATTCTTGTCCATTCAATTGATGTGGAAATAAGACCAATGTACTGTAAGGGCAAAGCAGGAAAATAGAATTAATGATACCTTGTAGTATAAGCTATCCACAATCATGAGCTTTTTGAACAGGAGAAACAATTAAAAATTAATAACATAAATTATATTAAGTTGATACACAACTAGTTGTACAAATTTAGCCACTAGAATGTAGGCCTAATTGGGGCTGTGACGTGATTGGTCGGTTGTGAGGGGATCTTGGTTTCTGCAATTCTTAGTTCTATCCAGCTGAAATAACAGGCTTAAATCTAGCCAGCTAGGTTTATCTGAATTGTCACCTTCACTTCGCTGGCTACAGATAACACTAAAATTCCTACATTTACATCTTTATAAATTTATAGTCTTCCATATTTCAAACATACTAATGTAATCCCAATCCTATATTCTCACCAGGCTCTGTAGAGCCTGTGCACAAGAACAGCAGCTATTCGTCCATATCAACCAAATATCCAAAAAAAGGGAGAAAAAGACTTTAGGGTGCAAGTATATCACTCTATATGGCGGAAACTCTCATAGGAGAAACAGGTGCTAGCACATCATCGGTCTTAAAAAACTCCCCTCAATTACATTTTATTATAACTTAACCATACATAAGGTATTAAAGTACTTATTTAATATTACCCAAAATTTTGATAATACTTTTATATCTTTCTTTCAAAAATATTCATAGCATTATTAAGTTTCATCTTATTGAAGAAGCACCTAAAAGAAGTAATGCTACCATATTTAATTAGCTAATAGGGTTGGTGTGATATCTGTATTTGATCACTCTTAGGGTATAGAGGTAGTGGCTTTCATGTGATATTGGAGTCGCGGTCCCATTGAATTCAAAGGGGCTGCGGCTCCTATATCACATGGAAGCTGCTACCGCTGTTTAGTAAACATACCCTTTGTGCTTTTTTGGTCTAGCAATATATTTACATCTTGGAATAGAGCTTCTCAGTGCTCTCCTGGATGCACATCTAGCCAGTTGGGTTTTCAGAATTACCACAATGAATATGCATGAGATGGATTTGTATAATCTGGGTCTCCATTGTATGCAGATTTATCTCACCCTTGTTCAATACAGTAGTTATGGAAACCCAAATGGCTTGGTGAGACAGAGAGGGTTGAGAAGCACAGTCTTAAAAAATGTTAGAACATGCTCTTCCATTATACTTTCTTTGTAAAATCCCAAATATCTCTAGTTTCATTTTTTTATTGGAAAATGGCAGAAAGACAAGGAAGATACAACAGTGGAAATGTGAATTGATAACTTTAAACATATTAAATCTATTATGGAAAATATTTCATTAAGAGATACCCAGTATAAATTCCTGTGGATGATTTAAGCACAGATGGGCATATAAAATCCTAATAACTCAGAGCAGGGGTTATATAAGAACATAAGAAATGCCATACTGGATCAAACCAAGGTCCATCAAGCCCAATATCTTGGTTCCAACAGTGGTCAATAAAGGTCACAAGTACCTGTCAGGTTCCCAAAAAGACACACAGGTTTCACAATGGGGCAAGCAGTGGATTTCCCAGGTCCTCTTCACAGGTACACTAAAAAAAAATTTTTTTAAACTGCCTCTAATGTTTCGATTGATTTTTACGTTTTTTGGTGCGCTGAATCCAAATCTGGTAACCAATTTGCTCCATCACGTACAGATTTTTTGCTACATTGGGTTAGCAGTTTGAGGTGAACGTTTCAGATTGAGTGCGATCGAGATAAAAGTTTCTTGGATGAATTCTTTATACTAATTGTTTAGTAGTTATTCAAATAAGAATAAAGAAAATTGTAACAAGGCAGCACATAAGAATAGAGTAATGTCAACAAAACACACTGTGATGGTAGCAAAATTGTCTGCACTTAAAACAGCCACATACATGTGCACAAACATTGAGCATATAAGAGCGAGGTTAGACACAAAGCAAGCAAAGAAATGTGCAAAAAATGTTGTACAGGTATGTATGTAAGAATAGAAAACGCAAACCGCACCATTGCAATACATGAAGACAAACACCCGATGGTGTGAAAATAAAATTCTAATAAATGAGATCCGACACTGTGGTAATAACTAGCAAATTTTTATTTCAAAGTTTAGTAAAAACACAATATTTGTCAACACAGTTTAGATTTTAAAGTCATTCTTGGGTCAATCAATCTCCTGGTGGGCCCGTTTCTTCTTCCCCGAATGCTTCTCTTGGTGCGCTGCTTGGCGTATTTTTCATCTGGGGTTTCCCGCAGCAGCAACCAGCAGAAATCAGCCATCATAGTGGTGTTCCATCTTCCTTGGTACCTTCTCTCTGCGTCCTTGATGTCCAGGTGAAACCTTTCACCTTGTTCTTCACTGTACGCCCCCAAGTTTTCGGGAAAGTAGTTCACATGGGAGTGCAAGAAATGGACTTTCAGGCTCATGTTACAGCCTTGTTCTTTGAAGGCATTGAGCATCCTGGCAACAATATCCTTATAGTTCTCATCCCGCCTGTTCCCCAAGAATTTGAGAACAACATCCTTGAAGGAATCCCAGGCTTCTTTTTCCTTCTCAGACATCGTTTCAGCGAATGCTCCATCTGAAATGAGTTTCCTTATATCAGGGCCAACAAACACTCCTTCCTTTAGCTTTGCTTCAGAAAGTCGGGGGAACTTTGAGCAAAGGTACCGAAAGCACTCACCATCTTTTGGAAGGGACTTGATGAATTGCTTAATGAGACCCAACTTAATGTGGAGAGGTGGTAATAGAATTTTATCACGAGGTACCAAGCTCTCATGAAGAACATTTTTCTCACCGGGTCTCAAATACTCACGAATTGGCCAGTCTTTTTTCCCCCAGTGTAGGTCGCGGGCCCGGCTATCCCACAAGCAAAGGAAGCAGGGATATTTGGTGAAACCGGATTGCTGCCCTAATAGCATGGATAGAATTTTAAAGTCTCCACAAATCATCCACTTATGCACATCATAACGAATCTTCTGAAGAATCAGGGCCAAATTCTCGTATTTTTCTTGGAGAATAACAGAGTGAGCAATAGGAACTGAAGCGAATGTGTTGCCATTATGAGAAGAACACCTTTTATGCTGTCTTTTGACGAATCAATGAACAGCCGCCATTCAGCAGGATCATACTTGAGTTTAAACTTTTCCATCACTCCGTATATATCGTTGCAAAATACCAAATCTTCCTCTTTGCTGAAATACTTCAAAAATTGTGTCTCGCGGTTGCGGTACCAATAAAAAGTTGTTCCTGGTGAAAATAGATTTTTCTGTTTAAGCCGAGAACCTAGCAGTTGGGCAGCATCTTTTGGGAGTCCTAAATCCCGGACTAAATCATTCAATTCAGCTTGAGAGAAAAGTTCAGGTTTCGGATCTGGTTCAGTTTCAAACTCGGAAGTACTGGACTCATCGGGAAAAGCCATCTGATGAGTCTCATCATGATAAGAACCGTCCACACAAATATGATCCAAAGATTTTGGTGGTTCAGGCACAGGTACTTCGTTGCTATGAGGCATAGGCCTAATTGCTGAGGGAAGGTTGGGGTAACTTATTACGTTCTTATTTTTTAAGTTGTATCCCTTCACAATGCAAGAGCAAAAATAGCAGTCACTGCTGTGGTCTCTTTGTTCATGCCACATCATAGGTATTCCGAAACGAAATGCTTGTTTTTTACCTTTCATCCATAAGCGTAGATCTTCCTCACATGTCTTGCACACTTTGTGAGGAGCCCACGGTTTGTCTTGATCGCCTAACTTCAAACCGAAATAGGCGAAATATACTTTTTTAATAAATGCAGAAATGTTCCTCTGCCGCTTTTTCATGGTATATTCCCCACAAATAAAACAAAAACTGTCCGGAGAGTTGACGCAACCTCTGGCTCTGTGAGCCATCACAAATACACAGCACTGCAAACTACAACTGTAGTGAACCACTTCGGAATAAAGCTGGATTACGACTGAGCAAACAAAAGGTAATAATGAACTTGCAAGAAACTGAAATTTGACAGGAACGTTCATGTCGCAACCACCGTGTTTGAGCGAGCGAACGAGGCGAGGCGAACAGGAAAGAACATGCGCCAGCGCGAATACTGGATTTAGCCCCCCGCCTCCCAATTGTCCTGTTAATGTATAAAATGAATACAAAACACTCTAAAATATCATGAGGGAGTGTTTCTAGTTAGTTAACCATTACAACCTCTATTTTGGGCCAAGAAAATAAACTGCAGTCGGCTAAAAAGAAATTATGTGAACATTCCTTATATGGGTAAGAAATCTAATTTTGCAAGAAAACGTGACGTGATGGAACATTTTGGCTATTTTTCCTGGATTCAGCACCCCAAAATCTATAGGAATCAGTTGCAAAACTGGAGGCAGTTTTTTGGTAGTGTACCTGTGTAATGGTTTATGGACCTTTCCTCTAGGAACTTATCCAAACCTTTTTTAAACCCAGCTACAATAACAGCTTTTACTAAATCCTCCGGTAACAAATTCCAGAGTTTGATTACGCATTGAGTGAAAAAATATTTTCTTTTATTAGTCTTAAAAGGGTTACACTGTAGCTTCATTGCATTTCCCCTAGTCTTTCTACTTTTTGATGGTGTAAACAATTGATCTACATTTATAAATCTCTATCATATCTCCCATCAGTCGTCTCTTTTGCAGGTTGAAGAGCCCTAAACGTTTAAACCTGCTCTCATAGGGTTATTCTTCCATCCCCTTTACCATTTTGGTGGCTTTTCTCTGTACTTTTTCTAATTCCACTATATCCTTTTTAAGATACAGCGACCAATGTTCAAGGTGCGGTCATATCATGGAAGGATACAGGGGCATTATAATATCCTTTGTTTTATTCTCCATTCCTTTTCTTATGATTCCTAACATTCTATTTGCCTTTTTGGCCACCCCTGCACACTGGGCAGAAGGTTTCAATATGTTATCCACGATGATGACTAAATCTTTTTTTCTGGGTGGTGGTTCCTAATGTGGAACCTTGCATCATGTAATCGTAGTTAGGGTTGTTCTTTCCTAAGTGCATAACTTTGCACTTGTCCACATTAAATTTAATCTGCCATTTGAACGTCCAGTCTTCCAATTTATCAAATTCCTCTTGCAATTTTTCACAGTCCTCTTGGGTTTAACAAATTTGAATAATTTTGTGTCATTTATGAATATGTTAAAAAACAGCGGACCCAGCACAGAACCCTGGGTTACTCCGCTATTCACCTTTCTCCATTGGGAAAACTGGCCATTTAGCCCTACTCTCTGCTTTCTATCTTTCAATATCAACTCAGTCCTTGGGATGTACTGAGCCAGTCAGTTTTTCAGGATTTATTTATTTTTTTGATCACAAGAAGCCTGATAAAAATGATAACCACAATGAATATGCATGTGAGATTTGCATGCACTGCTTCTATTGTACTGTATGCAAATATCTGTCTCTCACTGGAGTGCAGGAGTAGCCAGTGGTTAGAGCAACAGCCTACTACCCCAGAAATCAGCATTCAATTCACACTGGCACTCCTTGTGACACTAGGCAAATCACTTCTCCAAAGAAGTGGCTGCTCAAATAAAGCCCAAAAACACAGCTTTCGCAAAATTCAAAAGCTCGCAAGCAGAGGAACACAGAAATGAATACAGGATCAAACTCAAAGAGACAAAAAGAGAAATAAGGATAGCAAAATCAAAGGCAGAGGAAAAGATGGCTAAAGATGTGAAGTGTGGCGTCAAAACTTTCTTCAGGTATATTTGGGAACGGAAGAAGATCAGAGGTGGGATTGTAGGACACAGAAGTGCTGGGAACGGACTCTTTGAAAGTGACATTGAAAAGGCGAAATTGCTAAACAAATACTTCTGCTCCGTTTTTACTAAAGAAAATCCTGGAGAAGGACCATCTGTGACTCCCAAATATAAAAATGGAAATGAAGAAGATACCACACCATTCACAGAAGATGAGGTGTTAGAACAACTTGCAAAACTGAAAGTGGACAAGGCCGTGGCACCAGATGGGATACATCCCAGGATACTGAAAGAGCTCAGAGAGGTTCTTGCAGGGCCGTTAAAGGATGTTTTCAACAGATCCTTGGAAACAGGAGAAGTTCCTCAAGACTGGAGAATGGCTGATGTCGTACCTCTACACAAAAGTGGTAACAGGGAAGAAGTGTCAAACTACAGGCCCATGAGCCTTACCTCGGTGGCGGGAAAACTAATGGAGGCACTCCTGAAAGAGCAAATAGTGAACTTTCTCAAAACCAACAGGTTGCAAGATCCGAGGCAACATGGTTTTACTGAAGGAAGATCTTGCCAAACAAATCTGATTGAGTTCTTTGACTGGGTGACCAGAGAACTAGATTAGGGGCATGCGATGGATGTCATCTACCTGGATTTCAGGAAAACCTTTGATACTGTCCCTCATAGGAGGCTCATCATTAAACTCAGTAGCTTGGGGATGGGTCCCAAGGTGGTAAACTGGATCAGAAATTGGTTGACTGATAAGACGACAGAAGGTGATGGTAAATGGAGCTCACTCGAATGAGGGGAAGGTGATTTGCGGGGTGCCCCAGGGTTCGGTCCTGGGCCCGGCACTGTTCAATGTATTTGTGAGTGATATTGCTGAAGGGCTGAATGTAAAGGTCTGTCTTTTTGCAGATGACACAAAAATTTGCAACAGAGTGGACTCCCCCGAGGGACTGATGAACATGAGGAAAGATCTACAAAAGCTGGAAGAATGGTCTAATGCTTGGCAATTAAGATTTAATGCAAAGAAATGCAGTGTTATGCACTTGGGTAGCAGAAATCCAAGGGAAATGTATGCAATAGGGGGAGAGAGGTTGGAGTGCACAGATCAGGAGAAAGACCTTGGTGTGATTATTTCTGTAGATCTCAAGGTGGTAAAACAGTGCGACAAGGCGGTGGCAAAAGCCAGGAGGATGTTGGGCTGCATACAAAGAGGAATTACCAGCAGAAAGGAAGAGGTACTAATGCCACTGTATAAGTCACTGGTGAGGCCCCACTTGGAATACTGTGTTCAGTTTTGGAGACCGTATCTTGCAAAGCATGTAAAAAGAATGGAAACTGTTCAGAGGAAGGCGACCAAAATGATTTGGAGCCTGTGTCAGAAGCCTTATGAGAAGAGACTTGAAGACCTAAATATGTACACTTTGGAGGAGAGGAGGGACAGGGGAGATATGATTCAGACCTTTAAATACTTAAAGAGAAATAATGAACAAACAAACCTCTTCCAAAGACGGGGAAGCTGTAAAACTAGAGTGCATAACATGAAGCTGCAAGGGGGTAAGCTGAAAGGCAATGCCAGGAAATACTTCTTCACTGAAAGGGTGGTGGATGCTTGGAATGCCCTCCCGATGGAAGTGGTGGGGGCAAACACGGTGACGGAATTCAAAATGGCATGGGACAGACTAGATGGACCATACTGGTCTTTATCTGCTGTCATTTACTATGTTACTATGTTACTTTACCCTCCATTTCCTTGGAAGAAAAGGTCTGGCAATCTACTTCCAGTCATACCTTGCCAAGAAAACCCAGGGGCTGAAGAGTCAGCATTGATTTGATAGAAATTAAACAGAAAAAAATCTTTCACATTGTGGTTATCCAAAAAACCTAACTGACTTGGTGTTTCCAAATGACTGAGTTGAAAACTCCTGACACAAAGCAATATGTCTATAAAATGCATAGTAGAAACACTTTCTTTCATAGTTTCCAGTCATCCTCGATAAAAAAAAAATCTGCAAGAGAGTGCATAATTTTATGAGGATCCTACTACAGTATACTGAGCTAATGCAAGCTGAGTTGGGTCTTTTTGAAGTACTTCCATCTGTATTTCTGGTAAATAAGGCACAAAAGCTTTCTCAATGGCTAAAAAAAGCTATATTGATGTGGATTGTTGGCAGAGGACTAACTTTAACTCAGTGGTGGAAAAGCATACATAGCAATATAAAAATCGAACTTCAGACAAGTAGAATGATAAAAGCTGAAGTTTATGATGCATTTCTAGAAATATGGGGCCCTTATATAGTCATCTTACCTCACAGAACTCAGGCTGCATTTTAAATATGTTAATAAGGATTTTTTGAGATTCTGCAAAATGGTAATATGTTTGTCATTCATGTTTTATGTCACAAGGAGCCTGATAGAAGTGATCATTGCTAGTGCTGACAGATGGGGAAGCGGAAACTTTATATAGAAAAAGTACAAAGACTGTATTCATGTTTATCAGTACAGTTATTAATGACTATTGTACTGTCATGGGTTTTATGTTATACCCAATAAACAAGTTAAGTTTTGCTGGCTATAAAATAACAAGCTAAATTGGCATGGAGAGGCTTTCTAAAAATCAACCCCGATCTCTATGTATATGTATTTCAATCTAGAAATGACACCAGGTTTGTTCCTTTTCCATTGTATAACCTTAGTAACAAAATTTATCATATATAGTACAGCATATCAAATAACAATAAAGTGACTCACAAAGAATTCTCTCTTTTCCTTTTAAAAATTTGATGTGCCAAATTCCCCAATGAGTAGCCTTCGTATATCATTCACAGAGAAAAGTGATATACAGAGAAATAAATATTAGTTCAAAATAAAGGAAAAACATTTTTTTTATCATTTAAATGCAAACTATACAGTATCCTTGCCTGTTATTAAGAGTTGGCATAGTATAAGTTATTAAATATGTTTAGGAGGCCTTCAGAGATTTGGTCTCCACAGCATTTCACTGTCGTAAGATGTCCCTCAGCTACAAGTACAGTAGAAATAGATATTATGATTTCCAACTTGAAAATTATGTGTAGAGCTTAACAACCACAGTTGACAACTACACAAAACATAGTATATGTATGTTTTAATCTGATCTATGGATATACAAATAACAGTACTTGAAATACAGTATAGTTTATAGTTTATTAAAAATTTCTATACCACCCTTCAGGATCAACAGAGCAGTTTGCATAACATCAAACAAAATTAAAAGAAAAGAGGGAAAGGAACTTAATTTGAATAGCGAGATAAACAAAAAACATGCATACATTAGGGAAGGGAAAGAAGAGGGGCAGGTTGACTTGAACGGCTTTTAGGGGCAATAGGTATTATCAATGAAAGCTTTTTGAAAAAGATATGGCTGGTCTTCAATTTGGTGAATGAGGGCTCTTGTCATTGATCAGGAGGAAGGTATTTCAGAAGTTAGGAGCCAGAAGAAAAATGCTGAGTGTCTGATGGATTCATAATAACATTGGGAGGGAGGGGGAAGATGGAGATTTATATGGAGAAACTGAAGAGCCAGATATGAAGTATGAAGAATAATAAATGATGATAGAAGGGAGAGGTCCCTATATGTAAAACTTTGTAAACCGATGCAAAATTGAATTGGGAGCCAAAGAAAACTGAAAAAGAAGTGGTGCAGTATGAGTCAATCAGGCACATGAGCAAAAAGTCTTAAAAGCTACATTTTGTACAATTTTGGGCTTCCACTTTCAGAGCAAATTCTTCAACAATAAATGCATGCCAATGAGCTGCTCAGTGGTGTGTGCACTGGGCAGTACAACAGGTGGTAGGCTCCTTGTCCATTGTCCATTATTTGGATTATTTTTTGTTCATAGGCCCTGTGGACTCAGGTGAATGTGCTAAGTTGCTGGTAGTTTTTCAACAGCTGGTAGCAGCCTTCAGTTTGCCACTGGCAGAGGGGAAGACTGAGAGGCCAAGCACCCTTCTCATTATTTTAGGCATTGAGCTCAATTCAATCCACATGGTGTCACATCTGCAAGGGGAGAAGGTGCAGAAATTGGCATCGTTGGTCCAACAGGTGTTAGCCCATCTGAAGCTGAGGCCATCCCTATGGGTAGAGTTTTCACCAGGTACTTGACCTTGATGATGAGGAAGATGGAGAGGAAGCATCACTTCATACAGGTAGGTAAGCAAGTGAAGGCTGACCTGGCGATGTGGCTGGAGTTTCTGACCAGCTTCAATGGGGTTTGCCTTTAGCCATTTCCTGCTGTGTCGAATCTCAACCTTGAGCTGTATATGGATGCTATGGAGGGGGATGGGCTTTGCCATCTAGTTTGGGTGGGGTGTGCCGAGGCCTGGCCGGAGAATTGGTGGGACTGGGGCTGGTGTCAGAACATCACATTTCTGGAACTATTCCTGGTGTAGATGGCTCTTTTAATGTGGGGGAGCACCTGCACCATCACCAGGTAATTTTACACTTGGATAATTTGGTGGTAGTACAGGCAGTGAACAGAAAGTCTGTGAAGTCCCTGTTAGTGGTTGAATTGCTGTGGCTAATCGTTCTACAGTGTTTGCAGTACAATGTTTGCTGGCTGCAAGACATGTGCCCAGTGTCGATAATGCTATAGCTGACTGTCTCATTTGCAGTGGACCAGGTTTTGGGCTCTAGCCCCAAGAGTGGATGAGTTCCTATTATGGATGTCAGGACCTCTTTGGGAGGTTATTCCAGGCCATTTGCATGATTGCTGGCATCTTCACTGGCAAAGAATACTTGGGTGTCTTACATGACAGGATGGCACTTCTTTGTGGATATACTGCCCACTGGGTCCATCTTTCCAGAGGGCTCAATTGGACAGAATGCAGTGATAGCCTTCGAAGCTCAAATACTTGAGCGTGGTTTGTCACCCCATGCATTGTCAGTGTCCCTGGAGGTGTAGCCTTTGTTGCCAAGGTGCAGGGACAGAGGGATCCTGCTGCATCATTTCTTGTGTGGAAGCTCATGCAAGGTTTCATGAGGTCCTCAGTGGCCTTGTTTGTGAGCATTTCACAGCAGCCCATCTTGCATAATATACTGTGTGCCATGTTGCAGGCTTTGCCTAGGGTATGTGCGTCCGAGTACAAGGTGCTACTCTTCGGGGTATTGTTTTCTTTCACCTTTTTTGTGGCCTTGTGGTTCAATGAGCTGGTGGCTGTGGCAATGTTTTCTATAAGGGTGAGAGGCCTTTTGTAGGATGAGGTGTGCTTGTGCATTAGGCAGTCCAATTGAGCAGGAGCTCATGGATGTGTCTCCAGGGCATTCTGCATAGGCTTTCTTGCGTATCTGGTACCAATTTGCCACCCTTTTGCAGCAGGCTTCCCTTCTAGCATTTTGGAGCCCACTCTTTTAAAATTGGGGCAGCACTATTTGAAGCTTCTCATGGCCTCTCTGCACAAGCAGTTCAGCATGTAGACCACTGGCAGTCTGCTGTGTACAAGATCTATATTCACTAATTGGGGGTCCTGGGGGCTTTGTCCTATTCTCCACTATTGTCTCATCACCTCTCCTCCACCTTGTCTTCTGTCTGTTGATGAGGCAGTAGTTTTCTATAATACTGCTCTCTCCTCTGCTCTAGATGCTCTTGTTCCACCCATGCCACATCCTATGAGGCGCATTATGTCAAATCTTAATAAATGAAATGAAATTATACTTCAGCCCTGGCTGTCTTCGATTACCCATTATCTATGCTCCTATGCCAACTCCTTTGTCTCTGTAGATAACACTTTTCTACTTCCTGTTTCCTTAGACTGCAACCCTGGGGTCATCTTTGACTCCTCCCTCTCCTTCTCCACATACAACCAACTGATTGCTAAAACCTGTTGTTTCTTTCTGTATAACATTAATATAATTTGCACCTTCCTTTCTGAACACACTACTAAAATATTTATCCACTCTTTAGTCAACTCCTGTCTAGACTATTGCAACCTTCTCCTTGCTGATCTCCCTCTGAGTCATCTCTCTCCCATTCAATTTGTTCAGAACTCTGCTGTGCGGCTTATCTTCTATTAGCCCCAATATACTCATATAACCCCTCTTCTCAAGTCACTTCATTGGCTCCCCTTCTGTTTCCATTTCCAATTCAAACTTCTCCTACTGATCTATAAATGCATTCATAAGAACATAAAAATGACATACTGGGTCAGACCAAGGTCTAACAAACCCAGCATCCTGTTTACAACAGTGGCCAATCTGGGTCACAAGTACCTAGCAGGTTCCCCAAAAGACACAGGTTCCACAATGCTTGTATTGGGGCAAGCAGTGGATTTCCCGGGTCCCCTTTAATAATGGTTTATGGACCTTTCCTCCAGGAACTTGTCCAAATCTTTTTTAATCCCAACTACAACAACATCTTTTACTACATTTCTGGTAATGAATTCCGGAGTATGATTACGCATTGAATGAAAAAATATTTTCTCTTATTAGTCTTATATGGGTTACACTGCAGCTTCATTGCATGTCCCCTAGTCTTTCTACATTTTGATGGCGTAAACAATCGATTTACGTTTACCCATTCCACTCCATACATTAATTTATAGACCACTATCATATCTCCCCTCAACTGTCTCTTTTCCAGGTTGAAGAGCCCTAACCTTTTTAGCCTTTCCTTATAGGGGTATCCTTCCATCCCCTTTACCATTTTGGTGACTCTTCTCTGTACCTTTTCTAATAAGGCTATATTCTTTTTAAGATACGGTGACCAGAATTGCACACAATATTCAAGGTGTGGTCACACCAAGAAATGATACAGAGGCATTATAATATCATTTGCTTTATTCTCCATTTCTTTCCTTATGATTCCTAGCATTCTATTTGCTTTATTGGCCGCTGCTGCACACTGGGCTAAGGGCTTCAAAATGTTATCCACAATGACGCCTAAATCTTTTTCTTAGGTGGTGGCTCCTAATGTGAAACCTTGCATTGTGTAACCATAGTTGGGTTATTCTTTTCTAGGCGCATAACTTTGCACTTGTCCACATTAAATTTCATCTGCTTTTTGAACATCCAATCTTTCAATTTATCAAGATTCTCTTGCAATTTTTCACAATCCTCTTGGGTTTTAACAACTTTGAATAATTTTTTATCATCTGCAAATCTGATTATCTCACTCATTAGTCCCATTTCCAGGTCATTTACGAATATGTTAAAAAAGCAGCGGACCCAGCACAGATCCCTGGGGTATGTCACTATTCACCTTTCACCTACCCTCTGCTTTCTATCTTTTAACCAGTTCCTGATCCACAATAGTACATCGTCTCCTATCCTATGACATTTTAATTTCACCAAGAATGAGGGACCTTGTCAAAGGCTTTTTGAAAATCCAGGTACACTATATCAACCGACTCACCTTTGTCTACCTGTTTATTCACACCTTCAAAAAAACATAACAGATTAGTAAGTCAAGACCTTCCTTGGCTAAAGCCATGTTGGCTGTCTCACATTAAGCCATAACTATCTACATTTTCATTAATTTTGTACTTTATAATGGTTTCTACCATTTTTCCTGGTACTGACCTCAGGCTCACTGGTCTGTAGCTTCCCAAATCACCCCTGGAACCCGTTTTAAAAATTGGCATTACATTGGCCATCCTCCAATCTTTAGGTATTGCAGATGATTTTAATGATAGTTCACAAATTACTAATAGTATGTCTGCCGTCTCTTATTTCAGTTCTTTCAATACCCTTGGATATACACCAACCGGTCCAGATGATTTGCTACTCTTCAGTTTATCAAATAGTTGTAATACATCTTCCCGGTGTATCAATATTTCTTTCAATTCTTCTGTGACATCACCTTCAAATACCATTTCAGTAACGAGTAACATCCCTATATCTTCCTCAGTAAAGACCAAAGCAAGGAATTCATTCAATCTCTCTGCTATGGCCTTGTCCCCTCTTACTGCCCCTTTTACCCCTCTATCATCTAATGGTCCAACTGACTTTCTCACAGGTTTCATTCCTCACTATCTTTCTTCTCTCCACTGTCCCTATCCTTCCTCATGAACTACTGGCTTGCTTCTCTCTATGCCCTTTTCTTCCACTGCCAACTCCAGACTTCGATCCTTTCACCCTGCTGCTCCTTATGCCTGGAACAAACTACCTTAGTCTGTATGTCAGGCTTCATCTCTGCCCCTTTTCAAATCATGCTAAAGACTCACCTCTTTGAGGCTGCATTTAGAACCTGATGCCTTGTTTTCCTTTTGTCTCCTTACCTTTCCCTGTTTGTACCCTTGTTCTCTCTATTATATTGTCTGCCTTGATTAGATTGTAAGCTCTGACAAGCAGGAACCATCTTTTATATGTATCTTTTTAGTGCTATATTCATTTATTTATTTATTTAACATTTCTTATATACCACCTTTCATGATATCAAGGCGGTTTACATTGAACAGGGCATTATAACTCAGAGATAACTATTTTACAGGGAACATGGGCAATGGAAGCATAACTGGCTTGTCCAAGGCCACAAGGAGCACCTGTGGGACTAGAAACCCCACTCCTTCCGGCCCAGTAGTAGTAGTAGTAGTAGCAGTAGTAGTAGTTTTATGTTTCAGTTGGTTTAACAGACTTGGGGAGGAGAGAATCCTGGTTTGGATGTGTGGGAATTCCTTTGTTTTCTGGGCGCGGAAGAGGACAGTGAAGTCAAGATGGAGGGTGAATCTGGGCCTGGTGGGGAATGGTGTCCTGTTGCAATGGATGAGGCTGCATGATATGCACTGATATCAGCTCCTGCCAGTGTTGTAAGCTCACCAGTAATCAGTCACAATGTATTTTAATCCATTTGTGGGAAACTATGCTATTTTAACCTGCTGCTTTCTCTCAGAATCATCTCTCTCCCCTTCAATCTGTTCAGAACTCAGACACGAAGCTAATCTTCCACCAGTCTCACTGTGCCCACATAACCCCTCTTCTCAAGTCACTTCACTGGCTCCCTATGCATTTCCACATTCAATTCAAACTTCTCCTACCGACTTATAAGTGTATTCATTCTGCAACTTCTCACTACCATTCCTCTCTTATCACGCCCTACATCCCTTCACGGGGACTCTGCTCCTCTGGCAGATTCTTTTTATCTATGCCATTCTCTGCTACTGCCAACTCCAGACTTCGTTTATACCATCTTCTTGCTTCTAGTGCTTGGAACAAACTACCTGAGTTAGTATGCCAGGCTCCTTCTCTAGCCCTATTCAAATCCAGGCTAAAAAAACATCTCTTCAACGCTGCATTTGAATCCTGATTCCCCTTATTGTCCTGCTTATCTGTATTTCGCCATTCCCTTTAAATTATCCTAGTCCCCAGTTGTTGTTGTGTAGTCACTCTTGATTAGATTGTAAGCTCTGATGAATAGGGACTCACTTGTACATGTACAGCGCTGCATACGCCTTGTAGAGCTATATAAATGATAAATAGTAGCAGTAGTAGTAAGAGACAATATTTGCATTATTAAAGGGGTTGATCTTATCCACAAAAGAAGTTTGATTTGTTTATAATTCATTGTTATTTTCTTCCTGTGATACTGATCTGGTCCCAAACCATTCCACGGAAAATGTGGTGTGATGCCACCAAGCCTAAGGCAGTGAAACACCTGCAGAGATAGGTGAATGCTGAAATCTCAAAATTTCTGGTTTTTGTTACAGGGGTTGGTGTTAGTCCATGACTTGATCGCTACTGACTGTTCCTGGCTTATGTCACCTGGATGAGGTTCATTTGTTGGATATTGGTCAGGATATTTTTCCTTAGTTTGGTGCAGGACTTGATAGAAGGGTGTGATAAAGCATTTATGACCACAGTGGATAGTTGGGAGGGGGGCAGCTATAGGCAGGTAGTGTTCACTGCCTGTGTCGGAGAAAGAAGGGCAGAGACCTCTCCCTTATGTAGGGGAGAGATAAGGGGAGCAGAGAGCTGCAGCTTCATGCATGTGGGCATCACCACCACATGCAGCATAAGTCCTAAAGAAGGCTCCCGCATTCTGGAAATTGGCCTCAGCCTGGCGCTACTGTAGGCTGGGATAAAGGGGGAGGTTATGAATAATTCATTGACCGTGAAGGACTTGGGGCTAGGACGCCACCATCTAGCCCAGTGAGAGGTTACCTCTCTGATTTAAGTAAGATCGAGATGCTATATTGTTAAATTGCTATGGTTAGCTGTGGTCATATCTTTGCCAAAGCACCTGAAAATGTTATAGTGATTTGTACTGGCATAAATCTGTGTGAACGGAGGATGATGGTGTGAGTGCTATTTCTAATTTAAGAACGCTTGCTCTGTATTTGGTGAGGGGCTGACTGTGTTTTGCATGTTTGACTGAGGTGAGGTGTTCAGCCAGTGTTTGCTTTCTGTTTAGGGATCTGCGCCAATCCTGCTTGTTCAACTATCCCATTAGAAGGTTTTTTGGGTTTTTTAGTGCCATCAAGTCAGTGCTGACTCCTGGCAACCCAGCTACCTCTGGGTTTTCTTGGCAATGTATCACTGGAAGTAGCTTTTCTGTAACCCTACTGCTTGTACAAACGGTGTTGAAATACTTACAAAAGTATTGTTGGAACAAAAAGAAGCTCATGAAGGTCTCCACTGGAGTTCACCGGGGTAGGAGTGGTAGAGGGGCAGCACAGTAATCATTCCACTGGAGTTCACCGGGGTAGGGGTGGTAGAGGGGCAGCACAGTAATCATTCACACAGGGCAGCATAAAAGTTAACACCGGCCCTGTTCTAGAACCAGGCCCAACAACACGCAAATTTGAATATACAATTTAATAACACCTGCTCTAAACGAAGTGTAATGTGTATGTGTACTCTATGCATTGTCACACCACCACCACTCGCCTCTAGCTAAGAGGGGCGTGTATTTTTTAGAGGAACTTTCTGCTGGCTGTATGTGTGCATCAAACAGAAAGCTGTAGTCGGGCTTCAAGGGGTAAGGCAAATGACAGAAATTTATTTTATACACACAAAGGTTCATTCATACCACGTACAGGATATTTGCTCAGGGACTCTGTGAAGCAGAGCACTCTCCAAAAACAAACACAAATCCAAAAATGTCTGTTTAAAGGTTCTCCATAGTGCAGGATACACAGTCTTTAACAGCAAGGATAATTCCCTTTTTAGCCTTGCTGGGTAAAGCACAAAACAAAATCACATTCACTGTCCGTGATAGTATAGCTTCTCTCAGCTTCAAAAGCTTCAAGCAAGAAATATAACTCAGGGCACAAGAAAGCTTCATTATAATTAGCTACTTTCTTACCCCAGTGTCCTTGTTCCAGCAGCAGAAGATTAACAAGCTTATCCCAGTTTCCAGGCTTGCTCTTTAGTCCCTGTGACCTTTCCCTTTACCAACACGAGGGACTCATGGCCACCCAGCCTGTGGACTATGGGTTTCTTTTCCTGGCAAACTCTCTCTCAAGACTGGCTTGTTTTCTCCCTGTTCCTCAGGTTTAAAGCTTGGCACAAAGAACAGTCCATGGGAGTGTCCTCCTCATTCAGCTTCACCTCAGGCTCTCCCAGCTGCAAAGGCTCCTGCTCACAATGCTCAGCTAGCCTCTCGGGGGATCTTGGAGTCTCTCTTGTTCCTGGCTCCAAACCCTCTTGCAGATGTGCTATATGCCAATTAGCACTCTCCTCTCTTGGAAGCTCAGTTCTTCTGCTCTGTTCAGCACCGGTCAAGCTTCCCTTGCTTGCAGCTGTGCCTCGGCTCATGGCAGTCTGGCTTCCTGCTTCTCCTTCTCCTCTCTGTTCTCTTCTCTCATACTCTGGCCTAGGTTTATACTTCCAGGGCTCTAGCTTCAACCCCTCCCTACCCAGGTGATGGCAATCAGCCTGACTTCAGGCACCTGAGTGCTTGGAGCATTCACTGCCTAAGGGGTTCTGGGCTCTGTATCCTCTCCCCTTCATTCCACTAAGGGGAGCATGAAATGTGGGCCATGTGGAAGTTTCCTGATTCCTGGAGGTGTTTGTGGCTTTCCTACCCTGCCTCCGTGAAAGGGGGCCCTTTACTAGGGTGAATTCCCTGTCTCTTTGTCCTCCCTCGAACTCTGGATAGGCCTCCTTGCCACAGCATATGCTAGCATATTTTATAAAATATATGTGTATATCACAACTTCACTTCTGTTTCACTATGCCCCCAGGAAAAAGTACATGTAGATTGTGTGAAAGTAGATACTCTTTTTGAACTTCCGGTGATGCGGTGAGCCCGAGCAGTCGCACGCTGCTCGAGCTCTGGGCCCCCTTGCTCCTCCGGCGCTGCTACATGCCCTAACGAGCTCGACTTCGGGGCTCCCGCGCCCCCCCCCCCAGGCACCTTTGACTGAAGCGGAGCGCTGCCCGGCGGGACGATTTAGTGCCTTTGCGTCCCCCACCTGAAGATTCACGGAGGCGGCGTAGTTCTGTGCGGCGGGCGCTGCGGACACCGCCCTGGGGTGCCCGCCGCGTGGGGGGGTGAGTAGGCCGGGAGGCACAGCATTACCTTTTCCCGGGATCGCAGTGGGGCCCCCGCGGAAGCTGCAGCTCACCGGCTGGTGTTCAGCGCCCCTGTTTGCCTTCAGCGCGCCTCCATTTTGTGCCTCGCGTGGATGTCTGCCGGGGGGGGGGGGAGGGGAAGAAGACAGAAAACTCAAGAGGGGCTGAGATCCTTCCCTGGGCCCAGCTGTGAACTGCCCCCCCTTGTCCAGCCTGCTTTCTTTCTTCCTCTGGGGGACTTGCATGACGCTTCACGGACCTGGCTGATGTCCTCCTCTCCCCAGCCCAGGCGATAGAGACTTGTACTCCATTCTCCCAGCTGGAAGCGTGTGACTGGTGTTTTTCCGGTGGGCCATCCACGAGCGCGCCTGGCCCCCTGCCTCCAGCACTTTGAGGTCTCTGGCCGGCGCCCTGCTCCCCCCCACCCTGAAGAGCCGGTGCTATAGGCCCTGCGCCCAGCCTCGGGTGCATAGGAGCCCGACATTGGGGCATTGCCCCCCCACCGGCGGGGAGGGGCCCGGGTCTGACAGCGACCGTCGGGAGTACCATCCCCCCCCCCTTTTTGGCACTTAGGGGCCCAGGATCTGCACTTAATCCCAGCCGCACCGACACCCGGGACCCCAGCCTTCTTACCAGTGCTTAGCCAGCCGAGAAACCTGCCTTTTCTCTAGCACCTCGGGGCCCCTGATCCATATTCTATTTCCTGTGTACTGAGGCCTAGGCGGCTCTGGTGACACTTGCCACTCGGATTTGGGACTGTGCTGCGCCCTGAGGTGGTCGACGACAAGAGCCCCGTCGCCTGGCGGTGTGAAGTGGGGGACTCGAGATACGCCCCCCCCGCCCTTGGAGCAGTCTACAGCAGAGGCCTGGCGATGGCGGCAAAAGGAGGCCGCCGGGTGGAGAAGGAGAAAACCCCCTGCCGCCCAGGGGGGGGGGGAAACAATCCTCACCGCTGAAAGGGGAGGCTAAGACCACGGCAGCGACGGTGGATGAAATCTCCATAGCCGTGGCGGGGGTGCTGTCCGCTCAGTTCGCGGATCTGCGGGGCCGCATGGACCTTGTCCAAGCCTCAGTGGAGGCCTAGGCGGTCGACTACACGAGGCGGAGCACCGGATTAGAGAGGTCGGAGGAGCATGTGCTGGAGCTCCAGCGGGAGATGGCCCAGGTGAAAAAATTGCTTCAGGGGCAGGAAGCCAAACTCGACGACCTTGAAATCGGTCCCGCCGAAACAACCTGAGATTTCTCGGATTCCTGACGCCGTCGAAGATCGGAACCTGCAATCTTACATAGAAGATCTGGTGAAACAACTCCTGGCGAGTGAGCCTGAAGGTACCTCAGTACAAATAGAGAGGGCACACCGGGTTGGGCCGCGGAGGACCAGTGATACCCGACCCAGGATGACGATAGCACGGTTCTTGAGATTCCCACAGAAAGAAGCGGTCCTGCGCGCAGCGCGCAAGAAAGGAACCATTCAGAAAAGACAATGCCGGATACGTATTGTCCAGGATTATTCAGCAGCCTGGGACAGCGGCGACGAGACTATGGACCATTATGCCAGACCAATAGACAATAACATTAAATTTATAGTGCAATATCCCGCCCGATTGGTCTTCACCCATGACGGGATCCGCCGGACTTTTGACTCCGCGTCAGCAGCAACGCCCTACGTGGAGGAGATACGGCGGAGGGCCGCAAGTGCGGCCGAATCCTGATGACTGGCGGAGAGGACTATAGTTTTGATGCGCAAGTTAGCGTATCCTATCCTGTCCTGACATTAAAGTGATGGTGTTGGTAATTGGGGTGGGGGTGGAGGGTTGCATGGTTGTCTTTATTGCCCTTACATAGAGCTGTTGGTTGCCCTTTTTTGGGGGCTGGGGATGGGCGGGAGGAGGCCCGGGGGGAGGTGGTGTGTCGGTATGACCTGGGGGGGAGGGGTTCTTGTGGTGAAGTTGGGGCGCTGGAGGGGTGGGGGGGTACCACACGCATCCAGGAATTCATAGAGGAGGCGAGGAGGATGGAAGTAGAGTTAAGGGATCGGAGGGGGGAGGGGGGAGGGCGGGGGAGGGATAGTGGGGGGAAGGGCGTAGGTAAGGGGGGGAGTGGGGGAGGGGGCGTAGGGGGGGAGGGTAGGGACGGAATGTTTGTACTTTCATGAACCAGGTGAGGTAGGGACGGGTGGAGGAGTACGTTCGAGGGACGGGGGGGGAGCACCTCAGGCTGGGGGGGTGTTTTCCCTATATCTTATGTGGTACATCTTAGACACTTCTGAGCCCAGTTTAGTATTACATGCCACTTAAGATAATCTCTTGGAATGTTTGCGGTTTGGGCAGTCGATCAAGCGGGCAAAAATTCTTCAGGCCCTGGCCAGGCAGGGAGCAGACATTGCTATGCTTCAGGAAACCCACCAGACTGCCGACGAACACCGGAAGCTTTGCCGGGATTGGGTGGGACAGGTCTGGGGGGCCCCAGCCCTTGGTAAGAAGGGAGGGGTGGTGCTTTTGATGCACAAACGCGTAAGGATGGAGGTGGAGAAAGACCTTGTAGATCCAACGGTCGCTTTGTCCTGGTACAGGGAGCCCTTGAGGGGAAGCCAGAGTTCTTGGTAGTGTGTACTGTCCCAATGTACTTGATCTATCCCTATATGCACGCATTGCCTCCCAACTTGAAACATTACCGGAGCTCCCATGTTATTTTTGGGAGGGGACTTTAACGGGGTCATGGATGCTGACCTCGATACCTCTAAGGCGGGGGGAGCAACGAGAAAGATTGGCGACGGTTCGGGCAATGCGACGTCTTTGCTCTAGACTGGGGCTGGTGGATCCCTGGCGATTACTACACCCGGTCGAGCGGGACTATACACACCAGTCCCGGGCCCATGGTACAGGCGCACGTATAGACTACTGTTGGTGTCAGCTGGGCTGTTCGCCAAGGTGGGGGATGCCCAGATAGGGCCAGTGGAGATCTCTGATCATGGCATTTGTTTGGTTGGAGGTCTTCTGGAGTGGGAGTACCTCACGGGCCTTCCAATGGCGTTTTCCTTTGGAACTCTATAGAGACGCCCAATTTCGCGCATTTATCCAGCGGCGGTGGCAGGAATTCGAAGCCGATCATAGGGGCCATCAGGATGACCCCGAGTTACTCTGTGAAACGTCAAAGTTCGTACTGAGGGGGTATATAATTTGGTTCCTCGCAAGAAAACGAAGATTAAGGGCCGAAAGTATTATGGTTTTTGAGGGAGCGGTGACGAAACTGCGAAGACGCCGGGCCCATACCCCCACTGCGGGCCTTAAAAAAGCAGCTGTGGGACACTCAAATGGAATTAAACGAACTCCTGCACCAGAGGGCTAAGAAGTCCGTACTGTACTACCGTTATCAACTATATCGCTATGGGGACAAGCCCGGGAGGTTATTGGCTCGGTGCCTTCGTGGACCCCGGGGGCTCTAATTGGTGCCCGCCCTGCGAGACGAGTTAGGGATCTTGCACAGGGAAAGCCCGGCAATAGTGCGGGTGTTTCGGTCCTTCTTTCAGATCTTTATGCTTGCGGAGGCGACCTCTCCGGCGCAGATGGCGGATTATGTGAGGGGACTGGACTTGCCTCGCCTTTCCACGGAGCAGAGAGCTCAGTTGGATCAACCGATTACGGTGGCTGAGTTGCAGGGGGCAATCTCAAAATCCAGTTGCTACAAATCCCCTGGATCGATGGGCTAGGCGCCGAATTTTATAAAATTCCTCAATGAGCAGATCTCCCCTACACTGGCCGCCGTACATAATAGGAGAGCACAGCAGGGCTCTTTTCGGTGGGGGGGCTAACCATGCGCATATTGTCCTTATCCCCAAACCGGCAAAAGACCCTCTCTCTGCGGGCCTCGTATCGTCCTATTTCTTTACTGAACTTTGACCTTAAATTAATGGCTAAGATCATGGCAGATCGCTTAGCGGAGTTCTTGGGGTTGCTGGTTCACGAGTCCCAGGTTGGGTTTTGTTAAGGGGCGATATGCGGTCCGTAACCTACGCAAGATCATCGCATCCTTAGAATGGGTCCAACACAGACACCTGTCTTCCATCTTGTTTAGCTTTGACGCAGAGAAGGCCTTTGACAGGGTGGATTGGCAATACCTGCGATTCATCCTCCCTCTTTATGGCTTGGGGCAGTCGTTTTGTAACATGGTCGACGTCTGTATGCCAACCCCACCGCAGCGATATTCTGTAACGGGGTTTTATCAGAGCTTTTCCGCTGCAGAGGGGGACCCGTCAGGGATGCCCCCTCTCTCCTTTGCTCTTTGTTCTTTCTTTGGACCCCCTCTTGCGTCGTGTGTGGCGGGCCTGCCCGGACCATCGGGGTGTAAGTATAGGACCTCAGGTATTTAAGATCTCGGCCTTTGCCGACGATCTGTTGGTACACCTGCTCTCCCCCGGCGACTCCCTGCCCCTTCTGTTGCGGGAGTTTCGTGCCTTTGGGCAGTTTGCTGGGTTTAGTATCAACCGGGATAAATCTGAGGCCCTTGATGTCTCTGGACAACTTCGGGGCAGCTGGGTGGGCGAGTTTCCCCTTCGCTGGGCTGAGCACCAGTTCATCTACCTGGGGATTATATTGCACCGCATCCAGCTCACCTATATAAGACCAACTTGCGACGGATGCTGAGCAAGGTGCAAGCCCAGCTACAGGCGTGGCTGCCCCTCCCTCTCTCCCTCATGGGAAGAATTGCGGCGATTAAATTGGTCATTTTGCCGCGGATTTTATATTGGCTGCAGACCCTCCCTGTTTGGATCCTCCGTCGGGATCTTAGGCGCTTTGAGGCGGAGTTTCGGGGCTTTCTGTGGGGGGGATCGAGAGCTCGTATCTCTTATCGTAGACTAGTGGGGAGGCTCCGTGGGGGAGGCTGGGGGCTCCCAGACCTAGGCACTTATGCGCTGGCTTGTCAGGCCCGCCACTTAGGGGATTGGCTTGGGGATACCGATCTTTACACCCCTAGGGCTTTTGAGGAGGCATACGTGGTACCCCACTCCCTGAGAGCCCTTCTGCACTTAGAGGTCGGTAGATGGCCTACGCACTTAGCCGACAGTGTGTTGTTAGCCCCGGTGTGTCGGACCTGGCGGAAACTGAATGCCTATTGGGGCCATCGGTGGCAGGTGTCGAGCTGGCTACCTATCCGAGGCAATGCCAATTTTATCCCGGGCACTGAAACTGCGGCGTTTCGTCTGTGGGGGGAGAGAGGAGTGCGTACTCTGGGCAATGTGGTGGATCTGGTGGGCAAACCTAAGCCTTTCTCCCTGCTATCTCGCGAATATGAACTAGGGCCCCTACACTTTTTTGCATACATGCAAGTCGCCCACTACGTGGCTTCTCTTTCCCGGTCGGACCTCTGTGGCGACCGATCGGCCCAGATAATAGCGTTCTTTGGATTTGGCGGAGTCGAACGGCCATCTATTCGATCTTTTCATCTTCGGTTGGAACAATTTCAATCACGGCCAGATTACAGTGGCGTGGAACGGGCCTGGGGGGCGGAATTCGGCCGGGAGATTCCCCATGGCACCATTCTAGCAGCCCTTCGGAGAGTGGCGAGCCTCGTAGATGGTGCATGCTGGCGAGAAATCCAGATTAAGTGCCTAACTCGGGTCCACTTCTCTCCGAGGCGGGCACTGCGCTGCCATCTGACTGAGGATGGTAGCTGTCCACATTGTGCGGAGCCCTTAGCTACATTGTATCATATGTGGTGGGGCTGCCGACGCATACGCCCCTACTGGCATAGAATTGCCCTATTTATGGCTGACCTTATTGGACAACCTGTTCACTGGGACGCGGCCCTCATCGTCCTGGATCTTCTGGGTCTCACCTCTCCCAAGGGGAAATGGAGTCGCTGGCTGGTGCGGAAGGCATGTCTGGTGGGCAAGGGCCCAGTCCTAAGTTGGTGTGGAGGGACAGCCACCCTCCCTCTTTTTTGGGAGTGGCGGAACTCCTTCCACCAACTCATGCTCCTGGAATGTAGGACTGCGCGGGGCCATGTGAAGCGATGGTCTGCTTTCTGGTTATTGTGGGAGCCCTACATTCAAACTTTGAGTCCTCGGGCTCGTAACGTACTTTTACAGTTAGTTTGTTAATAGCCTTATTTACATGCGGAGACCTACTGAGTTTTTGGTAATGTTATATATGCTGGTTCGGCTGGGTAATGCCTTTGGGAGGAAGGGGGGGGGAAGGTGGGTACTTGGGGGGGGGTGGGGTGGGGGAGGGGGGATGGGGGGGTACTTGCTTAAAACTGTGTGACCATCTATGTATCTTGCACCCTGGGGATCAGAGTCCACCCCAGGGAGCGACCGTTTTCTGTTGTATCTTTGCTGTTTTGTTTGATGGTTCAAAAATAAAATTTTGAAAAAAAAAAAAGTAGATACTCTTTGCATGCATCTACTACTACTACTACTACTTATCATTTGTGTAGCGCTACATGGCATGCACAGTATTGTACAGACACAAGTAAGAGCCTGCTCCTGCTCATCAGACTTCCTGTCCAGTCAAGACAACACAATAACTGGGAAAAAGGATATGTCAAAGGGAATGGTAAGGAAACACATAGGAAGGAACAGGAAGTTGAGGGAATCAGTATCCAAAAGCAGTCTCAAAGAGGTGCGCTTTTAGCCTGGATTTGAATAGGGCCAGAGTGGAGCCTGATGTGCCTACTTGGGTAGTTTGTTCCAGACATAAAGAGCAACATGGTGAAAAGATTGAAGTCTGGAATTGGCAATGGAAGAGAAGGGGGGAAAGTCGGAAACCACAGGAGAAGAAGGTATCCGCAAAGGCAAACCAAACCAGAAGCGGACTACCAAGGACCAGCTTGCCTTTGCGGATACCTTCTTCTCCTGTGCCTGGTCCTTAATGGAAGAGAAGGGCACAGATAGAAGGAATCTGCCAGAGCAGTGAAGTTCCAAAAGAGGGGTATGAGGAGAGATAAGCAGCAGCTGAATGAAGGCACTTGTTGGTCAGTAGTGGAAGTTTAAATGGGATGCAGAAACTGATAGGGAGCTAATGAAGTGACTTGAGAAGAAGGGTGACATGAGCATAGTGACACTGGTGGAAGATTAATTGTGCAGCTGAGTTTTGAACAGATCGAAGAGGGGAGAGATGATTCAGAGGAAGACCAGCAATGAGGAAGTTTCAATAATCTAGACAGGAGGTGATTAAAGAATGGATAAGTGTCTTAGTATTGTGTTCAGAAAGGACGGGATGAATTTTGATGATGTTATAGAGAAAGAAACGACAGCTTTTAGCTATCTGTTGGTTGTGTGTGGAGAAGGAGAGGGAAAAGTCAAAGATGACCCCAAGGTTACAAGTCAAGGAAACGGGGAGGAATAGAGTGTTATGCACAGAAACAGAGAAAGGAGGAAGGGAGGAAGTCAGTTTAGGGGGTAAGATAAGAAGCTCGGTTTTGTGCATGTTCAATTTCAGATGGCAGCAAGACATCCAAGCATCAATGTCAGATAAGCAGGCAGAGATCCGGGCCTGGATTCCTGGAGATATTTCAGATGTAGAGAGGTACATATGAGAGTCATCAGCGTAGAAATGGTACTGAAAACCTCGAGAAGAGATGAGTGCACCAAAGGACTAAATGTAGAAAGGGAAAAGGAGTGTCCCAAGACAGATCCCTGGGGTACACTAACTGGGAGCAGGATAGCAGTAGAGGATCCACAGAACATACACTAAAAGCTTGGTGGAAGAGATAAGAAAAAAAACAGGACAGGACAGAGCCCCTAAATCCACATGAGGACAGAGTATTGAGGAGAAGGTAGTGGTCGACAATGTCAAAAGCAGCAGATAGGTTAAGGAGGGTAAGGATCAAGTAAAGGCCCTTGGATTTGGCAAGAAAGAAGTGATTGGAGACTTTGGCAAGAGCTGTTTCAGTAGAATGTAAAGGGCAAAAGCCAGATTGCAAAGGATCCAGAAGGGCTTGAGAGGAGAAAAAGTCATGTAAGGGCAGTGACCTGCATATTCAAGTAGTTTAAAAATAAAGGGGAGGAGGGAGGTTGGTTGATAATTAGAGGGACAGGTGGGGTCTAGTGAGGTCTTCTTGAGGAGAAGTATAAGCACATCATGCTTGAAGGCTGAAGGAACAGTTGCAATGAAAAGCAATAGGTTTAGGATATAACAGATGGAAGGGATAATAATGGAGGAGACAGCTCAGTAAATGTGTGGGAATTGGGTCAGAGGGCAGATAGTAAGTTTGGAAGAACAGAGCAGATGTGTGGTTTCTTCCTCAGTGATCTTAGAAAAGGAAGAAAGGGTGACAGAGGTTGAAGGAAGGAATTTGGAGTGTAAAGGGAAAAGGGGGAGGGAGTTGACCCCAGGAGAACTCAAAAGTAATCATGTGGACTTTGTCATTGAAATAGTCAGCCAAAGTCTGGGCAGAAAGGGAAGGAGGGGTAAGAAGTGGAGAAACTTTAAGGAGAGAATTGAGAGTTGTAAAGAGACACTGAGAGTCAGAAGCAAGAGAGCTACTAAGCTGGACATAGTAGTCTTGTTTGGTGAGTAATATAGCTGACTAGAAAGAGACTAGCATGAATTTGAAATGTAGGAATCTGCAAGGATGCAGGATTTGAGCCCAATGCGCTTAGCTGAGCAGAAACAGAAATGTAGGTAGCAGGTTTTAGAGGACAATGAGGGCTGAGGTACAGTATACCTCACAGGATGTGGAATGGGAGAAGCAAGAGCATCCAGGGCAGAGGAGAGAACAGTTTTGTAGGAAAATACTGCCTTTTCAACAGACTTAGATGACGTAGTAGAGAAAAAAGGTGATGAGATAGCAGTGCAGAGAGATGATGGATTGATAGCATAAAGATTCCTAAAGATGTTGGAGGAGACTAGGAAAGACTGAGGTTGGGGGTAATGAAGAGTGAAGCTTAACAGGTGATGGTCAGATAAGGGAAGAACTCAGGTGCAGAGGTTTGAGGGCAAGCAGTTAGAAAAATGACAAGGTCGAGGCAGTGGCTTTGCTGATGAGTAGGGGCAATAGAGCACAGCAGAAGGTTGAATGAGGAGGTAAGGGAAAGGAGCTTTAAGGCATGAGGGTATGAATAAACAGGTAGATAAAGGTGAGCCAATTGTTATAATGTAACTGGAATTTCAGAAGGCCTTTGATAAAGTCCCTCATGAGAGACTCTTGGGGAAATTAAAAGACAATGCACTATTGTGAATTAGGAACTGGTTAAGAGGTAAAAAACAGAGAGTAGGGCTAATGGACAATTACCTCAATGGAGAAAGATGAATAGTAGAGTACCCCAGAGATCTGTGCTGGGCCTGCTGCTTTTTAACATATTTATAAATGGCCTGGATATGGGAATAATGAGTGAGGTGATCAAATTTGCAGATGACACAAAATTATTCAAAGTTGTTAAATCATAAGAGGATTGTGAAAAATTGCAAGAGGACCTTGAAAAATTGGGAGATGAGGCATCCAAATTGCAGATGAAATTTAATGTGGACAACAGCAAAGTTATGCACTTAGGCAAAAACAACCCAAACTACGGTTGCACAATGCAAGGTTCCACATTACGAATCACCACACAGGAAAAGGATCTGAGCATCATCATGGATAATACATTAAAAATGTCTTCCCAAGAGGCCAAGACGGAAAATAGAATGTTAGGAATTATAAGAAAATGAATGGAAATTAAAACAATTCTGGTCGCCATATCTTAAAAAGAATATAGCAGAATTGGAAAAGGTACAGAGAAAAGCACCCCTACAAGGAAAGGCTTAAAAGGTTAGGCTCTTCAACTTGGAAAAGAGACGGCTGAGGGGAGATATGATAGAGGTCTATAAAATAATGAAGAGAGGGCAATGGGTAAATGTAAATCAATTGTTTACTCCTTTAAAAAGTAGAAAGACTAGGGAACATACAATGAAACTACAATGTAGCACATTTAAGACTAACCAGAGAAAATATTTATATCTGCAGAAAACTTAAGACTAGCATAGATAACAAAACAGAGCAAACCAGAATGCAAGACAAAGACTTTGAAAGAAGTTGCTCGCAGCAAACAGAGATCCACCTAGGGGGTTATTCTGAGACATGAATAGCGGAGATGGAAGTTGGGACATCCATCCCCGCTATTCGTGCCAGCAGGAGCGTCCAACTATCTTCCCCGCCGGTTGTGAGAGGAAGTTAATCGAGGGCGGGGAAGAGGCAGCCCGGGGGCAGAGAGTGGGTGGGCAGTGGGCAGTCGCTGGCCCTGGACGTAAAGGGCCGATTCTAATGTGGACCCTCTACGTCCAGGGCTGGCAAAATGGCGGGGGAATTTATTTCACCTCCAGGGTGGAATAACTTCACTGGACTTTTTTTTTTGTTAACTCCAGGGCGCGGAAGGGACTGGAGGGGGCAGATCAGGAATCGGGCTGCAGGGAATAAACCTTTTTCTGTAATGGCTGGCTTCACGGCTTTTAAATGGAGCCATGGTGCCTTGGCTACATGGTGCCACGGCTCCATTAAAAAGCCTGACTGAGCTATCCGGGTAGTCCCAGCCTGCACTTCCAGGTCTGATCACGATTCTGATCCCGTGGGGCTAGATGTGCCCCGCGGGATCAGAATCGCACTCCCCTTTGTACATCCGGCTCAGATAGAAAAACTCCCTAAAATCAGGTGTATATCCAATCATACTCGCTTATAAAAGCAATAAATTTCATAAAATGAATCTCCATACAGCATGTATAGAAAAAACTGCAGCACTTTGTTTTAGCATTTGGTTTTAACACAACAATCCAAAAAGGCACAGTACAACACTTATCTGTTTAAAGCCTCTCTGTTTAGAACCCCAACGCCACTGAAGACGCCTTTATGACATTTCGCAACTGCTTCATCAGGGGGAGGTGAGCCTGCAAACCCAAAATCAGCATATCTCATGTGGGCCGCCCATCACCCACCCATCAGGCCATGAGGCTAGGGGCCCTACACCCTGGGCCAGGCACCTGGTTACCTGTGGCCGCCAGGGACCTCGGCCCTGCGGCCTGGAGAATTTATTTGTTGATATCTTGTACCTGCTATATTGAATGGTTTTCTATCCATTTCAGGTTTTTGGTAAGGCAGAATAATTTGAAATAAATAAAATGAAATACATAACACTTCCTGTATGGAGATGGAGAACTGGACCACCAGGAACTGCGAGGCAGTCTTCCTGATGCCTTATTAGGCCCTCAACGAGGTAATGCTGTTTCTTCTTAGCTGGCTAAGCTTAAACACATACTAAGGCTGCAGTACAGAAGTTTGAAGATAAGGTGACGAGGAAGGGGCTCAGAGGAATTGGTAGGCTGAAGGAGCAGCCTGAAGTACCTTTTTTCTCAGTGAGGTGAATGGTACCAAATAAGTGCATCACATCTCCATCCCTGAGAGATCCAGAGCTGAGGTGTCAAGGACTAGCTACCCTAATGCATCCCAAATACCAAATCCAGGAGTCATTTCATGTGGCCCCTAGATAGTGATCCAAAGGAGGTGGCTCCCATCTTTACAGAGTTTGTAAAATGCATCTAGCAGCTCATGGAACAGTTTCCTTGCGCATTTGAGTTCAAAGAGCACTTACTGCTTGAGATCATTGACAACGTTTTCTCCTGCCAGGCAGGCAGGAGATCTTTTGGGGAGGGGGTTAAGGGGAGCTAGAACTGGATATGGGCTGATCGGGGGGGGGGGGAACTAGTAATGGGCTGATCAGGAGGGCTAGGACTATAAATAGGCTGGAACTGGAAATGGGCTGATTGGGGGGCTACGACTGGAAATGGGCTGATCAGGTGGGCTAGGACTGGTAATGGGCTGATCATGGGGGGGTTAGAAATGGTAATGGGCTTATGGGGGCTAGCACTGGAAATGAGCTGATGGGGGAGCTAGGTCTGGAATGGGTGGATGGGGGGCTAGGACTGGAAATGGGCTGATGGGGGGGGGGGAGAGAGCTGCTGGCCCTGGAAGAAGACTGGAGGCTAGGACTCAAAAGGGCTGATGCGGGGGGATGGGAAAATGGGACTGGAAGGGAGCGGATGTTGGGAGGTGCTAGAACTAGAAGGAGTTCCTCAGTTTTTGCATAATTGTCTTTGAGCAGAGCACACTGATTGTACCTGCTTAAGGTACAAAAGGTTGGGCACCTCTCGAGTCTTTTCAACTACGTTGCAAAGACATCTGGAGGAGTTTGAGGTGCCCAGCCAAGGATTTACAAGATAAGAGGAGAAAACTAAGGGGTATGTTTACTAAAACCCCGCTAATGTGCGGGCCGCGCTAGTGTGCGGGTGCCATATAAGGAGCGGGTCTTTCTTGCTGAAAAAGAAAATCCGGAATTTACATATGCGCTAAGGTGCGTGGCGCCCATGTGCGCCCCGCACATTAGCGCATGAGATAGCTGCGCGGGAGGCATAAGTGGTGCGCTGATGTGCAAGCAAATGAGCAGAGCCACAGCACAATGGTTAAGGCACTTACCAATGGTGCAGGGATCAGGGGTTCAATCCCCCACAGTGCCCAATGAACAAGGCTGGCTGAGGCATATAAATAATGGGTGGCATAAGGCGGCATGCTAAAGTTTTAGGAGGCATTTTAATATTGGGCGGCATAAGTGGCGCGCTGATGTGCAAACAGAAAAGCAGAGCCACAGCACAATGGTTAAGACACTGACCAATGGTGTAGGGATCAGGGGTTCAATCCCCCACAGTGCTCAATGAAGACAGCTGGCTGAGGTGTTACTTTAGGAGCCAGTCCAATATTAGGCGGCTCGCTGACAGGCATTAGACAGAGTGCTATTGATTTAGGAGGCTTTTTAATAATGGGCGGCATAAGGCAGCACGCTGATGTACAAGCACAGGAACAGAGCCACAGCACAATGGTTAAGACACTGACCTAATGGTGCAGGGATCAGGGGTTCAATCCCCCAAAGTGCCTAATGAACAAGGCTGGCTGAGGCATTATGTATTATGGGGAAGATTGCTTTAGGAGGCATTTTATTTTTATTTTAATTATCACTACTAGCAAACGCACTCTCAAAGCGTGTTAACATAAGGCGCCCCATAAGGCACATTTTAAAGTGCACTGTCCGCCAAGGCACCCTAGAATGTTGCTTATAGGGCGCTTTATAGGGTGCCGTATGAGGTACCGCAAGGTCAGAGTGCTGGTTTTGATGGCAGCACTGTGCAGTTTAAGGAATGAAAAGCATAAGTAGGTGCGCTGACATGCAAGGAGGAGCAGCAGTGGAGCACAATGGTTAAGGCACTGACCCCTAATACAGGGGTCATAAGTTTGCTCCCCAGTGTGTCTAAAACGTATGGCTGGCTGAGGCATCAGCTTTGCAATGTACATTTTGTTTCCTGCAGCACTTTATTTTTATTTTATAAATTGCTGCCAGCAAACACACCCTCACGTGCCTTAATTGAAGGTGCCATATAAGGCACCCTATAAGGCATTCCATAGGGCACATTATAAAGTGCACTGTCCGCCACAGCACCCTAAAATGTCCCCTATAGGGCACCCTATAAGTTGCATCACAGGATAATGTATAGTGCACCTTACATGGACGGGAACCATAAGGTGCCCTATAGGGCGCCCTATAAAGCGCCCTCAGAGGCACCTTATGGGTACAGTACGCTGAGGGTGTTTTTGCTGGCAGCAAAAATGTACATTAAAAAGAGATAATGCTTTGGGCAGCCCTATCAAATAACCCCACTGTGGGTTTGAATCCAAGACCTCAGGCTTCACAGGCAGTGAAGTAATCATTGGGCTACAGGCTACAGCTCTATAGCTACTAGCAAGCCCCAGGCTGGCTGCAGAGAGCCTGCACGTCACCACACAGATAGTCTGTTGTGGTCACCAGGATAGGGTTAGCACACCCATAGCCATGATGCACTGCACATGCAAATCAGCTATCCACAGATAAACACAAGATGGGGAATGCACCCGCACAGCACCTCGGCCTGGTAGAGGGAAGTGACCATGTGCACCCCCACCGCACCTCGGCCTGGTAGGGGGTACTGACCGTGTGTTTTACTGGCACAGAGTAGCTACACACCGTCACATTGTGCGGGTACTGTGCTCACCCTGAGGGTGCAGTGAGGCACCCAGCACCAGGTCCACAGCACCTTCCATGGCTGAATGAGGCCATGCCAGAGATACAAAGCAGTGTTAAACTGTGAGATAGGTGGTTTCTGCAGAATACACCTTGGATATCTCTGTCTGTCTCAGTCAGGTGTAGCCCCCATGGACCCTCAGGTGGGCCATGCACCACCACGGGCAGCAATAGAAGGGACCATCAACCCCAGTCCTGCTGGGGAGCAGACACCCCCACAGGGCAGTCAATGCAGCTCTGTATACATCCATAACACAATAGCAGACAGACTTTAGCTATGGATATGCTAAGCTGCACCCCACCACCACCTGATATGGTCCTGCATCAAGCCACCCCATCAAGACACATACCAGCTGCAAACAGTCTGCTCACTAGTCCATGTTCCTGGTAGAAATGCATGCACAACAAGCAGATAAATCAGTGACTGGGCCCCCAAAAGAAATCCCATAAATATCACATGAGAGAAATACTATATAGCACTATGGTGGTGCCTAGCCATGCTGTGGTCACTGCACAGTCAGGGTGAGAGTGATCTCCCAGCAGGACATACTGAGGTCACCATGTTTGTGTAGGTGGTGGCCAGGCACTAAAATGTCCCAGTCAGTGCCCTATGCCCTATGCCCTGTGCAGATGCACCCTGGCCAGGCCACCCTGTCCGGCCTATACCCATGGTACCTTGCTCCTCATTATGCACATTGGCAGGCCAATACTGGCAACAGTGCTGGCAGTGTGGGCTGTGGAAGGTGTTTGCAGCCACCACACACTGTCTAGACCAGGGGTGGGCACCTCCGGTCCTGGAGGGCCGCAGACCAGTCAGGTTTTCGGGATATCCCTAATGAACATGCATGAGATATATATGCATTAGAGATATCCTGCCAACCTGACTGGTTTGTGGCCATCCAGGGCTGGATTTGGAGACCCCTGCCTTACACCTCTGTCATTTAAGATCGTGAGTAGGCAAGGTACAGATGTCCCAGACATCGAAAGGGTATATAGAATGTGTCACATTCCTCCTCAATTCTCACCACCACCAAAAAGTTGTCTAATAGTGCCCTTCTATTTTATTACCATTTTCCCTTGTCTATATGTTTAATATATGTTTCATATATTGTAATATTTTATATATAATATATTTTTAATACATAGTTTACATTTCTATAGATGTTTTGACGTATGTACACATTTTTACTTCATTTTATACATTATATACATTATATATCACATTTTTATTTTTTATTATATATGATTGTCACATATTTATTGTATGTTATATATTATGTGGTTTATATTATGTGATATATGTCATATATTATATATTTTATTTTATTTCGTATATCATACGTTATATATTATATTGTATATTTATTTTTATTCATTTATTTCTATATTTTTATATTTTTATTTTTATTTTTATTATTTTTTATACTTTGCTTTTATTATTTGCATTCATGTGTGCATCTTATTCAATGGTTCATCTTAACATGTGATTACATAGTTGTTCTTTTTTATAGTTATTATATAGTGCTACGACCCAACTGTCTTTAAGAGACAAGCTTGTCACACACGGCTCTATCCATACATAGTGCCTTCTCCAAAGTGTCCTTGAGACATTCTACCTTATACAACGTTGGTATGTTACTACATTACCATTAGTACATTTTAATTTATTTATTCACATTGTTTGATTTATTTAATAATTATTATCTATTTGTTATACTTTTTTTCATCATTTTTTTCATCATTTTTTATTTATTTGTTATCATCTTTATGGTTTATTTATTATCTATTCATTATCAATTGACACATATTTATATTTATATTTATATAGTATTTATTTGTTTAATTATGCGATTATTGCTTTTCTCTTTTTCATACTTCTAGTCCTCGGTCTCGGCCCTTGTTTGTCTACAATGTATTTTTAATATATTTTTAATATAACTTTAATATAATTTTAATACATTTTTAATATTTTTAATATTTCTAATGTTTTCCATTTTTAACCTTTAGCAATTTATTTGGTTCTCTGGTTTGTTCTTTTGTTTTACATGTAATTTATACATATAACATACGTGTGGATATAAGTGTTTCAAATTTTTCCTTTTATTGTTTTTAAATGATTATTCTTTTATTTGTGTTGTATAAAAATATTCTTTTGAGACTATCATTTATCTTGTATGTGATACATTGATTGCTAAAATTTTTTTATTCTAACATTGTTTGTTTAACCCCATGGTAGCTGTATGTCCCCCGAAGAAGGCGCAAGCCGAAACGCGTAGGGACCATCTTCAATAAAGCAGTCTGTTCCAAACCTACTCTATTCTCTTGCTCTTTTTGTTCTCCTGTGTACCTGCAAGAGTTACGCTCCTCCTTCCGATCCTGCCTCTCCAGGAGGCATTGGCCAATGGGGCCTGTGGGTGTGGGTGTGGGTGTGTCTGCCCCTGTTGGCTGCTGCTTTACGGCAGAGGTTCCCAACTCCAGTCCTGGTGTGCCAAACACTGTTCGGGTATTCATGCTGTCCCTCATGAATATGCATGAGCTACATCTGCATACCATGGGGGTGGTGCATAGATATGAAGCACAGGCATCTTTATTAGAGGCAGCATGGAACCTGAATGGTGTGTGGCCCTCCAGGACTGCAATTGGGAGACTCTGCTCTAGGTAATGCGCCTGTTTATGGTGTCTGTGCTCGGTGGGGTAAAATATAGGCGTGTTAACCATGCATATGTTCTCAGCAATAAAGGTCTGTCCTTACTATCACGGTTTAGTTGTGGGAAAAATATGTGGACTGGATTGGCAGTAGCCCCAGCTGGGCTTTGAACCTGTGACCTTCTATTCTTGCACATACTGTCTGTGTGCACTGCACCACCGTGTTGCCACCGAAAGGTTGCATTCCCTGGGGAGCCCATGACTGTACATCCGACAGAGCCTGTCTGTTGCAGTGGACGGTGCCAGCATGCACATGGCTAGGCCACTGTCTGCTGTGGCTAGCAGCCAATGCCCCCTCCACCACCTGTACCCTTCTGCCCACATGCTGACATGTCCTCATCTTGGAAAAAGCATATGACCTGATTGAGTTGTGGCACTCCAGGACTGCATTTGGGGGACTCGGCTGTAGGTAATGCCCATTGTTATGGTATGTGTGCGGTGTAGGGTAAAATATAGGTTTTTGAACCATGCTTATGTTCTCTGCAATAAAGGAGTGTCTTTACTATCTCTGTTAAGTGGTGGTAAAATGTGGGGATTGGGTTGGCAGAAGCCCAAGCTGGGATTTGAACTTGTGACCCTCTGGTTCTACAAGCACTGGCTGTGTCTGCTGCACCACTCTGTGACCACAGAAACAGTGTAGTTCCTGGAGATAGGAAACCTGGCCGGATGAGTTAGAAACCCTGCTCTGCACAATTTGACTGTGGGCTCATTCACCTTGTATGGTGACAAAAGGGCAAATAAACCTAAAAAATGACCTCGAAAAAATGGGAAAAAAACATAACCAAGCTGGCCAATAGTGATATCAATGGGCAACATTAAAAAACAATCCCAGGAAAGCTCCAAACAAAAGAAATGATTTTTGGAAGGGTCTACGGAGCGTAGACCCTTACAAAAATCATTTCTTTTTTCTGGAGCTTTCCTGGGAGTGTTTTTTAATGTTGCCCATTGATATCACTATTGGCCAGCTGGATTATACTTTTGTAGAATTTTGTCGTGGTCATTTACATGCTTTATTTGCTATTTTGTTCTGTGCACATGTATCACACTGCTCACGTTTTTCGGGTTTCCCTGGTTTTGCTGTACATTGCTGACGGAAATGGTTTCTCTTCCCTTTAAATCGGCTCTAACGCGAGGTTTTCACTCGCGGTATTTTTTAGATGGAATTTCAGCCCCGCTCCTGTGCGGGGAGCCTCTCCCCTCCCACTCACCACCCATTGACCCCGTCCCCCCGCCCCTCGGGAGCCTTCCTCCGCCCTTGGATTGCCTTTCCACGCCTCTATCGCACTTCAGCGCGCCGCGCACTTGTGCGGGCCCGTTAGTGCAGCACGCACGTGTGTGGGGCCCAAAAATGCACTATTATCATGCGTTAAGGTTCCTTAGCGCACGCTCAAGTGCGCCCCGCACAATTGCGCGGTTTAGTAAACATACCCCTAAGTAGTTGTTTCATGTCTCAGGACTTTAAATATTGATTCTTTGGAAATGTGATTGATTTGACCCCTTTGCGTTTCTTTTTTGTTGGGGGTTTTTCAGAATTTTGCATATTAAATACTTGATTTTGGTGGGTCAACAATAACATGCCTTATTCCACAGTATCTTTGGTGTTCACTTGTCTTTGAGTATGTGTTTGCATTTTAGGCATGGGGCTGATATTCCGTGGCAGCAGACAGCACATTTCGTAAAGTGGCTGGCTATCACTGCTTTAAGATAGACCCAGATATTCAATGCTGGAGTCATCTCCGTCCACTAGCATTGAATATCCAGGTTAGCCAGATAGAGGATTAGCTATCCGACCAGCGGCAATATTCGGCTGATAACTGGACAGCTAAACTAGCTAAAGTTAAGCTAGCTCTTTTTTTCCTAACTTTAGCCAGTTTAAGTTAAACAGCAAGTGGCTGCATATCGCCACTGTACAGTTAACTCGGATGCTACCCTTAGTCTGCCCCAGGAACATCCCAAAGCTAACCGTTTAGCATCCGGCAAATCAGTGGCGCTGATACCATTGAATATCCCAGTAAGCGGCAGCGAGCGGCAGTGCCGTTTGTGCTTCTGCCGTTCATGCTCTGATTCCAATTCCTGTTAAAAGATGTGGGATCGGAAGCGTGTGGAAGCGCGAACACTATCACAGCCTGGCGTCACAGTGCCTTTTTAACAGTATTGCCACCACTGCACATCATAGAGAGTAGTGTCGACAGCACTAAGGGTGCCTTTTGACCATTAGTGCTCTAGGCAACCGCATAGTTCGCCTAATGGTCGCACCATCCCTATAAATTATAAACTGTCATAATTTCATGCAGTCTTTATAAATGTAGGCTTGAGCATTTCCACCAGCTCTAGGGCTGGTGTGAGTGATCAAGCCTTAAATTAAGGTGCATTTTCAGCCACCTACGCTTGTATTTTATAAAGAAAAGTAGGCATTTTATAAAGGAATAGGCTTTAACTAGGCATATTTCGACTGCCTTAAACTAAGCATCCAGTTATTAAAATGACCCTCTAAGTGGTTAATGCATTTTAGTAACTAGAGCCCTTAGAATGTGAGTCCTCTGAGGCATGGAAATACCTCCAGTTCCTGAATGTAACTCACCTTGAGTTACTACTGAAAAGATGTTACCTACATAAAAACCAAAACACAAGAAAACAAAACAAAAAAATCCTTTGTGCTTTATGGATGCTCTTGATTTTTCTCATACTTTGCTTCTTTGTTTTTACTGTGAAAGGCGCGTTGGGGTACTATGGAGCGGGTTAGGGGAGGAAAGTGGGCATGGTGAGCACAGCACAGTTAGTGCAAGGTACACACTGAGCACTAACTATGACCCTTGCAATTGGCATGGGTTCACCTAATGCCACCTCAGTAGGTAGAGCTAGGTGCACCTGTGCTATTTATCTGCTGATTCAGGGTACAGCGCTCCACATTAACGCCGGGAATATGCTTTCCATCCCCCTGGGAGTTAACATGGTTTTGGAGCTCTTGGCACCTTAGTGCCCTTTAGTAGAAGACCTCCTCAGTTTTTAGAAATGCAGCACAATCTAGCAGCACATGTTATGCATCTAAAGCACTATGCTCATCTGATTCAACAAGGGCATTGGGGCTTCCAGAATAAATGGCAAGTGGTTAGTTGAACATGTTGGATGGCCTAATGAAAGCATAGCAAACCACCTGACCAGATGTGTCTAGCAGACTATGATAGAGCAAACTACTAGCTGGATCTATCTGGAAAGCTGCAAGTGATGCAATAACTAGAAGTCCTAATAGAAAGGCAGGTTGGTCTGGAAGACTATGCAGTTATTTGATCAGGTGTTTAGGATAGATTTGTACTAGCAGCTGGATCTATTTGGCAGACTGTAAATACAAAAGTAACTTAACAATGTAGTGGAAACACGGGCATAGTCTCATAGTTGAAGTAGTAGAGATGAGGACTGTATCTGAATTCAAGAAAGCATGGGAAAAAACACAAGATCTCTAAAGGAAAAAAAGGGGACTGCAGTAGTTGGTATGGAAGGGCAGACTGGATAGACAGTATGGTCTTTATCTGTCATCATGTCCTATGTTTCTATAATCAGGTCTGTCTAGCAGTCTACTCAGGAGACCCAATAATAATACAGTAAATAATATTTTGTTTTTTTAGCCTACCTTGTCAGGTAATTCTCAGGGTGGCTTAAAACATTATAAAAAAATTCAAGTACAAGAAGTTCTTTTTTCAAAAACCTTACAATCTAAGTGGATACCTGAAGGAATAAAGGAGGTGCACAGAATCATTTTACAAACTTTTCCACTCTTAAAACAAGTTTTATAAAATTACCCCAGGAGTTATGCACACAGGTCTGAAAATGCAATACTTTTATGTAATCTGAGTGTAGGCATGTTCTGGGGCAGAGGCATAATTTACGCATGTATTTTATAAAATGCACTGCTTCAGTCTGGCCACAATTTCTGCCAATTTATTCCTAGTATCTTTCAAAGACACATAACATGCCTACGTGGTCTTATAAAATAGGATAAAATTGGTGGCTTCTCAACTTCCCAACCTAGGCTCCCAGTTATAAAATTCCCCTCAAAGTGACTTGACTAAGGTCTCAAAGATTGAGGAGGTGGGATTTGAGTCTGGTTTCCTTAGTTCTCAGCTCATTGCACAAATTATAAGAGCATCATACACTGCAGATATAAACAGATCTGAAACTAGACCTAGGAAAGACAATTGGGAGGTAATTTTAAGAATCATTCCCCACATATAAAGCAAATTTTACAGATGAGAGATGGCTGTTATAAAATTGTGTGGGTATATCCACACATACAGATACACATGCCGACAAAAGTATGCATATTTTTATGTAAACTGTGAGTATACAGTGTTCCTGGGGCACAGTTAAAAGATACATAAGTGCTTTCTAAAATATTTGCTTATTGCCACAGAGTACGCTCAGAACGTTGCACCTAACTCAGAGCAGGTTCCGCTTTGTGCACAAGCATTTGTGCATTGCTAGGAATCATTCTATAAGCCTATTTTGTGAAGGAATATGCAAGCAAATGTTGCCTGCAAAAAATAGGCACCTTGGGCCCGATATTCAGTGGAGGAGGCTAGCACGATTACAGCACCTAGCCATCCCCACTGAACACAAAACCTGGATATTCAATCAGGGGCGGTCCAAGGCCGATGCGGGTCCATGTGCAGAGATTCATTGCGGGGCCTCATTTGCATACCTACTGGACTCATTTGCATAAATTTAATTTATTTTATTTTAAAATGTATATGTTGCCCATCTAAAATTTTAGGCGGTTTTCAAAGGAGCCCTTCACAAGCCTCTTTTATCCTGGTAATGACTTAGGGGCATGTTTACTAAATATTAATAAGTATCACTGTGCCAATAAAAATAAATGGGTGTTCCTGCACTTAGCGCACATTAACATTTGTGAATGCGCATTAACTTTTAGTAAATATTTCTCTTAATGAGTGTCCGAATCCCATTTGAATGGGCAGTGAGGATAAAGAAAGACTACCAGATTTCTACATTACTATACTCCAGTGCCAACTGCCTGGCACATTAAAGTACTATAAACCCTGCCCATTTAGAACCTATCCACAAAAAACAACCTTATCACAGTGAAAAAATTAAATACTCACAAACATTCGCCAATTTAGTCCCCAAAGTAATTTTTAAATTTTTGTCGGAGCGTACCGAGGGAGGAATGAACTGTATATCATCCACACCAGACGGTGCACTTCTTATATTCATATAAGGTTCACCACCAACACAAATATGTTAAACACTCCACTTATCTGAAAATATGATGCAGTTGAAAATTGTAGATAAGTACGACATGCATGTTTCGGGACTGATTCCCTGTCTCAAGTGCCCATTTGATCCGTACTAATAACAACTGTCAAAAAACGCCAGATTAGATTATGGCCATCTTTATAAGGACTCAAAAATCATGAGATTGGCTGATTTGCTATCAGTCAAAGGAGAACCTCCAGTGAAAGAAAGGGAACACCCCACTCACAGGGGAATCCCTAGTTTCATTGGCCTAAACAGACAGATACAAAAAGGAGGAAGTAAAATAAGTAAGGGAATTTCCAATTCAAAAGAGACTAGCCCAGTCAATCTCCTGATTTAACCCATGAGGTTGGATGGTATTTAAAATAAATACCCAGCATTGTTCAAGCCACTAGAGCAGGTAGATCCTATCTCCCCCACAGGGATTATGAGGTACCTGATCAACAATCGTCCAGCTGAGATCTTCAAAAGTATGGTGGTGAGCCAAGCAGTGTTCCACGACAGGCGCTGACTGAACACCCTGACGGATGCGAGATGCATGCTCACCAAGCCGTAGTTTGATAGGCCGAGTTGTCCTTCCAATATATAACAGCTTACATGGGCATTGTAAAATGTAAACCACAAAGGAAGAAAGACAACTCGTAGACCACCTGCGTGTATGAGAGTAAGTTGTAGTCGGGTGCCCCTTATTCAAGGGGTTCAAATTTGAGTGACTTTTTGGTTAAATCTACCCCGCCGGTAGACAGACCGCCTATTCCACCACAGGGTTCTGGGGGACATGAGCCTTTGCATTAATTGTAATTATTGTTTGCAGACTTTATCGGGATTAGTTTGGAAGCACCCAACTTTTGAATATATGGTATGCTTGGTTCTAGCTGTCTCTCTTTATGATGTGAATTTTTTTGAGATTTCTCTTAGCTATATTCGTAGAAGTTATATGCTTCTTTTTTGAAATTATGTGAATTGTAATTCTCTTTTCTTAATGTTTAGTTTTGTAATCATGAATATTTCAATAAGCATTATATGTCAAAAAAGCAATGTACGTTTACCAGAGCTGACAAATTCCAGTTAATAAATTCAAACTAAAAAAGTATTTTTCTACCTTTTGTTGTTTGGGTATTTTATTTTTCATTCGCAATTGCTGCAGTTGCATTTTTCTGGTTTCTTCGTGTCTTCTGTTAACTCTCCATTATCTGCTGTCCCTTTGTCCTTTTTTCTCTCTTCTAGTTTTTTTTCCATTCTCTCTCTACATCTGCTTTAACATACTGATCTTTCCCCTTTTGCTCTTTCTTCTATGTCTTTCTTTATTCCTTTTTCATCCACTCAAATTTCACCCCTCCATCCTCAATCCCCACTTACTCTCCCAATACCCGGTCAAGCGTAGATTTTTTTCCTTCCCACACAAAATATCTTTTCCCCTCTATATCCTCACTCCCCCAGCTTCTTTTTTTCTCTCGCCAGCCCCATCTCCTTCTAGTATTTGCCCAACATCAGCTCCCTTCTTGTTCTAGCACCTCCCAACATCCGCTTCCTTCCAGTCCCATTTTCCCATCCCCCCGCATCAGCCCTTTTGAGTCCTAGCCTCCAGTCTTCTTCCAGGGCCAGCAGCTCTCTCCTCCCCCCCCCCATCAGCCCATTTCCAGTCCTAGCCTCCCATCCACCCATTTCAGACCTAGCTCCCCCATCAGCTCATTTCCAATGCTAGCCCCCATAAGCCCATTACCATTCCTAACCCCCATGATCAGCCCATTACCAGTCCTAGCCCACCTGATCAGCCCATTTCCAGTCGTAGCCCCCCAATAAGCCCATTTCCAGTTCCAACCTATTTCTAGTCCTAGCCCCCTCATCAGCCCATTTCTAGTCCTAGCCCCCCTGATCAACCTATTACTAGTCCTAGCCCCCCCCCCGATCAGCCCATATCCAGTCCTAGCTCCCCTTAACACCCCTCCCCAGAAGATCCCCTGCCTGCCTGACTAGCTTCAGAGGGAGCTGGGGAGGCCCAAAGCCTGGTGCCCTGGCTCACCTCTGCAGAACCGCGGGAGAAAAAAACCCACCTTACTGGAGCACATGTTAGAATGGCCCATCACACGTTAGCTTCTGGGGACATACTGTTTACACCCCCGACAGCTAACATAGAAACTTTGCAATTAATGTGTGTTGATAGCGCACGTTAAGAGCAAAACCTTACTGGACCTTAATAAAAGGGCCCCTTGGACCCCAGAGTGGTTGGTATGGATAAGAAAATTTCTAAATTGGAACCTCAGGCTGTTCCCTTGCAGAAGTGTATAACTCCATGATAAAAGGTTCTTTATCAGTACATTCTAAACTTAAAATATTGGAAAAATTTTATAGAAAGAGTAATTTATATTTTATTAATTTTTTTGCAGATTTATTTAAGGCTTTGCTTAAGAAATATTTTAAATATTTCCTTTTTTGATTTTTCAACTATTTCCAATTTGTACTATATTCCCCCTGAGCTTAAGCAAAGCACTCCTGTCGATGATGGATATGATTTAACAGCTTTCTTGAAAGTTCTCAGGATAACATTGTGGATAAGGCTACCTTGATGGCTTGCTAATGAGATTGACATCCCGAGGCCTGCCAATTAAGTTTCTCCTAATGTTTTATTGTCTACCCAGCTCCGCAGGAAGGCTTTCTTGAGACTGAAGTCCAAGGTATTGGTACTTGGGGCCACTTTATTTTTAAAGTTTCTCTACAAATGTATAGTGACCTATCAGCAACATGATTATATTTTTTGATCCTTTACAGTTGGAACACTTTCTTGTGGAAAGAAAGTAAGTTGGTATGTGTCCATTCAATCTAAGCTTCATTCGGAGGACTAATTATTTTCTGTAGCTGCCTAATTGTGGATATACTTATCCTAGGTTTATTTTATTGATTGTGGAGCCACTCCTCTTCCTTGAAGAGGGCTATAGTGGGTGAATTATATTTTTGCTTGATTTTGTTTGTTATTGCAATTATGGATACTTTCCTAATTCTGAATTTGTGGAATGTATAATTTTGTAATAAAAATAGGAGGGAATGTCTTATTGTGAATTAGCAGTAGTTTAAAAGATAGGAAACAAAAAGTAGGACTAAATGGTCAGTTTTCCTGATAGAAAGAGATAAATTCTGGAGCGCCTTAGATCTATACTCGAACTGGTGGTTAACATGTTCATCAACAATCTGAAAAAAAAGAATGAGTAAATTGATCATAGACTTTAGAATTTAATACATGATGATGACACAAAAATATTCAAACTAGCTAAAATGCAGGCAGACTGAGAGGAACCGCGGAAGCAGCCTGCCACACTGAAGAAGTGGGCATAGAAACAGGAAATGAAATTTAGGGATATGTTTACTAAACTGTGTTATCAACGTAGGGCTTATCGCGTGCTAAGTATGCCATACTGACAGCATGGGCAGTGTGGTAAAAGTCCTACACCAAACATTATGTGGGAAAGGACAGTGACTGGATTGGGGCAAATTATGGGCGCTGATAGCATATCACAGGGTGGCCGTCCTTAGCATACACTAACTGCAATTTCTGCCTTTATCGCAGGTGCACTTAACTGCCTTGTCAATGACTGACAGTAAGTGCACCTGCATAAGATGCGCTGGCTGATTAGCAAGGTGAGATGTGTCTCCCCATGGCCACTGCAAAAGGACATGACAGGCACACCCCCAACTGTTAACATAGATCTATTCAACCTCCCAAGCTAATTTTGGGGGCTTACCATGTGCTAACTTTGTGTATTTTAGTAAACATGCCCCTTAATATGGACAAGTGCAAAGTGATGCAAGAATCCTAACTGTAAGTATATAATGCTGAGTGCCATTTTAGGAATCACCACCCAAGAAGGAGATCTTGAAGTCAATGTCAACAATCCATTGAAATTCTCAAAAAAGATATAAAGGAACTGGAAAAGATAATGAGAGGGCTAAGAAAAATTACAAAGGGGAAGGAATAGATTATAGGGATGTGCAGTCATTATTGCATATTTAGAGTTGTAGTTACTATAGCGTGCAACCATTGATGCACATTATTTTGCCACACATCCTATTTTATGCAGTGGGGTCTAGTTACTAATAATGCACGTTAATGGTAAAAAAAATGCACTTTAGCAGTTGCGTATCTTAATAACTACAGTCTTTGATTTCTTAATGTACCTTAATTAGTACACGCAAAACTGATTTGGGGCATGTTTGCTAAACCATGCTAACCACTCGCGTGGGGTTTAGTGCATAATAAGCACACTGTGCTAAATGTTAGCACAGTTCCTTGTGCTAAAAATCCCATACTAATGGGCTAGTACATAAATGGATGAATATAGGACAGGTTAGGGGCAGAACATGAACATGGCAGTGTATCATGATTATTAGGGGCATGATGGATGTGCACTAACCGTGATTGTTGCAGTTAATGTGTGTTCGCTTAACGCCATCTCAGTGTGTGACGTTAGATACATCCACATGCTGGCTTCCATGATGCCGTGCATTAGCAATACACCAATAGCAGGAGGAAGAATGCACACTCTGAAGTTGGCACAGACCTCCGTGCTAATTTCGTGGCCTGCCCACACACTACCAATATGCTGTTTAGCAAACATGCCCCTTAATGCCTGCTAACTTACTAAATAGCCAAAGTAAAATCAATTTATGCATGTTAAAAAGTTTTTATTAACACAGATATTTGAAATGAACAGCAAAGTGCGAAAATTTAGAAAAATCTGAAAAGACCTGAAAACGAACTGAAAATATTTTCATTGCACATTCACAACACTTTAGAGCTCTTCTTCTTAGAGAAGTAGCGACTGAGAGGGAATATAATAAAGTAAGGTTATTTATTCCTTGAAATAATACTAGGACTAGAGAACACTCCATGAAGCTACAAGATTCAAAACAAATTAGGAATTTTTTTTTTTTTACATGAAGGAGCAAGCTGCGCAATATTTTGCTGGTGGATATGAACAGGACATCTAACATAGTTAGGTTTTAAAAGGGTTTGGACAAGTTTCTAGAAGAAAAATCCATAAAAATGGTTAACGAAAAAGATTTGAGAATGCACCACTTAACGGTGATATTGAGCTTCAAAGAATAGATTTACTATTTGGAATCTGCTGGGTACTTCCTAGCGTTCTGGATTGTCCACTCTCAGAGACAGAATACTGGATTTGTTGCATCTTTGATCTGACGCAGTACAGCATCTTAAGTTCTTATTGTTCAGTGATAAATAAATAAGTTTTCAAGCTTAGAATATAAAGTAATTAATAATATCTAATAATAAAATTCATTCCATTTTATAATACTCTTTTACTATGGACGATACATATTAAAAATCACTAAAGAACATTATTGGTCCTTATTCATCATAGTTATTTCTATAATACCCAATAATCAACTCTCAAGTCTCTAAGGGCCCAATTTTCAGCTGCCCGCCAACCTCCAAACCGGATATTCAATGCCACAGCGATGGCATTGAATATTCGGTGACCGCCGCAGGGACAGGAAGCCACCGAAGCTAACCAGGCAGTACCAATATTTGCTGCTGCCCGGTTAGCTCCTGTGCCTTAAAGATAAGTGAGGGTTTTCCTTGCCTATCTTTAAGACACTAATCACTAACTGGGCAGCATGCAATATCACTGCTGCGTGGTTAGTGCCATTCCCCATCTCCGCTCCACCCTGAAATGCACCAACACGCATTTGTTTTGTTTTTAGTGTCGTCAAGTCAGTACTGACTCCTGCCTCTGGACTTTCTTGGTAATGTATCACCAGAAGTAGATTGCCAGACCTTTTCTTCCGAGACCATGGAGGGTATATGCCCTTCAAATATCGGGCCCTAAGAATTTATGGGTGTACATGGCCAAAAAATGATCATTCATGCTAGTTTTGGACATTTTTCATATTTGTTCTACCTTATTTGTTCTTTTGCATATGCATTGTGGGGTATGTTTACTAAGTGCCATGCTAGTAACACGTGTGGGCAAACTAACTGCAGGTTGATCGCAGACCTGTATTGAGTTTATGATCCATCTGAGAGTTGTTTCTTTTTTCATCAACTTGCCCCTTTTTGTATTCTTTGAGAATCGTGTGAGTGCTTTTTGATTTGGACCCTGCATGCACTAGAACATTTTTAAGCATTCATATCGATTGTAGGTGCGTTAATTTGTAGGTATACACTAACTTGTAAGTTAACATGTATTAAGGGGCATGTTTACTAAATAGCGTATCGGTAGTATGTGCATTTTCAGTTTTTTGGTATCTATATGAGCTGAATGCTTACTCCCAAATGTAAACCCTTATAAGAAATCTTTGTCTCAAACAATTTGTGATATTCAGCTAACAGCCTTCAAAAAATGTTCATAATACTTTGTCTATTTAATTTTTCATTCTCAAGGAGGTCTCTAGCCCTGCCACAAGTACCAATTTCCTTTAAAAAATGCCAAAATGACACAATCACAGCACAGCTAAAACACTGCAACCACTCAGAGCCACGCCCTACTGAAAACCGAGCAATCCAAAAGAGATTTTAGAGGGTAATTTTCAAAAAAACATTTCTTGAAGTAAAACAGTGCTGTATTTGCAGAAATGGACTATTACTAAACTGTGTGCCCAAAACATAGGTAAACTTACAGTATGAGGGTAATTTTATAACCGGGCACAATGTGTATGCAGCTATTTGTCTTTACAAAATGCTAGTCACAGAAAATGCACCTACAATGTAGGCATGATCACTTACACCTACTCTCGAGCTGGTGTAAATGTTTGCATCTACTTTATGCACATATCTTTGTAGATTAACATATTTTATAATCTAAATGTGCGAACTTCACCTGGATTCACCCCAGACTATGCCGCCAGCAATGCCTACCAGCAAAGTATGCACGATCATATGAAAGCAGGCACTTTGTAAAGGTCACAGAAATACTAGTTTGTGTTTTATAACAGGCCATTTATGTGTGAATGCAACAACATATGCTCAACAATGACTAAAATGTTGGCAAAACAGATGTGCACATTCCGACTTAAAGTAGCCACACCATTATAAACTTACCCCCATATGCATACAGCTGGTATACACATGCACCGCCATTTTTACAAATGCAAAGATCACAGTGCAGCAGCATCGTGGATGCAGCTAATGCCAGCCATTGAGGTGGCGTTAGCTGCACTTGCGAAGTCTGCAAAATGTGTGGTTACCATGCACAGCTGATGTTTGTGGTAACCGCTCATGGCAGGCATGCCCAAACCCTGCGCATGTGCACTGCTAATGCATGGTATGCGGAAAGGGTTGAAAATTCCTTGCACTATCTGCATTTGACTCACGTTAGCTATTGCCATGGCATGTTTTTCCCATGTTATCGTTGCATTAACAACTAACGTTTTTTTAGTAGACATATCCCCTAGAGCCATTTCAAAAGGATTTGTGCTAGTATTTTATAAAGATGCACAGGCACATATGCATCTTTATAAAACAGACCCCCTTCTGCATCCCCAAAACTAGGACCCCTTTAAGAAAATCACCCTTCACAGGTCCAGATTTATAAATTGAACACCTGGGATTTTTTTTTGGTTCAAAAGTATTTATACGATTGGGCTCAACATTGACTGCATGAGTGCTTTTGAATATTGGCCTAACGTAAGTTTCATGAGACTAAAGAAAGGTGTTCCAAACTGAGATATCAGGGAGGAGTTTGCATTCATATGCAAACTTTTCAAAATTAATGTGTAAGCTAAAAATTAGATATATGGAACACCACTAATTCAAAATTGCCTTGTTAAGAAAGTCAAAATATCAACATGAACCCCAAAATGATACACTCCTTATTTAAACTATAATGTTGTAACAAAAAAGTTTTAATAGGACCTCAGTCATACCAATCAGCAGATCATATATATCACCGCGTTTTGACAAATCAATCATTGGTCCCATCAAGAATTATAAATACTAGTGAAACCATTTTTAATCATTCATTTCTATTGTATCTTAAAAATAGACTGCACCAACAATACAGTACTTATCTTCTTGCTGTATGCTTCTGTTTCATCTGTTGTAATCAAGCATCAGGGGTTTATTTCAGAGTTCAGTTTGTTTCACATATTCTTTTTTAAAAACAATTTTAACATGGTGTTTGATCTTGGAAGCTAAGCTCAGTTGGGCCTGGTAAGTACTTGAACGACAGATTGCCTTGCTATAGACTTACTGTGTGGAAAAAAGACATGGTAATCTACTTCTGGTCATTTTGCTAAGAAAACCCAGGGGATAATCACAAAATGGACAACTATCCACAGGGTTGTCAAGAGTCAACATTGGCTTAACAGCACACAACAATAAACACTGGATGCAAATGTAAGACATAAATTTTTGTTATAATTTTCAAACTAGAAGTAAGCTTCATACTTTCATTTTGAAAATTCACCAAAGTAGAGCCAGAGAAAACTCTGCTCCTTCTTTTAAACATGTATGCAGTTGGAAAAATGATTTCCTTGCTGTGCAATTCAACCAAAAAAAGTTGTAAACTCATTCATAAGGTTAATCATTAATCTATGTACTTAATCATTGCAATCATGAATCCAGCATGTGTCTGCCATCATCTCTTGCTAGCATTTTAGGAATTTAAAACTGAGTTAAGATAGGAAGAAATTAGGCAGATAGTTAGTAATAGTGTAATTTTGTAACAGCCTGTTTGACTTGTATATCAATTATGAGAATAAGTTATGCAAGTCTTCAAGTGAAAGCGTATACATACTTGCCCTTTCAAATTATCCCACCGAAATATGCAAAAAATGTTTGAGCAAATGTATGTGCTAACATTTTATAATCCAAAATTATCTGCATAAGTCTAAATCCTGCCCCATCTTGTCCGCCCCAAACATTTCTGCTCTATGCAGTATATGCAAAATGGTATTATGTGCCTACTTTTACCAGCATTGAGTTAGAGCAATTTTATTACAAACCATTTCTATGCATAAACTGCATTTTCTGCGCAGATATGGTTTTGAAAATTAGCCCCAAGTCCACAAGTAGTTTAAGTGGCCTACAAATACATCATGATTGCGAAAAGGCAGCATGACCCTGTTTCTATAAAGGTGATTTTCAGGCAATAGTCACATTAGTATTGCCGGTTATTTCAATTATTATAGGGCTTTGAGGTTAAACTTGGGAAAGGGGGATGCTGCAGAGAAACCGATGATCTTTTAGCCTCTTCTAGTCAAGACTGTGAGCTATAAATGTGGAAAACAAAATGAGACTGTCCTGGATGAGGAGAGAGAACCTATTATAGACAGTGACACTCTGTGGTTGGCAGTCGGGATGCATCCTTAACAGTGTGGACAGAATGACTGTGCAGACTGAAAGGGTCAATTAACCTTATTATGCCATCTTCTACTACAGTGTCAATATTCAGCAGCACCAGACTCAACAAAGTTAATAGATTAATTTTAACTGGCTTACTTTGTCCTGATATCAGCAATAATTACCCAGTTTAATGTGCAGTTGTATATTTAGTTAAATCTAACCACAAAGAACTCATGTGGTAAGATTTAGGACAACCAGTTGCATGAATGAATTTGCCTGCATAAATTTGGATGGCTAGCACTAAATATTGTACTAACTGACTAAATTTGAAAAAAAAAAATACTAAAATGGGCCCTTTTGTATCTAGCTATATCTGTGAGCACAGCAAATTTATGTGGACAGATTTTTAGCTAGATGGATGAGTGGGGAATTTTAAGCAGATTAAGGTGCTTAAAGGAAAATCTTTAACTCCATAAAACTTTTGAATATCAACCACTTACTAGGAAGAACTTCTCCTTTAAAGATTCAGTCCATAGTCATTGGCATGAGTCTTAAAATTCAGAAATAGAACAAAAGGAAACTAACAAAAAGGATCATGGGAACAGTAAATTTTCATTAACCGGGTAAGGCGGACCGGCCTCCGCCACACCGCAACACCCCCCCCCACCATCATAAAAAAGGTAGACCACACATATATGGGAACACAACTGGTCGCAGCTTTATTGCCATAAACCATAACATCAACAATCCAACTTTACATTGTATTTCCCCCCCCCCAGCAGAGCGAGCCGCTGCACCAGCCATGTGAATAGCAAAGTGATGCCTGCCACCGCTTCCGCCTTGTCCAGGCCCCGGCAAATTGCCTAGCCTCCCTCATCCGGCTTCGCCCTATTATTAGCAAAAGCCTGAGGGACCGCCCGGGCGGGGGTACCCCACCCCCGCCCTACTGCTTGGCTCCGGCTCCGGACCCGGAAACCTCCGGGATCCCGCCACACCCCCTCCAGCTGCAACACCCCTCCATAGCCACCACACCCCCGCACCCCAGAAAGGGAGGGAGGGAGGGACGTCCGTCACCTCCGGCCGCCTCGAGAGAAAGGCCGGAGGATGCCACAACGCTCCCCTTACTCTCCCCCCGAAACTCCTCCCCTCTTCCCATTGGCTCCCGCGCACAGCCCTGTGCCTCGGGAACCAATGGGAGCCCTCCACGCACTGCGGGCCCCAACCACGAAGCCACGCAGCCACGCCGCAGCGGGCACGCGGCCGGCCGCCCCCCCGGTTAATGTCGGCCGCTCGCACGCCCCGGGGGGGGGGCCACGCGGCCTCACCATAACCGGGTAAGGCGGACCGGCCTCCGCCACACCGCAACACCCCCCCCCCCCCATCATAAAAAAGGTAGACCACACATATATGGGAATTCAACTGTCAAAATTTACATTTTTTTTCCCCCCCCCCCAGCAGAGCGAGCCCTCACCAGCCATGTGAATAGCAAAGTGATGCCGCTTCCGCTTCCGCCTTGTCCAGGCCCCGGCAAATTGACTAGCCTCCCTCATCCGGCTTCGCCCTATTATTAGCAAACCCCCGTGGGAATGTCCGGGGCGGGGGTACCCCACCCCCGCCCTACTTCTTGCATCCGGCTCCGGACCCGGAAACCTCCGGGATCCCGCCACCGGCTCAGGCCCACCCCGGCCTGAGCCGCCCCCCCCCCCCCGGCAAAGCTGCGACCAGCGCCCCCCGGTTCAGCCATTCCTCCAAGGCCACCTGCCAAGCGCTGCGGAGCACATCCATCCCACCGGGGATAGGTGGACCCCATCAGCCCGAAACAGGCCCGCACCCTCCACCCCCAGCCCAGGGGTGCAAAAGCGGGCCCCCCCCCAGCGCCCCCCCCCCACCGCCAATTCAGTGAGTGAGCTTTGCTAGACCCCGCGACCCCCGCCGCTGAGCCGGGCAAGCAGGCCTTGGATCGATAGCTGACCACAGGAAAATCACAACCATGAAACATCTCCAATAGCGCTTCCTTGTCCCGAATCCCGGCCCGACGCCACTGCAGGCCCAGGACACCAGATCGTGGCCACCCCAGTGTAGCAAAGGCGAGCTGAAGCCATCGCAGACGCGCTCTCCCAGCCGTGAAACGGGCACCCGAACTGGTCCAACCAATCTTCCACTCATCCAGGCGTGTTGCTGCTCGCCAACCGGCCCCACTCGAATGAGTGGCCAAGCACCCAACAGCGACACGAGCCAGGAAGAACTTCTGCAAAAGAAAACAGATCCAAAGTTAGCCAGCCCCCCCCCCTGGCGCCCTTACCGACGCACACATCCCCGACACGCGCAGGCCTTCCATCTTCCGATCCGCGTGATGTCCTGCTCAGGTACACCCACCGCCGCCGCACTAGCAGCTGCACAAGGATGAACTCGCCCAGAAGCAGATGCCCTCGTAACTGGACAACACCGCCGCTGGCCAAACAGCACGCGAGCGGCGCCGCAACTCAGGCAGAATGGGCCCCCCGCTGCCCTGGCGACGGGCCAGAGCGCTTCCAGCCCTAACAAGGAACTCGAACCCCGCCCCAAGCCCTACTTGCCGCAGCCCGATACACTCCGGCGGAGTTCGCTGCTGCCACGTACAGGCCAATCCGGCGATCGGAGGGTGATCCCCCCCCCTCGTCCACGCTCACCCCAGAACCGCACGTGGATCCAACCCTCCGTCAGTCGCGCCACCACTTCCCCAGCCTCCCGCTCGATCCCGAAAAGGGTTAACTGAGTATGGGGGCCCTCCGGCTTCCCCCCCGCCATCCGAACTCCCCACTCCCCCTCCATTTGCATGAGCCGGACCAACAAGGCGTCAACGCGCCAATCCGCGCCTCCCCACACCAGACAATCCTCCAGTCAACGCACCACTTAAGCACCCGCACCCGGCCTACTAACGCCCAATGCAGGAACGTACCAAATCGTTCCAGGTGCGCACCAGAGATAGAACACCCCAGAGGCAAACCCCTATCAAATCATTAACCAAAACCCCCAACAATGGGAATGCCTAAGGGCGCACGGGCAATAGCCAACAAGACAAGATGCCATGTCCCCCTGGCCATCCGGCACCCCCGCCCGGCCCCCCGCACCAACTCCACCGCCGCGACCAAGGAAGCCTACGCACGTCACTGAATTCCGTGGGGGGATGATCATACCCTGAACCCCAGATGGGGTGGGTCAGGTGACGGATCCGTACCAGCCCGCACTGGGCCAATGCGCCCTCCCCCACCCTAGCCAGCCGCAAGCAATGCCCGCGGGATGTGCACCCCGTCGGCACCCTACCCGCCGTGCCATCAACCGTCTGCTACTGCCTACGGTCCCCAAAATGCTTCCGACCCTCCCGCGCCGCTCCGCAAGTTTACGCCGCAGCTGTCCCCGGCACGCCGTCCCACGCACCGAAAACGCTACCACCTACGACGGCGCCCCCCCCCGAACCAACCAACCCTGTCCTCGCCCTCCCCCCCCCCCCCGCCCTCGACCCGGCTCCCCTCCGACCCCGCCGAGAACCGACCCTGACGAGAACAACGACGTCACAGCGGACGTAGATGAACAGAAACCCGACGCCCGACGCGAACGGCCTGAGCGCCGCCATTTTCGGGCCGCCCACACCCCTGTCCCCCCGCCCTGCGTCCCCCCGAAGACCCCGCCCCCCCCGACTCACCTGCCGCAGCCGTCGCCTGGTCAGGCACCACTCCTGTCTCCGACCGACCTGGCACAACCTGCCAGCGGACTCTCGAGCCTCGGGGACTGCCTTCGCGAAGTTGCCCTGTGGGGAGAAACAAGGGAAAGACCCCGCAGCACCCGCTCCCGCTCAAGGCAGCTGCCCCTCCCCCAGCCAAGCCGCCCGGGACGGGCCGTGCCCCCCACCTAGCAAAGTGCCCCACCAGGGGGGCCGCCGCCCCCCGTCCACTCCCACCCGTATTTAATAAGCCAGCTAATACGACAAACAGCTGGAAAATAAGCCAGCGACAGTACAAATATACCAAAAGTTAGTGATAGACCATAGCACTGACCCTGAATGAAATCAGCCGCTATGACATTGAGGGCTACGCTTAATGAAACGGCAATCACGTAACCCGCACATCTACAAGGAAACCGTGACCATGCCCTTGTAACAGGCAATTAATCCACAGTACTTAGCCCACATGAAGGGAGCAGTACGAAGATAAGGTTACACAAAGAAAATCAAGATGCATCGCCCCTGAAATAACTCAGAAAAACTGAAAATAGAAAATTGGAAAAGAGAAGATACTAGGGCAGACCTTGAACCACTACACCTGCCCAGCGGGCTATTTGCCTTTCAGGAAAGCTTCGTGCTGCAAGCAATCAAAAGGACATGTTTGCTCTGAAAATAAATCAAATACTCACAGGGAATATAAAAGAAAATAGCACCACTAGCCAATACTCTAGGCTTTAACTGAAGAAAAGACTTCCTGTGTAACTGAGTTGCCCTAGCCACATCAGGAAATACAAACAATTCCTCAGGGTAGCCGGACTTGAAATTTCCTCGAGGAGGTTGCAAGAAAGTTAGAAATATCGAAGGTATTTACCAATTCTTGGGCTACTGCAGCTGGGGCTTCCGTTAACCGCTTACCAAACAAATAAAAGCAATTAGAGACAAAATTTGATCAAGGTTAATAACACACATGTAGAACTTCACTAAAAGATTTCTCTAACTACAGCTGTGGACATTTCTGTCTGCTGAGGAGCAGACGCAATTGTCAGTATGTAAAAAGCAAGTGTAAATTACGACTCTGCATGCACTCCATCCAAACTTCTCCACTGGATACGCCTACCCCAAACGTGCCTACAAGCGTGTGCCTAGTTGATTATAAAGATGTCTATCCATTCCCTAACCACCTCCTGCTTAGAAGATTGCAATTTGCACCTTGCTGGTCTCCCACTGAATCATCTCTCTTCCCTTTAATCCAGTCAAAACTCAGTCGCATGGCTAATCTGTTGCCAGGGTCATTATGCCCACATAGCCCCTATTCGGAAATCACTTCATTGACTCCATATCCAGTTCTACATCCAATTCAAACTTCTCCTCATGACCTAAAAGTGCATTTACTCTACAGCTCCTCATTACTTCTTATCGCTCCCTACACCTCTCCTCGGGAACTCAGCTCATCAGGGAAAGCACTTTTATCTGTGCCCTTCTATTCCACTGCTAATTCTAGATTCCATTCAATACATCTTGCTGCACCTTAAGCCTGGAATAGACTACCTGAGTCTGTACGCCAGGCTCCATTCCTGGTCCTATTCAAATCCAGGCTAAAAACCCACCTTTTCAAGGCTGCCTTTGGATCCTGACTTCCTTGTTTTCCTGTTTACCCCCCTTGTGCCTTACAACCATTTCCCCTTAGTTTCCCCTGGCCCCCTGTTTACTGTGTTTGTCTTGAATAGGTGGCAAGCTTTATTAAACAGAGACAGTCTCTTATGTGTATATGTACAGTGCTATGTATGTGTTGTACACCATGTATATTTTTTACCAGCAGTTTTAAAGAGGTCTTGTACGTGCCAAAAAATACTTTATAAAATTATCTCCTAAGTGGTAAAAAAAAATTAAAAGCAGAGAGAGCAAGATGGCATCAGCTGAGGCAGATACATCTCTCTCAGCTATTCTTCCTACCGGTGGTATGATGGTGAGGAAAGAAATGGAAAGGAAGAGCTATTCCTTCAAGTCTATTGCACTGGGACTGGAAAGACAGACTCTGATAGACTCCTTTTACATCCATTTACCTGCTCCATCAGTGTTGGTGATATCTGTCAGCAGGTCTGAGAAAGAAGCGGCCTGCCTGGATTGCTTGACCCCGATATAGGAGATATACCATTAGCAAAATGGTGCACTCCGAGAAAGAGCCCAGTGCTGTTCGCGCTGCCTTGATCGGACGGCGCTACCTGCGTGTCTCTGTACACTGACGAGTTGCCCCGTCAGATCAGATGGCAGACGTCCGTCACCTCCGGCCGCCTCGAGAGAAAGGCCGGAGGACGCCACAACGCTCCCCTTACTCTCCCCCCGAAACTCCTCCCCTCTTCCCATTGGCTCCCGCGCACAGCCCTGTGCCTCGGGAACCAATGGGAGCCCTCCACGCACTGCGGGCCCCAACCGCGAAGCCACGCAGCCACGCCGCGGCGGGCACGCGGCCGGCCGCCCCCCCGGTTAATGTCGGCCGCTCGCACGCCCCGGGGGGGGGGCCACGCGGCCTCACCATTCCCAAAATCAGGAAACAATAACATCATGGTGAGGTGTCTTCATTTGTTAACCTTAACTATGATAAGAATGACAGAGACAGATGGTGCCTTATATAAACTAACAGATTAATTGAGGCATAAACTTTCAAAGACAAAAGAAATATAAAATAGTGATGGAACAGAAATGTGTCAGTTTTAATGACCTCAGGATGACAGTTGATACAAATGTGAAGGCATATCAGGTTATGTCAAATCTTTAAGTTATGCTTCTAGTAATTGCTTTCCTGAAGGCTCTTTTCACAGCTTTGTTTCTGAGAGTATAGATCAGGGGATTTAACACAGCACTAATAAAGGTATAGATCAAAAAAAAGATCCTATTTCTATCCCATGCAAAGGTGGACTTTGGACGTAAGTAGATGAAGCTAAGACAGCTGTAAGTTAGAATAACAACAGCGAGGTGGGAGGAACAGGAAGAGAAGGCTTTGCGTCTCCCTTCCGTGCTGCGGATTTTCAGTATTGCGATAATAATGTAAATATAAGAGATAAGTATTAGCACAACAGGGACAGTAAATGCAAGTAAACCATAAATTTTGAATACTATTTCATAGACAAAGAAAATGTCAACACATGGTAAAGCCAGAATTAAAATTTGTGCAACATCACAGAAAAAGTGATCGATCTCATTGGATCCACAGAAAGGCAAACGGAATACTAAGATGACTTGTTGCAATGACAACAGAAAACTGATTACCAAAACAGCGATAAGAAATTTAAGGCAAATCACCTCGCTCATGATGGTTTTGTAACGCAAAGGATTACTTACAGCTACGTAGCGATCATAAGCCATGACTACCACAAGCAAGATCTCAGCATCCCCCAAACCGATAAAAAAGAACATCTGGGTCGCGCATCCACTTACAGATATGGCATTATTCTTAGTGAGCAGGCTAATCATCAATCTGGGAATGATAACAAATGTGTAACAGGTTTCCAAGAATGACATATTCCATAGAAAGAAATACATAGGTGAATGCAGACGTTGATCGACCCTTATGACAATCAATAAAGCCAAATTTTCCACCAGAACTATCAGGTAGGACAATAAAAACACCATAAAGAGCAAAACATTCCACTGTGGCATGTTTGCAAATGCCAGGAATACAAATTCTCTCGCTGAACTTTGGTTTTTAATTTCCATTTATTCTACACATTTTATCTGCTGAAAGAAAGTGCAAGCAAGAGGAGAATAAAAGATGCAGTTACTTCAGATAAAATAACAGTCAAGCATAGATGGTTGCAATGCTCTTTGTTGGGGGTCTCAGCTTTCTGCATCTAGTCGAGAGAAGGAGCTGGTACGCTGAAAGTAATGGAATCCTCCAGAGCTTCTCAGCACAGCAATAGTGGCTGTAGGGATAAATGATGGCAGGGAATAAAGCATTTTAGCAGAAAACTCTTTACTATGGAATTTTTCTATGCCCACTAATTAAGGGCAAGATTATAAATAATTAAAACATAAATGGTATCAATTCACTGAGCACAAATCCGCAATGAAATGTTTGATTATCATAGGCTAAGTTATTGTGAATATCAAAGGAAAATGTGTCGAGGTTAGATAGCTTAATACGATAGGAATTTGCTGGATTCTATTTCGGAAATATCTGTCTCTGCCAGAAACAAAATGACTAATAAAATTAACCTACAGTATTAGTGGGAAACTAACTCACTCTCAGATCTCTTGGGTTAGCTGAAGTGGTTTTTCTCTTCAGTTTTCTATTCAAGCCATGACTACTTTAAGTCTCCACCTTTAAGATTGCAGATCAAAAAAAAATAGTATATTTTAAACACAGAAGTTACAATGCAACACCTGCAGATAAGCTTGCAGGGCAGCTGTTTTCTGGTATAGTGTTTCTTTTCTCACTGAGAGCAGTTAATACTGGTATTTCAATCAATTAGGTGTATTTAAACTTGGTCTAGGACTCTTGGGGTTCAGATCCGTGAACCTTCCCCACAGCCTAGAGCCAGCACAAAGTAATTAGTCAAACCAACCATTTTAAGATTATTCATTTAAAAGTGTTCTAACTGCCCATGCTCACACCCCTTTCAGATTACTCTTAGGAATATGCATATACTTGCATGAAATACTTCCAGTGTATACAAATATATCACATTCATATTCATTAAAGGTATCTTGAAAACTCAACCAGCTGGAAACCTGAGGACCAGTTTAAATTCCACTGGACTATTTTTTATTAAAATTTTTAACCAAATTGTGCAAAAAGTAAACCACAAGAAACAAGGACGTAAAAACAGTAATCTGCAAATTTTAATAATTCACAAAAATAAACTAGAAGCATCCAAATCCAATCCATATTACAGAGGAGGGTATGAAAATAAAGCCACTCTTAAAAAGAAAAGCAAAAAAAACCCCAGAAAATACTATTGCCATATCAAATATAATGAATTTTAGACCCAATAATACGACTCTAACCATTCGCCAAACACCAAATCATCAGGAAATAGCTAAAGAATTTAATATTTTTATGTCAAAAGAAATGTTTAATTGAAACAAGTCAAAGTATATCTATTCTCCCCATAGCCAACTAGACACATGCAGGGAACATGAGCAATAAATTCTTGCATTTCCAGCACATACTCTGAGATAGAGGAAAGATTTCTTCCTCAACTGTGTCACTCTGGCCACGTCCAGAAAAAGAACCACTCTGTACACAAAAGGAAACAATCTTATTCTTAAGGAAAACTTAAATGCCAAGCCCTTTTCCATTTCCGAGCACAGGGAGGCCAGCAAACTAGCTCTGCTAAGAATGTCATCACCAAACATCTCCAGGATAGCATAAATGTCCAAATTGTCTACCAAGACCAGAATGTCCATTCCCCCTTCCCCATAGTTTCCCTGTCGATGCATAGAACATTTTGGAGACTCCTCTGGTCTCCTCATGTGGAATCTTCAAAACATAGAAACATGATGGCAGAAAAAGACCATATGGCCTCTCTAGTCTGCCCTTCCATATCAAATTCTAAAGTCCCTTCTTTTCCTTTAGTGATTGTCTGTGTTTGTCCCATTCTTTTTTGAATTCAGATAGAGACACATTCTGACATGGCAGTCCAGCTCCTTGTGTGGCTGACCAGAAGTGGGACGCCCAAAAGTAGACCCGATTCTGATCCCGCAGGGGCTAGACTTGCCCACGGGATCAGAATCGGGTCTACGGCCCAAACGTGCAGGCTAGGTCCAGATTCTAATCAGCCTGCATGCACAGCAGATCCCCAGCTACCTCAGTCAGGCTCCTAAATGGAGCCACAAATGTCAGCCACCGCAGTTATTTTTCTTTCCCTGCAGTTGGACCCGCGATCCGGCCTCCCATGGCCAGGATCCAGATGCAGGGATTCTCCTGCACCCCCTATTTTTGTGGCATGGCCCGGCGGCATGATCCCCCAACATTCAGAGGGACATATTCCATCTCTGTGGTGAAATAAGTCCCCCGTCCATGTTCACGGCCCCAGATGTGCAGGGCCATCCTCAGAATCGGCCCTGTATATCCAGGGTTGCAGTCTGCCTATGCCCCACCCTCGCTCCACCTCAGTAACACCCCCTCCCACCCCTGTCTAAGCCTCCCCATACAAATGAGCTGCTCATATGGGGAAGCAGTAGCTGGGGTGGCAGGAGAGAGAATAGCCAGGGAAGGACATCCAATCCAGATGTCCATCCCCGCTATTTGCTGTACTGAATGACCCCCGTACTGTTCTTGTCTCTACTACCTCCAATGGGAGACTATTCCATGCATCTACCACTCTTTCCATAAAGAAATATTTCTGCACATTACTCTTGAGTCTATCCCCTTTGACCCTCATCCTATGTCCCATCGTAGAAGAGCCTGCTTTCAATCAAAAGAGACTCTCCTCTTATGCATTTATGCCATGGAGGCATTTAAATGCCTCTATCAAATTTCCTCTATCCCACCTTTCCTCTAACATATACATATTAAGATCTTTAAGTCTGTCCTCATATAACAAAGACCACTAAACATTTTAGTAGCCACCCTCTGCACTGACTCCATCCTTTTTATGTCCTTTTGAAGGTGTGGTCTCCAGAATTGCACACAATACTCCAAATGAGGTCACACCATAAAACAGAGGCACTATCACCTCCTTTTTTCTGCTGGCCATTCCTATCTCTATTACCCAAGCATCCTTCTGGCTTTTTCTGTCACCTTTTCTACCTGTCTAGCCACATTAAGATCATCAGAAACAATCATGCCCAGGTCCTGCTCTTCTTTCATGGACAAAAGTACTTCGCCCACTACTCTGTACCGCTCCCTTGGATTTTTTCAGCTCAAATGCATGACCTTGCATCTTTAAGTTTTAAATCTTGGCTGCCAAATTTTTGACGATTCTTCAAGCTTAACTATATCCCTCCTCATGTTGTCTACTCCTTCCTGGGTGTCTACTCTATTGCACTTTTTGTTATCATCCACAAAGAGACAAACCTTACTCGACTGCCCTTCCGGAATATCACTACCAAAGATGTCAAAAAGAATCGGACCAAGGACAGATCTCTGTGGCACACACCTGGTAACCTCCTTCTCCTCAGAGTGAGCTCCATTTACCTGTACCCTTTGTCCCCTCCCACTCAACCAATTTCTAACCCAGTCAGTCACTTTAGAATCTATTCCTAGGGTGTTCAGTTTGTTTATAAGTCACCTGTATGGAACGGTGTCAAAAGCTTTACTAAAATTTAAGCACATCATATCTAGGGCTCCCCTCGGTCCAACTCCCTGGTCACCCAGTCAAAGAAATCAATCAGATTTGTATGGCAAGACCTGCCTCTGGTAAACCAATGCTACCTCAGATCCTGCAATCCATTGGACTCCAGAAACCTCACTATCCTCCCTTTTAGCAGTGTTTCCAATAATTTACTCACTATAGAGGTTAGACTAACCAGTCTCTAGTTTTCAACCTCAACTTTATTTCCACTTTGTGTAAAGGGACCTCATGTGCCTTTCTCCAGTCCTCTGGGACTTCTCCTGACTCTAAAGAAGCATTGAAAGGGTCAGTAAGTGGAGCTGCTAGAATGTCTGCAAGTTCCTTCAATATTCTCGAATGTATTCCAACTGGTCCCATCGCTTTGTCTACTTTTAGTTTAGCTAGTTTCTCACGAATACAGTCTTCTGAAAATCGTTCAAGATCCCTGTCACTTCCGTTCTTATTTGTGGGTGTTTTCGGAGGTCCTGCTCCTGGCCCTTCATCTGTCAACACAGAACAGATATATTTGTCAAGCAATTCCGCTTTATCCTCATCAGCTTCTACATATTCCCCCTCTTCACCCTGGAGTCTAATACCACTTTTGCACTTCCTTCTCTCACTAACATATCTGAAAAATGTCTTATCCCCCCCCCCCCCCCATTTTATTGCATTGGTTATTTCTTCTTCTTTTTGTATCTTTGCTTTCCTGACTACTTTGCTAGATTATCTTAAGTGTTTCCAAATATAGATGCTTGTTCTCCTCTCTCTGTGATCTTTTGTATTTCCTGAAGGCCTCCCTCTTTTTCTTCTCTTTTTTCTACTACTTCTTTTGGGAACCATAGCAACCTAATTTTCCTTTTACAAAAGGCTTGATATCCTTAAAATATCCCCTTTCAGTTTTGCTTATTGCTTTTCTACATCCCCCAGGTGTTCCTATCCCGCTAAGGACTCCTTGAGGTATTGTCCCACCTTGGCAAAGTTAGTTTTCCTAAGTCTAAGACCCTTGCTTTTGAATGGATTTGATCAGCCCTAATTCTAATACTGAACCACATCATCTGGTGATCACTGGATGTGAGAAGATCTCACATTATGCAATCAGAAACACTTTCCCATTGGTAAGCGCCAAGTCCAATATGGCCCCTTACTACTACTACCATTAATCATTTATATGGCACTACAAGATGTACACAGCTCTGTACAAACATATAAAGAAGACAGTCCCTGCTCATAGAGCTTACAATCTAATCAAGGCAGACAGAACAATACAAGAGAAACAAGGGGGTTCAAATAGGGAAGGAGACAAGGAGAACAAGAGATTAGGATCCAAATGTGGCCTCAAAGAGGTAAGCCTTTAGCATGGATTTGAAGAGGGGGAGAGAAGAGACTTGACGTAAAGATAGAGGAAGTTGGTTGCATGCACAAGGAGCAGCAATGTGAAAAGATCAAAGTCTGGAGTTTGCAGAAGAAGAATAGGACATAGAGAGAAGAAAGCCAGAGGAGGAGCAGAGTTCACAAGGAGGGGTGTAGGGAGAGAGAAGAAAGGAAAGGTAATGAGGGGCAGTAGAGTGAATGCATTTATATATTAGAAGGAGACGTTTCAATTGGACACAGAAATGGAAGGGGAGCCAGTGAAGTGATTTTAGAAGATGGGTTATTTGAGTGTAACGGGGTTGGCGGAAGATTACCTGCACAGCAGAGTTCTGGATAGATTGAAGAGGAGAGAGATAACTCTGAGGAAGACCAGCAAGGAGGAGGTTGCAATAGTTAAGACGGGAGGTGATGGGAGTGAGCAAAAGTCTTAGTAGTGTGTTCAGAGAGGAAGGGATGAATTTTGTTAATGTTGTAGAGAAAGAAATGACAGGTTTTAGCTATATCTTGAATATGTGTGGAGAAGGAAAGGGAGGATGACCTCAAGGTTGCAGGCCGAGGAAATAGGAAGAAGAAGAGTGTTGTCAACAGTTATGGAGAAAGGAGGAAGGAGGGAGGAGGATTTAGGGGGAAAAATAAGAAGTTCAGTTTTAGCCATATTCAATTTTAGGGACCGGTAAGACATCCAGACGGTGATGTCAGATGAACAAGTAGAGAAACAAGTTTTGAGCGAAGGAGAGATGTCAAGTGTAGATAAATAGATTTGAGATGACACTGAAGCAGGGATGTGTCAATCAACATCCGGCATATTGAAATCACCTATCAGTAGCACTACTCCTTTCATGGCAATACTGCATATGTCTTCTATTAAATCCCCATCCACTTCTTCTCCCTGTGAGGGAGGTCTGTATATCACACCAATGCAAATGGATTTCCCTTTCCCTCTTTCTAGTTTAACCCACAGTGCCTCCCCGCTACCTTTTAAGCCCTGTAATTCTATAGCTTTAATATAATTTTTTATATATAGTGCAACTCCTCCTCCCCTTCTTCCTATCCTATCTTTCCTGGACTAAGTATAGCCCAGTATAATCACATTCCAGTCACGGTTGTCCATAAACCAGGGCTCCATAATCACCACTAAATCCAAGTCAGCCTCTTCCATTAAAGTCTGAGCATCTGGGATCTTACTACCCATAATATGGGCATTTATACACACTACTTTCCAGATGTTGCTCCCTTTTACACATTTCTACTGCTACTCCAGCTTAGCCCTTAAAAACACACTTGTCCTTGCAATAAGAATCCAGAAGTCTGCTCCATCCTACTATTACTACTACTACTACAGAGCATTCGTATAGTGCTACAAGATGTACGCAGTGCTGCACAGACATGTAAGAGACAATCTCTGTTCTTCAGAGCTTACAATCTAGTCAAGACAGACAGCTGTTTGCTGTAAACTGCCCAGAGCAGTATTTAAACCTGTTCCCTGTAAACCGCCTTGATTGACTGGATAAAATGGTATATACAATGATAAAATAAATAAATAAACACAGTAGGTGTAGACAGCGATACATCTAGGGTGAACGGTAAGGAAACACAAGGAGATCAAGTGAGTCAAGATCCAAAAGCGGCAGTGAAGAGGTAAGTTTTCAGCCTGGGTTTGAAAAGGGTCAGAGAAGGCGCCTGACGTACAAACTCAGGTAATTTGTTCCAGGCGTATGGTGCAGCACGGTGAAAGGAGCGAAGTCTGGAGTTAGCAATAAAAGAGAAGGGAACAGATAGAAGTGATGTGCCAGAAGAGCGGAGTTTCCGAGGAGGGGTATAGGGAGAGATAAGAGAGAAAAGGTAGTGAGGAGCTGCAGAGTGAATGCACTTATAGGTCAGCAGGAGAAGTTTGAACTGGATGTGGAAACAGAGAGGGAGCCAATGAAGTGACTTGAGAAGAGGAGTAATATGAGCATGACGAGGCTGGCAGAAGATTAACCGTGCAGCAGAGTGTTGAACAGATTGAAGAGGAGATAGATGATTCAGAGGGAGACCACCAAGGAGCTGGTTACAATAGTCAAGATGGGAGGTGATTAAGGAGTGGATAAGTGTCTTAGTAGCGTGTTCAGAAAGGAATGGGCAAATTTTATTGATGTTATAGAGAAAGAAATGGCAGGTCTTAGCTATCGGATTTGTGGAGAAGAAGAGAGAGGAGTCAAAGATGACCCCAAGGTTGCGAGCCGAGTCATCACTTCCCAGTTATCCTACAACAATATCTTTTTAGGAGGCACAACTCTTTTCACTACTGATGTTTCATATGGAATCACCTCCAGAATTGCTCTTTGGCTAGGGAAGATTTAGGCAAAGAAAACTCACCATATGGAGGGTAATTTTATAATAGGGATTTGTTAAAGTACTGTACATTCTAAAGCACCTAAGTTAAGCCTACTTTATAAAGACAAGTAGGTGCCTACTTGTCTTTATAAAATGCTAGCATAAGTAACAAAGAGCATGCCTTAAATCAAGGTATAATGATACACCAGACCTAGAGCTGATGTAAATTACTGCACCTACCTTTTGCAAGTCCATGCGTAAATTATCATATTTTATAATCAACATGCATACTTGCTCACATTCCACATGCTCCGCCCAAAATCCACTACTGTACATGGCCACTGTGAAAGTATGTGGCATACAATTAATGTGCGCACTTTTATGCTAGCTAGTATTTTATAAGAGGTCATTTATGCACATATATGGCCCTTTATGCTTGAAAATGACTAAAATACTGACATTTATGTGTGTTCTTAACACCTAAAATTAGGCGCCCAGGGCCAGCCCTCCCACTAGGCAGAACAGACATTCACCTAGGGTGGCACAGATCTGAGGGTGGCACCAGTACCAGCACTGCAGTCCTCAGTAACCCTAAATCGAAGCTACCTCTGCTGCTGCCACCATCAGACCAACTATAAAATGTAACAAAAGTGACCACTGCAAGGCCTTAAGCATACATGCGCACTCAATATTCAACACATCTCCCTCCCCTGAATATGAAGTTCAGAGGGAGAGAAATGTGGCATGCCTTGAGAATGCACGTTTGCTTAAGACCTCATGGCGGCTGCTTTCACTAACTTTCAGAGTTGACATAATGAGGACTGTCGTGCAGTGCTGGTATTGTCTCCTGCAGTAGCTAGGGCACAGCTGCATACCTGAAAGGGGGAACAGAGTAAGGAAGAAGAGTTTTTGGACATCTGAAGGGGAAGTTGGGAAGGAGAGATGCTGGCCACCTGAGGGGAAGTAGGGAAGGCAAGGGTCAATGCGGGACATCTGAGAAAGGAGAGGGGCAAGGAAGAAGAGTTGACGGACACCTGAAGCCCCCCAGAGGTAGGGAAGCTGTCCAGCATCTCACCTTCCCTACTCCTCCTTTGACACCCTGTAAGGGGGGGGAGGGATAGGATAGTGTAGAAAGGGAAGGTAAAATTCTGGATGGGGAGTATAGAAGATGTTGGAGTACAGGAAGGAAGTAGGTCTTTGAGTCACTGCAAGAGGAGCACAGGACTTTGAGCTGCCCAGGGGGCACAGTGTTTTGAGCTGCCTTGAGAGGGGTTGCATAGCTGATGGTTTACCTAAGGCATCAGATACCCTTCAGCCAGCCCTGTAGATGCCTCTTTAACAAATTACTCTCTTGACAGAGGAATGCTGCTAATTCTCTCCCATGGTATTTCCCAGACCCCATACTGACCTGTCTTATTGTCCCATAGCATCAGTAAAGCCAAAGAGCTCCTCAGCAATCACCCATTAATATTCAGAGGCATGTTTACTAAGCTGGGCTAAGGGTTAGCATGAGCTATTTGTAACTAGGTCCCATGTTATTCAATGGAATCTAGTTCTCAATAGCCCATGCTGACTATGAGCCCAGCTTAGTAAACATGCCCTTCCAGGTCCCTGCAGGTCCTTCCAGCATTGCAACAGCAGCCCCAGGCCAAACCTGTGCTGGAGCAGCACAAATAGATTGTATCATCGGGAGGGAGGAAGGAGGGAATCTGCTGCCAGATCTAAGGGAGACTTTAGGTTAACTAGGTCTAGAACACTTCTTATCCTAAAATGGCAGAAACAGGACATTGCACAGAGATGGTAACGTGACGTTCCTTGGTCCTTGAAATGCCATGGGCTTCTCTGCAGGGTGATTCTGTTGTTTAGCTTTATGCTTACCATCTCAAAAATAATATGAAGCTGGCAAACACACACCATTGAGAATCTCCAGCTCAAGTGCTGCTCATGGCTCCGTCCAAAGCAGAAGTGCTTCTATTGCTTTTGTTTGTTTTCTGCAACATTGCATTGTACAAAAAGTGGACAAACAAAAAAGATTTGATGCTTTCATTCAACTATCGCTATGTATATTGTTTTACTTTTTTTTTATTTCTAGTCAACAGTCAAATAAAATCATATTGCAGGTGCTGTTTAAAATGATATTCCATTATATAGCAGAAGAACCAGAGACCCAGTTAAAACCACATCCAACAAAACAAGGCAATTCCCACCACAAGCAAACTTTAGTAAGCAGAAACCAGTGGTTTCACAGTACAGCAGATGAAATAAATAACTTTCATTAATGCAAATATGATGCTAACAACATGTAGAAAAACACTTAAACACAAATGAATTATGCATACAATAGGATATTAAACAGTATTTGCAGGAAACCCATAAAACAATATTTATAAAGGACCCAACATGTTTCAGCTTCTGCCTGCTTCAGGGTACATTGGTAACATTTAAAGACACTTAAAAACATAAAACTACATCTGGAGGGTATAAGCAAAACACATATCCTAGGAGTAACCCTCAAAGAAAGACTAACCTTCCATTCCCACATCAAAAATATTGTAAAAGCAACACACTACAAATTGAAAGTTATACAGAATCTCCGCCCTCTACTCGATCACAGTGACTTCAGAGATGTACTGTATGTCACTTATAACCCCAATACTTGACTACTTCAATATAATCTATCAAGGGCTCCCAAAATCTACACTATACCCCTTGCAAATGACACAGAACATGGTCGCTAGAATCATAGAAGGAACACCAAGAAAAAAACACATCATTCCCATCTTACAACAACTGCACTGGCTCCCAGTTCACATAAGAATCAAATATAAAGTAATACTAAGCATATTCAAAATGCTCCACAACATATCAGCGCAGAACCTTCAAGCACTAATTTATAAAGCCCCTGACCCCAGGGCAAGAAGGAGAGTATCACAGAACATGCTAAGTATTCCAAACCTCATAGCCAAATGCAACCACTCACCGTCTGCATGAGCTTTTTCCCTGTGCGCACCCTCTATCTGGAACTCTCTCCCTTTGGAACTATGACTATCAGCTACTACTATTGATTTCCGCTGCAAACTTAAAACACACCTCTTCATGGAATACTTTGCATTGGACACCTAGTAGCAGACACGCACCTTACAACCACGTCACATCACAGCCTCTAGTTACCCTCCATACCAACCTCCATTCGCTCCACTGCACGTCAACACATCATCACACTCTGTTCTCCAAGTAATGAAGCCTCATCCTCTTTACATGCACTGGTAAATTATAAAATTCAACCGTATTTGCACTAGTTATACTGTTGATATGTTACCAACTTAACTTAATTCAAGTTATATTTATATATGCATGTTTTCAAATTTAAGTTAAATGTACACCGCTTTGACTTGTTGATAAAGCTTATAGAAGAGCTGTTAAATAAATCAATAAATAAATAAAATGAAAATAATGCAATGAAATTGTAGAACAAAAATTAAAAATATAACATAAACAACTTAAAAATCATTGCTTAACCACACTTAACCATGAGTACTCCCAAATGTTCTGACTTCTAGACTTCAAGGGAAAACCTCTATATTAAAAAAGACAAACACCGAGAGGATCACGTGATGTGGTGAGAGCGAGCGGACGGGAAACGCTCGTGCTCCGGACCCCTCACCCTCTCGCCGGCTTTAAACCACCACAAAACTGCCCCGAAGAACCTTAAACGTGTGTGCATAGCTGACAGAGTTGAGGGGAGTAAAGCAGACGGCTCCCGGAGAATGGCGGCATCGGTAAAAGCAAGCCGCCGCAAAAAAGACCGTGCGATGGAGGCGCACAAGATGGCGGCATCCCCGAAAATGCCTGGCTCGCCGGTATCCCAAGCGGTGGTGGAGGAGATATCCGCGGCGTTTGTAGTTGCATTGTCGTCCCAATTTGAGGCACTGAACAGTAAAATTGACATGCGGCAAAGCTCTGTGGGCTCCTTGGGATATCAGATGCAAGAACTGGAGACCAGGTTGGTGCAGACAGAGGAGAGGGTGGAGACGCTATCGCAGGAGATGGGGCGAGTGCAGGCAGCGCTAAAGGCGCACGAAGCCAAGCTTGATGACCTAGAAAACAGGTCACGCCGCAACAACCTTCGATTCCTGGGAATTCCCGAGGCTGTCTCTGATAAGGATTTACAAGCTCGAGTGGAGTCCCTAGCAGCAGCGATTGTGAACGGGAGTGAGGGCCTAGGCCCGATTGTAATAGAGCGGGCTCACAGAGTGGGGCCCAAGCAGGCCAGGGATCAGCGGCCACGTGTGGTGCTGGCGAAAGTTTTGCAGTTCCAGCAAAAGGAAGCTGTGCTCAGAGCGGCTAGACAACAGGGGGTGATTGTGCATGACAACATGAAAGTGCGGATCACGCAGGATTACTCGGCTGCCCTCAGTCAAAAGAGACAAGCCTATGCAACTGTTTGCCAAAAGTTGGTGGAAGCCAAGATCAAATTTATTGTACAATATCCGGCAAGGCTCCGTATAACTCACGAGGGAATAAGCAGAGTACTGGAGTCAGCGGCGGAGGCATCCGAGTACGTGGACGGGCTGCTACAGCGGGCAACAGTGAGCAATGCAGAACCAGACAGAGCGTCATGAGAAGAGAACCGGAGGATTGCAGCAGACGAGCTACTGGAGGACAAATATGCTTCAAATTGGACAAGAGAATATGTTGGCTGTTTTGAGCTGAGGGGAGGGGTGGTGGAAGAGGGCAAAGATGCCCTGACAGGTATTGTATAGGGAGGGGGGAGGGGAGAGGACCGGGTTTGGGGTTGGGAAGGAAGTAGTTCCTAGGGGAGGGAATTTTTAGACGGTGTCTTACTATAAAGTAGGGGGAAGAGCCTCTCCCTCCGCTGTGGAGAAGGCGAACAGGAACACCCTAGGAGAGGTAATCGGAAGGGAGGGGAGGTGAAGGGAAAGGTAAGGCCAAGGAATGGATAGGGTATCTTAGAAATGAGAAGCAGAGGGGTAGGGAAAGAGGGGGTGGACATAGAGGGTTAGGAGGAGGGTTGGAAGAGGAGTGAGGGGATCCGCACACATTACAGTGATCTGGTGATAGAGGAAGCGGGGAGCGTAGAGGGGAAGAGAAGGAGATGGCAGGGGCAGGGGAGAGGGGTTGTATGGGAAGGGGGAAGGGGGAAGGGGGGAGGGGGAGGGAGGGGAGGGGGAGGATGAGTAGGGGTTGGGGGGAGATCGCAGCCAGTGTTTTATAGGATTACGATAGGGAACACTCGAAGTATGGGAAAGGAAAGGTCTCAGGCTGGGGATGCCTCTTCCTCATGTAATGTTTATGTTATGAAACTTCCACCGCATTGTTGTTTGTTGACGTGAAGATTGTTTCATGGAATGTCTGTGGCGTGGGCAGCCCTGTTAAGCGCTATAAAGTGTTACAGGCCCTAGCCCGACAAAATTGTGACATAGCTATGCTGCAAGAAACCCACCAGACTGCTGAGGAACATGCTAAATTAAAAAGAGATTGGGTGGGACAAGAGTGGGGAGCCCCTGCAAAAGGAAAAAAGGGTGGAGTGGTCATTTTGATACACAAGCGGGTAAGGTTTGTTAAAGAGCAGGCCTACGTAGACCCAGATGGTAGATATGTGTTGCTGTATGGGATGTTGGAAGGAAAACCGGTTGTGCTAGGTAACCTTTATAGTCCGAACTTATTGGATCGAGCACTGTATGCCCGTTTGGGGTCCCGAGTAGAGCAAATGCCTGATGCTCCATTGATTTTGGCTGGGGACTTTAATGGGGTGCTCGATGTGGACCTGGATACGTCCAGGAGGAGGGGAGAGAACACCCGAGTGCCGACTATGCGGGCGCTGCAGGGACTGCGCCATAGAATAGGAGCGGTTGACCCCTGGCGCTTGCTCCATCCAACTGAGCGAGATTTTACTCACCAATCCCGAGCTCATGGAACAAGTGCCAGAATTGACTATGTGTTGGTCTCGGAGCAGCTCTTTGCCCAAGTAATGGATGCGCAGATCAGTCCTCTAGAGATCTCTGATCATGCCCTCGTATGGGTGGAGCTGGGTTGGCATGATACTGGCTCGCAGATGCGAATTTGGAGATTTCCTGTGGATCTGTATAGGGATGCGGATTTTCTTGTCTTCCTGAAACAGAAGTGGCAAGACTTTGTAACTTACAATGCTTGCCACCAAGATGAGCCTGAGCTATTCTGGGAGATGGCAAAAGTTGTCTTACGAGGAGACATTCTGGGATATGTGGCCCGTAGGCGGAAATTGATTGCACAGCACATTGTTCGAATGGAGAGGCAGGTGGGCAGGGCTAGGAGGCAGTGCGCTCGCTGTTCGTCTGCTGAGAATAAAAAGGCTTTATGGGAGGCACAAACTGCCCTAAATGAGCTCCTCCATCAGAGAGCTAAGAAATCTTTTCTGTACTACAAATACCAGCTTTACAGGTTTGGAGACAAACCGTGGAAATTGCTGGCTAGGTGCCTTCGAGGTAGTCAGGGTACCCGTACAGTGGCCGCTCTGCGGGACGATCAGGGGAGATTGCGGAAGGGGAGTCGAGAAATTGTTCAGAGCTTTTGATCTTTCTTCCAAAGGCTGTACGAGAGGGAGGAGGGTTCCTTGACAACTGTGGATGCCTATTTACGGGGGGTGCAACTACCCAAGTTAGCGGCCGCCCAAAAGGCACAATTGAAGGAGCCAATAACCGTCAAGGAAATTGCATACGTAATTCAAAAGGCGAGTTGTTACAAGGTGCCTGGGCCCGATGGGTTCAGGGTGGAATTCTATAAACTACTTGGGGATCTGACGCCCCCGACTTTGAGGGCTGTCTACCAGAGTAGAGTCGAGCGGGGAACATTTATGTGGGGCAAAAACCACGTGTATATTATCTTGATACCAAAGCCTGGTAAAGACCACACACAGGCTGCGTCTTATAGGCCCATTTCCCTGCTCAACTTTGATTCAAAGATATTTGCTAAGGTGCTAACGGAGTGCTTTGCAGGGGTCTTGGGGGACTTGGTGCATGACTCTCAGGTGGGCTTCATGAAGAGCAGATACGCAGTGCATATTCTGCGGAGGATCTTAGCATCATTGGAGTGGGTCCGGGAACATGGAATGCCCTCGCTCTTGATTAGTTTTGACACAGAAAAGGCATTTGACAGAGTGAGTTGGTCCTATTTCAAGTATCTTTTACCGCAATATGGTCTCGGGGCTCACTTTTGTAAAATGGTGGAACTTTTGTATGAGAGGCCTACGGCAAGTGTGCTCTGCAATGGGGTGATGTCGGCCGACTTCTGCCTCGAAAGAGGTATGAGACAGGGGTGCCCCCTTTCCCCTTTGTTGTTTGTGTTGTCCTTAGACCCATTGGTGCGAAGAGTAGAATCTGCTGGAGAAATTCGTGGGGTGCGTATCGGGCAAACGGGATTCAAGATGGCTGCCTTTGCCGACGATATGTTGGTACATTTGTTGCCCCCGCAGACATCACTTCCTAGTCTGCTGGCAGAGTTCTCCCGCTTTGGTAGCTTTGCAGGGCTGCGTATTAATATAGAGAAGTCAGAAGCATTGGATGTGGATGGCACTCTCAGGGGGGGTTGGGATGGAGTCTTTCCTCTTAAATGGGCAGACGATTTCTTTGTTTATCTGGGTATTGCGTTGACTAGAGACCCGAGGCAACTGTACAAGAAAAATTTAGAGCGGATCCTTCTCAGGTTGCACACGCAGTTGCAGTCCAGGACGCCCCTTCCGCTCTCCCTACTGGGTAGAGCAGCAGCACTGGGGATGGTAATCCTACCCCGTATCTTATACTGGTTGCAGATTCTCCCAGTCTGGCTACGTAAGAGAGACTTACAGCGTATTAACTGCAAATTATGGCGGTTTTTATGGAAAGGGGCGAGAGCTCGTATCCCACTGTACAAGTTGCGGAGAAGGTGGAGGGATGGGGGGATTGGGGTGCTGGACCTGCGACTCTATGTGCTGGCTTGCCAGGCTCGACATATCGGGGACTGGTTGGGGGGGACGGAAGTTTACACTCCGCATTTGATGGAGGAAGCCTTTGTGGCTCCACATACTTTGATGGCAACCCTGCATCTCGAGGGTTCGTGTTTACCGAGTAGGGTGACTAGTAGCGTGTTGGTGTTGCCGGGGAGGTATACTTGGCAATATCTCAATAAATGTTGGGGGGAGCTTCCCGGGGTCTCGAGCTGGTTGCCGCTGCAAGGCAATGTGCAGTTCACTCCAGGGTCAGAATCGTCGGTGTTTCGGGAATGGGAACGTTTGAGAATATGGAATCTTGGACATGTGGTGGATCAGCAAGGAAACTGTAAAACTTTTGAGGCTCTCTGTGGAGAATACGAGCTGAGCAAACGTCATTTATTTGCCTATGTGCAGCTGTCCCACTATGTGGCTTCCCTGCCACGGAAAGGGCTCTTGGTGGAGCGGTCGGTACGAATTTTAGAATTTTTTGCATTGGGAGCGGACATGCCACCTTCAATTGCGGAACTGAAGCAACGTCTAGATGTGTATGCCCCTGTGCCGGATTATTCGGTGGAGGAGGTACTGTGGGCGGGGGAATTGAGTTTAGAGGTAGAGCCGGGATCCCTTAATAGGACCTTGGGTAGAATCAAGGGGCTGGTCAAAGGGGCTAGATGGAGAGAGATACAGTTTAAGTGTAACTAGGGCCCACTTTTCTCCGAGGCGTGCCTTGTGGAGTCACCTCACCTCTGATGGCGGTTGCCCGAAGTGTTCATGTCCCTTGGCAGATTTAGGGCATATGTGGTGGAAATGCAATCTAATCCATCAGTATTGGAAACGGATTGGTACCTATATGAGCCGGGTACTTCGGCAACCAATTAACTGGACGAGAACGCTTGTGGTATTTGATCAACTTGGGCCACTCCGCCCGAAGGGAAGATGGGAGCGACTGCTACTCAGGAAAGCATGTCTGGTGGGTAAGGCCCCCCTGCTCCGTAGATGGAGAGAGCCTGTGCCTCCTACTTTCTGGGAATGGCGCAACCATTTTCATCAATTGATGCTTCTGGAGAGGAGAGGAGCCAGGGGAACAATACAGGGTTGGGCTTCTTTTCTGCTGACCTGGGAGCCATATATTCAAATCCTTAGACCAGGCACCCGAAATGAAATATTGCAGGTGACCTAAAGTGGGGGTTTTGAGGATTTGATCTGAGGGTGGGCTGAGACGCCGGGTGTTGTTTATGGTAAGGCAGAGCTGGATACACTATTGGGAGAGTTCCCTAGGAGAAGGGAGGGGGGAGAAGAGGGGCTGAGGGAGGCTGGAGGTAGGGTGGGGAGGGGTGGAGGGGAAGAGGGGGGGTGGATACTAGGGGGAATTACACAGTATTAATCTTGACTACATTGCAACCTGGACCTGTTCATGATCCTGGAGCGGAGGACGAGAAACAGCCCCGCCCGGGAAGATGTGGCTTGTATTCTGTATGTATGGTTGTTATGATACATTGTTGTGTCTTCAATAAACAGAGTTTCAAAAAAAAAGACAATCACCATGAATATGAACCAGAAAAAACAACAAAAAGAAGTAAAGAAGAAAAACACAGGGAAAAACATATTGTTTACATCACCAGGGACAAACCATCCATGCACAACAGCAACATATCCATCCAGGTTCAGGTACTCTTCACAAGCCTCAGGGCCGGTGCAAGGATATGAGGTGCCTAGGTGAACCTCATTCCCAGCACTGCCCCTACTCCAGCCCCTGAGCCCATTGCACCACTGCCACCCCTCTCTGAGACATGCAGCTTGTAGGGCTGGTACCTGTGGTCTTTTCTCAACCAAAGCCTGAACCATGCAATATGGCTTCCTGTTACAAGATGGAACTCTTTTCTGCTGTTCAAGCTTCAAACCTGCAGATCAAGCAATTTTGCCAAAGTTATGAGCCATACAGCAGAGCTATTGTTTCCAGCTATGACTATGTGCAAGAGAACTCACTGCTGGTCCTAGCATTTGCAACAATGTATGAACCTGCATACCAGTATCCTTCTCTCACCATGGATCTTTGTTTGAAGAAGGACCACCTGACAACTGATTCGCTGAAGATGACACACAGTATCTGAAACCAGCTGATCACTGTGCTATGATCAGGAAATGAAGACAAATAATTATACGCTGGGCACAGGGGGACCTTTAGAGACACATTTTGGGGACACAGAGATAACTTTGCTCCCTGACACACTTACAGCTTGCTCTCAGCATTCTGGCAGTCCTGCTTCCTCTGCCATTTTCTGCACTCCATGTGCTTTGCATGCCAGCCTGCCTCCTTCTAAAAGATAGTGTGTAAGCACAAGGACTAACTTCAGGAAGGAGTGAATCTCTCCCACAGACCGAAGCTCTGTGTTATCACACTGCAGCCAAATGCCTGCAGCCTGTGTTGGACCACTGCCATCCTTTGGACTTTGTGCCATTCTGGGGATGACTTCTCAGACCCAGCCACAATCATCTTTCCGGCAAAGCTAAGGTACTGGTCTTCATTCTCCCGGGTGTGAACCTAGCCAAATAGACATCTAAATTTCTGTATGTCTGAGTACAGAGCGAGTCTGTGACTTTGGTTACCAAAACAGTGATTTATGAACTTGTAATTGTAATCATAGGGCTACATAACTTGCTACCTCATAATTCTAATTTATTCTGTATCTGCATTGTTTTTCTATCAGCAATAAAGTCTAATTTATATATAAACAGGGTTGGTTCCTTTTATCACACATGGTTCATTTGCCAGATAGACCTATAGAATCTTGGGAAAAGAGGGAAGTAGCAATTACCCCTGGACCTATTGAGTGTATATATATATTTAGTTGCTATTGACAATACTCCCCACAGATTTTGGGACTCATCTGGGATAGGCAGTTCTGCATGAACCATGTTTCACAGAACTGGAATGAGCAATTCTAAATGAGCTAGCCCTGAGTTTTCCCTTTAAGACTGTTTGTCTGATTTATGATGGCTCTGTCAAGCAGCATTGCTGACCAGGACAGTTTAGGTGTACAAAAGCTTGCAGCTGTAGACTGAAACCAGGAACAGATTCCAGGAATATTGCACAGATCAATAAATGCCTCAGATTCGACACACATGAGCTTTCAATGACAGATAACTTCTTTAGTGGGATCCTTGACAGATTGCTGGGTCATAAAGGAAAATTAACGTTACGATATCGCACAGAGTCTGCTCCCGCCGTTTAGTAAACACCCCCCTTAGTCTGATTGCTGAACACTCTTGTGTGGTGCATATCTTTAAGAATAAATCACTTCCCTAGTGTGCAATTCTATCAGCGCATGAATTGTTCAGAAAATATCTTACTGGAGCTTTGGCGATTTCGGGAAAATCACACCTGCCACTGGTGAAACTATATTATTTACCTTCAGGGAAGAAGATCCATTGTCCACAGATTTTGGAAATCAGCGTCTAGACATTTTAAATGTTACAGATTTTTTGGAAATGTTTGGTTCAGAGGTGGTAACACCATCAACATTGTTGGTGACGTTTGCATTAGTTTCAGATAAAGAATGGTTGTTAAAGTTGTTAAAGTTATTGTATAAAAAGAGGAATGTATTATTTCATGGATTAATGATTAGGATATATCCTGATTTATCTAAAGAGACACAAAAGAGGTGGTGTGAATTACTTCTCCTTCGACTGGAGGTCCAACAGCTGGGAGGGCTCTTTTTTCTTAAGCATCCTTGCAAATGTCTGATTAAATATCGGTCTATTTCTTATGTTTTTTTATGAGTCCTCTCAACTGCTGACCTTCATGAATGCTCCTCATCTGGAGGTCTGTGAGTAATTCGTTTGGACCTGTTGTAAAATTTAGTAATGTTTTCCTGCATATATTGTATATAAGTTTATTTCTTTGACCCTGACCCTTTGATTTCTGGACTAGAGGGTATTACTTTATATATGTGACTGAGGAAATATTTTGGTATTTTCATAATATTTCTGTAGAAATTTCATATTATGCTAATTTTCTGTACAAGATTAATTTCTTGGTTTATTTTGTTTAAATTGCATAAATATAAAATAAAATAAAAAATCTGAATAAATCACTGGATGCTCTACAACGTGCTCAAGACAGACTTGATTTGTGGACTGCTGATTTGAGGAACTCCCACATTTAGATACAGTCGATTACTGCTATGCTGAGAAAGCTGGAGCAGGAAAATGCTGATTTACAATGGCAGTTGACTGATACAGAAGCTCGGTCACATGAGCAGAAACGGAAGGAAACCCCTCCCCCCCTCTACAAATGGATATGACTGGCAGTTTGAAAAGTGCCAGGATTTATTAGAATGGCTTGCTGTTTTAGATGAGCAAGTAAAAGAATCTATAAGAGAGTGTCAAGTTGCCCAAACTTATAGATTTGAATTGACAGAGGAAAATACTAGGCTCCGAGAGGAAAAGGCTCAATATGAACTGAAAGAGGGGGCTTTGCTTAATCATAGAAACTTAGAAACATGACGGCAGAAAAAGACCACGTGGCCTATCTTGCCTGTCCTTCCATATCAACCACTACACGTCTCCTTTTTTCCTTTAGAGAGCCTTTATCCCATGCTTTTTTGAATTTAGATACTGTCCTCATCTCTACCACCTCCACTGGGAGACTATTCCATGCATCTACCACTCTTTCCGTAAAGAAATATTTCCACATATTACTCCTGAGTATCCCCTCTCCTCCTCATCCTATGTCCCCTTGTTGCAGAGCTTGCTTTCAATTGAAAGAGGCTCTCTCCCTGTGCATGTATGCCATGGAGGTATTTAAACATCTCAGTCATATCAACTCTGTCCCGCCTTTTCTCTAAAATATACATATTAAGATCCTTAAGTCTGTCCTCATAAGCTTGATAACGAAGACCACTAACCATTTTAGTAGTCACCCTCTGCACCGACTCCAACCTGTTTACATCCTTTTGAAGGTGCGGTCTCCAGAATTGCACACAAAACTCCAAATGAGGTCGCACCAAAGATTTATACAGAGGCACTATCACCTCCTATCTTCTGCTGTCCATTCCTCTCCCTATGCACCCAAGCATCCTTCTAGCTTTCACCATCGCCTTTTCTACCTGTTCAGCTACTTTAAGATCGTCAGACACAATCACGCCTAGGTCCCGTTCTTTTTTCATTGACAGTACTGCTCCCTTGGATTGTTGCAGCCTAAATGCATGACCCTACATTTTTTAGCATTAAAGTTCAGCTGCCAAATTCTAGACCATTCTTCAAGCTTATCTATGCTTTCCTGGGTGTCTACTCTGTTGCAGATTTTGGTATCATCCACAAAGAGGAAAACCTTACCTGACAGCCCTTCCGCAATATCACTAACAAAGATGTTAAAAAGAATCGGACCAAGGACAGATCCCTGCAGCACACCACTGGTAACCTCCTTCTCCTCAGAGTGAACTCCATTTACCTGAACCCTTTGTCGCCTCCCACTCAAGCAATTTCTAACCCAGTCAGTCACTTTAGGGTCCGTCCCTAGGATGCTCAGTTTGTTTATAAGTCGCCTGTGTGGAACAGTATCAAATGCTTTACTGAAATCTAAATGCACCATTTGAAAGCCTCTGAAACTGTATTAGCTCACAAGAGAGAGAGAAACATCTCCCTTCAAGCTGAGCAGTGTAAACATGAACAAGAGTTAGAGAGGCATAAACAGGCACTAATCAAGTTGAAAAATGACTGGTCCCAGTTACAGAGTGAGCTTCATTTACCGAAATGTCAGCTCATGCCTCCCAGTCCTCGATCTGTTTCCCCAAGTTTATCTCCTCTCTCAGGATATGACCCAGAGAAGATGATGACAGGTTGTCACTGGTAAGTCTGCCCAGATTAAAAGGACAGCCTTGCAAGGATAGCCTGTCAGCTTTAGTGCCCACACCTGAGCAGAGGAGCCATATAGCTGTGAAAGAGGCACCCCGCTCTCGACCCTTCCCCATGGAGGGAGAGGTAGAAGGGGGGTGAGAAGGCATCCGAGTTAAGGGAAACCATGCCTGTCTTGGCCACAAGAAGGAACTGAAGTTAAACAAAACCCTGCACTCCCCAGAGCCCAAGAGGAACAAAAGAGCAGAGGTGCCCCCACCTCTGCAGCCCAATTTCAGGTGATTAAAACCATATGTGACATGGTACCGCCCTTTAAGAAAGGTGGACTTGTGATCATAAATAAACAATTAGTTGAAGTAAAAGAAGCCTTCCAAGCTCTGGAAGTCACCAGGAAGACAGACATGCTCCGGTATCTGCCCTGGCCATTTGATGGAGCATGACAGCAGTTTATTCAGGCAATGTCCCAAAATGTCAAGACTGACCTAGCCACTGTAGAGGAGGAACTGAAGAAACATTTGGTTTATACTCTGATACTTCTAGTGCCAAGCAAGCAGCCTATGGTATTACTTGTGAAAGGGATGAATTATTGAGAGAGTATGCTTACCGGCTCAGGCAGACCTTCTTTCAAAGTGATCTACCCTGGGAGGTGATAGAACATCACCAGGAATTTTGTGATTTGTTGTAACAGACTCTACCCTCCTCCACAAAGGCCCATTTATATGAGAGGTGCCATAAGCCTCTCTCTTACTTGATAGAGCACGCTGAAGGGATTTATGCAGCTTTTGCCAAAACCCATGCTAATAGCAGCAGCAAGGTAAAGGCTCCTAGCCAGCCTAAAGAGCCAAAGCAGAGTGTCAGCGCTGTCAAATACACTCTTACTTTAGAAAGTAACACTCCTTCTGTTCCACAAGCTCCTTCCAGGCTACCACAGAGTGATCAGACATCTGGGCCTAAGTGGAGTTTGGCAGCGATCATTCCCCTTGGCAGAGCCGGAAATGGAGGAGGAAGCCTGGTGGCGACATGACTCAGCATGTAGAAAAGAAACTAGATGAATTTGCTGCCACCATGACAGCAGCCTTTTCCAGTCTCCAAAGGAAGGCTGTCCTTGAGAAGGAGCCACAAAAGGCACCAGTAAAGTCTTCTGAACCTAGGAGCAGTCCTGGGCCTAGCAAGTCAAAGTTGGAAAAGGCTAAAACCCCTCCCCCTTCTGATAACAGTGAATAACTAACTGGATGTGTTTCTGTTCCACAGGTTACTGTCTCATGGGTACAGACAGCTTAGACATCCAGACCTGCCGGAGAAGCCATGCCCTCAATACAGAGTGACAGTTCCCCAGTGGATGGCAGGCTTCCAACCTTTGACTCCATCAGGAAGCACAAGTACTTTCTGGGTAAATTCAAGCCAAAAGGACAGAGGTCTACTATATCTGTTAAAATTCAACAGGTGTTTCCCTGTGAGAGCCGTATAGATTAAGCCTCTGAAGTTACCCTGATTACCTTGAGTCTCTTTAACAGACTCACTGCTTGCTTGGAGGGACAGGATGCCCTATGCATAACACCCATTGAGTGGTCACTCATAGCTTATGGTGAACAATCCATAGAAACCATATGCCAACCCTCCAAATTGGAAAGTTACAGGTGAAACATTCTGTGATTATTACTAAGTGCCCTGGGGGTGAACCTTTGATTGGCAATGAGCTCCTAAAAAGGTTGCGCCCAATACTGGACTATGTCCAAGAAGTGATCTGGAAACAGGTCACCCATCCTATACCTTTTGCCAAAGTGAAATGTGACAAAAGGGTCAGGGGTCCTTGTTCTGTGGAACAGAAGGCCACATCTATCAGGATTAATTTCCAGAGATCAGAAGACCCCCAAATCCTAGAGCTCAAATATGAAGGGGCTGGGAATGAGGGTCAGAGAAATTGTGATGTAATCACAATTGAAAAGGACTCAATAGCTAACATTATCCTTGATACTGACTGTCTGCCGATGTTCTAAAGTCCAGATGGACCAGGCCAGGGAGACTCCGGAAGCTAGCGAGGTAAAATCTCCTCCTGCTTCTGACCCCTGTCAAGGCCACCCTAGGAAACTAGAAGTAATCTCCTTGGATAAGAAAGGCCCATTCATCCATGTGTGGGTGGACACCCACCAGAAGTAAAGAGCCTAACTGTTACCACATTATGATCACTCACTCATCAGTGAAACCCTCTTCCATCACCTTAATCACCAGGCCACCCTTTATTGGGTTAGGAAAACCTCAACCTCCTTCCAGGTCCCAAGACATGTCTGAGAATCTGCAATCTTTCCTTACAGTTGGGGATAAATCTTTCAAATACACCTTTTCTATCATGAGAGGGATTAAGTCATCCCTCTATATAGGCTCAGATTGCCTTCTTAGACGTGGAGCTTAAATGGATTTGGTGAATAAAATCTTCTGGAATAGGATGGAGGGCAAGCCAGTGGAGTGGCCTGGTACCCATCCATCACTGAGGGCTGGACAGACCATCCCTCAGGTTTGTGAAGCGGTAAGTGCAGAGGATGTCCAAATACCAACAATCTCAGACACCCTGCTCTTCTTCAACCCTAACTCATGTTTTGAGGAGCAGGGCCTGAATACTGTCCCCATCCCCTGTATGGAGGCCAAAGTGCCTATGTTGCATCTGTTGGTCACCAACGCAAGATCAGAACCCATTACTCTCCAGATTATTGGAAAGGTCCCAGAGGTCTGGGATCTCTGAAAAGGAGGGGGCACCCCAAGTATGTAAGAATTTTCCTGACGGCCTCCTTACCCTACTGTTTATCTGGCCTCATAGTGCTGCATCCACCCAGGAGGAGATAGAGGAGAAGATCAAAATTCCTCCAGGGTTAAGGAAAAACTTGCTGAAGCAGACGCTTGTTCTGATGAGTCAGAAAAGGATCAGCTTAAAGAACTGCTGTATCATTACAAGGACCTTTTTGCCACTGACACCTGTGACCGCAGTCTTACAGACCTACATCTCACCCGCAGACCTACTGATCCAAACAGTAAGCCTGTTTTTGTGCGGCAGTATAAAATTCCCCTGGCTTCCTATGAAGCTATCCAGGAAATCATTAATTCCCTAGAAAGGAAAGGAATTATACGCCAGTGCAACAGCACATACCATGCCCCAGGTGGGTAAACACCTGGAACAGAACTTAGCCACCATAAAAGTTGCAAAATACTTCACCAGCCTGGACCTCACCTCAGGATTTTGGACTGCTCCTGTCCATCCTGAGGATCAACATAAGCTAGCCTTTACCTTTGATAGGCAACAATATACCTGGAATTGGACATCCTTTGGGTATCTGAACACACCAGCAGACTTCAATATTTTCCTGCATAAGGCCCTGCCTGATGCTGAGGTTAGAGGCACCCATAGATGTTATCTTAGTGAAGAGCACCACCTTTTCTGACCATATGAAGGAAATAGAGCATGTCTTCCAACAATTAAAAGCTGCAGGAGCGAAGCTGCCTTGTCAAAGGGTCAATGGTGCCGAAAATCCCTCAATTATTTGGGATACGAAGTTTCTGCTGATAGGTTGCAGCCCCAAAAGAAAAGAACTGTGACTCTGCAACAACTTAGAAGCTCAACCAATTTAAGCGAGTTTCGCTCCTTCTTGGGCATTTGTAATTATTCCCACCACTTTGTGGACCAATATGCAAAGATTTCCCAGCCCCTGGTCAAATCCCTCAAAAACGATAAACCTTGGGCATGGGGGCCTGAACAAGAGGCCTCCCTAGGGGAGCTGAAAGCTGCCCTGAGTTGAGCTCCCTGCCTCGCTTACCCAGAAAGTGGCAAGGAATTCTTTGTGAAAAGTCCTTGTTCTCCACTGCCTAGGCAACATCTGTAATTGCAAATGGGCCCACAACCTATGCAGAAGGTGGCTCACCAAGGGTCAACGAGGGAGACATACAGCATACCTTCCCAAGGCCATTCCTGCTGTAGGGCACCAAGCTCGCCATCCACAAAACCTTCCTTTACCCTTCAGCCTGGGCGGTATACCAAGAAATTGCATAAACATAAAGATAAACATCTGAAATAGCTCCTCAAATTGGCATTCCCTGAGTGGCCATCGTGTGAAGGCCCCATCTTCACACTATGAGGATGCATGTGGGAGAGCTAAGCTCTCACTTTTCTCAGACTCACAGAGCCTGTTTAGACCACTAGAAGAGGCCTTGACCTCACCAGAATCAAACTGATCACTGGCCTCCAGGTGAAAGTTCCCCCAGGAGGTCTCCAGAGGGGGCCAGTTCTTGAGCCAACTGGACCAGGCCTCACACCCTCAACCCTTCAGGCTAGCATCCAAGATAATAATCACTCCATCTGGTGCTTCCAATAGCATCCCAGCCATCAGATAGTGGAACTTTAACCACTACCTCAAGTACTCTTTTATTTCTCAGAGCAGAGGAAGGGCTTGGTCGAACAATGAGGAACATTGTGACCAGAAGATTAGCTAGTGCCTCTACAGTGAGTGCATATGCACCCTGATTCAAGGATCCAACTCTAAAGTCAATGTCATAGATCCAAGGCCTGAGAAGTCCCAGGCACATAGAGCTGACCAAGAATCACATGTCCTGAGTTTGCTGGTGCTTAAGTGAACTCTCCATCATGAGGAAGCTCAATCCAGAAGAGTATAGAACTGACCCCCCTCAAAATAATGAGAGATATTCAGGCTGCTCTTATGAAAATCATTGATCCCAGTCTTCCTAGCCAGAGCTCACCAGGCCTGTGTAGTATCTGGTCTTCACCAGGAGACAGACTGGACCAGTCCCACATCCAGGTTTTGGCCACACAGGCTCTCTGAATGCAGAAAAGCACTGCTACCACCACTATTACCTTGGAAAAGGTACAGGGAGCAGCATCTAGGTCAAAGGCAAGACCCAGAACTTAAAAGTAAGCCTAGAATAGAGAACTAATGCTGTTACAATGGGAAAGTGACAAATGTCATGGTGAGGTCCAAAAGGTGAGGATGCAATGATAGATCTGAAGGATCTCATAAAAAAAAATAAATAAATAAAACTAGCTCTAGGTCCAGGATATGCCCTTCATGGGTACAAATGAATTGGAAGAAAAGTAATCTGCCATTGCAGGAGATACTGAAAAGCTTCTATAAACATCACCCATATGAGCAAACAGCCACAGGGAAACTACCAGGAAAACCCTTATAAGCACCGCCATAATTCAAGTATTTTGTATCAGAATTCCCAGGCTAGCTTGAACAATAAACCTTAGGTCGGTGTACCCCAAGGATCTGTTCTAGGTCCGCTCCTTTTCTCTCTCTATACCCAGTCCCTTGGTGCGCTTATCTCTTCCCATGGCTTTCAGTACCATCTGTACGATGATGACTCCCAGATCTACCTCTCTATGCCCGTAATCTCCCCTGCAATCCAGACTCGGATCTTTGCCTACCTCTCTGACATCGCTACTTGGTTGTCTCACTGGCGCTTGAAGTTGAACATGGCCAAGACTGAACTTCTTATCTTTTTCCCTACAACCTCCCCTCCTCTTCCTCTCTTCTCAATCTCTGTGGATAACTCCGTAATCCTTCCTGTTTCTTCGGCCCGCAATCTGGGGGTAGTCTTCGACTCCTCTCTCTCTCTTTCTCCACACACATCCAGCTCGTAGCCAAGACCTGCCGTTTCTTTCTCTACAACATTAGCAAAATCCATCCCTTCCTCTCTGAACACACTACTCAAATGCTTGTCTACTCCTTAGTCACCTCCCGTCTTGACTACTGTAACCTGCTCCTTGCTGGTCTCCCTCTAAGTCATCTCTCTCCCCTTCAATCTGTTCAACACTCTGCTGTGCAACTAATTTTCCATCAGCCTCATCATGCCCATATCACACCTCTTCTCAGGTCACTTCACTGACTCCCTATCCACTTCCGCATCCAATTCAAACTTCTCCTGCTGACCTATAAATGCATTCACTCTGCAGCTCCTTGGTACCTTTCATCTCTTATCTCTCCTCATAACCCTCCTCGGGAACTCCGCTCTTCCAACAAACTGCTTCTATCTATGCCCCACACTCCCACTGCTAATTCCAGACTTCGCTCCTTTCACCTTGCTGCACCTTACGCCTAGAACAAACTACCTGTGTCTGTGTGCCAGGCACCTTCTCTAACCCTCTTCAAGTCCAAGTTGAAAGCCCACCACTTTGCTGCTGCTTTTGGATCATGACTCACCTAGTCTCCTTTTCTCCCCCTTGTTCCACCCCTGCCTACACCTTCCGTATTTGTATGTTTGTGCGTTTTGTCTTGACTAAATTGTAAGCTCTGATGAGCAGTGACTGTCTTTTGCATGTCTGTACTGTACAGCGCAGCGTACGACTGGTAGCGCTATATAAATGCTGAGTAGTAGTAGTACTTTAATGTGGTATGGGTCCACCCCAACTGGCTGCACCTCAGGAAGAACTGCCATGAATCACTGAGGGTGATTACATGCTCCCAAAAGAGCCTGGACATACCCAAGTATAGAAAAAACTCCACAAAGGACTGCCTCTATTGCAACTGTGGCCCAAAAGAACTCAACAGTAGTCTGAGACATCTCTAGGCTCTACACACAGTCATATAAGGCCGCTTGGCTTGTCTTCCAGGGGTTTGTGTGTGAACTCCTTCTTCCAGAGAGAAAACAACCCTTAGGGAAACTGTTCCATCACAGATTGAATCCAGCATATGTCAACTAAGGGTAATGCCGGCATTGCCAACTGGTGCCAATACCACCACCACCATGGTGCTGGGAGAGACTCTGAGCCAGTCTTCACCAGCAGCTGTCACCAAGGCAGCCTGTTGCAAGCCTCTTAGTATTCAGGAGACTGGGTGTAATGACCATTTGGCCCAACCAATGTTAGATGTTCCAGGAAACAAGGCTGCAACCTTGGGAACAAGAGGCCATAGTCATATGGCGGGAACCACAAGGCTAACAGCAAAAGATGGATTAATCACCTGAGGGCTAGCTTCCAGATGTGCACACAACACTGTCCAAAAGCCGAAGGTGGCTTCTTTTGGACCTTGACCCTCCAAAACTGAGATTATCAAACACAGCACCTCCTGCCACTGGGCAGTCATGCGATTAGTAACATCTGTGAGCAGGACTTCTACCCCGGGGGCTCGAAGGGCTGATCCCATTCACTCTGAGGCCAAGGGAACAACTGAGATGGGATCTTAGGACACTGAGGCCTCAGTTTGGAGGGGGGAGGGATTCCCTAAAATCCAATGCATTGCTGCATAGAATTAGGGAGAACTAGGAATGCAGCAGATCACTGGATCCACCAGGTATAAAGGAGACCCACCTGATAAACTCACCCAAAGGTCAGCTCCACAACCTGCAGAGCCACTATAAAATCCTGAAAGGGCATAAACAGGGCCCAGCAGAGAAAGGGCAGGTCACAGAGATCCTAATCTGATTCTGAGGGAACCACCACTCTCTCTTCCTCAGACTTATCTTCTGGTAACAGGAATTTTACTTGAGTCCTTCAACCAATCCCCCATAGAGAAAAAGGTTGGGCTCCCTAAGGAATGGAGGAGTGCAAGGGTGAAGCAGGGGCTATGACCTTCTAGCTGACCATGACAGGAGTGCTTTTGGACCTTGGGTTCCCAGAGGGGAAGCCTGGGCCTCAGACTCCCACAAAGGGGGCTATTAAGTAGCTAGTTATCCTGAACATAGCTGTGAGCTATTTCAGGGACTGCAGCACAAGAAGGCTGACAAACAGGGTGCCCAGGACCTGGAGGGTCATTAGGCACTACCAGGAATAAGGCTAGGGTCATCCTGCCATGCTCAAATTCTGCCAGGCCCAAGTCACCACCTGAAGTGGCTGCAGTGCTCACCAGCGAGAACAGAAAAAGAAAGTAGCAGCAGGGGCCACAACATCGGACAGTGGGTCAGGGCCTGCCACGGGGATCCCAGATTTCCAAAAAAAGTGCCCCAGGCTTTGCAACCAAAATGAGAGGAAAAAAAGCAGCCGCAGTAAAAAAAAAAAAATACTAGGGGATACATGGCTGAAAACTGCAGCAGCAACAGCAAAAATTAAAAAAAGTGTCAAAAAGCAAGGAGGGCTGCAGAGAAAAGAGAGTCTCAAAAATGGAATCTTAAGGCTGTTGGGCTGACTAGGGAAATCCGAATTGGGAAGCTCTGGACACCCACAGAAGCCTGGGAGCTCCAGCTACCACCAATCAAGGCCTTTTTTTTCTGTTTGTTAATTTGAAGCTGCTTTATTAACAGCAAAGAGCCAAATACCTCCCATTGAAACCAAAGGGGGAAAAAACCAGAGAGTCTGCATTGTGGGGGGGAGGGTGGGGAATGGCGAAAGCAAGAACAGAACACAGCGCTGGAGGTTATGGTAAGCACTATATTACCATTTAAAAGTAATTGCCGCTATTGCAGCTCCCCAAGAGAAGCAGCAGCGGTGGCAATGGGGTAGGGTTGCCAACTGGCTCCAGATGTACCCGATAGGCTTGATCCGGTCCTGGGTTTACCTCGTTGCATGCAGGAATATGTAGTTCTGATTTCTCAATTGCACTCCATAAGAAAAGCAAGACTACAAGTCCCTGCATGCAATGGGGTAAACTGGATCAAGCCTGTTGGGCACATCTGGAGCCAATTGGCAACCTCAGCAATGGGGGCAGAGTGAGAGCCTTGCACCAGCTCTGCCCACATCTGACTGGTAAGGAAAGACTTGTACTTCTAGCTGGCTTAGTGGTAGTGATCCCAGCTGCAAGCGAGGTAGAAGACCCACATTTCCAGATCAGTGGAAGCATCAGTGGCAGTGTTTTCAGTAAAACTAGTGTTTTCAGTAAAACTAGTTTCTTGGTATATGACAACCAGCAGGCACACTTGGCTCTACAGGAAAATATGAGTTTGCTGTTCATGTTAACTAGCCATATGCTTTTGCGACCACATCTCGGGCCATATTCTACAGGACGGGACCTTCTGGCCTGTGTTTATTAGAGCTGAATCTGTTTTCTTATTTTGGTATGAATAAATTGATGCCATAACCTTCATTAAATTCGTCATTGAATTGTGTCCATTTACAAATCCTATCTGCTCCTCTTTAACTAAACATGGTACAACAGTCCCTGATGCAAAAATCTTATCATTATTTAAGTGATATTGGAGGAAAAGATTCCACCGTGGCTAGATGTCCCCCTTGGTTTGGGTATCACTGTTGCTATAGCTAAGTTTTCTCTCTTATAGGGCATGTTCTTAATGAGGAATGACATGTAGTAGATCTGTGAAGTAATTGAAAGAACACCAGATAGAAAGTATAGGGATATATTTTCAGCTTGGATTTCTCTTGAGAAGTTGGCATTGGGATAGTCCTTCCTAGGGCTTTTCTGTTTCAAGCTCTTTCCATCAGAATCCCCCTTCTTAATTGCTAGTTAAAAAGATGCTGAGAGATGACCAGTATTTTTCGGGAGAGTTTCTGGAGAATGATCAGTTGCTGAAGTGACCCTGTGTTGTTGCTTTTACAAAACAGGCAAAATCATGGATAAAATACTATACAAAATGCAATTCAATAAATTAACAGGAGTAAATATATTAGGTAGTCACGCTGTTGACAACGTACCTCAATGACTAAATAGGGAATTTCAAATGATAAGATTCAGTATAAACCGAAAGCCAGGATCCAGGTGATCAGTGAGCATCCCTCTCCTAAGGTAAAGGATCTTTTCAACATACAGGCTTTTTACCTAGAGTGGATCCTAATGGTCCATATCCATTGTATTTAAGTCGGACCAACCAAATCACTTCATCAATTATATCAATTGTAAAAGTCACCATAAATGGTCCATTTGAATTTATTTATTAAAAATTCAAAAATTATTCAAAACCAGTTTTAAAAATCAAGTCATCCTCCAATTCACTTTATACTGTTCACATCAAAATTCTTCTTGACACAGCACTATGTTTAAGACTAACATTGTGTCATAGTTCTGCATCAGGAGATAATCAACACTTATCCTAAGTCACTTGTATGGGTTCAATTTTTGTCTTTTTTTGGATATATTACTGTTGACCCCTTTGAATTATACTCCCTGTTCTAATTATAATTAGTGTTAACTAATTAGTGTTCTAATTATAATTAGTGTTGACTAATTAGTGTTGTCACCATTTTATTTAAGTGTCAGTTCTCTATATATGATGGAAAATAGGCAAGAAAACAGTATTCCTGCCCTCTTAGCCAAATATTTAACTGCACTATCAAAATCAATAGTCTAGGCACCCACATTCTGAGACTCATATTTCAGTCCTTGCTCCTGAGACAGAAAGGCCAAGGGGTCAAGGAAATATTGAGGCTGCATGGACTATGTATTTCCATTTTAGCAGTCTAATTGCTGTTGATCAGATCAATGCTGCTTATCAATTATTGCGTATTCAAGGATCACTTTAAAAGATAGTTCCAGTACACATAGAAACAGCCTTTTATAAAATTCTCTGAACTATATGCGCATAAACGTATGTGCCTACAGCCAGATAACAGCTAACACAACTGTGAATGCCCCTATATAGCTCCTTAGTAATTTATCAAAATATCTATGCTATGCTTCTGCTAATTGCTTTCCTGAAGGCGCTTTTCACAACTTTATTTCTGAGAGTATAGATCAGTGGGTTTAACACAGCACTAGTAAAAGTGTAAATCACAAAAAAGATCTTATTTCTATCCCATCCATAAGTGGACTTTGGACGTAAGTAGATGAAGCTAAGACAGCTGTAAGTTAGAATAACAACAGTGAGGTGGGAGGAACAGGAAGAGAAGGCTTTGAATCTCCCTTCTGTACTGCGGATTTTCAGTATCGCGATTATAATGTAAATATAAGAGATAAGTATTAACACAACAGGGACAGTAAATGCAAGTAAGCCATAAATATTAAACACTATCCAATAGACAAAGAAAATATCAAGACATGGTGAAGCCAGAATTGAGACTTGCGCTACATCACAGAAAAAGTGATCGATCTCATTGGATCCACAGAAAGGCAAACGGAATACTAAGATGACTTGTTGCAATGACAACAGAAAACTGATTACCAAAACAGTGATAAGAAATTTAAGGCAAATCACCTCACTCATGATGGTTTTGTAACGCAAAGGATTACTTACAGCTACGTAGCGATCATAAGCCATGACTACCACAAGCAAAACCTCAGCATCCCCCAAACCGATAAAAAAGAACATCTGGGTCGCGCATCCACTTAAGGATATGGCATTATTCTTAGTGAGCAGGCTAATCATCAATCTGGGAATGATAACAAATGTGTAACAGGTTTCCAAGAATGACATATTCCATAGAAAGAAATACATAGGTGAATGCAGACGATGATCGACCCTTATGATAATCAATAAAGCCAAATTTTCCACCAGAACTATCAGGTAGGACAATAAAAACACCATAAAGAGCAAAACATTCCACTGTGGCATGTTTGCAAATGCCAGGAATACAAATTCTGTCGCTGAACTTTGGTTTTTAATTTCCATTTCTTCTACATATTTTATCTGCTGAAAGAAGGTGCAAGAAAGGGAATAAAATATTCATGCATAAACATTTGGAGCTGTGCCAGATAAAATAACAATCAAGCATGGATAGCCGCAGTGCTTCCCACGGAAAAGCTGCAGTCTTCCACAGCTCGTCGGGAAGGTAAGCAAGTTCATTGTAAGCAGTGGAGTGTTTCAGAGTTTCTCAGCACAGCTGTGGTAGATGTAGCTTCCAGTTCTGTAGGTGCAGTAGGTGTTGGAGTATGCTCAGTACTGAGCAAACTCCTTCACTGTGTCCTTCGAGGAGTTATGTGTGTTAAGTTTAGCAGCTCCATTCATTGTGAAACGTTGTCTCCTATGGAAGTAGATGCTGGGCTAGACTATAGGAAACAAAAATGTTTTTACCAAAAATGCATTTATTTATTTATTGTTTGACACAATTCTATACCACTCATCTACAGTTCTAGGCAGTGTACAACAAATGCATAAAATAGCAAAACTATAGTAATGAAACATCACATAGACAAAAACACAAATATATATAAAACCAGTAAAAACAAAATAAAATCTACAAACATAAAAAACAGTCAAAATTTTAAAAAGAGAAATCATTAAACTACATTACCTTCAGTTCTGAGCAGTGATCCAAATACCTGAGAAAATACCTATGTCTAGATTTGGTTTTTTAAGCAGCTTCAGATCACATTTGAGATGAAGTTCAACTATTGGCAAGTCCTAGAAAACTGGAATGGCCATCTTAAAAGAACAAATTTGAACAACAGTTCATTTGGAAAACCCAGAAGTAGGAATAACCAGTAACCCTGACATGGAGAGCTAGGTCAAAACTGCTTGAAAGGAAACAGATGATGCAAAGCCTTAAAGATCAGTTTATATTCAACCTTCCAACAGTTACCAAGTGGAAAGACTGTAAACCAGATGAAATATGCCCATATTTGAATTCACTGGGATGTGCTTGCAAACCCAGCTCATGCTTTGCGACCCCATCTCGGGCCATAACCTACAGGTTGGGATCTTCTGGTCTGTGTTTACTAGAGCTGAAGTTGCCCATATTTCTTACAGTCAGTCAACAGCTGAGCAGCAGTGGCATTTAGAATTAACTACAGGGCTTTTACTGAGATCCAGGGTAAGCCAAGGCACAACAGATCAAAGTTTATCTGATGACAATGTTTTCAAATGGTGTAAAATATGGAAGACAAGACTTTGACTTTCATACTTCGGACACATCATGCGAAGAGGGAGATCATTAGAGAAAGACATCATGCTTGGCAAGGTAGAAGGTCAACGCAGAAGAGGAAGGCCATCAATGAGATGGATTGATACAATAACAGCAGCTATGGGTGCCACTGTCAACAATAAGCCACCTGACTGAAGACTGAACACAGTTTAGGACAACTATCCAGATGGTCGCTATGAGTGGACACTGACTCAACGGCACTTAACAACAACAACATAGAATTTATAGAAGGCAAACTTAACCATCTTTCTAATCTGTACACATCAAAAGTTTAGTGTTAAGTGTTACCCCCAAATAGGAATCCAAGGAAATCACTACAATATGAATTTTTTCTACACTCAGTAATTAAGATCAACATTATAGATAAAAATTAAAATTACAATTGTTTTAATTCATTGTGCAAGAAACAGCTCTGAACTCAATGGTTTTCATAGTCTCAATTAGTGTGAATATTTAAAAAATCTGTCCACGCTAACTAGCATAATATGTAGTTGTCTGATCCTGTTTTAGATATTTATTTTTGCTAGAACATAATGCAGACTAAAATTATACAACAGTAACAATGGAAAACTGACTCATACACTGAGATCTCAAGGGTTACCTCAAATATCTTTTCCTATGTTTTTGTTTTTCTTTCTTTTTCTCAAGCATCTGATAACTTGGTCTCCATTTTCAGGGTTTCAGAATAACAACAATAATATATTTTAACAGAAAACTTACAACCTAAAGCTATGTTTGAAGAAGAAATGTTTTGTCTTATGATTGAGAGCAGTTACTAGTTTTAAATCAAGCAAGTGATTTTAAACTTGTTTTAGGAACATCGGGGACCTGATCCCTGAAGCTTTTCCACAGCTGAAAGCCAGCACAAAGTAATTAGTGGAACTTTGTGAGATGATTCATTTGAGTGACATTCAAACCATTCCTTGGGACTCTCTTCCCTCCCCCCCCCCCCCCAATCCGGTTTTCAGATTATCCATAATGACTATGCTTTTTAGTTATTTATTATTTCTGTGTTTGTAATCCACCTTTGTACATTTCTATTGAAGTAGAAAGGCAGAAATTTTAAATTAAATTTCCATGCACTGCTTCCATAATATGCAAATATTTCTCATTCATATTCATGAGCAATATCTTCAAAATTCAACCAGCTGGGAGGTGGGGGGTGGGGGCCACCAGAGGACCTGTGAACATCACTGGACTAAATAAGTGTAGAATCATATGACAATGCAAAAGAAAATCCCACATTCCATTCATCCCCATCCACACTTTCTCACACACTGCACTGTACCCTCAATCTCTGCACTCTCATACCCTCTATACTCTCCTCATGATTTCTCACCCCCAGGACCAGATCCAGGGTTTTTGCCACCCCAGGCACAAACCTTGGCCATGCTGCCCCCCCATGTCAAACTGTGTCATGCCACGCTGCTGCCCCCCACTGCCACTAATTCCATCCTGGGGGAGGAGACGGGCAACAGTATTTTAAAAGCAGAGGCTTTGTGCCACTATTTTGTTGCCCATGGCAGACCATGTACTTCAGCACACATGGCCTGCCGCTTCTGACCCCCTCCGACAGTAAGTTGCATTGGAGAGGGATCAGAAGTGGCAGGTCATATGCCAAAGCATCTGGCCTGCCACAGGCAATGAAGCAGCAGCACAAAAGCGCCTGCCCGGATCGGCTACCCTAGGCAGCCACCTAGCTCGCCTAGTGGATGGGCCAGCCCTGCTCAACCCTGCCTTCTCACTAAAAAGAACTATCCGCCACCCCGTATTTTTTGGTATTCCTTTCAGCACCCTTCCTACCCAGCATACAACTCCATTCTCAGGGCTTTTCTTTGCCTCCCCTGCAGAATTCTCCTTGCCCTGCTACACCCTCTTAACATCTGAGTCATGTGGTACCTGAGGCTGCAAATTGGAGTCCGTGCTTCCAAACTACCAAAGCCAGAGCCACTCTTTGCAGTGCAGCCTCCTCGTTGACTGCATTCAGTTTGAACCCCAATTAACATGCATTGGTGACAGTTCATAGTCTCAAAACAGGTGCTACCTATGTGCCCATCGAAACAGACATTGAATATCTAAGAATTCAATTAGATTCTTGATTGACACTAAAAACCCAACTCAATTGAAAGGGTTATTAAAGTTTGCTTTTTATAAGATATTTTGGTTATTTTACCTATAACCTTATTTACTGTAGGAGGGTCTATGTCTTGTTTTTCAAGCATTGCTGCTTTTAACTATTGATTATTGTAATGCAGTCTATTTAGGCCTTTCAAAAATGTATTTAAAGGCATTGAAGATTTCACAAACTGCAGTGGTTCAAGTTATTTTTGGTCTTTAAAATCATGTTCATATTATACCATATTGGTGTGAATCGCAATGGTTACCTGTAGAATACCAGATATAGGTCAAAGTTGTGCTTTTTGTGCATTAAACATTGTATGCTCATGCTTCTAACTATTGGAAATCTGTCTAGTAACATTATTATCCAGTAAGAGCATTATGCTCTGAAAGTCAGAACTTCCTAGCGGTGCTGACACTGAAGTTGTGCCATAAAGCTGAAACCAGACTCATGGTTTTTCTAGTGCTGCTCCTATGTTATAGGACCATCTTCCTTGGAATTTCTTTTTTATTTATATTCTCTTTTATACTGTGCTATTCTGCATCAGTGTGGTTTACATTGAACAGGGCATTATAACTTGGAGATAACTATTTTACAGGGAACATGGGCTATGGAGGGTTAAGTGGCTTGCCCAAGACCACAAGGAGCACCTGTGGGACTAGAAACCTAGTCCTTCCAGCCCAAGGCTGCTGTCCTCTAGTGGGATTTGAACCCCTGACCTTCTGGCCTGAAGTACCTGGCCACAACCACTAGGCCACTCCTCCACTCCTGGAGGAATGTACAGATGGAACAAGACTGAGGTTTTGTAAGCAGTTAAATGCTGTATTATTTGTTCAAGCTTTTAGGGGTATGTTTACTAAAGTGCGTTAAGGAGCGTAAGACAGACGCATGCTAATGGCGCATTTCTACCACAGCAGGGTGTGAGCAGACAAGCTAAAAGCTGGGGTGTGGCCATACTAAAGAGAGACTGGTGCACTTAGCACTGTCAGGCTTATGATAATAGCAATCATGCGTCAAATGTTCATGTGTGCTGTGATGGTATGCGTTACGCAGGGCTGGTGCGACCCACTGTTCAAACTGTGTTCTCACATAGAGCAGCAGTCACAGGAAGGCAGAATGGTCGGCACATTGAGTCGCCCAGGCCCAGCTATAGAATGAATGATGGTAAGCAATGGACATCAGAGAGGCAGAACAAAAAGTAGCTTTGGGGCTTCGGAAGCCATGTGCATGCAGCATGTTTGATGTATCCCTGCCCCTCAGTAACAGGAAGTTGCATCAGAGGAGGCAGGGACGCATCATATATGTAGTCTGCGCATTTAGACTCCAAAGCCCCATGATGCTTTCTTCTTTTTCAGTTTCGAAGCAGTAACAAGTTAGGCGTCATTAAAGAAAAGGGGAAGCAAGGCTAGGCAAGGTGAGGTGGGAGCCATGGCACCGAATGAGGCGTGGCTCTATTACTGTATACAGATCAACAGGAAGTGGATCCTTTGGACATCCTTCAAGAGGAAAGATGGCAAAGGCTGCACTGGGAAGCTTTCTGAGAGGCACTAAGGAGTAAGTCAGGCATCTCCACTGCATTCTTCATGGACCAAGGACAGCACAGCTGTTTTTCTGTAGACTGTATGATTTACTTCACAAAATAAAGATAAAATGAGCTCAGTCACCTCTTGTCTTTCAGATTTTTTGGAGGGAGGGGAAACAAGTGATTCGGACATGATGGGATTTCAGAGAATTGCACCCATAATTACTTTACAGAGACAGCTTAATTTTTATTCTTAAGTGGAGTTTTCTTGAACTCAGAAGGTGGTCTGCCCACTCTTCTCTCTCTCTCTATTCCACCCTCAATTTCTCTAGGAAAAAAGAACTAAACAGACAAATAAGGTGTTATCTTTTTATTGCACTAACTGGTATCATTTGTTCATCTTTATTTCTGTGCATTCAAGTGGAAAAACATGGCCACCACACTACTTCATTGAAAAAAATTAATCTTGAGGTCCAGAAGTAGACTTTACATAGACACTTTCAAAACTAATTTTATCTATAATGGCTTTTGGTTATTATAGAGGGAACAGAAATGAGGGGCTTTTCCCAAGGAATGGAAGAACATCAAAGCTTAAATGGTCTTCCCATTCAAGCACATTTCTTTTTGTGCCAACCAGATGTATAGAAAGGGACATATTTTATCAATAAAGTTAATACAGATCCCAGATTTCTTGATGACATGCTGCATTTATTATGTCTCCCATACATAAACCTTATAGATTAATTGGTTAGGGTAAAAGGTGCCATCTGCTTCTGAAATTTTTGCTAACATGGCTACTATCTCAGAATTTGCAACATTTTGAGACAAAATAGAGGCTTGTGAAGGGCTCCATTGGAAATGGTGAAGATGGGGACAGCAGTGATGGTGGAGACAGGTGGCGGGTAGCACAGTAATCTTTTGCACAGAGCAGTAAAAAGGTACTGTAGCACCCATCCTGGCATTACATGTCCCCATACCACCCCTACTCATGCGTTAATCCCAATGTGACCCCTCTAGACAGCTGTATGTCACTGATGGTCATCATCTTTGTGCTGTGAGGAGGGTTGAGAGCACTTGGCAAGTGCAAGCAGGAAGTGAGAGGACACATCTAGTTTTCTGCAACATTTTATTTATTTATTTATTTTACAGTTTTTATATACCGCGCTCTTTGGTATCAGCACGGTTTACAGATAACAAATTTCGCATTAGAACAGTCCTTTGCTTACATTATAACAGGGTCTTTTGCTTACATTATAACAGGGTCAGTAACTTGGAGACAACATGGTAAACTATATACAAGCTATATACAGAAAGATATATTACCTCTGGAAATTTACAGTTAAATTGGGTCATAACTTTGGGTGTGCAGAGCGTCTAGGTCGTGTTCTGTTATGACTATGTTGTTGGAATGTCAGAGGCTGTGTGAGTGATTTGTGAGATGGGGGGAGGAGGTGTAGGGTTAGGGCCTAAAAGATGATGACAGAATAGGTAGTGTTTGAGGGCCTTTCTAAATTGAGAGAGGTCTTTTATTGATCGGATATGAGGAGGGAGATTATTCCAGCAAGTTGGAGCGAATAAGGTGAAGGCCCTGTCTCTGGTTGTTTGGTTACATTTAGTGTACTCCTTTGGTACGACAAGAGTATTGGCGGCTGCGGATCTTCTCAGTCTGTTCGTGGGGGTGTTGATAATAAGTGATGAGAGGGAAGGTGGGGCTATTTGATTACTTGCTTTAAAGGATAGCAGAAGTGCTTTGTAAGTTATCCTGGCTTGTAGGGGTAACCAGTGAAGCTCTGTTAGTATGGGGGTGATGTGGTCTCTACTGGAAGTACCGCAGAGGATGCGGCTGCTGAGTTCATCGCCAATTGGAGTGGGTTGAGGGTGCTCTTGGGTAGACCATGCAGGATGATATTAGCATAGTCAAAATGAGGTGTTATAAGGGCTTGGAAGACTGTTCGGAAGTCATTGGAGGCGAGTAGTGGTCTTAAGGGTTTCAGCGTTCTTAATTTGTAGTAAATGGATTTAACGGTCTGCTTTATGTGATCTTTGAAGGTCAGTTCTTGGTTGATGGTTACTCCCAGGTAGCGAATTGATGATTTACATGGTAGTTCCGCATCTCTCACCTTCAAAGTTGCGGGGGGGGGAGAATTTTTTATTCCTGGTTACGAATAGGACTTCCGTTTTCTTGAAGTTTATTCGCAGGTTCTGGGATAGGAGCCAATCTGTAATCGCGTTGAAGCAGGCGATAATTGGGGAGAAGTCAGGGGCATTAATTTTTATTGGTGTGAATATTAGTACGTCATCTGCGTAGATCAAGCTGGAGGCGTTAAATGTTTTGATGATTTCACAGATTGGTTGGATATATATGTTAAATAGAAGAGCTGATAAAGAGGATCCCTGGGGTACACCCTGTTGTTGCTGGAAAGGATCGGAGGTTGAAGATCCTATCCGCACCTGTTGCCAGTGGTTGTTTAGGTAGGATCTACACCATTCCCAAGCTGATCCCTGGACTCCCTTTTCTTTAAGACGGTGAAGAAGTTGTACATGGTTAACCGAGTCGAACGCTGCTGAGATGTCAAGGAAGATGAGGATGAACCCATTTTCAGTTTTGTCAATCCCTCTTGATAAGGTGTTGATGAGTAGTGTGAGAAGGGTCTCTATGCCATGTGATTCTCGGAATCCGTGTTGGCAGGGATCGAGAGGAGCTGAAGTATCTATATGCTGTTGCAATTGGATTTGTACCACCTTCTCGATGATTTTGGCTAGAAGGGGTATACTTGAAATTGGACGATATGAATCAGTTTTTGCTGGGTCGAGTTTATTGTTCTTTAGGAGAGGGCGTATTGAAGTTTGCTTGAGAGATGATGGGAATGATCCGGTGGTGAAGGAAAGTTGCATGATAAGGGCAAGTATGGGGCTCAGTTCAGCACGCATTGTTCTGATCCAGTAGGCAGGGCATGGATCATTTGGGGCTGTGGTAGTATTCAAGGTGGCAATAAGGTCAGTGATGGATTTCACTGTGGGAGCGACAAAATTTTTTAGAGGCTGAGTAATTGAGACGGGGTTAGGTATACAACTTGGTGTGGAGTTCGTGTTAATGGATTTAGATTGAAGATGGTCGGCAAAAGCCTGAGGTTGAATTGATATTGTTTGGTTGGAGGATGGTGCCTTGGTTAAGGATTTAGTGATGTTAAAGAGGTCTCGTGGTTTGTTCAGTGATCGGAGGAGGGTTTCTGTATGGTGTTCCCTCATCTTTTCAGCTATTTTCTCCCGGTGTTTCTTTAGGGCATTTTCGTAATCCATTTGGTCAATTGGAGCACGTGATCTGCGCCATTTTCTCTCTTGTTTTCTTAGATTCTGGAGGGATAGTCGTAGTTCAGTGGAGAACCATGGTTTTGGGTTTCTACTTTTTAGTGCTGTGCTGGATGCTGGTGGTCTTACTGAGGAAGGTAGATGTGAAGAGGAGTTCAGGGTGTTGTACCAATTGTTGATCAGTTCATCAAGGTCATTGGTTGGTAGACAAAGGGTTGGAAGAGTCTGGCTGATGAAGTCATCCTTGTTGAGCGTTTTGAAACGGGCTGTTGGTCCTGATGAGATTAAATTTGTATGTCTTGCTGGGATACTGTTTTGCTGATATGGGACTTGGAAGGATAATAAATCATGATCAGACCATGGGACAGGGGTATGAGATAGCTTAAAGTTGGTGTTCGCTGTAGCCTGAGGCGCAAAAATGAGGTCAAGGGTGTTACCCTTCAGGTGTGTAGGGGAGCTAACTAGCTGCGAGTAGTTGAGGTCAGCCATGGCATCAAGGAATGTGGTAGAATGGCTATGGTGAAGTGAGGAGAGGTTAAAGTCGCCCATTAACCAGTTGGATTTGCGTGGGCTTTCTGGGTTGCAGGCAAGCTCTATTATATTAGATAAATCTTCTGGTGGTGAGGATGGGGCTCTATATATGAGATTTAGGATGATATGTTTGTTAGCTATAGTAACTAGGTCCATGTGTGTGGTACTCCTGGTGGAAAGTAATCTAAATTGAAGGTTAGTTCGTGAAAGAATGAGAACACCACCTCCTCTTCGGTCTGCTCTGTGGCATGTGTGTATTGAGTATTCTGGGGGAATGAGTTGGTTTATAAGGACATTGTCTGTGTCCGCTAGCCATGATTCTGTGACCAGGAGGATGTCTAGTTTCAGCTTTGTGATGAGATCTGTAATGGCTGGCCACTTTTTACGTACTGAGCGGGCGTTGATGAGTGCACAGTTTAAGTTAGCATGTGAGGGAACAGGATTGGGTTTAGAACTACTAACAGTGTTAAGGGAGATATATAGTAGATGAGAGTGCCTAACATGGTGTGGTTGTGGAGCTGAGTGATGATAGGAGGAATGATATTTTCTTCCTAGTCCATGCAATATGGGGATCTTGTGTGAGGTGGTAGGGAATGCTGCTGTGTTTTGGGTGGTGTGTGTTAACAGATAGAGGCTAACTAATGCAAATAGAGAGAGAGCCATGGTTACAGCAATGGGAGGATACAATGTAGGTAATACGGGTCTTTAGAAACAGTAAATGCAGATTAACTGGTTAGGTACAGAGCAGTGGAATAGGTAACAATTGTATCAAAGCAGGTCTATCAAGTAGGAACAATGTATTCTGTTAACTAGATACAGTAGCAAATCTTATTTTAAGGGAGGTCTGTTTGTAACAGAGTAACAAGGAGTGAACTTCTCTAGTATATTAGGTCTGCTGTTACCTTATAGATGGGGTAGAAGTGGGTTACCTAGGTGAGTTGTTAGGGTATATCAGAGTCTCAGGTTATTATTCTGATGTTTTCTTGGCGCAGGAGTCAGATTCTGTTGCAGGTGAGAGTTCTGGCTTCATTCGTAGGGTTGCTGACGTGCCACTGCCTAAGGGCCACGCCAAAGGGCCCTCTGGCAAGGCCCTCAGGCGCGGGCCCACAAGGCACGGGTGCGCTTGCCGGCGGCACCCTTTATAGAGGCTGCTGGGACCTCCCACAACCCGGATTGGGCTGGAGTGCAGGAGCGGGAAACCGAAGCTCCCCCTGTGCTCCACCCCGACCGGGGAGCTCCACAAATGGCTGCTGGCTGATCCTGCAACTCTCTCCTGCCTGCGGCACCCTCAGATAAGCCGCCGGGACCTCCCACAACCCAGATTGGGCTGGAGTGCAGGAGCGGGAAACCGAAGCTCCCCCTGTGCTCTACCCCGACCGGGGAGCTCCACAAATGGCTGCTGGCTGATCCTGCAACTCTCTCCTGCCCGCGGCACCCTCAGATAAGCCGCCGGGACCTCCCACAACCCAGATTGGGCTGGAGTGCAGGAGCGGGAAACCGAAGCTCCCCCTGTGCTCTACCCCGACCGGGGAGCTCCACAAATGGCTGCTGGCTGATCCTGCAACTCTCTCCTGCCCGCGGCACCTTCAGATAAGCCGCCGGGACCTCCCACATTATGGACCCATGCCCTGGAGCCATACATGTGATTCCAGGGCATGAATGGAGTACAAGGGGGTTCCACACAATCCCCTGATGAGTCAGTGGAAGAGGATGTCCATGTCCAACTACCTCCATAAAAAGATTCTGTGAATGGGCCAGGGTGCAGAAGCATTGAAGGGTCACCATGTCGACATGACACTATATAGGCATGACCACAGTAGGAGGCAATATAGGGAGATCCCCACATAGGCCCAGGTAGAGGCCTGTAAGATATGCAATAACAATATTGGAAGACTGGGCATCAAAATGGCAGATGAAATTTAATGTGGACAAGTGCAAGGTTATGCACCTAGGGAAGAACAACCCAAACTATGGTTACACGATGCAAGGTTCCACATTAGGAACCACCACCCAGGAAAAAGATTTAGGCGTCATTGTGGATACCATGTTAAAACCCTCGGCCCAGTGTGCAGCGGCGGCCAAGAGAGCAAATAGAATGCTAGGTATGATAAGGAAAGGAATGGAAAATAAAACAAAAGATATTATAATGCCTCTGTATCGTTCCATGGTGAGACCGCACCTTGAATATTGTGTGCAATTCTGGTCACCGTATCTTATAAAGGATATAGCGATTTTAGAAAAGGTTCAGAGAAGAGCCACCAAAATGGTAAAGGGGATGGAAGGATACTCCTATGAAGAAAGGCTTAAAAGGTTAGGGCTCTTTAACCTGGAAAAGAGACGGCTGAGGGGAGATATGATAGAAGTCTATAAATTAATGAACGGAGTGGAACGGGTAAACGTAGAGCGATTGTTTACCTTATCAGAATATAGAAAGACTAGGGGACATGCAATGAAGCTACAGGGTAAACTATTTAAGACTAATAAAAGAAAATATTTTTTCACTCAACGTGTAATCAAACTCTGGAATTTGTTACCGGAGGATGTAGTAAAGGCTGTTAGTGTAGCTGGGTTTAAAAAAGGTTTGGACAAGTTCCTGGAGGAAAGGTCCATAAACCATTATTAAGAAGGGACCCAGGATATCAATGCTTGAACCAATACAAGCATTGTGGAACCTGTGTCCCTTGGGGAAACTGCTAGGTACATATGACCTAGATTGGTCACTGTTGGAAACAGAATACTGGGCTTGATGGACCTTGGTCTGACCCAGTATGGCATATCTTATGTTCTTAGTAGTATTACTTAGTTCATGCCATGGAACCTGTGCCTTACAATGTTAGAAAGAGAAGCAAGAGTAATGGTAAGTTACGATGCAGTCCACCATGCCACATCATAGACAGCAGGCAAAATGAAACAGTTGTCACCTATACCAATAGACCATATTGCAGATGACCAGTGAAAGCACGAGAGGGCTGACAGGAGGATATATGTGTCATAAAATCCCATCCTTGGTTTCATGCAGGTCCACATTTTCTAAAACAAACTAGGTCAGCCAAGAGGAACTGGAGAAAGCATAGAAACATAGAAACATGACGGCAGAACAAGATCACATGGCCTATCTAGTCTGCTCTTCCATATCAATCAGTACAACAATCCCCTTTATTCCTTTAGAGATCCTCAATGTTTGTCCCATGCTTTTTTGAAATCAGATACTGTCTTCAAACATAGATTCCTGTCTGCTCTTTCCCTGTTTAAGAAATAACATTCCCACTATCGTTCCCAAGTTAAGCTAGCAAAGAAGGTGTTCTTTACCAGATTGATAAAGAACTCTTCAAATGTTCCAAAAGCAATTTTCTTTATAGTCTCTGTAGTCTCCTAACTTTCTTCTCTCGATGACAAGACCCACAATTATCTATTCCAGGACCCTTATCCGGACACCCTCACTCTTTTCTTTCATAAAAAAAAATCTCAATATACATCACAGCCTCCCTGCACATTCTACATTTACCTTACCAGACTCTACAGATGCCCCTGCCATGAGTCTCATTTATATTTGGTCTTCCTTTATTTCGGCTACTGACACAACATTATCCAAGCTATTACATGTCATACATAAAATACCTGTTTGTCTGACACTATTCCTTCTAGATGTTAATATATTAATATATTATCTACTTGTTCTATGTAAGTTCTGTTCTGTTCTCTGTAAACCACACTGAATGTGAAATAGTGGGGTATATAAAAACCAATAAATAAATAAATAGATGGCTAGAAGAATCCCAACTGGGACTGACTCCAATTGTTTATGCTCTATTTAGCATGTCTCTCCAGGCCACGCTCTGGATTCTTGGAAAAAACCTTGATTCAACTGAATATAAACGACTGTCATGCAGATCTTTCTGATCAAGCTAACTATCATCCTACCTCAAACTTGCCATTTCTGTCTAAACTTACTGAGCACCTGGTCCTTACCCAACTCATCGACCATATTGAATACACTAACTCTCATCATCCCCAACAATCTGGATTCTATCCCTACCACAGCACTGAAACTATCATAACTTCTGTTCTCAGAGAAATTCATAGCTTACTGGACCAAAATAAGATAACCCTAGCCATTTCTGCTTTCTCACCTTCATGATACTGTACTGGTATCCATGGTACAGTATTCTCCTGGTTCACTTCATCCTATGAGATCATTCCTTCCAAGTAAACTCTGGTAACTCTTTCTTCATTACACATCTGTTCATTACCGGGGTCCCACAAAGTGAGTTCTTTCTGCACTTCTTTTCAACATATACTTACTGTAAGTCCCCTGGTGACCCTAATTCAAAGCATGGGTATTTCTATCTACTTCTACACAGATGACATTCAACCCCTCACTGACAAACTTTCCACAGACCTAACCCAATTCAATGACTGCCTGCCTGCCAGCCACCTGGTTGTGTGAAAATTCCCTTAAATTTAATCCCAAGAAATCCACTGCCTTATGGCTAATTGAAAATCCATTCACCCCAGCTCTTGCACTTATCTTAGAAGGATCCCCCTATACCACTCAAACCATCTATTAAATACTTAAGCATCATACTCAACTCAGAGCTTTCTTTCTCATCACAGAGTAATCATTTTGTTGATTCTACTCCATCCATCCATGTCTTGACCCAATCACTCAAACTACTATTCTGCTAGCATAGTTATTTCCAGGTTGGTCTATTGTAACACCATTTATTTATTTATTTATTTATTTTATTTAACAGTATTTCTAAACCGCCTTATCTTAATAATCAAGGTGGTATCACAGCAAGCAATCAGGTAAAGTGTGTGTTGTACATGCAGTGAGGATAAAACTTAGTTGTGTGAGGGATGTGTTGGGTGCTTGATTTGTTTGAGCTATATACAGGGTGGGCTATTTACAGTGGTGCTAGAATCATATTTTATATATATTCAGTTGTTTGGGAGGATTGGAGTGCTGTTATCCATTCTCTTAGGTTATGTGATGTGACCATAGTGCTCTATGAACAGCATGGTTTTCAGTTGTTTTCTGAAGTCTTTGAGGTCTGGAGTTGCCCTTAGATCGTCCGGTAGATTGTTCCATATTGTTGGAGCAGCCATGGAGAGAGCTCTGTCTGTTGTGTCCTTGCGTGTGTGCTTGTACTCATTCGGGGTGCTGACTCGGTTGCGTGTTTGACTTCTTCTGGGACGTGCGCTGGTTTCCGGTTGTATGAGCAGGTGGAGGCTGTTGGCTGATGTGTGTTCTTTTATCTTAAATAGGTTTATGATAGTCTTGTATCTGATGCAAGCAATGATTGGGAGCCAGTGTAAGTCCTTTAGTGTAGGTGTGATGTGCTCCTGCCTTGCGGCTCCGGATATGATTCGAGCTGCAGTGTTTTGTGCCAGCTGTAGTGGTTTGAGAGCTTGTTTTGGTAGTCCGAGGTATATCGGATTGCAGAAGTCCAGTATTGGGGTTATCAGTGCTTGACAGACTGTACGGAAGTGTTCTGGAGTGAGGAGTGGTTTCAGTCTCCTGATGATTCGCATCCTGTAATATGCTTTTTGGATTGTTTTGTCTATGTGTGGTTTGAGGTTGAGTTTACTGTCCAGAGTAACCCCAAGGTATATCTCACCTCCGATCTTATCGGTATCGTGGTGCTTTGTATCTTTATGTTTGGTGGGTGTGTGAAGCTTTGGTTTCGAGTGATGATTAAAGCTTCAGTCTTGTTGTAGTTTATAGCTAGATTGTTGTTTTGGCACCACTTCGCCATTTGGGTAAGGCAGTCTGCTATCTTAGAGAAGTCCGGGTTTTCGATTGATATCGGGGAGTATACCATTATATCGTCTGCGTATATTGTGTATTGGATGTTGTTCTCTTTCATAATGTTGCATATTGGTTGGATGTAGATGTTAAAAAGGAGTGCTGAGAGTGCGGATCCTTGTGGTACTCCTTGTTGGACGTTTATGGGCCGGGAGGTGTCCTGTCCCACCTTGACCTGTAGCTGTCTTTCTGTTAGGTACGAGTGGAACCATTTTAGAGTGGTACCGTGTATACCAGTGTTCTTCAGTCTCTCCAGGAGTATATTGTGATCAACTGTGTCGAACGCTGAGGAGATGTCGATGAAGATCATTATAATTCCATTCCTGATGTCGTCAATTATTCTTATGATGCTGTCGAAGAGGTAGATCAGGAGAGTTTCGACTCCATGGTTGGGACGAAATCCGTGTTGGTTGTCGTCGAGAGTTCCGTGTTCGTCAATGTGTTCCTGAAGTTGTAGTTGAATCGTCTTTTCGATTATTTTTGCGAGGAAGGGTATGCTGGAGATTGGTCGGTATGCTGCTGGGTCCTTTTTGTCGAGAGAAGTTTTCTTTGTGATTGGTCTTACTGAGGCAAGCTTTAATTGCTGTGGCATGAGTCCTTGAGTGAGTGAGTTGTGTACCATTTTATGAATGTTTGGTATGAGGCTTGCTTTGGTGGCTTTGACCCATGACACTGGGCAAGGGTCTGTAGGAGCAGTGCTTGTGTTGATTGTGGAGATGATGTCTGATATCTGCTCTTTTGAGGGTGAGTGGAATGTGCCCCAGGTTTTGGGGTGGACGTTCGTTCTGTTGGTTCTACTGGGTGTTGTGCGCTCTGTGGAGTGAAATTTGTCTTTGATGTGGTCGGCGAATATCTGTGGATCCACTTGTATTTCTCTTTCTGCTGCTTGCTCTTTTGTCAGGGTTTTTACTATTTCGAAAAGTTCTCTGGGTTTGTTGATGGAAGAATTTATCAGGTTTGTGTGGAATTCTCTCTTTGATTGGTTGATGTGTTCATTGTATTGTTTTTTGCTTTGTTAGGTAAAGATGTTGGTCGGAAGTAGTTTTGTTTTTTCTCCATCTCCGTTCAATTTTCCTGAGCTCCCTCTTTTCCTGTCGTATTTTTGCTGAGTACCATGGTTTGTTTTGTCTCTTGTTGTGGTGTTGTTTCTTGGTCCTGTCAACGGATGGTTTGGCGGCGTTAGCTAGGACATTGTTCCAGTTGGAAACTTGTTCCTCCAGGTCCTCTGAGTCAATGTTCAAGTGTTGTATTGTGTCCTGGATGAATTCGTCCTTGTCAAAGGACTTGAATCGTCTTTGTGTGTGTGGGAAGTTCGCTCTTTCGCTTGTCCAGTCTTCTTGTGATTGCAGATTTGTCTCGATTAAGTAATGGTCAGACCATGGTACTGGGGTGATGGTGGGTGTAGAGATTAGGTCTCTTGAAGTTAGGTAGTTTGATGCGAAGATGAGGTCTGGGGATGATCCTAGTCTGTGTGTTGGTGCATTGACTATCTGTGTGAATTGAAGTGATGACATTGCCTGAAGGAAGGCCTCTGCATCTTTTGTATTGGCGGACTTGAGGTTGAAGTCTCCGATTAGTAGTGCTGGTTTGTTGTTTGACGTTATGGCACAGGCTTCTTCGAGTATGAAGGCTAGTTCGTCGGGTGGAGCACGGGGTGCTCTGTAGGTTAGGCAGATTGCAATATTCTTGTTCTTGATGCTAATTGTGTTACACTACTTTGTATCTGTGAGATTCATTTATTCTGGTCTCCCATATTTAGGTACGGCCCAAGGATTTCTGCCACCCCAGACAAAAACCCACCATCTGCACCAAGCCATTCCCCTGACCAAACCGCACTGCTGCCCAACACTGCTACCAATTCCATCTTTGGGGAGGAGGCAGGCAGCAGCAGCAGCAGTAGTTTAAAAGTGGCAGGCTGTGTGCTTCAACAGATATGGCCTTCCACTTCTGATCCCCCTCCGACAGTAAGTTGCATTGGAGAAGGATCAGAAGTGGCACGTCAAGTGTGCTGATGGCTGCCGTTAGAATGCTCTATGACTGAAGCTCTCCAGATTGTTCTGTTTCCAATGTCTAAAGACAAAGAAATCTCACCTAATTCCTCTGGAGAACTTCACCAGCTGTCAATTCTCCCCTTCCTTGCCAAGAAAGAGGTAGCTTCTTAGACTTCAGCCAGTAAGACCGGGGACAGTAGCTTCTCGGCACTCTCCTCAACCAGTAATCCAGCTCCCAGCTTGTCTTCTCTCAAAGTGACCAAGGACCCCCAACAATCATCACTGCTCTTCCCAGGCTCTCCAAAACTCTCAATGTCTTCCCACCAGATGGAGCGCCCCCGATAACTCGGGTAGTGACACCTTCAGATTCCAATGAGGAACTTCTTGTGTCTCTCGAGGAGTGCTACTTGGTATCAGCATTCAACAATGAAATACTGGGCTTGGTGAGCGACTTGCAGGGTTTGACTGCTGATGCGCCTCAGCGTCGTCTGAAGATTCTTTTAGCTGCCCATCATTCAGAAAATATATCATCTACTATGACTGTTGAAAATAGTCTTACTTTGGCTCTTGGCCTCTAAAGGGCCTGTCTTCAGTCAATTAATCGTCCTAAGACTCCAAACTCCAGTAGGCATAATGTATCTCCAACTATTCACTCTATGGTAATCCGAGATGAGGGTGACATTAATGTGTCTGCTATGGAGAGAATTTTGCATGCATTTTCATGACTTGAAAAATTGGTGTTAACTAAATTAGAAGTTCAGCATTATGTAGTCATGAAGTTTGAATCTCATTTAACTGAGTGTGAAAATAAGGTACAAGTGATTTCTCAGGGTTCTGCAAAATATTCTGAAGATTTAACACATATCGATTCTGTCTCCGCTGAAGCTTTGAAATTGCCTATGGCTAATACCCCTAAACTGGAGAATATGGAGAACATTCAGTGCAGGAGGAATATTCGTTTAGTAGATTTTCCTAAACTGGAAAATGTTTCTCCTGTGAACATGCTTAAAAGCTATTTGTGCGAAAATCTGCAAATCCTTAAAGCTTCACTACCACCTGTATTATCTTCATTTTACTTGCTAATCAAGACAATTCCACTGAAAGTTCCTGTTTCCAAAACCATATCATCTTCACTTGAACTACATAAGGCATCTAATGATTTTCCTCCACATGACTTATCTGCCTAGTTACTTCCAGAATCATTAGTAATGTCTACTCTTCTTGTTACGATGGTGCTTGAGTCTGATGAAGATTGGTTGTTTAAGATGTTTTTTCCTTTTCGTCATAAAAAGTTTCTTGGTTCTACCATAAGAATGTAGCTGGATGTATCATATCCTACCCAAATTTGGGGTTGTAATTTTTTAGCTCTTATTGCCAGTTTTTCTTTAGATTATCCTTGTAAATGTAAAATTAAATTCCAGTTGATTATGTATTTTTTAAACCTGATAAATTGAAGGCTTTTTTGCTTGCTAAGATTGATACGCACACTTCAGACGTGGAGGACTTAACATTCTCCTTGATGCTTTGTTTTATTTAGTAGGTGGCTTTGGCTTCAGCTTGTTTATTTTTTGTTTTTTCTTTCTTTACTTTTCTTTTCCATATTGGATTTTTCTTCTTTCTACTTACTATTTTCTCATTGTATGTTTTTTGGCTCCCTGTGTTCTTCATATATTGTACCTTGTTATGTTTGCTGGTAATTATTTTTTATGGCCCCGATTCTGTGAGGCAGATATCCACCTTGCCAGTATTTCTGCCTCTGTTCCCTGCTGCACACAGAGAGCTGCTGTACATACTGTGGGGGATGGAGGCGTGATGAGGGCGGAGAGTGGGCGGAGCATGGGTGGGACCAATTCTCAGACATACAGGGCCAATTCTATTGACGGCCCTGTACATCCGTGGATCACCAGGGATCGCCAGGGGGATGCCCTGATTATTTCATCTCTGAGTCGGAATAAGCATGGGGCACCTCCCTCAATTGTGGATGGTAGCCCCCCCCCCCCCAAAGCCAAAAAGCACCCCCTCTGTGCAGATGGAGGCCAATGGTGGGTCCCTGCTGCCCGATCTGGGCCCTGGAAGCATCCGCTGGGGATTCGGCGACAGGATTGCAGGGGTAGCTGCACAGCAGAGAGGATCGGCCTATGGGGAGGACGTCCCCACATTGCAGCAGGAGCATGACGGGCTGTCTCTGGACCTAATGCTGCACCCACAGAAGCATCTTACTCCCGCGGTGCAGAATCAGGCCCAAATGGCTCCATCTTAGTCAGGGCCATCCAGATGGCCCAGACGTGCCCCATAGTGAATCGGGCTCCACATATATTATTGCGATATTCAATAAAAATATTTCTACAGAAACCCTAAAAAAAAAAAGTCATGTGTGCTGAAGCACATAGCCTGCCACAGGCAACAAAATGGTGGCACAAAGCCACCCACCCAGGTCAGACCCCTAGGCAGCTGCCTAGCACGCCTAGTGGATAGGTCAGTTCTGCCCATATTATGAACTTTTAATATACAGCTATGTGCATACTCTCCAATGCTCAAAAATTGGATCATGTTGCCCCTCTCTTGATTCACCATCACTGGCTCGAGATATATTCCAAATCCTTTACAAAATCCTTATCCTAACCTATAAGGCAGCCACAGATTACTTATCAGCTTTGATTACCCTACATGCCCCAGATCGCTGCTTCCGTTCACTTCATAGTGGCAGTCTCCATATACCTCCCACATTAAAATTTAAATCTGAGTCAACTCATCAGTCTGCATTCTTTTTCATGACCCCTATCCCCACATGTGCAGGTGAAACCCCTCCTCCAACACTTCAAGTCCACCTTGTTGTTGTTAAGTGCCGTCAAGTCGGTGTCGACTCATGGCGACCCTCTGGATAGTTGTCCCAACCTGTGTTCGATCTTCAGTCAGGCGGCTCATTGTTGACAGACTGGCACCCAAAACTGCTGTTATTGTATTGATCCATCTCATTGCTGGCCTTCCTCTTTTGCATTGACCTTCCACCTTGCCAAGCATGATGTCCTTCTCTAATAATCTCTCTCTTCATATGATGTGTTTAAAGTATGAAAGTCGAAGTCTTGTCATCTGAGCTTCGAAAGAAAGCTTAGGTTTGATCTCCTCTAGTACTGACTGGTTTGTTCTTCGGGCAGTCCATGGTATATGCAGTATTCGTCACCAGCACCATAATTCAAAGGCATCAATTTTCTTCCTATCTTTTTCACTGTCCAACTTTCACATCCATATGATGTCACTGAAAATGTCATGGCTTAAACAAGTCGAATCTTTGTATGGAGAGAACCATCTCTGCTCTTGAGAATCTTGTCTAGGTCCTTCATAGCCATTCTGCCAAGAGCAATGCATCGTCTGATTTCTTGACTGCTTGTTGCTTCTTTATTGATAGTTGATCCAAGTAGGTTAAAGTTGTCAACTATTTCAATTTCTTCTCCATCAACGATGAACTTATACATTTTACCAGTTCTCAGGCTCTTTGACTTCTTAACATTAAGGTGCAGACCCATTTTAAGACTATATTCCTTGATCTTGAGAAACAAATGTTTCAAATCGTCTTCACTTTCAGCCAGTAGTGTGGTATCATCAGCATAGCGATGGTTGTTGATGAGTCTTCCACCAATCTTCTCACCTCTGTTGTCTTCATACAGTCCTGTTTCTCTGATGATTTGTTCTGTATATAAATTAAATAGGTAGGGGGAAAGTATGCAGCCTTGTCTTACACCTTTGCTGATTTTAAACCATTCTGTTTCTCCTAGTTCCGTTCAAACTGTTGCTTCTTGTAAAGGTAAAGGTTATGCAAGAGAACGATCAGGTGTTCTGGTATACCCATGCTTCTTAATGTGGCCCAGAGTTTTTCATGGTTTACACAGTCAAAAGCCTTGCTGTAGTCAGTAAAACACATATAGATAACCTTTCGGTATTCTTTTGTCTTTTCAAGGATCCAGCTCACAACTGTGATAATGTCTCTCGTTCCTCTCCCTTTCCTGAACCCTGCTTGCACGTCAGGTAGTTCTTGTTCCAGGTATGGTTGTAGTCTCTGCTGAATGATCTTGAGTAGAATCTTGCTGGCATGTGGGATCGGAGCGATTGTGCGATAATTTTCACAGTCAGTCAGGTCACCATTCTTCAGTACTGATATAAACACAGATCTTTTCCAGTCAGTTGGCCATGAATTTGTCTTCCAAATTTCCTGGCAGAGCCTTCTAAGTATGATAACAGCTTTATCTGATTGCTGTAATAACTCAATGGGAATGCTATCAATGCGCAGTGCTTTGTTCTTTGATAAGGTTTTCAATGCTGCTTCGACTTCTTCTTTCATCACCAATGGTTCCTGATCATAAGGTATAGGTTGAAACAGCTGTTGGTCCACTTGATCTTTATGGTATAATGACTCTGTATATTCTTTCCACCTTTTCTTGATCTTCTCAGCATCATTCAACATGGATCCTTGAGCATCTTGTAGCGTTCCAATTCGAGGCTGGAATTTTTTCTTTAACTCTCATAGCTTTAGAAAAACCGATCTTGTTTTTCCTCTAATAGCTTTTGATTCCATTTCCTTGCATGTGTCATTGTAGTACTTCTCCTTGTCTTGTCTTGCTGCACATTGGAAATCTCTGTTGAGTTCTGTGATTGCCTCTCTTTCACCTCTGGCTTTAGCTTCTCTGCATTTCTGGGCAATTTTCAGAGATTCTTCAGTCATCCATTTTGGCCATTTTTGCTTTTTCACCTTATGTAGAGACATCACTTTCTTTCGATACAACCTTCTTGATGTCATCCCATAACTCTTCTAGAACTCTGTCATTTCTATCTATAGCAGAAAATTGATTTCTCAGGCAGTCTTTAAATTCCAGTGGTATATTCTCAAGGTCATATTTTGCTACATTCATGAATAGCTTGCTCTTTTTCAACTTTAGCTTGAGTTTGCATACTAGTAGTTGGTGATTTGTACCACAGTCAGCTCCAGGTTTTGTCTTTGTTGATGTTATCAAGCTTTTCCATCATTGTCTTCCAAAGATGTAGTCAATTTGATTTCCGTACAATCCATTGAGTGAAGTCCATGTGTACAGTCAGCGCTTGTGTTGCTGGAAGACGGTGTTTGAGATGAATAGATCATTGGTCTTGCAGAATTCTATCAGTCTTTCTCCAGCTTCATTTCTGTTGCCAAGTCTATATTTTCCAACCACTTTGCCTTCTTCTTTGTTGCCGACTTTTGTGTTCTTTTTGAGCAGTCCTTTGAAATTCCTGGTTAAGGACACCAATAACCACTGATTTGACCTCCACTCCTGTCTCTCAACTCCTCAATGCCGTGCTAGCTGCAAAAGCCTAAAGCACTTAATAAACAGAGATCCCTTAGACTGCCTTAGACTAGTAAGATGTACAAAGTGTGCTCATGGACTATAAGGTAATAGCAAAAATCTAACACATTTCTTAATTTTTTTCAATCATTTATAATCTGCCAATTCAGGACAAGATTCCCTCTCTCAACAGGTTACAAGAAGCACATATACAATTTATAAACATACAGGCTAAAACAGAAAAGTAAAAAAATACAAAGCATAAAACAAAACCAGCTATATAAAAACAAATCATTACAATGCAAAGTGTGCTGTTGAGGCAATGCTGACTCCTGGCGATCCAGCAGCCACTGAGTTTTCTTGGCAAGGTGTTCATGGAAGTAGATTGTTAGGCCTTTCCTCCAAGGGAATGGAGGGTAAAATGACTTGCCCAAGTTCACAAGGAATTGAACCCTAGCCTCTTGATCACCAGGCCACTGCTTGAATCGATAGGCTACTCCAAATAATAAACAGCAATATAAAACACCCTCCCCTCAAATCATTTGCCTTCTAATAGCCTTAACTACAGCAAATAATTGGGCTCTCAGCATATCTACAACAAACAGAAACATGATTCTTAGAATAACATAGGGGTATGTTTACTAAACCGCGCAATTGTGCGGGACGCACTTGAGCATGCGCTAAGGTACCGTAGCGCATGCTAATAGTGTGTTTTTGTGCCCCGCACACATGCGCGCTGCACTAACAGGCCCGCACAAGTGTGCGGCGCGCTGAAGTGTGATAGAGGCGTGGAAAGGCATTCCGAGGGCGGAGAAAGGCTCCCGAGGGGCGGAGGGACGGGGTCAATGGGTGGAGAGTGGGAGGGGAGAGGCTCCCCACACAGGAGCGGGGCTGAAATTCAAGCTTAAAAATACCGCGAGTGAAAACCTTGTGTTAGAGCCGATTTAAAGGGAAGAGAAACCATTTCCGTCAGCAATGTACAGCAAAACCGGGGAAACCTGAAAAACGTGAGCAGTGTGATACATGTGAACAGAACAAAATAGCAAATAAAAATTGAGAAACCAAAAGTGATTCTAGCAAGGAAGGATCATAATATACATAACTAGAACCATGTATTGTCACCAGACATTTGCACGGAAACCGTAAAAGAAAGGTACCCCCCCCCCCCCAGCCAAAACACGAGATTTCAGCTGAAGGAAGGACATTCTACGGCTCTGCGTCTGTCTGGAGACATCCAGGAAAATAGACATCTTCTGACCATAAAAAGAAAATCCTTTTTAGAAAAAAAGGCCTTCAAAATAGAAGATTTGTCTGAGAAATGAGCCAATGAAACCAACAAAGTGGCGCGAGTAGAGATAGGAGTCTGAGAATGTTCCAAAAAATTAGTAAGATCCATAGAGTTATAGGTTTATTCTTTTTATTTTTTTGCTTTCTTATAACGTGGTAGGCTGGGTGTAGTAGCCTTATAGTTTATGCCCTGGTATTTCTCTCTTAGCTGGTTCTTCTTGATGTGGTTGGTTAAGTGGTATGTTATTGTATAAGTATTTTTCCTTTCCTCTTAGATTTAAGAGTTTTGATATCTATTGTTCATATCACTTATTTTCTTTTTTCTGTATTTCCTTGGATGTAAAATTTGAAAGTGATAAATAAAAAAATAAAAATAAAAATTGAAAATGACCACAACAAAACGCTAAAAAATTATAATCCAGCTGGCCAATAGTGATATCAATGGGCAACATTAAAAAACACTCCCAGGAAAGCTCCAAAAAAAAAGAAATGATTTTTTTGGAGCTTTCCTGGGAGTGTTTTTTAATGTTGCCCATTGATATCACTTTTGCCCAGCTTGGTTATGTTTTATTTCCCTTGTTTCGAGGTCATTTTTGAGGTTTATTTGCCCTTTTGTCACCATACAAGGTGAACGAGCCCACAGTAAAACTGTGCAGAGCATGGTTTCTGACCCGTTCGGACAGCTTTCCTATCTCCAGGCACTGTACTGTCTCTGTGGCCACAGTGTGGTGCAGCAGACACATCCAATGCCTGTAGGACCAGAGGGTCACAGGTTCAAATCCCAGCTGGGGCTCCTACCAACCCAGTCCCCATATTTTACCCACTACTAAACAGAGATAGTAAAGACACTCATTTTTTGCAGAGAACATAAGCATGGTTCAAACACCTATATTTTACCCTACACCGCACACACACCATAACAATGGGCATTACCTACAGCCGAGTCCCCCAAATGCAGTCCTGGAGTGCCACACCTCAATCAGGTCAAATGCTTTTTCCAAGATAAGGACATGTCAGCATGTTGGCGGAAGGGTACAGGTGGTGGAGGGGGCAGTGGCTGCTAGCCACAGCAGACAGTGGCCTAGCCCTGTGCAGGCTGGCACCGTCCACTGCAACAGACAGGCTCTGTCAGATGTACAGTCATGGACACACCAGGGAACCCAGCATATCTGTGGCAATATGGTGGTGCAGTGCACACAGACAGTGTGTGCAAGAACAGAAAGTCACAGGTTCAAAGCCCAGCTGAGGCTACTTCCAATCCAGTCTACATATTTTTCCCACAACTAAACCGTGATAGTAAGGACAAACCTTTATTGCTGAGAACATACGCATGGTTAATACACCTATATTTTACCCCACCGAGCACAGACACCATAAACAGGCGCATTACCTAGAACAGAGTCTCCCAAATGCAGTCCTGGAGGGCCACACACCATTCAGGTTCCATGCTGCCTCTAATAAAGATGCCTGTGCTGCATATCTATGCACCACCCCCATAGTATGCAGATGTAGCTCATGCATATTCATGAGGGACAGCATGAAAACCCGAACAGTGTTTGGCACACCAGGACTGGAGTTGGGAACCTCTGCCCGTAGATCTGATCATATCACCCCTCTTCTGTATCGCCTCCATTGGCTTCCTCTGCGCTTCCGATTTCAATATAAGTTCCTTATACTAACCCACAGAGTCATTCATTCCTCCAATCCCCTATACTTAGCTGACTTGATTTCTCTCCATACTCCCTACCGACAGCTTCGCACCTTACATGCCAATCGTTTATCCCTTCCGTCCCCTACACAAGCTCATCTGGAACAAACACGTCACGCTGCTTTCTTTTTCCTAGGACCTTCCCTATGGAACTCACTTCCTCCCTCCCTCCGGCTAGAACCCTCTTACCAGAACTTCAAGACATTATTGAAGACCCACTTATTTCAACAGGCGTTTGACCTCCCCCCTTGAGTGTCCTGTATAGTTCTCTGTCTGTCTGTATGTTTATTGTCTTACCACCCAGTTTGATTATTGTTTGACTTTGTTGTCCTTATTGGTCTTTTGACATTGGATTTGTCTGGTTATTGTTTGAATTTACTGTTATTTATTGAATTTACTGTTGGGTTATTGTTTGATTTTACTGTTTTGTCCGGTGGCCCCTTTGGTCCTTCTTTCTCTTTATTTTAATGGAGTTCCTTTCTTTTAATGCCAGCATTTACATTTATTTTATTGTAAACCGCCCTCATGTTTCGACAATGGGCGGTATATAAAATGTGCAATAAAGATAAAGATAAAGATAAACAGGGACAGACACACCCACACGCACACCCACAGGCCCCATTGGCCAATGCCTCCTGGAGAGGCAGGACATTGGGTCCTGCGTGCATCTCCCAATACTAGCACTTGCATACCTTAGCAATGCAACCCTACACCTGGGTATACGGAACAGAGCTCTCAAACGTTTGCTATGAGTACTGGCAGATAGAAATTCCTATGTTAAGCACAGTTTGCTGATTGAGCTCCATCATAACAATCATTCTGATGTCTGCGGTGTGTGCTTCAGGTCTGGTCTCTGACAGTGTTTACCACTCTGGGGAGTGACCCCCAACAGTATTGCGTACCATATCCATGCCTATACTGTGCCCAGGACTGGTGTGGTGGGCATGGCTGCTGAACTCCTCTATAGTAGCACAATGCTGGCATAGGTGTCGGAGTGTGTGTCTGTCTATACAGTGTGTGGTGGCTGCAAACACCTTCCACAGCCCACACTGCCAGCACTGTTGGCAGTATTGGCCTGCCAATGTGCATAATGAGGAGCAAGGTACCATGGGTATAGCCCGGACAGGGTGGCCTGGCCAGGGTGCATCTGCACAGGGCATAGGGCACTGACTGGGACATTTTAGTGCCCGGCCACCACCTACACAGACAGGGTGACCTCAGTATGTCCTGCTGGGAGATCACTCTCACCCTGACTGTGCAGTGATGACAGCATGGCTAGGCACCCCCATAGTGCTATATAGTATTTCTTTCATGTGATATTTATGGGTTTCTTTTTGGGGCCCAGTCACTGACTTATCTGCTTGTGTGTGCTGCCATCCCAGTTCTGGGTGCATGCATTTCCACCAGGAACATGCACTATGGACTAACTAGCAGACTGTTTGCAGCTGGTATGTGTTTTGATGGAGTGCCTTGCAGGGTGCAGTGGCTGAAGGCTTGCTGCAGGAGAATATCAGATAGTGGTGGGGTGAAGCTTAGCATATCCAGGCCTAATGTCTGTCTGCTATTGTGTTATGGTTAGGTACAGAGCTGCATTGACTGCCCTGAAGGGTGTCTTTTCCCCAGCAGGACTGGGGTTGATGGTCCCCTCTACTGCCACCATTGTAGGGAGGTAGAATGTGGATCTGTTGATGGGAGACCCTGTTTGCCACCCTCAGCTCTGGAGGGGGAGGAGGAGGGTGGTGGTAATCCTCCTAGGGTTCCATGGGGCAACACCTGACTGAGACAGACAGATATATCCAAGGTGTTTCTGCAGAAACTACCTATCTCACACATTAACACTGCTTTGGACCTCCGGCATGGCCTCTTTCAGCCATGGAAGGTGCTGTGGACCTGGTGCTGGTGCCTCACCGCACCCTCAGGGTGAGCACAGTACCTGCACAATGTGACGGTGTGTAGCTACTCTGTGCCAGTAAAACACACGGTCAGTACCCCCTACCAGGCTGAGGTGCTGTGGGGGTGCATTCCCCATCTTGTGTTTATCTATGGACAGCTGATTTGCATGTGCAGTGCATCATGGGTACGGGTGGGCTAACCCTATCCTGGTGACCACAGCAGACTGTCTGTGTGGTGACATGCACTCCCTCTGCAGCCAGCCAGGGGCTTGCTAGCAGCAGCAATAGGGCTGTAGCACAATGGTTACTTCACTGCCTGTGGAGCCAGAGGTCATGGGTTCAAACCCACAGTGGGGTTATTTGATGGGGCTGCCCAGAGCGTTATCTCTTTTTAATGTACATTATTGCTGCCAGCAAAAACACCCTCAGCGTACTGTACCCATAAGGTGCCTCAGAGAGCGTTTTATAGGGCGCCCTATAGGTTACCTTATGGTTACCGTCCATATAAGGTGCACTAGACGTTATCCTGTGGAGCAACTTATAGGGTGCCCTATGGGGACATTTTAGGGTGCCGTGGCGGACAGTGCACTTTATAATGTGCCCTATGGAGTGCCTTATAGGGTGCCTTATTCGACATCTTCAGTTACGGCACGTGAGGACCTGTTTGCTGGCAGCAATTAATAAAATACAACTAAAGTGCTACAGGAAAAAATACATACATTGCAAAGCTGATGCCACAGCCAGCCTTATATTTTAGGCACACTGGGGAGCAAACTCATGACCACTGTATGAGCAGTCAGTGCCTTACCCATTGTGCTACACTGCTGCTCCTCCTTGCATGTCAGCACACCTGCTTATGCTGTGCATTCCTTAAACTGCACAGTGCTGCCATCAAAAATATTGCTGTGACCTTGCGGTAACTCATACGGCACCCTATAAAGCGCCCTATCAGCAACATTCTAGGGTGCCTTGGTGGACAGTGCACTTTAAATGTGCCTTATGGGGCGCCTTATGTTAATATGCTTTGAGAGTGTGTTTGCTAGTAGTAGTAATTAAGATAAAAAATAAAATGCCTCCTAAAGCAAACTTACCCATAACAGGTAATGCCTCAGTCAGCCTTCTTCATTGGGCACAGTGGGGGATTGAACCCATGATCCCTGCACCATTGGTCAGTGTCTTAACCATTGTGCTGTGGCTCTGCTCCTTTGCGTGTACATCAGCGCGCTGCTTATGCCTTCTGCGCAGCTTTCTCATGCGCTAATGTGCAGGGCGCACATGGGCGCCGCACACATTAGCGCATGAATAATCCCGGTTTTGCTTTTTTCAGCCAGACATGCCCACTCCTTAAATGGCACCCGCACACTAGTGGGCCGCGCACATTACCAGGGTTTTAGTAAACATACCCCTTAGAATACCAATTTATAAAATTATTTTGAAGGCATAAACAAACAAGCAGATAACGGTGAGCTTGTTGATGTGAAGGCAAATTTTAGTACCTGAAGATGAAAATTGAGACGTCATGGTTGGCATATACACAATTCCAGTGGTATGTTAGAAAAGGCTGTGCTGCACATGGATCCTTTTTAAAAATACATATAAGGACATGCAGAAGTGCATGTGTCATCTGCCAGTACCAAGAGCTAGAGGAGCCATTTTATAAATCTACATGGAGGCAACTTGGCAACTTATGCATAGAGAATAAGATGGAAAATATAGGTTTTCTCTGTATTAGCCCCTGGTGTGACCATATCTTCAGTATACTGTGCACGTCTGGATGCCCGATATCTAAAAGGATATAGCGGAACTAGAAAATGTTCAGAAAAAGGTGACAAAAATGATAAAGAGGATGACACACCTCCCTTATGTAGAAAGGCTAGGTTAGGGTTCTTCAGCTTAGAGAAAAGATAATAGATTTCTTATTATTGTGCTACTGAGTCAATGCTGACCCAGCAGCCCCTGGGTTTTCTTGGTAAGGTATGACTGGAAGTAGATTGCCAGGCCTTTTCTTCTGAGGCAGTGGAGGGTAAAGTGACTTGCCCAAGGAGTGCCAGTGGGAATTTAACTCAGATCTCTTGCGTGCTATACTGTTACTCTAACCACTAGGCTACTCCTAGGTAAGGGTCATGTAGAAGTTGATAAAATTATGAGTAGGATGGAACGAGACTGTAGTTTGGGCAGAGCAGGGACAAAGTTCCAATATATATGTATTTTTATAAAATATGCGAGTATATGTATGGAGAGTGGTATGGAAGAGTAGCCTAATGGTTAGAGCATTGGTTTGATAACCAAGAGACTAGGATTCAATTTCCACTAGCATTCCTTGTGGCCTTGGGCAAGTCACCTACTCCTCCATTACCTTGGAAGAAAGGCCTGGTAATCTACTTCAGGTCACACTGCCAAAGAAACCCCAGGAGCTGCTGAGTCAGCACTGACTTGAAGGCATGCATTGTATTTTCTGTATAGAGAGCATGCACACATTTACCCCAACTCCAGAGCAGGTATTTTGTACATGGACATTTGCATGCTACTGGGGCTGGATCTGGGTGCCACCTCTAAAAAAATAAGCTAAAAATTGCCACCTTGTTGAACTTCCCCCATAAGCATCCTGTTATAAAATCAGGCCCTAAAGCTGCTATTTAGCAAGGTAAATGTCTTAGAAAATTTACCCTCTCATCTTTTAATAAATTATACAGTATGATCAACTGGCGAGTATCTAGCCATCATGATAATCCGGCTCCGTGGTTTATCCCGCACTTCACTTGAAGAAGCGGGAATGCTGGTACCGAGAGCGGGTGTGAAGGAAGGCCTGGGACATTGATTCCTGGTTAGCTTGGAAGAGAGTTGCAATGGAGTATTGGTTGGACTTTCGTACAGCAAAGTGGATGTAGTGGGAGGAAAAGATTGTTGCATCCCTTTCTCAATCTCAGGACAAGGTGGTCCATTTGGCCACTGAGGCACAGTACTTCCATGTTTTTGACAGTCTGTTTGGGGGGCTGTTGAGCGGCTTTGTCAGGAGTTTTGGGGTAAGTTGAATGGTCTGACGACACTACGCTCTGGGTCAGAGTTTGCTCAGGTGTCCCCTTCTGAAGTACATCAAGGGTTGTCTTCTTTGAATCCTACAAAGTGTATGTCTGATCTTTGTCTGGTTGCATTTTTACATTTGTGGGTGTCAGGATATTGAACTGCATTTGTGTCATTTTATTAATGCCTCTCTACAGGAGGGCATTTTTCTAGGAGACATGAAGATAACTTTTATTACCACTATTTTGAAGGGCTCCTCCTCAGATAAGGAGGTGTTGGCCATTTAGGCCAGTGCCTCTTCTGGGTAAATTGTTTGAAAAAGCAATTGCTAGTCAATTATTGACTTTTTTGGATGAGTCTCAAGTTTTGGACTCACATCAGGCTGGGTTCCGTCATTACAGAGACATTGTTAGTGTCTTTGGTGGATGATGTACATTCTTTTCTAGAGAGGGGCCAGTCTACTCTTTTGTTGTTATTGGGTGTGTCAACAGCTTTCAACATGGTGCAGCATTTCTTATTGTTGGATTGTCTGTTGTATCTAGAGTTTGGGGGGGGGGGAGTGTTATCCTGGTTTAGCTCCTACCTGAGTTTACAGTCACGGGCCATTCAGGTGGGGATTGAGATATCAGCAATATACTCTTTAGAGATGGGGGTCCCTCAGGGGTTGATCACTTTTCCATACCTGTTTAATATCTATTTGGTTCCTCTGTGTAGAGCCATGTTCACTGCGAGTATGTTATTTTCTGTTTATGCCAATGATGTGCAAGTTTTGGTCTCTTTTTCAGATAATATGTGGGCTTAAATGTAGCTGTGTGGGAATATTTGTCCTCGTTGTTGGACTGATTTTGGTTCCTTGAACTGAAGGTGAATGTAGCTCAGATGGCGTTTTTGCTTTTTACAGAGGGAGAGGTGGAGAGGTTACATGTTTCATTAGATTTGGGTGCTTTGGGGGGAGGTACGTTCTGCATGTCAGAATTTGGGAGTGATGGTGGATTCCAGGCTGTGTATGGCGGAGCATATTTCTCATTTGTTTAGGAACTTATGTTATTGAGATGGATTCATCAACTTCGTCCATATTTGTCGGAAGCTAACTTAGGAGCAGTGACTCAGGCCTTGATTCTTCCCCAATTAGATTATTCTAATATTCTGTTTCTGGGACTATCCAAAAAGGATATGATACATCTTCAGTTGATGCATAACACTGCAGCTAAGTTGATAAAGGGACTTTGGAAATAAGATCATGTTTCTCCTGTCTTGAAGGAGCTCCATTGGCTCCCTGTGAAGTTCCGGATTGAACTGAAGGCCTTGGTTCTTGTATTTAAAGTTTTATATAGCATGACACCTTTGTTTCTGTCAGAAAAGGTGGTTCCATATATCCAGAATCAGCCCCTAAGATCTCAGATGGAGAGACTTTTAGTGATACCCACCTATAAAGGCTGAGGCACTTTTTTGTTTTTGAAGGCTTTTGGGGAGGGAGTGGGGGTTGATTAGTTAATGATGGTGCAATATGATTAAATCAGTAGGTTTGGGTTGGATTAGGGGGCTGGGTTGGTGTTAGGGGGTTGGGGGAGTTGATGATTTTATGTACTTTTTTTTGTATGTTGTTACTGTACACCATACAGAGCAGTTTGCCTGACGGGGCAGTTTATAAATTTTACTAAATAATAAATGAAATAAATCTTCAGAAAATAGTGCTAAAAAACATGCTATACACATGCAAGCAAAATCATTTTGCAATGAAAATCTTACTTCACAGAAAGAGAACTTGTGGCCCAACTATATAGGGAGAAAAATCAAAGTTCTCTGTTTAATCATCTGTCTCAAAATACAGAGGTACATGGTCTTTACTAAACGAGGCGACCCTATTCACAAGACTCAGAGCAGTTCATTCTGATCCCTGAAATACACATTGACACTACAACTAGAACATTAATTACTATTAATTTTAATAAGCTCCATTGAGCATTATTAAAAAAGTTTTCACTTCCAACTTGGAAACTTTGCAATTACAGTATAATAAATTATCATGGGCATCATTAAAAAGTTTCTGTGTTTAAAGATACAGATGTTTAAAAAGTTCTGAAGTGTATACGCTATCTTTTTCAAGTTCCAAATCAAATAGTAAAAGATTCAGAGTTTTTTTGCTAATTAGAGTTGCATAAGTCAATTGTGATGTGGCTGACTTCTGATTTGCCAGTTCATTATTTTCCAAATTTGACAAATGCAATTCAAGTCAAGTAAATTGGGTTATATTCTGACTCAGTTCTGTTATGAACTAAAGTATAAAATCAAAACATATCTTTCCACCCCAGAGGCACCATTGAAGTTTATAACACATATTACAAATTACAAAATAAACTAAGTCAGAGGGGATCCAATTAAGTCAACACCCAAGCCAAAAAGAGTTGGTTCGGCTGGGTAACACTAATCCATCATCCCCAGGAATTATTCTGAACCAGTCCATGAATTTCAACCAGAATAATTATGCAGAATTTGGCAAGAAATGTAGAATTACAAGTTGTAGTAAGCTTGCTGTAAATAAAACCTAAGGGGCCAATATTCAAAAGGGTTTATCTGGTCATCAGGGCCTGCTAACTAGATAAAGCCTGGTGAGATCAATTTTTCAGCGGCAATATGGGGAGGTCCATGGCCAAAGCTGGGGAGGAGCCAGCACTCATCCGGATAACTTAGGACAGAAAAAAAGCTGTCCTAAGTATATATAGATTTGGCTATCTGGATTTTGGCCAAATATCATTGCTATCCAGATAGCCTTGGTGCTTGCCACAAAATCCAGATATTCAACCTCAGCCATTACTGGGATACCGTCACAGAAAACATTTTTTTACTCAACTTATAGTTAAACTCTGGAATTCGTTACCGGAGGATGTTAAAAAAGGTTTGGACAATTTCTTGGAGGAAAGGTCCATAAACCATTATTAAAGAGGACCCGGGAAATCCACTGCTTACCCCAGGACGAGCACTGTGGAACCTGTGTGCCTTTTTGAGAACCTGCTAGGTACTTGTGACCGGGATTGGCCACTGTTGGAAACAGGATACTGGGCTTGATGAACCTTGATCTGTCCCAGTATTGCATATCTTAAGTTCTTATGTTCTTAATATTCCGATTAGTTTTACCCATAGCAGCCAGCATTTAACAAAATACTGACTGCCGTCAGCTCACTATTGCCCTGTAGTTATCCAAGAAACTATGGGCATTCTTACTCAACCATGCTAACCATTAACCCAGGGTACGCCATATGCTAAGTGCACCGTGCTAACTTTGTACGAGGTACCGTGCTAAAATTCTGTATTAACCAGTGAAGACATGATCAGGTGGGTGGGTTAGGTACAGAATTTGGGCATTGATAGTGTATTTTCGACATGTGCTAACCCCAAATATTGCTGTTAGCAAGAGTGCATATTAGTTTATTCATATTAGTTTAGTTTATTCATCTGTTTTATTATTTAGACATCTGTTATGTGCATAGAAGTCTTTATGTGCTGAAAAATACAAATAGTAACTAATTATTGTCCTATTGACAAATAAGTTGATTTATAAGAATTATAATATCAGCCTTTATTAAATCATTTCAATCTGTCACAACCCACAGTCAACGCCAATGAAATTGATAAGCCTACATTAGGTTGCCACAGTGATTCAAATAAAAAACAGTGCCCTAATGCATATCTCCACCATATAAAAGACACCGACAACAGCCCAACAACATTAATGTGGATACATAAATCTTATAGGGCAGCCTGTGATTTTTAACTCATGTTAAAGCATTCTCGGACTTCTTGCTAAAGCAGGATTAAAATCTAACATGCTTTCTGATGTGAGTGAAAGAAAATCAAGTTTAGACTATACTGTTCAGAGATATCTGAACAATTTAGATTACTCTGTGTGTTTTAAAGCCCTGACTCTTAAAATCCACACCTCAGCAAGATATATACACTCACATTCCAGAAGGTAGCCCTCTTAAGTTCTATGTGGAACTTTTTGCTTTTTCCATAGGTGCAAAATAGGAAAAGCCCTAGGTACAGAATGCCAGTGTAAAGGACCAACAACTACTAAGTTAGGACAGTAATGTAAGTTCTGCATGAGTAGCCCCTGAAGAGTAGGGGGGCACAGTTAACAAGGGGGCACAATTATCCAGCACTGCAGAGTCAGAATGAAGCAACCGTAACTTTGTAAAAAGATGCTGCACCAGCTCCCTCAGGCATTCAGCGATTACTACACTAACCTTGTCCTGCTTCCAGCAGCCACAGAAGCACATCTGCCCCTCACCTCCTGCTGCCAGGCCGAAGTCTCATACTAAGAGCCATGCGGCCCGTCAGCAGGAGGTGAGGTACTTTGGCATTTCTCCAGATGCCTGCAGGACAACATTAGTATGATGATCACTAAAAAATGGGGGCAACATTCAGCAACATTTTACAAAGTAAGTTATGTTTGCCCCGCTCTGTCTCCCCTAAGTTTTGAAGAGCCGAGGGCTGGATCCTAAGGACTGGAGGCCAGCCCAGGTGCTTGAGAAAGAGGGGAATTTTCAGCAAAAAAGGGCCTCTTACTGGAACTTATGCCAAACTGGGTTTTCTTCATGATCTATTATGGGGAAAAAGCTCGAATGACTCTTATTAAATAACTTGCCCACATCTTCTAAATTTTGTAGATTTTATAAAAAATAAAAGTAGAAATATTTGATAACGAATTCACAGTCAGAAGGATTTTTGAGTTGAGTTAGCTAAGAGATAGTTGCTAATGATTTCACTGCCTTATTCCACCAGAGACCTACTTGTCACACACTATAGAAATGCATCACTTGTACTAACATGTGGCTCTTAAAGAGGGAGTCTCTGGAAATTAATTTCTCTTCTATGTTTAGCAGAAACTTGCTAAGTAGAATTTCTTTTCAGACTATTAATTAGTTCTTTAGAGATTAGAAAACCTTGGAGGAAAAAAAATATTCTTTGTTATTATGTTGTTCTTATCTATAAAGTATCTAAAAGCTTTTCATTAACTCTTTACATACTTACAATACAAGCAGCACTCATATTGGGCCCAATATTCAGCAGTGGTGGCTAGCCACTGCCGCTGAAACTTCAGTCCTGATGTTCAATGTTAGGCCATATCGAAGCCCCAGCATTGAAATCCGGGTTGCCTGGAAGCTAACCAAGCATTCGCAATATTCAGCTGCTGCCTAATTCGCTTCTATGGCAAAAATTAAGCCAACCCTTATTGCACCTGACTTTGGCCACATGCTAATTACCTGGTAGTGGCTCAATATTGCTACTGCCCAGTTATTGACTGGTGCCACCCCTAAAACACCCCAATGCCAACTGGTTACCACCAGGGGATACAGCAGGAGCACCTGTGGATTTTCAGTGGCACAAGAGCATTAGCACAGTTAGCAGCCCCTGGGTTTTCTTGGCAAGGTATGTCCAGAAGTAGATTACCTGATTTGTTTTTCCTGAAGCAATGTAGAGTAAAGCAACTTGCCTAAGGTCACAAAGAACAAACACCAGTGGGAATCAAACCCAGATCTCTTGGGTGTTAGGGTGTTGCTTTAACCACTAGGCTACTCCTTCACTGCAATAAGCCATGTGAATATCCATCCCACCCTGTAGTATTTTCTGAAACTATTGATCCACTTATCTTTTTGATGATCACATGAAGGGATAATTTGATAAACTTTTCCCGCAAATAAAACCCTGCTTAATGCTTGGAAAAGTGCTTTTATAACATTATCCCAGAAGTTACATGCACAAAAGTACGCATGGTAACAACACATATTCCTTTACATGGCCCATGTGTAGGCATGTTCTGAGGTGGAGTTTGGGTGAAGATGTGCAGGGTTGTGATTTACTGCTCTCGTTTGTGTGTACTTTATGTACAAACGTTTACACCTGCTCCCAAGCATGAATAAATGTCCGTGACTGCAATGTAGCTATGATTTCTGTCAGTTCACTGCTAGCACTTTATACAGAAGGCACATCTTAGAAAAGCCATGTAGGTGAAATTTGGGATATCCAATACGGAACATCCAAAATTTAGTGGGAGGGACAGCAGAGAATGGGGCATGTGTAAGTGTCTTGTAAAATCAGCCAGTCTCCACCCTGAAAGATAAGCGTGTCTGCCACTTAAAAGGCAAAATGGGGACATACAGAGTAAGGGGTCAGACGTGTACAGGTTTTTGGCTGATTTCATAAATGTCCACGTATCAAACATGGAAGTCTGCCATTCCAGACACATAGACATGTCCATGGCACAATTTCATGATGCACCCAGGTAGATCTCTATCTTTACACTTTTTTAAATCGGATGTATAGAGAAATGCAGTGCTGACCACATATACATACGTATATTCAGTGCTGCTCATTATCAAGATAGCAGTACTGAATGTGCCTACTTTATTTAACTGGTGGCCTACTTCAGAATTAAGTATCAACCCTTAAACATTGCAACAGCTACAGGAAATGCCTAGATTACTCTCAGCGCCGGCGTGCTCAACTATAACAGAGCCACGGGAAAGAAGAGAAATGCTTTTCCTTCCCGCGACTCTGCAAAGGTGAGCCGGGTGCCTATTAAGAAATGCAGGGCTCTTCCATGAGGGGGGGGGACTTGGACTGGCAGGGCATGGCTGGGCTGGGGGCGGGCTTGGACTGGCAGGGCAGGTCTGGGCTGGAGGTGGTTGCCCCAGAAATGGTATGATTGGGTGGATTAGCCCCAGAAATGCAGAAATGGTCTGATTGGGGGGGGGGGGGTAGGACTAGTAATGGGCTGATCAGGGGGGTTAGGATTCGTAGTGGGTTGATGAAAGGGCTAGCACTGGTGACGGGCTGATAGGCGGGCTAGAACTTGAAATGGGCACTTAAGGGAAGCTAGGACTGGTAATGGGCCGATGAGGGGGATTAGGACTGGAAATGGGTAGACTGGGGGGTCTAGGACTGGAAATGGGCTGATCGGGGGAGTTAGGACTGGAAATGGGCAGATGGGGGGCTAGGACTGGAAATGAGCTAATTGGGGGAGATAGGGCTGAAAATGGGTAGACTGGGGGGAGATTTGAAATGGGCTTATTGGGGGGGTTAGGACTGGTAATGGGCTGATTGGTGGGTTAGGACTTGAAATGAGCTAATTGGGGGAGATAGGGCTGAAAATGGGTAGACTGGGGGGAGATTTGAAATGGGCTTATTGGGGGGGTTAGGACTGGTAATGGGCTGATTGGGGGGTTAGGACTTAATGAGCTGATGGGGGGCTAGCACTGGAAATGGGCTGATCGGGGAGCTAGGACTGATAATGGGCTGATGGGGGGAGGAGAGAGTTGCTGGCACTAGAAGAAGACTAGGGGCTAGAACTGGAAGTGGGCTGATGGGGGGGAGGGAAGGAGAGAGTTGCTGCCCTGAAAGAAAACTGGGGTCTAGAGCTACAAATGTGCTGATGCAGGGGGATGAGAGAATGGGACTGGAAGGGAATGGAAGGGAATGGAAGGGAATGGGACTGGAAGGGAATGGAACTGGAAGGGAATGGAAGGGAATCACTCATTTGAGTGATTTTTAAACTATCAACACTGCTTCATTACTTATATGAATTAACTGCACTCCTAACAATAATTGAATGTATAGTTCTGTTTAAATCATCTGATTGCAGCAGCACCACTCTCTACAGCTAGGATTATCCTCCTGCCTCTCATAAAAATACTAATTTAAAGGGTAGAAATTCATGTTTGGGACTAGAATCCAAGATCAGTGTTGGGCACTCTAGTGACTAGTTCCCTCTGGATACTGTTGTTAGCTTCCAGCGTTTACAGGCCATATTAGGTATTACCATGTTTGTCCAGATCGATACTGTAAACCCAGGGATATGCCAGTGTTGTTAACTACCATCGTTTATAGGCCATATTTGGTATTACCATGTTTGTCCAGATTGATACCTTAAACCCAGAGATATGCCAGTACTGATGCTATGTTAGAGCAATGTCATCTTTAGCTAGATAAGAACATAGGGACTTGGGATGTACCATAGTGGGTCAGACCAAGAGTTCATCAACAGATCCAGCTGCACACACACGAAACAGGCTCCCTCCACGGGACAGGCTCCCGCACCGCGACAAACCCAGCTCCACATCCACGGGACAGACCCCCGCAACAGGGCGAACACCACAGATCCGGCTCCACCTCCACGGGACAGGCTCCCTCCACGGGACAGGCTCCCGCACCGCGACAGATCCAGCGTCACATCCACGGGACAGGCCCCCGCACCAAGACGACCGCCACAGATCCAGCTCCACATCCACGGGACAGGCTCCCTCCACGGGACAGGCTCCCGCACCGCGACAGACCCAGCTCCACATCCACGGGACAGGCCCCCGCACCAAGGCGACCAACACAGATCCAGCTCCACACACACGGGACAGGCTCCCTCCACGGGACAGGCTCCCGCACCAAGGCGTCCGCCACAGATCCAGCTCCACATCCACGGGACAGGCTCCCTCCACGGGACAGGCTCCCGCACCGCATCAGATCCAGCTCCACATCCAAGGGACAGGCTCCCTCCACGGGACAGGCTCCCGCACCGCAACAGATACAGCTTCACATCCAAGGGACAGGCTCCCTCCACGGGACAGGCTCCCGCACCGCAACAGATACAACTTCACATCCCCAGGACAAGCCCCTGCAACAAGTACAGCTCTCCTCAAAAAAGCAAACAACAGACGAAAACCTAAGGACACAGGCGTCGCCCTATCAGAACATCACAAGCTATCAACATGCACACCACATACTTCCTCCCACTATACCTACTAGTCACACAACTCCTCCCACCAACTACACACCCCCACTACCCCCAAACAAACACACCATGGTACCCACCAACTGCACTGCCATATCTCGGTCCACAACACACACACAAAGAGACACTCGCAACCTCCCAAACAAAGAGACAAAACAGACACAAATCAAACCCCAACACCGGCCCTAAGGAAGCACACGTCGCAACAACCTCTTCCACAAAGAAAACATCAATTGAGCTCATAAACGCCAGATCCATCTGCAACAAGATACACACTCTGGTAGACCACATTGAAGAGCGACAGCCAGACATAATATGCATCACAGAGACATGGCTCAACCCTACCGATAGTGTACTACTCAACCAACTAGTACCGAACAACTACTCAGCATACAACTGCCCACGCATCCACAAGCGTGGAGGAGGAGTCCTAATAATAGCAAAAACAGAACTCAAGTTCAAGACACTGAATCTCACAGATACAAAGCAGTGTAACACAATTAGCATCAAGAACAAGAATATTGCAATCTGCCTAACCTACAGAGCACCCCGTGCTCCACCCGACGAACTAGCCTTCATACTCGAAGAAGCCTGTGCCATAACGTCAAACAACAAACCAGCACTACTAATCGGAGACTTCAACCTCAAGTCCGCCAATACAAAGATGCAGAGGCCTTCCTTCAGGCAATGTCATCACTTCAATTCACACAGATAGTCAATGCACCAACACACAGACTAGGATCATCCCCAGACCTCATCTTCGCATCAAACTACCTAACTTCAAGAGACCTAATCTCTACACCCACCATCACCCCAGTACCATGGTCTGACCATTACTTAATCGAGACAAATCTGCAATCACAAGAAGACTGGACAAGCGAAAGAGCGAACTTCCCACACACACAAAGACGATTCAAGTCCTTTGACAAGGATGAATTCATCCAGGACACAATACAACACTTGAACATTGACTCAGAGGACCTGGAGGAACAAGTTTCCAACTGGAACAATGTCCTAGCTAACGCCGCCAAACCATCCGTTGACAGGACCAAGAAACAACACCACAACAAGAGACAAAACAAACCATGGTACTCAGCAAAAATACGACAGGAAAAGAGGGAGCTCAGGAAAATTGAACGGAGATGGAGAAAAACAAAACTACTTCCGACCAACATCTTTACCTAACAAAGCAAAAAACAATACAATGAACACATCAACCAATCAAAGAGAGAATTCCACACAAACCTGATAAATTCTTCCATCAACAAACCCAGAGAACTTTTCGAAATAGTAAAAACCCTGACAAAAGAGCAAGCAGCAGAAAGAGAAATACAAGTGGATCCACAGATATTCGCCGACCACATCAAAGACAAATTTCACTCCACAGAGCGCTCAACACCCAGTAGAACCAACAGAACGAACGTCCACCCCAAAACCTGGGGCACATTCCACTCACCCTCAAAAGAGCAGATATCAGACATCATCTCCACAATCAACACAAGCACTGCTCCTACAGACCCTTGCCCAGTGTCATGGGTCAAAGCCACCAAAGCAAGCCTCATACCAAACATTCATAAAATGGTACACAACTCACTCACTCAAGGACTCATGCCACAGCAATTAAAGCTTGCCTCAGTAAGACCAATCACAAAGAAAACTTCTCTCGACAAAAAGGACCCAGCAGCATACCGACCAATCTCCAGCATACCCTTCCTCGCAAAAATAATCGAAAAGACGGTTCAACTACAACTTCAGGAACACATTGACGAACACGGAACTCTCGACGACAACCAACACGGATTTCGTCCCAACCATGGAGTCGAAACTCTCCTGATCTACCTCTTCGACAGCATCATAAGAATAATTGACGACATCAGGAATGGAATTATAATGATCTTCATCGACATCTCCTCAGCGTTCGACACAGTTGATCACAATATACTCCTGGAGAGACTGAAGAACACTGGTATACACGGTACCACTCTAAAATGGTTCCACTCGTACCTAACAGAAAGACAGCTACAGGTCAAGGTGGGACAGGACACCTCCCGGCCCATAAACGTCCAACAAGGAGTACCACAAGGATCCGCACTCTCAGCACTCCTTTTTAACATCTACATCCAACCAATATGCAACATTATGAAAGAGAACAACATCCAATACACAATATACGCAGACGATATAATGGTATACTCCCCGATATCAATCGAAAACCCGGACTTCTCTAAGATAGCAGACTGCCTTACCCAAATGGCGAAGTGGTGCCAAAACAACAATCTAGCTATAAACTACAACAAGACTGAAGCTTTAATCATCACTCGAAACCAAAGCTTCACACACCCACCAAACATAAAGATACAAAGCACCACGATACCGATAAGATCGGAGGTGAGATACCTTGGGGTTACTCTGGACAGTAAACTCAACCTCAAACCACACATAGACAAAACAATCCAAAAAGCATATTACAGGATGCGAATCATCAGGAGACTGAAACCACTCCTCGCTCCAGAACACTTCCGTACAGTCTGTCAAGCACTGATAACCCCAATACTGGACTTCTGCAATCCGATATACCTCGGACTACCAAAACAAGCTCTCAAACCACTACAGCTGGCACAAAACACTGCAGCTCGAATCATATCCGGAGCCGCAAGGCAGGAGCACATCACACCTACACTAAAGGACTTACACTGGCTCCCAATCATTGCTCGCATCAGATACAAGACTATCATAAACCTATTTAAGATAAAAGAACACACATCAGCCAACAGCCTCCACCTGCTCATACAACCGGAAACCAGCGCACGTCCCAGAAGAAGTCAAACACGCAACCGAGTCAGCACCCCAAATGAGTACAAGCACACATGCAAGGACACAACAGACAGAGCTCTCTCCATGGCTGCTCCAACAATATGGAACAATCTACCGGACGATCTAAGGGCAACTCCAGACCTCAAAGACTTCAGAAAACAACTGAAAACCATGCTGTTCATAGAGCACTATGGTCACATCACATAACCTAAGAGAATGGATAACAGCACTCCAATCCTCCCAAACAACTGAATATATATAAAATATGATTCTAGCACCACTGTAAATAGCCCACCCTGTATATAGCTCAAACAAATCAAGCACCCAACACATCCCTCACACAACTAAGTTTTATCCTCACTGCATGTACAACACACACACTTTACCTGATTGCTTGCTGTGATACCACCTTGATTATTAAGATAAGGCGGTTTAGAAATACTGTTAAATAAATAAATAAAAATAAATGGATGCTAAGATGGTCTGCCAGGGGAAGGAGGGGCAGGAAAGAAGCTGACATGGGGGGAGGTGGGGACAGGAAGGAAGCTGACATGGGGGAGGTAGTGGTAGGAAGGGAACTGACACGGGGGAAGGAGGGGGCTGGAAGGGAGCTGATACCTGGGGATGGTACTGAAGGGGGACTGGAAGGAAGCTGATACTTGAGGATGGGACTGGTAGGTGGCTGGGTAATGGGGAGGAGCTGATATGAGGGGATGGTACTGGAAGGTGGATGAACAGAGGGTAGGGTGATTGGAAGTGAGCTGACGGGGGGGTGGCACTGGGAGTGGAAGTGAGCTGATACCTGCGATGGTATTTGGACTAGAAAGGGCTAGACAGTGGGGAAGGAGAGGGACTGGAAGGGAATGGACACCAGAGGCAGTCCTGGGAATGCAAGGTGGTTGACATTGGAAGGTACGGGGAGGGGAGGACTGGAAAGGGGGCTGATACTGAGGAGGGTTACCAGGACTGGAAATAGGCTGATGGAAGGAAGTAAAGAAAACAAAAGAAGAGATAAGAAATGGCAGATGGACCAAAGACCACAGAAAGAGAGCTAAGAGGAGAGGAAAGCAGAAGCCTCAGATCGGGACCAGCATGATCAGAGAATAAAATGGTCAGACAACAAAGGTAGAAAAAATAATTTTATTTCATTTTAGTGACTGGACTTTGTGCTATCTTTATATTTTACAAAGTATGGGGGAACTGCATATCTTATTTATCTGATGTTCCACTGCATGAGGAGTCTGACTTCTTGGGGTTTCAGTTTAAAATTTGTCTACATATTTTTATTTTTTCTTTAGATTGTGGTTACTTATTCTTTACTTGAAGAGGGTCTGTGTTCTGTTAACATGGAGTTTGTACATAAAAATCTATATTGTACTGTAGTAATTTGACATATTCAGCTTTTCAAATAGGTGTATGGATGTTCCAGGGCCCACTGTAGCATTTACAGTGATTATTTTTTTGGATGGGCTCCTTATGTGAGTTTTGGAAGTAGAAGCTGATATGTTATGGTATGGTATGGTATGGTATGGTATGGTATGGTATGGTATGGTAGATTTGCTCTATAGTTACTCAGTGACTTTGTTGTAGGGTTTTTTGTATTAGTTCACAGTATGCCTGGTACTGGAGAATGGTTGTTGTTGTTGTTGTTAGTGAGATGAACAGAATCAGATTTGTTTTTTTAAGATATTGAGTTCTGTGGCTGAATTTTCTGGTTTTGTTCTACACCCACTGTTGAAGAGAGTCCTGTGGCTGCAAAATATATGTTGAAAAAGAAAAAGCAAGAACCATAACGCAGTTTATAACAACAAAATAAATGAGTTATAATTTAGTTTTATAAACTATGCTGTGGTTCTTGCTTTCTTTTAGTTCCTTGGCGTACAAACATCTTGCATTTCCTCCATATAATTTAATCGGCTTTTTGATTTGGTTTAGTCCCTGATTGGAGTTTTGAGAAAGCCCCGCTCCCCTCTACGTGGAGGCGGGGAGGCGCTATCTCATCCTTCGCCTCAGACAGAAGATTGCCTTGAGTTGCCCCTGGTAGGGGGCGTAGGTTGAGGAGAGCTTAGATTTTGAAATAGATGTTTTTAGTAGTATTCTTGATATGTGGCTGGAAGTTCAGGAAGCGATCTGGGGCCACACCAAGATACTTGATCTGGGGTTTAACTTGAATTTCAGTGTCGCCCAGTTTGATACTTTGTGGGAGGGGGGGTAAAACTGGGATCCCTGGAGACACGAAGTAGCTCCATTTTGCTGAAATTGATTGTGAGATTGTGCTGTTGTAACTATATTATTTCTGTGAAGCAAGCTGTGAGGGTATATGTGAGGGTTGTGGTGGCAAAAGCATATCAGAGCCCCGAGAATTAGGTGAAATAAAAACATTTACCTTTCAGCAGAGGGATAGCCCTGAGAACAGTGAGGGTCAAACTGCAGCAAAAGGAAAAAAACTACATTCAGTTGCTGAGTATAGGCCACGCCCAAGCTCCAAGGCAACCAGGGAAGGTAATGGGAAACACCTGAGGGAGGAGTTGGAAGGGATAGTGCAACCACTCTCTCTTAAACCCCGGAGAACAGAAAGAAGAGGGCACTGGAGGGAAGCAAGGCACTGGAGGGAAGCAGAGCACTCGAGGGAAGCAGAGCACCCGTGGAAAGCAGAGCACCCAGAAAGAAAGGAGCCCCAGGAAAGGGGAGAGCTCCAAGGAAAGGAGACCTCCAGGGAATCTGAGGGGAGTGAGTCCAGTGAGGAAGAGGAAGAAAGAACCTTCAGGAAGCCTGAAGGTAGGAAATCTTCCAGGGACAGCCTCAGAGGGGATCCCCAAAGGTCTCAGCATACTGGAAGCCACAGCCCAGGTGGATGCCAGTGCTATAGAAGAAGTATAGCCAGGTCTGGAGACGTGAAAGCTTTACCAGGGAAAGCTGCTGACCAGGAACAAGGTACAACGGCTGTAGTACAGAAATCTGCCAGGAAATTACCAGCTCTGAAAAGGTCTGTGCATAAAGCTTTTACTGAGAATAATTTAAAACTGCTAGAATCTCTGAAATGTTTACTACCAGCTAAGGATCTGTATAGCTCTGCTAGAATCCCTGAGGGTGGAAACGGGTCACGCTGGAAGGCACTCTTAGAATTGTTAGAAGAGATTAACCCTTCGCCTGCTCAAGCTGAGCCAAGCCAGGAGACAAGAGAACAGGAATGTGAGGACATGCAAACAGACCCTTGCCCTTCTGATCAAGAGTCCATAGAATCTTGCCTGGATTGCTCTTTTTGTAAGAAGGTAGGATAAGGGCAGTTCTGGGTTTTTAAAGGAAGGAAAACCAGGACCGGATTAACTGGACAACAAGTACTTTACTTGCTACAAAGGTTTGTGAGTGAGAATCAGTTGTGTTTAAAGTAAACCAGTAACATTGGAAGCTGTGTTTAAAGGCTGGACACTTTGAATGAAGCAGACGCCAGGCTCAAAAAGTGAGCTGGAACCTTTATGCTTTATTGTAGAACACTGAGACTGTGAAAGAAATACATGCCTGTGGTTATAAGCTGCCAGAAACAGTGCTATGTTTAAGTTGCTGTGGAAGCGTTGTTATAAAACTTCTTTTTGTGTTGGAGAAGCATCCTAATTTGGTTTAACATGTGCTGAGCTATCAAATGCTCTGTTTTGGAGGAAGTAAAAAAATAAATTCCTGTGATTTGCCTACCAACCCCTCGGACTCAGTTTATTATACACAACTACATTTCCCAGAAGCCACGGCTCTGGATCCTCTTGATAACAAGGGACAACAAAAGGCACGCCTCTACTTCCAGGCAACCGCCTGGGCGGTAGTGGGCGCCACAGGTGGCGTAGTTTTAAGGATTACTACCTTCATAAACGCACGTACAAGATTTGTGGAAAACCCACACGGAAAAGGAGAACGTCTACAGAAGCCACTGGCAAAGTACAGAGCCCCGCTGAGGACGGAGAAAACCCGGAGTGGCAGCAGAAGGTTGGAGCTGGATCGGAAGGACCAACCGGTGACCTGCTTTGCTGATAAATCTGAGGCTACACTGGTACCAGGTAACCCATAAATAGAAGGGGTAATTCGAGGATACTGGTACTGGGGTATAGCGTGCTCAAGGAGAGCTTAGGCAGCAGTGCTTGTAATTTGTGGGCCGCACTTGGTTTTTTTTCCTGTTTTTCTTGTTGCAGCTCAGACCCAAGATGGAGCGTGGTGACCTTCTCAACTGGATGGCTGAGCAATTTCAGAAGCAACAGGAAATGTCGGCCCGAACCCAAGAACATACTGCAGCCATGTTGCAAGCGAAGCAGAAGCCGCTCCTGGAGATGATGGGGCATGGCTGTCAGCGCAGGAAAAAGAAAAGGAGTCCACAAGGACAATGCCAGGTTCCTTGGGAGCTTTACAAGAGCTGGGATTATCTTGTAATAGGACATTTACATTTGGACAATTAACCAAAGATGACAATGTAGATGATTTTATGGAAGCCTTCGAGAGGGTAGCACTCCTAACTGGATGGCCAAAAGACCAGTGGACGGTGCGCCTAGCCGCTTCTCTTACTGGGGAAGCGCTAGCAGCATATAGGGCCATGCCCGCTGCCTTAGCCTCCAATTATGAGGAGCTCAAAAGGGCTATAAAGGACCGTCTAGGGCTAACGCCTATGGTCTATCGCCACCTCTTGAGAAATTGCAGATTGAAACACCATGAGCACTTTGCCAACGTATTAAAGGGTTGGTAATGAAGTGGCTAACACACGAGGTTAAGACAATAGATTCCATCCTAGACTGTATTGCATTGGAACAATTTATGGAGGCAGTTCCCAAAGACCTTCAAACCTTTCTGATCCTACAGAACTGCCGTAACACCAATGAGGCTACCTCACTGGCAGAGCGCTTTTTCGAAGCGGAATTGATGGGCCAGGTGAAGGGTGGTGTGGCTAAATGGGCAGATGTCGTAACATCAGAAAGGAAGGGAAGGCCAATGTTGGGGGAAACAACTAAGTCTGTACCCATGGAGAAAACTGGTTATGTAAGAAGGCAATGCTTTTCATGTGGGGAGGAGGGCCATCTTAAAAGAGAGTGTAAAGCAAGGACAGCCCTAATCTAGAGAGAGTAGGGAGGGATTTTTGTTGGTGGTAGATGTAGAGGGTATTGCCACGGAGGCCTTGCTTGACTATGGAGCCGATCAGTCTATGATCTCCAGAAGACTCTGGAAAAAGATAGAATCCCGGGATAGGCAGCATAAAAATAAGATGTATCCATGGGGCAGCATCGCTTTACCCAGAGTATAATATCATGGTAAAGGGTCTAGGGACAAGGAATAGAATACCGGTAGCTGTCGTACCTAGGCTACCGCACGCCTTAGTATTGGGGAGGGATTGGCCCCAATTCAGGCGTGGGTTGAAGGAAGAGTTGCAACAGAAGACAGGCATGATATCTACCCGGGCACGCTCACAGGCCCTGGAGGGGGGAAAAGACCCACCAGACGACCCCGCGCATGGGTTGCCCGCTCATGATGATTTGGTAACTCCCCCTAGGGGTAAAGCAAAAGAGAGGCAAGTAACGCCCCCATATAAAACAGCTGCTAAGGTAAGGTCAATACCTGGCCCTTTGTTTGAGAATGTGCAGAAACAGGGACGCAAGAAAGTATTCCCGAATGAGGAAATTAACAAGAAGCCCAAGTTCGTTCTTAGATATTGCCGTACGACCCCAAATGCCAAACCCCCTAAGCGCGCTTCGCAACAGGCCGCCGGCTTTGACTTGTGCAGTGCTGTAGAAACAATTATTCCACGGCAAGGGAGAGCCTTAGTCAAGACGTGTATCCAGTTGGAGATGCCACCAGGCTGCTATGGCCGCATTGCTCTGTGCTCAGGGCTGGCATTGAAAAATTTTATAGATGTGGGTGCCGCGGTCATAGACCCTGATTTTTGAGAAGCAATCAAGGTGCTATTGTTTAACTTTGCACAGGAAGATTTTAGAGTAAATGTAGGGGATAGGATAGCCCAACTCATGTGTGAAAGGGTAGGCTTTCCACCCCTGGAAGAAGTACACGAGTTGTCCACCACCATTTGTGGGCCTGGAGGGTTTGGCTCTACGGGGCAAGCAGAAATGAAGGGTTTGACCGCAAGTTGTGAGGAAAAGGAAGACGAGGATCTAGGCCCGCAACTGGCGGATTTTAAGACACAGGGTGCACAACAAGCAGAAGCAAGAGGTGAACACAGTTGCTTAAAAGGGTGCTTTATTTGAGTCCCCAACGCGTTTCGGCTGACGCCTTCTTCGGGGGGAGTGGTACTTACATAAATAGAAAATCGGAAAATAAATATATTAAAAACAACATATATAAAAAACTTCACAAAAACAACCAGAGCATTAATAAATAAATACATGAAAATACAATGCAAAATAAAATTAAAACACATAATTTAATACATATACATGTGACACTTAAAAATCCTAATATAAAAGAACCATATTGAATTGTGTGAACCAGAAGTTATAATTAAAATATGATTAAAAACCATTAAAAAACAATTAAAAGACACCACAAAATATAGACGCAGGGCAGAGGAGAGAAGAAAAATGAAAACATTGCAGTTGAAGGTACACTACTCACTAACTATGCACCGAAGTACCGTTGGAGTGATTTTAAGGTGTAGAGACCCTTTAATCATCAATGGCGTGAGTATCTTGTCACTACAAAAATGGAGAATAGTGAGTTAATCTGTGTTGTGTTTAAAAGGAACATAAATAAAAAGGAACCTTGCCAAAGTGGCACTGCTGAATTAAAAAGTATAGTACTATAAAACTTATAATGTAAATTTATATTTGTGCGAATATTTCAAAAAGAAGTTGATCTTGAATACCTGAAAGAAGGTGCACGACATAAAACATATGTTTATGAAGAGACTTCAAACAATAGCAAGAATCTGCAAAAGCAACGTTATAAATTGAGTGAAATGATCTTTTAAAATGTGACGTATGGACAATGTGATCAAGCATTAATATGCCGCGAATGCTCCTGGAATTGGATGAAAAATACTTACTGCGAATTGCAAAACTTCAAAAATACATTCAACTGAACGGGTCAGTGCTGTGTTAGAATTGATGTTTTAAAGAATGAAAGAACGCCGATTTTGGTGCCAAAAGGGGCGTGGTTAGCAACATCCAATCAGATAAGAATACTAGTACTGCTTAAAAAATGTGTATGTACATAAAAGGGGGTGATAATAAAATAAATAAATATTAAAACCTTTTTGTTAAAAAACGTGAAATGGTACCTGTAGGTATAGCTTTAGCGATTATACTTAAAAACGTAATGTTGTGTTAAAAAACGTCAATGTCTAGCCAAGAGGGCACGATGAATCTACTGCCCATCAATAAAGGAATGTGTATGAGTACGATAATTGTTGACCCGGACTTCACTGACTTCGTGCTTATAGATAAAAAAGACAATAAAAAACCTTAAACAGTGGATAATCACGGATGCCCTTAAAAACGAGTAGAAAATGCTTACTATGAAAGGCAAGGTGTTAAAAAATGTTTGACTGACCGGAACGAAGCCGTAATAAAAACAGTGTTTTAAAAGGAAGCCGATTTTAGTACCAAGGGAGCGTAGTTGGCAGCATCCATTTAGAAGGAAGATTTTGATATGGCTTATGTGCAGGAATAAATAAATAAATAAATACAAGGATCAAACTAATAAAAATATAGGCATGGTTTAAAAACGATTAAACTTAAAAACTGATAGTATATTGAGATCATCAAAATCTAGTCAGTAAAAAATAATATAATAGATAAAAATATTGTATAATGTGCAAAAATACGATGGTTGATGTAAACTAAAAAAGCTGAACGAGACTACTTAAGGTGTGTACAAAAAATGTGCTGACCATCTTGAGGTCAATTAAATAAATAAATAATAAAGGAATAAAACTGATAAAATATACTGAATACTAAGACTGTTAAGGAACTTAAGATGATATCTGTGGGCATGGCTTAAAACAATTGGTCCTAAAAACATCACACCAAAGTACTGTCGTAGCCAATCAGTAAAAAATGTTATATGTTAAAATTTATGTGCAATGCTAAATGAGACTACTTTAGTATATACAGAAAATAGTGCTAAACCCTTCTGAACGTCATACAAAAATAGAGCTATTTGTATATATAAAAAAAAGGCTTGACTGAACCAGCATAATCATGAATACTTGCAAATTAAAATAAAGAACAAAAAGTAAACAATTGCTAATAAAAATAAGGGATTAAAAAGAATAAAACATAGACCAAAAACATAGATGTATGTCCTAATAAATAGCTATAAAAATATGTATGTATATGCAAAGTGCTCATACATGGTCAGAAAAATATGACATTATAAGAACACTGACAGATCAACCTCTTGATTAAGGCCATTAGGTTCTAAACAATTAAACTCATATATAAATCGTTGCTCTAACTTGAGGAGAGTCTTATCAACATCTCCTCCTCTCCAATGTGGAAGCACTGTTTTTAGAACAACATATTTCAAATCTTTTACGGTGTGTTTCATTTTAAGCCAATGAGCAACAAATGGACGATCCGAAGCCTCTCTTTGAAGACAGATTCTGTGTTCTATGATACGAGTACGTATCTGACGTTTAGTTTTCCCTATGTAAACCAAATTGCAAGGGCATAGAATCAAATAAATAACATTTTCTGTTTTGCAATTAGAAAAAGTATGAATATACACCTTATGTTGTGTAACTGGGTGAACAAAAAAATCTTTTGCAGAAATGGTATGTGGACAAACAGAGCAGTTGCCACATTTGTAATGGCCTTTAATTGTGGATGAGGGCTTGTGGTATGATAAAGCAGATGGCACAAGAATATTAGCCAGATTGGGATTTCGCTTATAGGCTATCATGACTTTTTTAGAAGCAAAAGAGGGCAGAGCAGTTAATAAATACCATTCTTGTTTTAGTATTTTAGTAATCTCGTTAGAGTAATTGGAAAAGGTTAAAGGGCAGACAAAATGGTCTGTCTTCTTAACATGATCCTTTTTTTTGAGAAGAGACTTGCGATCTATAGTGCATGCCTTAAAAAAGGCCTTTTTTATACATTTTTTAGGATAACCTCGTTGACAGAATCTATGATGCATGTCAGATGCATGTCTTTCAAAACCTAAATCACTAGTGCAAAGCCTTCTGATTCTCAAAAATTGACTGGTTGGTAGATTATACTTTAAAGATGTATTGTGAAAACTATCATATTGTAATAAAGTGTTACGATCAGTAGGTTTGCGATATAAGTCAGTAACAAAACAATTATGGCCTTTTTTTATTAAAATATCCAAGTATGCTATCTGTTCCATGCTGTATTGACCTTCAAATTGTAAATTGGGATCTAGGCCGTTGAGCCATTGAAAAAAGAGTTGTAAAGCAGTTTCTGTCCCATCCCAAATCATCAACACATCATCTATGTATCGCTTCCAAAGTCGTATATGCATTTTATATGGACTAAAACCTAAAACTTCTTTCTCAAAATTGGCTACATATAAATTAGCGACGTCTGGTGCCATGGAGGAACCCATGGCGACCCCTTTCACCTGTTTATAAAAAACCCCTTTGAAAGAAAAGTAGTTTTCAGTCATTGCTATGGATGCAAGTTGAATAAGGTAGAAAGTAGGAATACATGTGGGTTTTTCTCTCTGTATTAGAGTATTGGTTAGTATTTCTAAGGCAGCTGTTTGAGGGATATTCGTGTAAAGTAAATTGATATCTAAGGTGACCAGTAATAAATTTTCTTGATATCCTGAAAAATCTTGCAATATGTTAATGATGTGAGTAGAATCTCGGACATAGGAATCTGCTAACAGGACAGAGGGTCTAAGAAAAATATCTAAAAATTTGGAAATCGGTTCTAAAAGGGAGCCAATGGTGGAAACTATTGGACGTCCTGGTGGGTTATCTAGTGATTTATGAATCTTGGGGATTATGTAAATTGTGGGAGTGATTGGATGAGAAACTTTTAGAAATGAAGAGGCCGCGGGCAGGATCCCGGCGGCTGACCCTAACCGGGCGCGCGGCCGGTGCGAGGACCCTTCGCGCGGCCATGCTAGCATCGCATTCATTGGCTCCCGGCGGTTGCAGCCGCACGGGAGCCAATCAGGGAGGATTCTGGCGCAGTGGTCGGTGGTGGGGGCCGGCGAGCAGCCTCCGCGTGGTTATTCATGGCGGAGGCTGCTCGGGGGTGCCTGCTTTTTGTTTTCTCCGCGGCGCGCGGGCTTACCATGGCCGGGGCCTGCCTTGCGCCCCGGCTTGTTGTTGGAGGGCCGTGTCCGGCTCTTCCGGTGAGGGGGGGTTACCGCCACTTTGGGGAGCTGTTCTGGGCCGAGATTGCGGCCCCTGCAGCGAGGGATCCCCGTTGCCCCGGCGACCATTGCTGTGCTGCTCGCTGTGGAGGTGGAGGGCTCGGCCTGGCCTTGTCAGCGGCGGATCTGGTGGGTGCACGCAGGGTTCGGGGGCGGGCTGCCTGACCGGCCGACCGACCGATGGCCTGCCTGGTGGTTTTCCGGGGGGCCTGCTCAGGACCTCGCCGGGTCCGGAGCCATGGTCGCGGGTGCTCGTTCCCCCATGCCGCTGTCGGGTGGGGGTAGGGGGCAGGTCGTGGGCACTGGGGGCCCTAGCTTTTTGGCCATGGGTTTTGGGAGGGGCCGGTCTGGGGGGGGGAGTGGAGCGCAGGAGCTCCCTTTTTTCTCAGGGGTTCGGCAGGTAGAGTAGCCCATCTCAGGGGTGGGGTGGTCGGGGGCAGCTATGGGGTTGGGGGTGCGGGGGGCAGCTAAACGGGGGGGTGCAGGGGGCGTATATGAGGGTTGGGGTGCGGGGGGTGTTGTGTGGTGGGCGCTTCGGGAGGAACTCGGGGAGCAGCAGTGGAGCACAATGGTTCAGACAATGACCATTGCTGCAGGAGTCATGGGTTCAATCCCCCACTGTGCCTACTGAAGAAGGCTGGCTGAGGCATTACCTGTTATAGTTAATATTGGCAGGGGGGAGGGGGCAGCCGGGTTTGGGGACAGTGGGTAAGGGGACTCCTGCTGCCGGGTCTCTGGTTCGTGGTGTTTTGCGGTGGCTGGTGGTTCTTTCCATGGGGTGCATTGGCTTGGGTAGGTGGGAAACGGTTGGGTTGTTGGGGGATTGGCACTGGTCATATACATGGTTCCTGGCGGTTCCCCCCCCCCCCGCCCCCCTCCCCCCCCTTCTCTGTTTTTGCTTGTTTTCACAGGGGCCTGCGCGGAGGGCAGTGGCGCTGAGATCCAACGGCTGGACGCCGGAACTGCTGTTGCTGTGGCTGCAGAGGTTGGCGAGACAGTTGAGTGGGGCCGTCGAGCAGATGTGACGTCAGGTGCTGCCGCGTAGGCATTCAGTGAGGTGCGGGAGATGGGCAGGTCAGTGCTGAGCGCAACTTGCGGAAGCCAGGGCTGATTCTGTGGGGGCCGCAGTGGGCGCCAGGCGGGGGGGGTGGTTGGGCCCACCGGGCGCGGGACTGACGGGTTGGAGGGAGCTGGAAAGGGGGTCGGGAGGGAAGGAGCAAGTGGCATCCTGGCTTGGGGGTCGGCCTTGCCGCGTGCTTTGTCATTGGCTTCGGTGGGTGAGTTGCTCTTTTGGCAGGCGCGGCTGCAGTGTTGGGGGCATCCCGGCCGCTCGGGTGGGGCATGGTGGAACTGTGTTAGGCTGTTCCGGGATGGGATGGGGGGTGACAGACGGTTATCTTGGGGCACTCCAGCTATAGTCACCTCTGGCTGACATATACGTCCGCTAGAGCGGGTGTAGGCGGAGGGCGGTGTGGGGGGGGGCGGGTGATGCTGGCCGTGGGGTTGGCCTGTTTCCGGCGGTGAGCTGGGACGGGGGGAGGGGGGGTCGGCGTCACATGTGGGGTTCCTAGGTTTACCTCCCCATTTCCGGACGGCATGTGCTGGCACTTCGGATCGGTTGTGGCGGAGGGCATTCCGCTGTGAGGCGTGGTTACAAAGGGGTCAACGGCGCCTGGGGATCGACCCCCCTGCCACGAGGCGTCGGGCAGTCGGGCTTCGACTCCGCTATGTGTTCGTTGTACTGGTGGCTTCGATACGGGAGGTTCGGTTTCCGTTTGATTTGGTTCTTATGGGGGCGAGCCAGGTTGTAGTGCCTAGTACTCGGACTTCGCCTTCCCTACGGCGTTTTGGCGGATGGTACCACTTGGGGAGACTGGGGTTCGGGCTTCTTGGTGATTTGTTCCTCTCATATGGTGTCCTGTGAGGCTGCGTCATTTGCTCGGGCGGTGGAGCGGTTGACGGACGCGGGTTGGGCTGCATTGTGGACAAGGTTGGGATTGCCTCGCTCTGTCGCATGTAGTCGGGCATTCCTCTCCATTTCCTTTGGGGCTTCCATTTGACGAGGGCGTCTTCATTGGCAACGGTTGGCCTACGTTCGGCTCAGCCTCCGGTGCGTTCTTTCAATGTGTGGTCCCTCCTGTAGTGGTGGCGAAGGCGCTGCAGTAGTGGTTGTTGGGCGGTTCGGGGGGGCGGCTTAGCCAGGTCACGCTTTGCTAGGGTGGTCCGCAGTATCCGCGGCTCTGGGTTCGGGTTGGGTTTGGTGTTGTTTTGCCGGGCTGGGCGTAGTGGTGGCGCCTTGTCATTGGAATTCGTCTTCGGAGCGGTGTTTTAAACCGTGGGTGGGCTTGGTTCTTTGGGGTTTTGTGGGGGGCAGCTTCGTGGGCCCGGTCCAGTAGCCGCCTTCCGAACTTGATGATTTCCCCTTGGGGATAGTCCTGAAGATGGTGGCTGAGCAGTTCCGGCTAATTTATAATTTGGCCTGTCTTGGGGGTGTGGCTGATGGCATACATTTCGTGTGCATGGGGTGCGGTGGGGGTGAGGGTCCTTTTGCTCGGGCAGCTGTGATGGTGCAGGAGGTGGGTCGGGTACCATTGCAGGCCGAGGTTGCTCGAATCGGCCTTTTCGCATGTTGCCAGTGCATCCAGCTGCGTTTCCCTTGCGGGGGTTTCCGTCATGGGGCGTGTTGTTTTACACGGGCATGCTTCTGGTCCGCTCGGTCTCTGGTGCGTCCTTGGTGCTGTTCAGTGCAGTGGTTGCTTGTGCAACATGGGGGTTTGGCGACTGTGGTGCATTGCTTGTAGGTGCACTGCTTGTAGTCTCGTCTGTGTGGGGGGCGGCTTAGCCGGTGGTGCCAGCGGATATTACATTGGGGGCAGAACCATCGCATGATTTAGATGGGCCCTTGGCATTGGGTACGGCGGAGGGTCCCCTGGTGCGGCTAACTTGGGGTATGGAGTTAGACTCGGGGGGGTGTGGTAGCTCGCCTGCAGCAGGAATAGGTAGCCAGCACTGTTGTTTCCACGGGGCGGGGCGTAGGACCCACGCCGTCGGGTGGGGGGCCGCAGAGTCGTGTGGGGTTGCGCGGCTCTTGGGTCGCTTCTTGGCCAATTTCAATGGGGCTTCGGTGTTGGTGGAGTAGGAGTTGTCCCGCGAGGGGTTGCAGCTCTACACCGATGCAGCGGGTGGGGCGTGTACTTCGGCGGGGCCTGGCGATATCCCCTTCCTCGAGCGTTTCTGCACAGGGTGGTTGGGAGTTTTGTCCTGATTGGCTCCGCAGCCGTGAGGTGGTCTGGTGGGCGGCAATGCGGCTGTGGGCAGTGTGGTCTATCGTTACTCCCGCAGGGGTTTGCCAGTGGCAGATCCATGAGGGTGGTGGGGTTCGCATCTCTACACTTGCTGGTGTTGAAGGAGGCTTGGCCGAGCGGTTGCGGGCTGGCCCGGATGCGGACAGGGAGGGCTCTGGGGCCCGGGGACCTTATAGAGCACTGGACTTGGAGACATGCGGTGGTACTGCAGAATTCGGTATCACTGGGGCCGTGGTCTGGACGTCATTAGGGTGTGACTACGTGGTCCACTTTGGGTCATGCTCGGGCGGCAATCGGAAGCGTTGCTTGGTGGGTATATATAGGGGTGGCTAAGGGTGTGGGGGGGGGTTTCCAGTCCGGTTGGGTTCGCGGTTTGGACGGTTTCATATGGGCGAGGGTGGGGGTGCGGAACGCTGGGTGGGGGAGTGGTAAATCGCAGGTTACTGCGGAGGGGTGGGGTGTGCTCAGACATCCCCTCGGATCCGCGGTGGCCCCTCGCGCATGATGTGCCGGGCTGGCTCCTTTCGGCGAGCCTGCGGAGGACTGCATGGGGGTATGATGCCGCCATGTCTTGGGCAGTTTTGGTATTGCCTTTCGGGGCTTTTAGAATGGGGGGGAGTGGGCAGCAGCTTCGGTCGGGACAGGGGGTGGGGGAGGGCTTCAATGGCCCCATGTCTGGGTTTCTGGATGGTGTGGGATGTTGGGGCCAATTTTCCGACTTCGCGAGGGTGCGCTGCAGTTGGCTGATGGCTTTTGCGTGCCCTATGACTGTCATGCGGCGATACCTGCGGGTGCCCCCGGGCAGGTGGGGGGCTTCTTCTAGTGTGCGGAAGGGTTGGGCTATTTCAGCTGCACGGGGTGTTCTGGCGCTCGAGGTGGTCAGGTGGGCGATGTGTTGGGCGGGTGATGAGCCTGCGTATTTTGCGCTGCGCTTTTCCCTTTTGGGTGGCTGCCCTGGCCCTGTAGAGCATGAGGATGGCGCTCTCAGGCGTGTAGGGGCTGAGTGCGGCTTGGCCGGCTCTGGGGGGTTGTGGGGTTGGGGAGTTTCATTGTTCATTTATTTTGCAGGTGGGGTCTGGAGCCTTCTGGAGGTTGGGGATCATTCTTTTGTCCGATGAACCGGTCAGCGAGTGCTGGTGAGGGGGTGATTGCCCATTGGGGAGCGCCCCGGTTTTGGTGGCTATATCATGGCTAGGTGAGCATGGACCCGGCAGGTCACAGCGGCTTCCTTTGCTACAGTGCCACGGGCGGCTGCTGGGTGTACTTTTGCTGGGGTCTGACATTGTCCCAAGGTCTGCATGATGGAGCCAGAAGCGTTGGTCGCAGGGGCTGGCTATCAGTTGACTTGGCCGACATGGGGGTACTGGAGGCTGCCTTCCTGGGGTGGTTGTGGCCGGGGCTGTATGGGGGTGATGGGGCAGTTATCGCCAGTAGTGCTGGACCGGCTGTTTTAGGACTGGCGGGAGATCTTGGAGTGGGTTGGGTTGCTCACTGGTCGCAGCTTCGCTTTGGGGGGGCGGCACAGGAACAAGGTTGTTACCTGTGCCGGTGGCGGGATCCCAGAGGTTTCCGGGGTCCGGAGCCTCAGGCTACACTTGGGCGGGTGCGGGGTGCCCCTGACCCAGTCAAACCCTGGTCGACTTTTGCTATGGCATGGCGAAGTCGGGGGAAGGGTTACGTAACTTGCCGGAGGGGCAAGTTATGGCGTTAGCGGTGGCAAGGCACTTTGCTAAGGTATGGCTGGTGCGGGCCGGGTGCCGCTAATCGATTGAGAAGGTGTAGCATGTTGGCATATTGAGAAATTGTTAAAAGGTTAATAAAGCTGCGACCAGTTGTGTTCCATAAAATGTTGGTGTGGTGTCTTTTGTGGGGTTAGGGGATTCGGGGTGATGGGGGTGGTAGAAACGGGCCCGAAGCACCAGGTCCGCCTGCCTCGGATAATGAAGAGGCCGCGGGCAGGGTCCCGGCGGCCGACCCTAACCGGGCGCGCGGCCGGTGCGAGGACCCTGCGCACGGCCATGCTAGCATCGCATTCATTGGCTTCCGGCAGTTGCAGCCGCACGGGAGCCAATCAGGGAGGATTCTGGCGCAGTGGTCGGTGGTGGGGGCCGGCGAGCAGCCTCCGCGTGGTTATTCACGGCGGAGGCTGCTCGGGGGTGCCGGCTTCCCGCCCGCCCACCCACGCATATTTATGGGGGCGTGGATTATGGGGTGTTGCAGCTTGGGGGGGGGTTGGCGGGATCCCGGAGGTTTCCGGGGTCCGGAGCCTCAGGCTACACTTGGGCGGGTGCGGGGTGCCCCTGACCCGGTCAAACCCTGGTCGACTTTTGCTATGGCATGGCGAAGTCGGGGGAAGGGTTACGTAACTTGCCGGGGGGGCAAGTTATGGTGTTAGCGGTGGCAAGGCACTTTGCTAAGGTATGGCTGGTGCAGGCCGGGTGCCGCTAATCGATTGAGAAGGTGTAGCATGTTGGCATATTGAGAAATTGTTAAAAGGTTAACAAAGCTGCGACCAGTTGTGTTCCATAAAATGTTGGTGTGGTGTCTTATGTGGGGTTAGGGGATTGGGGGTGATGGGGGTGGTAGAAACGGGCCCGAAGCACCAGGTCCGCCTGCCTCGGTTAATGATATTTCTTTCTGAGTCAAATATCCCGCCTCTTTTCCAATGTATAGAAGGGTGTCAATCTTTTGTTGTAAATGTGTTGTAGGGTCATCATAAATTTTCTCATAAAAATCCTTGTTGATAAGTTGATGCATAATTTCAGTAATGTAAGCGGTGTGATCCTGTATTACCAACGTTCCTCCCTTATCAGCGGGTTTTATTATTATGTCATTATTATTACGAAGATCCTGTAGTGCTGTTTTTTCAGCCTTAGAAAAATTGTAAAATACCCTGCTTTTCTTATTGTACAATTCCTGTACCTTGGATAACACTACTTTTTCATATGCTATAATGAGTGTGTCAGAGTTGGATGGGGGTATCCAAGTGGAGGGTTTCTTAATAACTGAGGGATCAGCATTGTTGCTGTCGATATCATTAAAATAATTCATTATTTTTAACTTACGGAAGAACTTGAATAGTTCAACATGAGTAGCAAATTGATCATGCTTTTTAGTAGGTACGAAAGATAAACCTTTTTCCAAAACGTGTATTTCAATATTAGTGAGGTGGTGCTTGGACAAATTAATTATTCCACTTACAGGTCCCAATCCAGTCGCCACTTGGACATTAGTGCATGATCTCTGTCCCTGCCGCGTTGGGGAAGGGGCTGGTAGTGTCTGGAATGTGGCTGGGACTTGTGGGGGTATTGATGTGATCTTCGCCCACCTCCTTGCCACAGAGAGTCCATCTGAAAATCCCGATTTGGGCTGCGGTGTTGACGACGGGCAGGAGGGGGAGCTGCAGAAAATAATGAACTGGAGGAATCTATGGGTTCTTTAGAAGGTTCTCTTGAATGATGCCGACTACGTTTTTGACTTCTTTCTTGATTAGGAGAAATGGAAGGGGATTTGCCTTGGGACCTAAAGTGATTCCTTGAATTATTCCTAAATTGTGGTCTAGGAGAACGGGGAGGGTTTTTTTTATAGGAAGTACTTCTTTGTCTGGTTCTGAAACCTGATCCATCGTGTGTCCAGTAGTAGACCGTATTCATTTTGTAGTCTTCTTCATCTCTTTTAAGTTTGTTAATCTTAATATCTTTAATATCCTTTCTATATTCAGCAGTGTTGCCGTAAAACTTCCTTTTTTCTGCTTCATACTGAGTGTCTTGCTTCTTAAGCTTATCTATGGAGGAATCCATGGGATGGTCAGCACATTTTTTGTACACACCTTAAGTAGTCTCGTTCAGCTTTTTTAGTTTACATCAACCATCGTATTTTTGCACATTATACAATATTTTTATCTATTATATTATATTTTACTGACTAGATTTTGATGATCTCAATATACTATCAGTTTTTAAGTTTAATCGTTTTTAAACCATGCCTATATTTGTATTAGTTTGATCCTTGTATTTATTTATTTATTTATTCCTGCACATAAGCCATATCAAAATCTTCCTTCTAATTGGATGCTGCCAACTACGCTCCCTTGGTACTAAAATCGGCTTCCTTTTAAAACACTGTTTTTATTACGGCTTCGTTCCGGTCAGTCAAACATTTTTTAACACCTTGCCTTTCATAGTAAGCATTTTCTACTCGTTTTTAAGGGCATCCGTGATTATCCACTGTTTAAGGTTTTTTATTGTCTTTTTATCTATAAGCACGAAGTCAGTGAAGTCCGGGTCAACAATTATCGTACTCATACACATTCCTTTATTGATGGGCAGTAGATTCATCGTGCCCGCTTGGCTAGACATTGACGTTTTTTAACACAACATTACGTTTTTAAGTATAATCGCTAAAGCTATACCTACAGGTACCATTTCACGTTTTTTAACAAAAAGGTTTTAATATTTATTTATTTTATTATCACCCCCTTTTATGTACATACACATTTTTTAAGCAGTACTAGTATTCTTATCTGATTGGATGTTGCTAACCACGCCCCTTTTGGCATGAAAATCGGCGTTCTTTCATTCTTTAAAACATCAATTCTAACACAGCACTGACCCGTTCAGTTGAATGTATTTTTGAAGTTTTGCAATTCGCAGTAAGTATTTTTCATCCAATTCCAGGAGCATTCGCGGCATATTAATGCTTGATCACATTGTCCATACGTCACATTTTAAAAGATCATTTCACTCAATTTATAACGTTGCTTTTGCAGATTCTTGCTATTGTTTGAAGTCTCTTCATAAACATATGTTTTATGTCGTGCACCTTCTTTCAGGTATTCAAGATCAACTTCTTTTTGAAATATTCGCACAAATATAAATTCATATTATAAGTTTTATAGTACTATACTTTCTAATTCAGCAGTGCCACTATGGCAAGGTTCCTTTTTATTTGTGTTCCTTTTAAACACAACACAGATTAACTCACTATTCTCCATTTTTGTAGTGACAAGTAACCGTGGCAGGTCGCATCCGGTACCCTAAGCCCATCCCTTCCAAACCCCCACCTCCTCCACACTCCCCCCTGCAACCATTGCCCAGCCCTTACAAATTTCACAGACAACAATTTTCTTATTGGAAGTACCAACCGGTCGCAGCTTTATTATATTTATAACAATTAAAACTTTTACACACCAAAACAGTTCTATTAACAATCTCCCACCAGCGAAGCGATGCCCCACCAGCCATACAATTAGCAAAGTGGGCTCGCATCAGCTCCGGCCGTGTCCGGCCACAGGTCAATTTCCTACCGCCCTTTCCCCGACCTCGCCATGTGACTAGCAAAGGCCAGCAGGGCTTATCCGGGTCAGGGGCACCCCGCCCCCGCCCAAGTATATCCTAAAGGCTCCGGACCCTGGAGACCTCCGGGATCCCGCCGTTCCCCTTCCCCCCAACTGCGACACCCCGAATACACCACCAAGTCCATATCAGGAGATGAGGGAGGGAGGGCGGGAAGCCTTAACGCCACCAAAAACTGCCGCCGAAAGGAGGGAGAAAACCGCGGTCCCCATCCTTTTAAAGCGGCCCAGACGCCGGCAGCTCTGATTGGCTCCGCTCTTCGCACTCTGCGGAGCCCATCAATTTAAATGACGCTGCCGGCGTCATCCGACTCCCGCTCCCCGCGCTCTCCCCCCTCCCCCCCCCCCCCCGAAGCCGGAAGCATGGGCCGGGACCAGGCCAACCGCCCGGTTACTGGCATACTTCGCAACTCCGCGCTCATACTTCAATTAACCGTGGCAGGTTGCATCCGGTGCCCTAAGCCCATCCCTTCCAAATCCCCACCTCCTCCACACTCCCCCCTGCAACCATTGCCCAGCCCTTACAAATTTCACAGACAACAATTTTCTTATTGGAAGTACCAACCGGTCGCAGCTTTATTATATTTATAACAATTAAAACTTTTACACACCAAAACAGTTCTATTAACAATCTCCCACCAGCGAAGCGATGCCCCACCAGCCATACAATTAGCAAAGTGGGCTCGCATCCGCTCCGGCCGTGTCCGGCCACAGATCAATTTCCTACCGCCCTTTCCCAGACCTCGCCATGTGACTAGCAAAGGCCAGCAGGGCTTATCCGGGTCAGGGGCACCCCGCCCCCGCCCAAGTATATCCTAAAGGCTCCGGACCCCGGAGACCTCCGGGATCCCGCCACCGGCACAAGCCGCCCCCCCCCCCACTGCCCCGCTGCGACCGGTCAGTCTCCCGTTGGAGAACACCTTCCAAGGCCTCTTGCCAATCATTTAAAAGTAAATCGACACCCACCGGGGATAAATGAATTTCATCCGGCCGGTACAGCCCAGAACAAGTCACCTCCACTCACGGGTGTAAAATTTGAATCCCACCCTGCCCAGTAAGCCATCGCCCTATTTGTCGATTTATTTTCGTGAGCCCCCGCGACCAGCGCCGCTGGGCAGCGCAAGCAGGCCTTGGAATAATGTCTGACCAAATTAACAGAACCCCTGGAACATACGCAATATCAAAGCTAAATCTTTCATTACCGCTCTAATGAGCTGCTTACAAGTCCAGGCCACCAGGTCGTTGCCACCTAGGTGCAAAAGTAACAGCCTCGGCTTGCTCCTCACTCGCTCATGGTGCCGAAGCAAAGGCAGGAGCTGAGACCATCTCAACCCTCTCTCACCTAGCCATAGAAGCGACACCTGGGCAGGATCCAGCCCCAGGTTAGGCCCAAACGGTCGCACTGCCGCTCGCCGACCTGCCCAAAACACGAAGGAGTGCCCTATCATCCAACAGCTTTGGGCACTCCTGTCTCCAACTGCAAAAGAAAATAAGAATCAAACCATGCAACAGATACCCCCCTCACCCGTCACAAACGAACATAACCCCGGAATGCCTGGGAACGCCACCTCCCAATACTCTGAATGTCCTGCTGCGACAAGCCCTCCGCTGCAGCACTGGTAGCTGCGCCGATGCGAAAGGAATGAGCCGCATACTGCTCCGGGTGCTCGCCTACGAACTTCAATGCCAACCTCAAGACTGCCACTACCTGGAAATGCGTAAGCAGCCGCCCGTCCTCATGCAGGAATAACCCTCCATCCCCCGCTGGTCGTATCCGCAAATACGCACGCATTGTGCCCACCGGGCACGTGGCAAACCCCGTAATCCCGCTCAGACGCACCCACAAACCTTTGCCCTGCGGATCAGTCTCAGATTTTGCCAACAAAACTCTCAACTGGCCCCTCTCAAAGCAAACATGCTGCCACTGCAGAATCCCAACTGATCCTGCCCTGCTCGATTTCGACACCAGCACCCCCATGCGGAAGGCACCAAAAAATGCCAGGCTAAAAACCGCCCGAAAAAGCACAGCCTCATACTGAGATGAAGCCACCTCAGGTAATGACTTGCATAACCTCTCTAATAAATCATGGGTGATCGGCCTCCGTGCATCCGGGTGCGCAGGTGTCGCTCGGCCCCACCCTTGCAAGAGCCGGCGGGCTAAGAAACCCCCTAACAGGAAGTCCCAACCAACTGCTTTCACAAAAAATTCAAAGCCCGCCAAGTGGCTACGCACTGACGAACGAGCCAAACCGTTCTCTTTAGCCCAGACTACATATTGTCCCAGCAACTGACCGGATACCGGCCCCAACTGCCAACCACAGCTTTCCAAAAAGGCCTCCACTTTTTCACATCCTCGTAGATACGCTGCCCATGTCCCAGCAGCTACAGAACTCCGCAGCAAGTCCTTCATCCCGGGTGGCCAAGACTCCACAACTTCCAAGGGACCGCGCCTCCTTCTGCCTCCGCTTGTGGTGCCAGTCATCGAAATTGATCTAACTTGAAACGGGAAAGAGAATCAGCGATCTCATTAGCATACCCTGGTATATGACGGGCCCGAAGGTACACATTCAAACGTAAGTATGCTAAAATCACTTCCCTCATCAAGTTAGCTACCATTACGCAATGTGGCGAATAATGGTTCACCAAACTCACCACTGCTTCATTATCACACCACCAAAGAACCCTTCTGTTATGAAACCTATCTGGCCACAATTCCAATGCCACTAAGATGGGAAACAACTCCAAAAACGTTATATTGCTGGTGAGATGCGACTCATGCCAAGCCTGCGGCCATCGCTCAGCACACCACGCACCCCCGAAGTAAATACCCAAGCCTATACCGCCCGCCGCGTCTGTATACAATTGCAAATCCGCACTGCTGAGCTCCGGTTCCATTAAAACTGTGGTCCCATTAAAATCCTCCAAAAAGACTTGCCATATTCGCAAATCCGCCCTAATCGACTTCGAAACTCTCAGATGATGATGAGGCCTGCGCACCCCAGCCGTAGCTGCTGCCAACCGACGCAAGAATACCCTTCCCATTGGAATTACCCGACAAGCGAAATTTAATGATCCTATCAAAGCTTGCATCTCCTTCAGCGTTAACGTCGCGGATGCCAGCACATTAGCCACCAACACGCGCAATCTGCAAACTTTGTCCTGAGGAAGACGTGCCACCATAAACTCCGAATCCAGCTCCACTCCCAGAAACGTGATCCGCGTGGTAGGACCTTCCGTCTTCTCTTTTGCCAGAGGCACTCCCAATTCCTGCGACAATTCCACGAAACCATCCAGCAATACACGGCATTCATCTGATTGCGCCGACCTGACAAATAAAAAATCATCCAAATAATGCACTACTTTCGCCATACCCACCTTACGCTCAACCGCCCACTGCAGAAAGGTACTGAACTTCTCGAAGTATGAACAGGACACTGCACAGCCCATGGGCATGCATTTATCGAAATAAATTCCATCTTCAAAACGAAAACCCAATAAATAAAAGGAGGAAGGGTGCACTGGAAGCAGCCTGAATGCCGATTCAACATCGACCTTTGCCATTTGTGCCCTATGCCCGGCTGCCCTCACTAGGTACACTGCCTTATCGAACGAAGCATAGCGCACGGAACACAATTCCCGCGGGATATAGTCATTAACCGACGCTCCTATTGGACTGGACAAATTATGTATCAAGCGGAATTTCCCCAGCTCCTTTTTTGGTATTATTCCCAAAGGAGAAATTATCATTCTTGCGAACGGCTGAATCGAAAATGGGCCCGCCACTCTACCCAGCATCAATTCACATTTCAACTTTTCTTTTACCACAGACGCGAAGCGCCTGACTGACGAAGAATTCCGCACAGCCTTTCCCCCCACCTGCCCACACACTGGAATTACAAAACCAGAATTAAAACCAAAATACAAAACTTCCCTATCCTTTCGTCTAGGGTACCGGCCCAGCCACTCATTCAGCACGTCCACTCTAATTGGCGTGGGAGCGAGGCAAAATAGCCCTTCATTGCTTTGTGCCAGGGGTAAGGGCCTGAGAGACTCCTTTTTTAACGCATTTGACTGCAGAATGGGTTCCCCCACAAATGGAACAGACGTGCCTGAACTTGCAGTCTGGAAAAGGGCACGAGGTCTTGTTAAACCTCCAGCAAAGATCGCCTGCCCCATTTCCCCCTGCCCGCTGCTGCCCAAAACTCCCTCCCCCGCGAAAGGACCGTCCCGCCCCAGCCGAAATCCCGCCTGCGCCTTTTGCCCCTCCCCCTCCCCCCCCACTCACTCTGGCCGACATCTGTGTCAACCACAAATTAATGTCCTGCATACCCCACGACATGAATCGATTCTCTTCCATCTTGTCCCTAAATTTTTCGTCATAGTTTAACCATGACCACCCTTTATGCGTCTGTGAAGCTTCTAAAATTGAATCCGCATACGACAAAAGCATCTCGTATTGGCCCGGATAATGTTGCCCCCAAACACTAACCAAACGTAAAAAAGCTCGGGTCCAATTCACCACATTCCGCGAAACTTTCTTGACATGCCCAGCCTTCTCGTCCTCTTTACGTTTTTTCCTACTTTCACTCGAACGCTTGCGGCCTTCTAACAGACGGAAAATATCAATATAACGACGCTTTTTAATTCGCTGCCGTAACTTCCTCGGAACTCCCTCCCATAACTCCGAAATAGCCACTGCTGAAGGCGCACGTCTCCCATGACCCCTTCCTACCACCCCTTTATCACTCCTCCTTTGACACATGCTATCATCCGATGATAACGACAAGGAAGACGACTCCGAGGATGACACTGACAACGAGCTCGACCTGCACCGCCTCCGACAGGAATGTTTCCTCCTTTTTGATCTTTTTCCTTCCTTTTTCCACCCTCCCTACTCTTCTCCCCGGATCCCTCCTGTAACTCACCCGAAACACCTGCCGCAGCCGCCACCACTTCCTCAGGGCTACCATCCGCCAGGCTGAGCTCCACATCTTGCTGCTGGCCAACCTCCTCTCGAGACGCACCCCCACTGGACATCCCCCGTTGTACCACCGAATTCGTATCAACGTGCTCTGTGTGCTGATGTCCAACGTCAGCTCTTCCGGATACTCGCGTTGGGACCTGTGGAGACAAAATAGGAAAAAGAGGGGAGGGAACAGGAGAGGGCCACCCTGGCTGCCACGCCTCCAACCATTCCGCTCTAGAGGAACCCTGACCACCCCCCCAACCAGTGTCTCCATTGTGAAGGACCACTCCAAGCCCCGTAGCTACTGTGGCCCCATGGCGCACTCTCACCGGACACCATGCCTCTAGGAGGCAGGTTAAGTGTTCCTGGGGGCTCAACCATAGGGCCCCTCCCCTGATTCCCAGAGCTCCACCCTCCCTGAACTACATTCCCCTGCTCCTGAGTAATCCCATCCCTGTCCAAATCACCCCCTTCCCTAATAGCTCCGTGCTCCCCAAAACCAGCAGGCACCGGCCCAGAACTAGCCCCACCACCCCTTACTTGAGGCTGCCCACGCCTGATTCGCCCCCGCACCCTGGCCCCTGAAGCCCCTTTTCCCCTTACTGATGGGCCCGCCCCTCGCCCTCGCTGAGACACCGTTGCTCGGGCCATACTTCAGTTGGAAGCTCCGCGTTGGCCACGCCCACCACCTCTACTCCCCCGTTCTGTAGCCCTACCCCTATTTTCACCCTGAGCAGCCCGTCCCCGAAAACTCCCCGTCGGCCTGCCAAGGCCCCCTGCGCCAGCCTTCAATCCTCCCCGAGCCATCTCCCCCAGGAACAAGCACAGCCCACAATCAGCAGTGAACTAGGAAACACTCCAATATCCTCGAAAAAGGTGATCACTATTATACTACTATTAGGTTAAAATTAAAGCTTGCCTTGCTCCTCATCCACAACAATGTTACTCGCCTCGTCTGATCACAGATGCCTCGTTCTCCTATCCTGCACACCAAATCCGGGTCCTCAGCAGAAGCGGGCTTGTCGTGCAGCCCCAACACCGCACCCTCAATCACCTCAGTTTTGCCGCTGCACTCCCGACTGCTGGACTCCAACACGAAGAAAAAGGCCTACACGAACTGTCTCCTGGATACCACCACTAAAAGGCAAGCCTTAACGCCACCAAAAACTGCCGCCGAAAGGAGGGAGAAAACCGCGGTCCCCATCCTTTTAAAGCGGCCCAGACGCCGGCAGCTCTGATTGGCTCCGCTCTTCGCACTCTGCGGAGCCAATCAATTTAAATGATGCTGCCGGCGTCATCCGACTCCCGCTCCCCGCGCTCTCCCCCCGAAGCCGGAAGCATGGGCCGGGACCGGGCGGACCGCCCGGTTGCCGGCGTACTTCGCGACTCCGCGCTCATACTTCAATATACTCACGCCATTGATGATTAAAGGGTCTCTACACCTTAAAATCATTCCAACGGTACTTCGGTGCATAGTTAGTGAGTAGTATACCTACAACTGCAATGTTTTCATTTTTCTTCTCTCCTCTGCCCTGCGTCTATATTTTGTGGTGTCTTTTGATTGTTTTTTAATGGTTTTTAATCATATTTTAATTGTAACTTCTGGTTCACACAATTCAATATGGTTCTTTTATATTAGTTTTTTAAGTGTCACATGTATATGTATTAAATTATGTGTTTTAATTTTATTTTGCATTGTATTTTCATGTATTTATTTATTAATGCTCTGGTTGCTTTTTTGAAGTTTTTGATATATGTTGTTTTTAATATATTTATTTTCCGATTTTCTATTTATGTAAGTACCCCTCCCCCCCGAAGAAGGCGTCAGCCGAAACGCATTGGGGACTCAAATAAAGCACCCTTTTAAGCAACTGTGTTCATCTCTTGCTTCTGCTTGTTGTGCACCCAAGACTTGTCTGCAGGAGCTCTGCTCTCCTTGTGCCGTATCCTCTGATTTGAGCCATGTTTTCCCCCTGGAGGGACATCCTGAGTTATAAGGAGGAAGAACTACAATTCTTAATCCCTAAGGACCCCTTCGTTACAGAGGAAGAAGAGACACCAGACTTAAAAGAAGAATGGGGGAATCTAATCAAGATGACACAACGCTATATTAGGGAAGACCTCCATGCAGCATCCCTTTTAGAGTACTGTCGGAAGAAAATTATTCCAAGAGGCCTTCGAATGCAGAAAGCTCCAGGCATGTTCAAGGACGATAAAACTTTTATGTCAGATTGGATCAAAATTCTCAACAAATGTTCCTTGGACTTAATGATTTTAATTGTTAACACCTCTAGACGCAGGGCAGAAGTACTCAAGCCTTTAATAGATACCTCCATAGATAAGCTTAAGAAGCAAGACACTCCGTATGAAGCAGAAAAAGGAAGTTTGACCGCAACACTGCTGAATATAGAAAGGATATTAAAGATATTAAGATTAACAAACTTAAAAGAGATGAAGAAGACGACAAATTGAATACGGTCTACTACTGGACACACGATGGATCAGGTTTCAGAACCAGACAAAGAAGTACTTCCTATAAAAAATCCCCTCCTAGATCACAATTTAGGAATAATTCAAGGAATCACTTTAGGACCCAAGGCAAATCCCCTTCCATTTCTCCTAATCAAGAAAGAAGTCAAAAACGTAGTCGGCATCATTCAAGAGAACCTTCTAAAGAACCCATAGATCCCTCCAGTTCATTATTTTCTGCAGCTCCCCCTCCTGCCCGTCGTCAACACCGCAGCCCAATTCGGGATTTTCAGATGGACTCTCTGTGGCAAGGAGGTAGGCGAAGATCACATCAATACCCCCACAAGTCCCAGCCACATTCCAGACACTACCAGCCCCTTCCCCAACGTGGCAGGGACAGAGATCATGCACTAATGTCCAAGCGGCGACTGGATTGGGACCTGTAAGTGGAATAATTAATTTATCCAAGCACCACCTCACTAATACTGAAATACACGTTTTGGAAAAAGGTTTATCTTTCGTACCTACTAAAAAGCATGATCAATTTGCTACTCATGTTGAACTATTCAAGTTCTTCCATAAGTTAAAAATAATGAATTATTTTAATGATATCGACAATGCTGATCCCTCAGTTATTAAGAAACCCTCCACTTGGATACCCCCATCCAACTCTGACACACTCATTATAGCATATGAAAAAGTAGTGTTATCCAAGGTACAGGAATTGTACAATAAGAAAAGCAGGGTATTTTACAATTTTTCTAAGGCTGAAAAAACAGCACTACAGGATCTTCGTAATAATAATGACATAATAATAAAACCCGCTGATAAGGGAGGAGCGTTGGTAATACAGGATCGCACCGCTTACATTACTGAAATTATGCGTCAACTTACCAACAAGGATTTTTATGAGAAAATTTATGATGACCCTACAACACATTTACAACAAAAGATTGACACCCTTCTATACATTGGAAAAGAGGCGCAATATTTGACTCAGAAAGAAATATGATTTCTAAAAGTTTCTCATCCAATCACTCCCACAATTTACATAATCCCCAAGATTCATAAATCACTAGATAACCCACCAGGACGTCCAATAGTTTCCGCCATTGGCTCCCTTTTAGAACCGATTTCCAAATTTTTAGATATTTTTCTTAGACCCTCTGTCCTGTAAGCAGATTCCTATGTCCGAGATTCTACTCACATCATTAACATATTGCAAGATTTTTCAGGATATCAAGAAAATTTGTTACTGGTCACCTTAGATATCAATTCACTTTACACGAATATCCCTCAAACAGCTGCCTTAGAAATACTAACCAATACTCTAATACAGAGAGAAAAACCCACACATATTCCTACTTTCTACCTTATTCAACTTGAATCCATAGCAATGACTGAAAACTACTTTTCTTTCAAAGGGGTTTCTTATAAACAGGTGAAAGGGGTCGCCATGGGTTCCTCCATGGCACCAGACGTCGCTAATTTATATGTAGCCAATTTTGAGAAAGAAGTTTTAGGTTTTAGTCCATATAAAATGCATATACGACTTTGGAAGCGATACATAGATGATGTGTTGATGATTTGGGATGGGACAGAAACTGCTTTACAACTCTTTTTTCAATGGCTCAATGGCCTAAATCCCAATTTACAATTTGAAGGTCAATACAGCATGGAACAGATAGCATACTTGGATATTTTAATAAAAAAAGGCCATAATTGTTTTGTTACTGACTTATATCGCAAACCTACTGATCGTAACACTTTATTACAATATGATAGTTTTCACAATACATCTTTAAAGTATAATCTACCAACCAGTCAATTTTTGAGAATCAGAAGGCTTTGCACTAGTGATTTAGATTTTGAAAGACATGCGTCTGACATGCATCATAGATTCCGTCAACGAGGTTATCCTAAAAAATGTATAAAAAAGGCCTTTTTTAAGGCATGCACTATAGATCGCAAGTCTCTTCTCAAAAAAAAGGATTGTGTTAAGAAGACAGACCATATTGTCTGCCCTTTAACCTTTTCCAATTACTCTAACGAGATTACTAAAATACTGAAACAAGAATGGTATTTATTAACTGCTCTGCCCACTTTTGCTTCTAAAAAAGTCATGATAGCCTATAACCGGGGATCCATACCAGGCGCTCCCCCTCCCCCCCTAAAACTCCAATACCCCCCTTACCTTGCACATTACCCACAAAATGCACAGACACATATTACTTGGAAAAAACACCAGGTCGCAGCTTTATTGCCCAATAACAACTAACATTTTAAACAACCAACAACTTAGCCATGAATTTCCCCCCCCCCCCCACCCCCGGCAGTGCGATACGTCACCAGCCATACTATTAGCAAGGTGACCTCGCTTCCGCCCCTGGACCGGTCAACCACCGCTCCAGCTCTAACCACCCCTGCTCAACTTCGCCATATCACTAGCAAAAGTAAGCTCAGGGTTCTCCGGGTCGTGGGCACCCTGCCCCCGCCCCAAGTAGCTTATGCCTCCAGACCCCGGAAACCTCCAGGATCCCGCCACCGGCACAGACACAAATATGTGGCTTTGCCGCCCCCTCAACCGGGCAAAAGCTGCGACCTGCCTACCACCTTCTCCAATGCCTCTTGCCAGTCATTAAGAAGAAGGTCAAGGCCAACCGGGGACAAATGAACCCCATCCGACCTGTACAACCCTGCACAGGCCACATCAACCCAATCATGCTGCACATGGAACCCCCCGTGCTCAACCACCCATCTCCCAATCTGTCGATTGATCTTAGTCAACCCCCGGGACCAGCGCCGCTGCACTGCACACGCCGGACGGGGGATGACATCGGACCAAAGCAACACCACCCCCGCAAACATTAACAAAATGCGAGAAAAGTCCCTCTTGGCAGCATTGATCAACTGCTTGCAGGTCCAAGAGGCCAGATCATTACCCCCTAAATGCAAAAGAAGAAACCCGGGCTGTGTCCAAAGACGCGCATGGTGACGAAGCAAGGGCATTAACTGCGGCCACCTCAGTCCTCTTTCGCCCAGCCATGAAAGCGCCACCACCGAAGGCTCCAGTCTCAGGTTCCACCCGATAGGCCTCTCCTCAGCACGTCTGCCAGCCCAGAAGACAAATGAATGCTCCAGCATCCAACAGCCCCGCACACCTCTGCCCCATTCTGCAAAGAAAAACACAGTGTTAATGATCTGCGCTCCTCTCATGCCCACATATCATAATCTGACATAAGTTTGAAAAGCCTGGGACCGCCACCTGCCAATCGCCTGTATTTGTGCAGGCGACAATCCAATACCCGCCGCACTGGTGGCCGCCCCAATGCGGAAGGAATGCGCCGCAAACTGTCGGGCATCCTCACCTATCCACTGCAGCCCCAATCGTAGAACCGCCGTCACCTGATAACGGGTGACCAGACGCGCATCGGCATGGACAAAAAACCCACCCTCTGCCCAGCGCCGACCCTCCAAATACGACATAGTCGCTGCTACGGGGCAGGTGATCCCCCCTATCGCACTCAACACGACCCACCTACCCCGGCCTTGCGGGTCGGTCTTTGACTTCTGCAACAAAACCCTCAAGGAATCCCCTTCCAATCGCACATGATGAGTCTGCAAACACCGACCCGCCCCAACCCTTTTTGAATCGGCCACCAACTCACCCACCCGGAAGGCACCAAAAAACGCCAAGCAGAATATTGCCCGGAAAAGGGTGGCCTCATATGCCGATGCGGCCACTGCAGTCAGCGCATCACAAATCCCAGCCAGCAAGTCATGGGTGAGAGGGCGACGCGCATCCGGCACAGGGGGATGAACACGTCTCCATCCCTGCATCAACTGCCGCACGAGAACCCCTCACCCGAAGGGGACCAGCCAAGAACTCTAGCGAAAAAAGAGAAACCCGCCAGGTGCTGCCGAACAACTATCCGGGACAAACCCAGGTGCTTGGCACTTATAACATAGCAACCCAACATGGAATCCGGCACAACCCCCCCCCCCCCCCCCCGCCACCCCAGTTCCTGCAAAAATGCTACCACGTGCCGGCAGCCCCGACAATAAGCATTCCACATGCTGTCCACGAGAGAACTCCGTAGCAGCTCTGTCATCACCGCCGGCCACTGCTCCATAAGCTCCACGGGACCTCCAAGCCCACTGGATCCGCCTCCGGGGCCAGCAGTCGGAAACGCGGCAACTGCAAACGAGACAGATCATCAGCGATGCTGTTCCTATGACCCGGAATGTGACGGGCCCTCAAGGTCACATTCAAACGTAAACAGACTAACACCACCTTCCGCATCAAAGCAGCCACGTCGGCACACCGAGGCGAATAATTATTGACAACACTCACGACTGCTTCATTATCACACCACCACACCACTTTCTTATTACACAACCTATCTGGCCATAACTCCAACGTCACCAAGATAGGGAACAACTCCAGGAAGGTAATGTTCCTCAGAAGCCCCATCTCCCCCCAGTCCACCTGCCATGGGCTCACGCACCACGAGCCACCAAAGTAAATACCTAATCCCACACCCCCGGCTGCGTCCGTGTATAGCTGCAAGTCCTCGCTCGAACAGTCCTCCCCAACGAGGACCGCCGACCCATTAAAGTCCCGCAAAAAGGCATCCCAGACTAACAAGTCCTCCCGCAAGCACCTTGAAATCCGAATACGATGATGAGGTTTAGAAACACCACTCGTGGCCATTGCTAACCTGCGGAAAAAAATGTGCCCCATCGGAATCACTCTACAAGCGAAGTTCAAGGACCCAAGCAGAGCCTGCATTTCCCGCAGAGTATACTTCGCCGAGACTACCGCATTGGCCACCAACACCCTCAACCGAAGCACCTTTGCTAATGGTAACCGCGCCATCATAGCAACGGAGTCCAACTCGATTCCCAAAAAAGTGATGGTAGTCGCTGGACCTTCCGTTTTCTGTTCCGCCAACGGAACCCCCAAATCGCCTGCCACCGAAACGAAACCATCCAACAACTCGCTACACTGAGACGTGTGGGCCGTCCCAACAAAGAAAAAATCGTCCAAATAATGGACCAAATCAGCACAACCCACCTGTCGCTCGACGGCCCAGTGTAAAAAGGTGCTAAAAGTCTCGAAGTAAGCTCACGACACTGCGCAACCCATGGGCATGCATTTGTCGAAATAATACTCACCGGAGACCTTGAAACCCAGCAACGGAAAGGAAGAGGGGTGCACCGGGAGCAATCAAAATGCGAACTCAATGTCCACCTTCGCCATCAGTGCCCCAAACCCAGCCTTCCTCACGAACCGCACAGCCTTATCGAACGAAGCGTAACGTACCATGCAGCACTCTCTCGGAATATTAGTATTGACCAATGCACCTTCGGGGTAAGACAAATTATGAATTAACTGGAACTTACCCGGCTCTTTCTTGGGGATCACCCCCAAAGGAGAAACCACCAAGTCCTTAAATGGGGGGTCCGCAAACGGGCCCACTATCCGGCCCAACTTCAATTCGCCATCTAACTTCTCCTGCACTACCGCCGCAAAGCGCCGCACGGAAGCGGCGTTCCGTGCAGCCAAAGCAACCACCCTACCCCTAACCGGGATAACAAAACCATTCGAAAAAACCCCAAGCAGCACCTCTTTGTCCCGCACCCTAGGGTAATGCAGCAACAAGTCCCGCAAAACCTCAATCCGAATTGGCGATGGGGCTAACGCAAAATTGGCACTATCACTTGACCGATGGCAAGGGACCCTTTCGTACACATTTAGTCGCTGCATGCTCTCCCCCGCAAACTGAACATGCATGCCGGAACTTGCAATCCGGGAACGGGCAGGAGGACGTGTTAAACCTCCAGCACACATCGGCCACCGCTCCAATTCCCGGCTTGCCAGGGACCCCCCCCCCCTCGCCACCCCGAAAGGGCCGGTTCACCAACGGAAGAGCCGACCCCCCACCTTCACGCCGCTTCCCCCAACCCCCACCACACTCGACCGAACTGACATTTGGGTGAGCCACAAATTGATATCCTGCGTGCCCCAGGACAGCAACTTGTTCTCCTCCATCTTATCCCGAAACTTCTCATCGTAATTGAGCCATGACCACCCATCATGAACCTGAGAAGCCTCAAGAATTGAGTCAGCATAGGACAAAAGTAGCCCAGACTGCTCCGGATAGTGACGCCCCAAACACTTGCCAGGCGCAAGAAAGCCCTGACCCAATTAACCACCGTCCTCGCCACCTTCCGAACCCTACCCGCCTTTTCATCCTCCTTCCGCTTCTTCCTGCTTTCACCGGAGCGCTTCCTACCCTCCAGAAGCCGAAAAATATCAATATACCGCCGCTTCCGTATCCTCCTCCTCAACTTCCTGGGAACACCCTCCCACAACTCAGACAAAACCGTCACCACCGCCGAATCTCCACCAACGGAACCGCCCCCGCAACCGTCCTACCCTCGGCCGAGGACCCCGAACTGGAGGAAGTGGAAGAGGATGACCCTGATCCATGTCGCCGCCGGCACGTATGCTTCCTCTTCCTGGTAGCCTTACCAGATCTCTCGGCACGCGCTCCACCCCCAGCCTGACCGTCTTGCTCCGACGCCACCGCGCACGAGGCACACGTTCCATCCCCCGCCCCACGGGCTTGCCCCATCGTCAACTCCCCCGCGGCATGCACTCCGCCCTCAGCCCCGCCGGCTTGCGCTAAAATCAACTCACCCAAAGCCGATTCCAAAGTCGAAGGCTGAGTCGCCCGCTGCTGGTCCACGAAGGACTGGTGCCGAGCCTCTCCGCCGTTGCACCCCGCCGTCACAGCTCCCACTTCACCACCGGCAGCCGACATCGCAGGCATCGCTGCCCAACACTGCAGAGCTCCCGAAGCCGCGCCGAAAGGAACCTGGGAAGACAAAAAGGGGAGAAAAGCAGGAGGAACACCCGCAGGCCACACCGTCTGCCAAGCCCCGGACCAATCCCCCGAGAGGAGCCCTGCCCGCCCCCAAGCCAATGCTCCCAACCCGAAGGCCCCCCGGACCCTGCACCCCTTGGAACACCAACATCCCCCCGTGCTCCTGGCTGAAGCCCACAACTAGCCCCCTCAGAGCCCCGTCCAGTCTCACGGCCCAAATAAGCCTCCCTGGGCTGCCCCCCAACAGCCTGCCCACCTCCCAGCTCTGCCCCTAAGTCCCCATGACTAGCCTCCAGCACTGCAGCAGCCCTAGCACCCTGACCCCCCCTCAACAAGGCAGCAACCCGCACTCGGCATCCCCCCCTTCCCCGAGCGCCCCAAGCAGACAAAACGGACCCCCGTGACCCACTTCCAGCAGGCCCAGCCAGGCCTTCCACTCCAACACCCAAAACACCCCTCCCTTGACCCCTCGGGCCTCCCGAGCATCCCCCAACCCCCCTAATACCCCGACAGCCCCCCGAACGCTGCCCGGAAGCCACATCACGTCTCCCATGCTCCCCCCCCCCTCGTTCCTTTGCGCCCTCCTGCCATAATCGGGACTGCCCGCCCAACCCCCCAAGGCCCCGGAATGATGCAGCTGTTCTTGCCGCTTAATTTAAAGAAGTGAGCTGCGGATGAGATCGGGCGGCTGGCTAAAGCCCACACCCCCCCCCCATGCTTGAGCAATCACCGCCGCACCGCAAGAGCCGGAATCCGACAGCTGCAGTCCTCCGCTCCACCCCGCAACAATTCAAGACTGCCTGCACTGCCCCCTAAGCCCACCAGAACAAGGTGCCATCCTCTTTAAGTGAAAAGAATTCGTCGCAGACGCGATCCGGGGTCTGCTAGAGCCACCCCCCCCCCCCCCCTTGCCTGAACAGCCACCGACGCACCGGAGAAAAACAGGAACTTAGCTGCAGTCCTCTGCTCAGCGCGCCACAATCGGGAAGACACCACCGCCAAAAGAGAAGACGCTGCCGGCTCCCTGCTCTCAGACCATGTGCCCAGCGCGCGCCCGCGCCGCGGGAGCACATAGTCCGTCGAGTCCTCAGATTGGCTGCTGGCTCGAACACGACGCCAGCAACCAATCCTTTTAAATAATGCGGGCCCTCTCACCTGCTCTCCAGTCCCGTCTCCCCCCCGCGAACCAGGGACCCGTGCCCGGCTGGAACCGCCGGTTACTGGCGTCCGCCGGGATGCTGCCCGCGGCCTTCTTAAAAGCGAAATCCCAATCTGGCTAATATTCTTGTGCCATCTGCTTTATCATACCACAAGCCCTCATCCACAATTAAAGGCCATTACAAATGTGGCAACTGCTCTGTATGTCCACATACCATTTCTGCAAAAGATTTTTTTGTTCACGCAGTTACACAACATAAGGTGTATATTCATACTTTTTCTAATTGCAAAACAGAAAATGTTATTTATTTGATTCTATGCCCTTGCAGTTTGGTTTACATAGGGAAAACTAAACGTCAGATACATACTCGTATCAAAGAACACAGAAGCTGTCTTCAAAGAGAGGCTTCGGATCGTCCACTTGTTGCTCATTGGCTTAAAATGAAACACACCGTAAAAGATTTGAAATATGTTGTTCTAAAAACAGTGCTTCCACATTGGAGAGGAGGAGATGTTGATAAGACTCTCCTCAAGTTAGAGCAACGATTTATATATGAGTTTAATTGTTTAGAACCTAATGGCCTTAATCAAGAGGTTGATCTGTCAGTGTTCTTATAATGTCATATTTTTCCGACCATGTATGGGCACTTTGCATTAACCGAGGTATCCGGATGCCCAACCCCGGCCCGAGTCCACCCCCCCCCCCCACCACACCAACCCTCCAAGACCCTTCCCACACTGACAAAGCACGCCGACATCAGGTATTGGTGCAAAATCACTTGGTCGCAGCTTTATTTAACGGTAATAGAACTCCGGCCCAACATGGGCCAACTCAGCAATTACAACAATAGCAGAATACACCCCCCCCCCCCACCCATCATCCGGATGATGCCCCCCACCAGCCATTTGTAGCAAAGTGGAGCACCATCCACCCCCCCCCATTACCCCCTACCGCCCGCCTCGCCATGTTATAGCAAAGGCCGGCTGAAGGGTTGCCAATTTCCGGGCAGAGACCCCAGCCGGGACGTCTCCCCCAACCTAAAGAGCCGTGCCACTCCCGTGGAAAGCGGCATCAAGCTGAAATGCCCCACCGGGTCAACGAGCACCAGCTCGCCACCCCGCCCACCCAGCCCTGATGATTCCGCCCCCCCCCCCCCACCAGCTGCGACGCACCCCCCCGGTCAAGAAAAAAGGGAGGGAGGGAGGAAAACCTTCTTGCAGCGTGTGGGAGCAGGAAGAGGGAGACCGCCGGCCGGCGATCCCTCCTTGCTCGCGCTGCCCGCCCCCATGACCGCCTACGCGGTCAAATCGCCGGGCTCCACCAGAACAGCGTGGAGCCCAGGCGCGAATGCCCCGCCTGCCGCCCAGCCACAACCCCCCCTCCTTCACCCCCCCCCGACAGAAAGAAGAAGCCTGCCGCGTGGTCGGGCCCCGGTAACCCGGTTACTAGGCCGGCCGCGGGACCGGGGCCCGGCGGCTCAGCCGGGACTAACCAAGGTATCCGGATGCCCAACTCCGGCCCGAGTCCACCCCCCCTCCCACCACACCAACCCTCCAAGACCCTTCCCACACTGACAAAGTACGCCGACATCAGGTATTGGTGCAAAATCACTTGGTCACAGCTTTATTTAATGGTAATAGAACTCCGGCCCAACATGGGCCAACTCAGCAATTACAACAATAAGAGAATACACCCTCCCCCCCCCACCCATCATCCGGATGATGCCCCCCACCAGCCATTTGTAGCAAAGTGGAGCACCATCCACCCCCCCCCCCCATTACCCACTACCGCCCGCCTCGCCATGTTATAGCAAAGGCCGGCTGAAGGGTTGCCAATTTTCCAGGCAGAGACCCCAGCCGGGACGTCTCCCCCAACCTAAAGAGCTGTGCCGCTCCCGTGGAAAGCGGCATCAAGTTGAAATGCCCCGCCGGGTCAACGAGCACCAGCTCGCCACCCCGCCACCGGCGCAAGGTAGACCACTATCCTTGCGCTGCCCCCACCACCGAAAGCTGTGACCAGCACCAAGACTCCAATGCCTCCTGCCAGTCATTTAAGAGTAAGTCCTGCCCCACCGGGGCAAGGTGAACCCCGTCGAGCCGGTACAGACTGGCGCAAGCAACATCAGCCCAAGGGTGCCGTACCTGAAGTCCACCCATCTGCTGGACCCAGCGCCCAATCTGCCGGTTGATCTTGCACAAACCCCTCGACCAACACCACTGGGACCAGCAAGCAGGATGGGGAATAATGTCTGACCAGATAATGGCCACCCCCGGAAGGACCTCCCGCAACAGTACAATGTCACTCTGAACAGTCCGGATGAGTTGCCGGCAAGACCAATTTGCCACGTCATTGCCGCCCAGGTGGAGCAGCAGCCCAACTGGCCGCCGCCGCAGTCCGATCTCTGCTCGAACACGGGCCACAAGCTGTCCCCAATGCATGCCGCGGTGACCCATCCAGCACAGCCGCACTCCAGACACGGCCAGACCGAGGTGAGCACCCAACGGCCGAACGGCCGCACGACGCTCTGCCCAGTAGACAAAGGAGTGCCCGATGATCCACCAGTCCCCGGAGAACACACCATCTGAAAGCAGAAAAGAGCGGACTGCCACCAGCAAGCAACTCTGCAATAGGAAGAGAAGACATTAGTACCCCCGGACCCCCCCCGACCACCGCCGTAGGCAGACCGCCGCCCAGGCACCGCGCGGCCCTATTCCACACCGCCGGAGGCAGATGGGCGAACATAACCAGCATAGGATCCCGAACGCCACCGGCCAATGCGCTGAATCACCCGCGTGTCAAGGCCCGCGGCTGCCGCACTAGTAGCCGCCCCAATCCAGAATGAGTGCGAAGCGTAACTCCGCTCAGCACAACCCAAAGCACGCAACACCAGATGCAGCACAGCCGTAAACTGGAACTGAGTCACCGGCTTGCCATCCGCGTGAATGAAAAAATAACCACGTGCCGCCGACCGCTGCTGCACATAGGTGCACAGAGCACGAACTGGGCAAGACAACAAGGGGGAGATGGCGCTTAACAGGACCCAGCCCCCTTTTCCGGACTGATCTGTCTTCGACCGCAGTAAGAAGATCTGGACCCGCGCCGGATCCACCCGGACGTCCTCGACATCAAGCCCACCAAAAGCCCCCCATCTCACAGACCTAGGGATGAGCTCGGACACCCGGAATGCGCCGAAAAAAGCCGTAGTAAACAGCGCATGAAACAGGACCGCCTCGAACCCAGAGGCCGCTACGCGCAGCAATGCCTCGCAAATTTGCAACAAAAGCTCGTGAGATACTGGGAGCCGCCAGTCCCACGACCCCAGTTGCACCCGAGCCCAGCCGGCGAGCAACCGCCTGACTAAAAAGGATACAAGCGGGTTACCCCAACCCGCAGCCTTACAAAAGAAAGAGAATCCCGCCAACGCTCCAGTGACCGCCGAACGAGCCCAGCCCTCTTTCTTATCCCACAACATGAACTGGCCAACCAGTCCGTCGGGCACCGCCCCCCCAGACCAGACCAGCGCGCTGACAAACGCACTCACCTGAGAGTAGCCCCGCCGATACGTCGCCCAAGTACTGCATGCGACTGGTGCTGCCAGCAAAGCCATTAGGTCAGGGTCCCAACCTTCCAGAGATGCTCCGGAACCCGTGAGGCCAGCTCGTCCGCCCCTGGAGCCAATCGCAGGAACAGCACTCACTGAAAACGGGATAAAGCGTCAGCAATGGAATTCTGGGAGCCCGGCATATGCCGTGCCCGGGCGGTGACATTCAGACGCAAGCAGGCCAACACAAACACCCTCATCAGTGAAGCCACCATCGGACAACGGGGCGCATGACGGTTAATGACCTCGACCACCGCAGCATTATCACACCAGAAAACGATCCGCCGATCGCGCAGCCGGTCCGGCCACACCCAAAGAGCCACCACTATCAGGAAAAGCTCCAAGAAGGTGATATTCCGAGTCAAGCCGGATCGTACCCAATCCGCCGGCCAAGGCTCCGCGTACCAGGCACCGTGACAAAAGGCACCGAAACCGGAACTGCCAGCTGCGTCCATAAACAACTGCAGGTCGAGATTCGAGAGCTCCGGCAACTGGAGCACGGAGCAACCGTCGAAACCGGCCAGGAAAGCATCCCAGACCCACAAGTCCTCCCGCATCCCCGCAGACACCCGGATCCGATGGTGAGGGAGACGCAGTCCCGCCATGGCCAAGGATAAACGCCGCGTAAAGGGGCGCCCCATGGGAAGGACACGGCAAGCGAAGTTGAGATGCCCTACCAATGACTGAAGTACCCGGAGGGAAATCTTAGAGGCGGAGCCGACGGAAGCCACCAGCTCGCGGAGCCGCTGGATCTTCGGTGCCGGCAAGCGCACGACCATAGCAACCGTATCAATCTCGATGCCGAGGAAGGTAAGGCAAGTGACCGGTCCCACCGTTTTATTAGCCGCAATGGGAATGCCAAAGGCAGCGGCCACGTCCAGAAAAGTGCGCAAGAGAGTGGGACAGGTGGAGGTTCGCTCCGGCCCGACAAATAGAAAATCATCGAGGTAGTGCACAATGCATGAAACCCCCATCTGCCGTTCAACAACCCAATGCAAGAAGGTACTGAAAGCCTTGAAATAGGTGCAAGAGATGGCACAGCCCATAGGCATGCACATATCGAAGTAGTACCGCGCCTCGAAGCGAAAACTGAGCAAAGGGAAAGCCGAAGGATGCACCAGCAACAGACGAAACGCCGATTCGATGTCAACTTTTGCGAGTAGGGCACCGGGCCCGCATTGGCGCACAAGGGAAACGGCCGCGTCGAAAGAAGCATAATGCACCGTACAGAGCTCGCGAGGTATGCGGTCATTGACCGAATAGCCCGGAGGGCAAGAGAGGTCGTGTATCAACCTGAACTTGCCCGGCTCCTTCTTGGGAACCACCCCCAATGGCAAGATCGTGAACGGGGAAAAGGGGGGCGCCGAGAAGGGGCCCGCCACTCTACCCAATGCACACTCCTCAGAGATCTTTCGTTGCACGAAATCCCCGTGTTCCCGCACGGATGCCGCGTTGCGGAGCCCACCCCGCGTGGATGCACCCTGGACAGGGATGCGAAAGCCTCACGAAAACCCCCGTAAAATCAAACCGGCCGCCCTCCCACGCCGGGACCGCCCGTACTCCAGCAACTACGGGCGCATCACCTCGACCCTCACGGGGGTATGGGCCAAGGCCCCGCCCACTGCCTCACTTACCCCCCGCAGGGGCCCCCGCGACCCCCTTCCTGCTGCACTTCATGGCCGCGTGCGTGCCCCCACACAAGGAGCACGCATGTTTGAATTTGCAGTCGGGAAAGGGGCAGGACGCCTTGTTGAAGCACCAGCAGACGTCCCCCCCGACGGCACCCCCTCTGGGCTGAGGCACAGCAGGGACGGAGGCTCGAAAGGAACGCCCCCCGATGGCAGTGGGGACGACCCCGTCTTAGCAACGGCAGCACCAGATCCCCCAACCTGACCCCTCACGGACATCTGGGTCAACCACAGATTGATGTCCTTCGTCCCCCACAACAACTGACTGTTCTCTTCCATCTGGTCCCGAAACTCCTCGTCATAATTCAACCAGGCCCACCCCTCGTGGGCCTGGGATGCCGCCAAAATGTTATCGGCGTAAGCCAACAAAGCCCCATACTGGTCCGGGAAGTAATGCCCCCACACGCTCGCTAAGAGCAAGAAGGCGCGGGTCCAGTTGAGGGTATTGCGAGAGACCTTACGCACCCTGCCCACTTTTTCGTCTTCCTTGCGCTTCTTCTTGCTCTCACCGGAACGCTTTCGACCGTCGAGCAGACGGAAGATATCAATATACTTACGACGCTTGATCCGTCGGCGCAACTTCCGCGGAACGGACTCCCACAATTCCACGCAACGTACAACGGATGTCCCTACACACACCCCGGTGCCCACCGACGCCGGCGCGGAACCGTGCGAGGAGGCCGAGGACGACGTCGAGGAAGAAGAAGACGAAGACGCTCGCCGACAGCGATGACCCCGCCTACGCTTAGCCTTTTCTTTTACCGCCCCAACAGAACTATTTTTGTATGACGTACAGAAGGGTTTAGCACTATTTTCTGTATATACTAAAGTAGTCTCATTTAGCATTGCACATAAATTTTAACATATAACATTTTTAACTGATTGGCTACGACAGTACTTTGGTGTGATGTTTTTAGGACCAATTGTTTTAAGCCATGCCCACAGATATCATCTTAAGTTCCTTAACAGTCTTAGTATTCAGTATATTTTATCAGTTTTATTCTTTTATTATTTATTTATTTAATTGACCTCAAGATGGTCAGCACATTTTTTGTACACACCTTAAGTAGTCTCGTTCAGCTTTTTTAGTTTACATCAACCATCGTATTTTTGCACATTATACAATATTTTTATCTATTATATTATTTTTTACTGACTAGACTTTGATGATCTCAATATACTATCAGTTTTTAAGTTTAATCGTTTTTAAACCATGCCTATATTTTTATTAGTTTGATCCTTGTATTTATTTATTTATTTATTCCTGCACATAAGCAATATCAAAATCTTCCTTCTAATTGGATGCTGCCAACTACACTCCCTTGGTACTAAAATCGGCTTCCTTTTAAAACACTGTTTTTATTACGGCTTCGTTCCGGTCAGTCAAACATTTTTTAACACCTTGCCTTTCATAGTAAGCATTTTCTACTCGTTTTTAAGGGCATCCGTGATTATCCACTGTTTAAGGTTTTTTATTGTCTTTTTATCTATAAGCACGAAGTCAATGAAGTCCGGATCAACAATTATCGTACTCATACACATTCCTTTATTGATGGGCAGTAGATTCATCGTGCCCTCTTGGCTAGACATTGACGTTTTTTAATACAACATTACGTTTTTAAGTATAATCGCTAAAGCTATACCTACAGGTACCATTTCACGTTTTTTAACAAAAAGGTTTTAATATTTATTTATTTTATTATCACCCCCTTTTATGTACATACACATTTTTTAAGCAGTACTAGTATTCTTATCTGATTGGATGTTGCTAACCACGCCCCTTTTCGCACGAAAATCGGCATTCTTTCATTCTTTAAAACATCAATTCTAACACAGCACTGACCCATTCAGTTGAATGTATTTTTGAAGTTTTGCAATTCGCAGTATTTTTCATCCAATTCCAGGAGCATTCGCGGCATATTAATGCTTGATCACATTGTCCATATGTCACATTTTAAAAGATCATTTCACTCAATTTATAACGTTGCTTTTGCAGATTCTTGCTATTGTTTGAAGTCTCTTCATAAACATATGTTCTATGTCGTGCACCTTCTTTCAGGTATTCAAGTTCAACTTCTTTTTGAAATATTCACACAAATATAAATTTATATTATAAGTTTTATAGTACTATACTTTCTAATTCAGCAGTGCGACTTTGGCAAGGTTCCTTTTTATTTATGTTCCTTTTAAACACAACACAGATTAACTCACTATTCTCCATTTTTGTAGTGACAAGATACTCACGCCATTGATGATTAAAGGGTCTCTACACCTTAAAATCACTCCAACGGTACTTCGGTGCATAGTTAGTGAGTAGTGTGCCTACAACTGCAATGTTTTCATTTTTCTTCTCTCTGCCCTGCGTCTATATTTTGTGGTGTCTTTTAATTGTTTTTTAATGGTTTTTAATCATATTTTAAATGTAACTTCTGGTTCACACAATTCAATATGGTTCTTTTATATTAGGTTTTTTAAGTGTCACATGTATATGTATTAAATTATGTGTTTTAATTTTATTTTGCATTGTATTTTCATGTATTTATTTATTAATGCTCTGGTTGCTTTTTTGAAGTTTTTGATATATGTTGTTTTTAATATATTTATTTTCCGATTTTCTATTTATGTAAGTACCCCTCCCCCCGAAGAAGGCATCAGCCGAAATGCGTTGGGGACTCAAATAAAGCACCCTTTTAAGCAACTGTGTTCATCTCTTGCTTCTGCTTGTTGTGCACCCAAGACTTGTCTGCAGGAGCTCCGCTCTCCTTGTGCCGGATTGTAAGACATAGCCAGTACCCAGGATGGGGGAGGGACTCTCGTGGTCGCAACAGCAGGAATTGCTGAATCTATTAAAGGGTTTTCCCGATGTCTTAATACCCAAACCAGGGGAAACTAACTTAGTGGCCCACAAGGTAGTCACCCCACCAGGAGAAATTGTAAGACAGAGGCCCTATAGATTACCCGAGGCAAAACAGCAGGAGGTGGTGACCCAGGTGCAGGAAATGCTCCAGATGGGGATTATAGAGGAGTCTAAAAGCCCCTGGAATAGCCCCATTGTTCTGGTGCCAAAACCAGACGGAACTATGCGATTTTGTATCGATTTTCGGAAGGTCACTGCCATCTCCCGGTTTGAAGCGTATCCAATGCCCAGGATAGAGGAACTGTTAGATCTGTTAGGCCAGGCGAAATATCTGACCACCCTTGATATGACCAAAGGGTATTGGCAGATTCTGCTCACTAGAGAATCTCGCCCCAAGACCGCATGCCAAAGATTGATCGACCTGGTCTTACGCCCTCACCAGAAATACACCACTGCCTACATGGATGACATTGTAATATACAGCTCCAGTTGGGACCACCACTTGGCCAGTGTTGAGGCAGTTTTGAAGGCGTTGCGACGGGCAGGCATAACCTTGAATCCGGCTAAATGTATGTTTGGAGGGGAGGAAGTTAAGTATCCAGGGCACATGGTGGGGCACGGCATCGTTAGGCCATTAGTAGACAAAGTGGAGAGCATGAAATCTTTTCCCAAGCCTTCAACTAAGAAACAGCTGCAAAGCTTTCTTGGTCTCATAGGCTATTATCAACACTTTATTCCACATTTTGCGACAGAAAGTGCTGCACTCACAGCAATGTTAAAAAAGAACGCGCCGAACCAGTTAAAGTGGTCCGAGGTGGCAGAACAAGCCTTCATACTTCTGAAGGATAAACTTTGCTGTGCGCCTGTGTTACGCGGCATGGATTTTGATCGCCCACTTATTATACAGACAGATGCTTCAGATACAGGTTTGGGCGCGGTAATGTCTCAAAAATATGAGGGTATTGAACACCCCATTATGTTCTTAAGTAGGAAATTAACGCCAACCGAACAGAAATATTCTACAGTAGAGCGGGAGTGTCTAGCTATAAAGTGGGCGGTGAAGGCACTGAAATTTTATCTGACAGGTCGGAGGTTTCTATTGGTTACCAACCACGCACCTTTAAGGTGGTTAAACCAGATGACGGACCACAATTCTCGCCTCACACGCTGGTATATGGCCTTACAGGCCTTTGCTTATCGTATAGAGCATCGGGCAGAGAAATTACACTCTAATGCGGATGCCCTATCTAGGATTACGGGCTGGGCGGGGGTTGGTACGCCAGCCCGTAAAATCTTAAGGGGGGGATGTGCGGTGGCGAAAGCATATCTGAGCCCCAAGAATTAGGTGAAATAAAAACATTTACCTTTCAGCAGAGGGATAGCCCTGAGAACAGTGAGGGTCAAACTGCAGCAAAAGGAAAAAACCTACATTCAGTTGCTGAGTATAGGCCACGCCCAAGCTCCAAGGTAACCAGGGAAGGTAATGGGAAACACCTGAGGGAGGAGCTGGAAGGGATAGTGCAACCACTCTCTCTTAAACCCTGGAGAACACAAAGAAGAGGGCACTGGAGGGAAGCAGAGCACTGGAGGGAAGCAGAGCACTCGAGGGAAGCAGAGCACCCAGAAAGAAAGGAGCCCCAGGAAAGGGGAGAGCTCCAAGGAAAGGAGACCTCCAGGGAATCTGAGGGGAGTGAGTCCAGTAAGGAAGAGGAAGAAAGAACCTTCAGGAAGCCTGAAGGTAGGAAATCTTCCAGGGACAGCCTCAGAGGGGATCCACAAAGGTCTCAGCATACAGGAAGCCACAGCCCAGGTAGATGCCAGTGCTATAGAAGAAATATAGCCAGGTCTGGAGACGTGAAAGCTTTACCAGGGAAAGCTGCTGACCAGGAACAAGGTACAACGGCTGTAGTACAGAAATCTGCCAGGAAATTACCAGCTCTGAAAAGGTCTGTGCATAAAGCTTTTACTGAGAATAATTTAAAACTGCTAGAGTCTCTGAAATGTTTACTACCAGCTAAGGATCTGTATAGCTCTGCTAGAATCCCTGAGGGTGGAAACAGGTCACGCTGGAAGGCACTCTTAGAATTGTTAGAAGAGATTAACCCTTCGCCTGCTCAAGCTGAGCCAAGCCAGGAGACAAGAGAACAGGAATGTGAGGACATGCAAACAGACCCTTGCCCTTCTGATTAAGAGTCCATAGAATCTTGCATGGATTGCTCTTTTTGTAAGAAGGCAGGATATGGGCAGTTCTGGGTTTTTAAAGGAAGGAAAACCAGGACCGGATTAGCTGGACAACAAGTACTTTACTTGCTACAAAAGTTTGTGAGTGAGAATCAGTTGCGTTTAAAGTAAACCAGTAACATTGGAAGCTGTGTTTAAAGGCTGGACACTTTGAATGAAGCAGACGCCAGGCTCAAAAAGTGAGCAGGAACCTTTATGCTTTATTGTAGAACACTGAGACTGTGAAAGAAATACATGCCTGTGGGTATAAGCTGCCAGAAACAGTGCTATGTTTAAGTTGCTGTGGAAGCGTTGTTATAAAACTTCTTTTTGTGTTGGAGAAGCATCCTAATTTGGTTTAACATGCGCTGAGCTATCAAATGCTCTGTTTTGGAGGAAGTAAAAAATAAATTCCTGTGATTTGCCTACCAACCCCTCGGACTCAGTTTATTATACACAACTACATTTCCCAGAAGCCACGGCTCTGGATCCTCTTGATAACAAGGGACAACAAAAGGCATGCCTCTACTTCCAGGCAACCGCCTAGGCGGTAGTGGGCGCCACAGGGTATAGCAGTCAGAGGAGGTGGTATTGAAAGGGATGAAGATCATTATATCGTCTGTATAGAGTTATTAAGAACAAAATTTCTAAACATGCAAATAGTCATGGTTTAATGGGAGACAGCCAATATGGCGTTGGTCAGGGAAGGCCTTGTCTTACTAGTTTGTTATATTTTTTTGAAGGTATAAATAAACAGGTAGACAAAGGTGGGTTGGTCGATGTAGTGCATCTGAATTTTCAGAAAGGCTTTGAAAAGGTCCCTCATGAAAGACTCTTGGCGAAATTAAAAATTCATGGAATAGAAGGCAGTGTACTATTGTGGATCAGGAGCTGGTTAAAAAATAGAAAGCAGAGGGTAGGGCTAAATGGCCAATTTTCCCAATAGAAAAAGGTGAATAGTGGAGTACCCCAGGGATCTGTGCTGGGTCCACTGCTTTTTAACATATTCGGAAATGATCTGTAAATGGGAATAATGATTACATAAAATTATTTAAAGTTGTTAAAACACATGAGGATTGTGAAAAATTGCAAGAGGACCTTAATAAATTGGAAGACTGGACATTCAAATGGCAGATGGAATTTAATGTGGGTAAGTTCAAAGTTATGCACCTAGGAAAGAACAATCCAAATTATGTTTACACAGTGCAAGGTTCCACATTAGGAACCACCATCCAGAAAAAAGATTTAGGCATCATCATGGATAACACATTGAAACCCTCTGCCCAATGTGCAGTGGCAGCAAAGAAAGCAAATAGAATGCTAGGAATCATATCATTCATTGGTGCGACCACACCTCAAATATTCTGTGCAATTCTGGTCGCCATATCTTAAAAAGGATATAGCAGAATTAGAAAAAGCACAGAGAAGAGCCACCAAAATGGTAAAGGGAGTGGAAGGATACTCCTATGAGGAGAGACTTAAAAGGTTAGGGCTCTTCAACCTGGAAAAGTGACGGCTGAGGGGAGATATGATAGAGGTCTATAAATTAATGAATGGAATGGAATGGGTAAATGGAGATCAATTGTTTACCCCATCAAAATATAGAAAGACTAGGGGACATGCAATGAAGCTTGAGTGTAAGACTAATAAGAGAAAATATTTTTTCACTCAATGCGTAATCAAATTCTGGAATTTGTTAGCAGAGGATGTAGTAAAAGTTGTTAGTGTAGCTGGGTTTAAAAAAGTTTTAGACAAGTTCCTGGAGGAAAGGGGACCCGGGAAATCCACTGCCTGTCCCAATACAAGCATTGTGGAATCTATGTCTTCTGGGGAAACTGCTAGGTTCTTGTGACCTAGATTGGCAACTGTTGGAAACAGGATACTGGGCTAGATGGATCTTGGTCTGACCCAATATGACATATCTTATATTAGGTTAGTTTGAACTGCTGGAAAAACACCACATACAACATCCAAAGGCTGACCTGGAGCACTCTGGAGTGGTGATTTGAACCCATGTCATTTGCCACACACTAAACAATAAAAGGACTTCTTGAAGAAGACCAAGAAGGATCCCACTGCTCAAGGACAGACATAATAAGGCGCTACTACTTCTACTATTAATCATTTATATAGTGCTCAAGGATATACAGTGCTGTGCAGACATAGATAAAGATGGTCCCTTCTCATCAGAGTTTACAATCTAATTAAGACAAACAAGACAAAGATAAGAATAAAGGTGCAATAGGGAAGGGTAAGAAGACACAAGGAGAGCAAGGAAAGGATGCAGTAGGAAAGGGTAAGAAGACACAAGGAGAGCAAGGAAAGGATGCAGTAGGAAAGGGTAAGAAGACACAATTAAAGCAAGGGATCAGGATCCAAAGGCAGCACCAAAGAGGTGAGCCTTTAGCATGAATTTGAGAAGGGGGAGAGAGGACGCCTGATGGACAGTCAGGAAATATGTTCCAGACATAAGGAGCAGCAAGGTGAAAGGATCAAAGTCTGGAATTGGCAGTGGAGGAAAAGGGCTTAGAGAGGAGTATGCCAGTGGAAGAGCAGAGTTCACGAGGAGAGGTGTAGAGAGAGAGGAGAGAGGAAAGGTAGGGGGAGCAGTAGAATGAATGCATTTATTGGTCAGAGGGAGAAGTTTGAATTGGATATGGAAACGGAAGGGAAGCTAATGAAGTGATGTCAGAAGAGGGGTTATATGAGTATATTGAGGCTGGTGAAAGATTAGTCGTGCAGCAGAGTTCTGAACAGATTGAAAATTTATTTATTTTTATTTTATTTATTTTATTTAGACAGTTTTTGTATACCGCCTTATCCTTCAATCAAAGCGGTCACAACACAATTGGGGGATACATTTAACACGTGGGGATATGAGACACTTACACTAATACTTACAGGGAACATGGGCAATGGAGGGTTAAGTGGCTTGCCCAAGACCACAAGGAGCATCTGTGGGACTAGAAACCCCAGTCCTTCCGGCCCAAGGTTGCTGTCCTCTAGTGGGATTTGAACCCCCGACCTTCCGGCCTGAAGTACCTTGCCCCAACCACTAGCTGCAAAGGAGAGAGGTAGCTCAGAGGAAGACCAGCAAGAAGGAGTTTGCAAAAGTCAAGACGGGAAGTGATTAGAGAGTGGAAAAGTGTTTTAGTAGTGTGTTCAGAAAGGAAAGGGCAAATTTTGTTAAGGTTATAAATAAAGAAATGACAAGTTTTAGCTATCTGTTGGATATGTGAGAAGAAGGAGAGGGGAGGAGTTAAAGATGACCCTGAGGTTAAGGACTGAGGAAGCAGGAACTAGAAGAGTGCTCCTCAGAGACAGAGAAAGGAGGAAGGGGAGGATGGTTTAGGCCGGGGATAGAAAAAGAAGTTCAGTTTTGGCTATGTTTAATTTCAAACAACAGTGAGATATCCAGGTGATGATGACAGACAGGCAGGCAGAAATGCAAGCCTGGAGTGACGGAGAAATATCAGGAGAAGAAAGATAGATCTGAGATTTATCAGCATAAAACTGATACTGAAATCCTTGGGAGGAAATGAGAACACCAAGGGACTGAGTGTAGAGAGAGAAGAGGAGAGTGTCCAGAACAGATCCTTGGGATAAACCAACCGAGAGTGGAATAGCAGTAGAGGAGGAGCCCCCAGAATAAACACTGAAGGAGCAATGGGAGAGATAAGAAGAGAACCAGGACAGCACATAGCCTCTAAAACCAAGTGAGGGCAATGTGTCGAGGAGAAGGTTGTGGTCAACAGTGTCAAAAGCAGTAGAAAGGTCAAGAAGGATGAGGACCAAGTAAAGCCCCTTGGACTTAGCCAGGAACAAGTCACTGGAGACTTTGGCAAGTGCTGTCTCAGAAGTGTAAGGGACAAAAGCCATATTGAAGTGGATCTAGCAGGGCTTGAGAGGAAAGAAATTCAAGACAATGGTGGAGGACTGCACATTCAAGAAGTTTGAAAACAAAGGGAAGAAGGGAGATAGGTCAATAATTAGAAGGATAATTAGGGTCAAGTAAAGGTTTCTTGAGGAAGGGTGTGACCACTGTTCCCTCTAAGATGTGCACGTGTGTGCGTGCACACATATTGCCGAGCGAGCGCACATACATTACAACAGAGCGGACAAAAATTATGGTTCTGATTCTGATAAAAAACAACACAGACGTCTTAAAATTTAAAAGTTGTGATTGTAATTACTAGACATTTTCCGCTTCATTTAGTAATCGTCTATTTTCATTTAATTTGATTAAAATAAATGTGGTGTACATACTGTATTCTGACGTGTAGTCAAATTTTAAAGTATATAACTCCAAGTGTCGTTATGTGGGCCACAAAAATTTAGCCTTCCTTCAAAAGCTGCACAGCTGATATTTTATGAGCACACAGCCTACAGAAAATTAGAGGGAACATTGGGTGTGACCACAGCATGCTTGAAGGCAGCAGGGACAGTAGCAGTGGAGAGTGATACACTGAGAATATGTGAGATGGTAGGGATGACAGAAGTTGAGGAGAGAGGTGCGAAGAGGATCAGAGGAGCAAGTAGTAGATTTATAGGAGGAGAGAAGAGAGGTTTCCTGTTCTGAGAAAAGGATGAAAGAGTAACAGAGTTTGAGGGGAAAAATTGGTATTGAGGAGAAGGAAGAGAGGATGAAGCTGATCTAGTGGGGAATTGGAGTGTAATCTTGTGGATTTTGTCATGGAAATAATCAGGTAGAGTTTGGGCAGAAAGAGAAGGAGGGGTAGATGCCTTGAGGAGAAAGTTAAGAGTAGAGACTGTGGGGGTTAATGGCAAGAGAGTTAGTTAGATGGACATAGTAGTTTTGCTTGGCAAAAACTAAGGCTATGCATGAATTTGAAGTGGAGCTAAGCTAAGCATAAATTTGAAGTGGAGGAATTCAGGAAGGGAGCGGGATTTGAGCCAAGTGTGCTCAGCTGAGCAGGCATAGGAGTGTAGACAACGGGTAGTTGAAGATAGCCAGGGCTGAACTATAGTGCAACTCACAGGACAAGGGATGGGAGGAGCAAGAGCATCCAGAGTAGAGGAGAGGGCAGTATTATGGGAAATTGAAGCCTCATCAACAGACTTAGAAGACAAAGTGGAAGAAAGAAATGAGACAATGGTGGAGAGAGCCGATATATCAATAGCATGAAGCTTCCTAAAGAGGTAGGAGGAGACTTGGTGAGATTGAGGTGGGGGTGATAAAGAGTGAAGCTCACAAGGTGATGATCAGATAAGGGAAGAATTGAGGAACGGAAATTGGAGAGTAAACAGTTAGAGAAGAAAACCAGGTCAAGGCAGTGACCATGCTGATGAGTGGAAGCAGAACAGCAAAGTTGGAGGTTGAATGAGGAGATAAGGGAAAGGAGTTTAGAAGTATAGGGCTCAGTATAGGCCCGATCTTTACCCAAACCCACTTTCAGAAACCACATTCCTTCTGGGAAAATGTTCTGTGGACAGATGAAACCAAACGAGCTCTGTGGTAATACAGACCAACCATACACTTACAGGCAAGAAAATGAAACTTATAAGGATAAAAACACTCTTCCTACAGTTAAATATGGTAGAGATCCCATAATGTTGTGGGGCTGTTTTGATGCCTCAGGAACTGGAGGCCTTGGACGTATTAAAGGAATCATGAAGTCAGAGGACTACCAATGTATTTTGGAGTGAAAGGTGCTACATAGTGTCAGAAAGCTAGGTCTGGGTCGAAGATCATGGATCCTCCAGCAGGACAATGACCCAAAACATACATCCAAAAGGTTAAAAAGGAACAAATGGACTATTTTAAACTGGCCAACAATGAGTCCTGATCTCAAACCAATCGAGAACATTTGGAAAGAGCTCAAGTCTGCCATTTCTAAAAGGAATCCTCGAAACATTCATGAGCTGGAACAAATCACAGTTGAAGAGTGGGAGAAACTGCCAGCAGACAGTGATACGAAACTTATAGATGGCTACGTTTGGAGGCTGTCATCACAGCAAGTGTTGTGCAAACAAATATTAGTGAAGGATGCCATTAATCCTGTCTAGGTCATATTTTGTTTTTTTCTCAGAAATTACTATGTCTACATTGTACAGTTGTTGTATACCTTTGAACATCCTATTAAAATATTATGATGCCATACAGCTGGAATATTTCTAATTATTTCTCAAGATATTACATGCAACATACACAGGCTTGAATTTTTTCTTTAACTCTCGTAGCTTTAGGAAAGCCAATCTTGTTTTTCCTCTAATAGCTTCTGCTTCTATTATCTTGCATACATCATTGTAGTACTTCTTGTCTTGTCTTGCTGCACATTGGAAATCTCTATTGAGTTCTGCAATTGCCTCTCTTTCTCCTCTGACTTTAGCATCTCTGCGTTTCTGGGCAATTTTCAGAGTTTCTTCCATTTTGGCCATTTTTGCTTTTTCACCTTTTGTAGAGATTTCTCACTTTCTTCCAATGCAACCTTCTTGGTGTCATCCATAACTCTTCTGGAGCTCTGTCATTTGTATCTAAAGCAGCAAATCGATTTTGCAGGCAGTCTTTAAATTCCGGTGGTATATTCTCAAGATTATATTTTGCTACATTCATGAGTGACTTGCTCTTTTTCAACTTTAGCTTGAGTTTGCATACTAGTAGATGGTGATCTGTACCACAGTCAGCTCCAGGTTTTGTTTTTGCTTTTGTTATAGAGCTTTTCCATCATTGACTTCCATAGATGTATTCAATTTGATTCCTGTACAATCCACTGGGTAACGTCCATGTGTACAGTCGCTGCTTGAGTTGCTGAAAGAAGGTATTTGAGATGAATAGATTGTTGGTGTTGCAGAATTCTATCAGTCTTTCTCCAGATTCATTTCTGTTGCCAATTCCATATTTTCCAACCATTTTTGCCTTTTTCTTTGCTGCCAGCCTTTGCGTCCCAGTCACCATTGACTATCAGGCTATCCTGTTTGCATGTTCTGTCAATTTCAGCTTGTACTCATTCATAGAACTCAACAATTTCATCCTCTTCTGCAGCTGTTGTTGGGGCATATACTTGAATTATAGTGGTGTTGATAAGCATTCCTTGTAGACGAATAGAAATTAATCGTTCACTGATTGCATTGCATTTCATTACAGTCCTTGCAAGTCTCTTCTTAATTATAAATGCAACTAAATTTATTCTTTGTCTTTCATTTCCAGCATAGTAGACCATGTGATCATCAGATGCAAAGTGCCCGTTGCCAATACATTTCAGTTTACTGACACCCAACAGATCGAATTGTACACGTTCCATCTCATTCTTGACCACTTCCAATTTCCCTTGGTTCATGCTTCATATGTTCCATGTCCCAATATGTAAAACATTTTTGCAGCTTCTGACTCTCATTTCATGCACAGCTACATCAGACGTCAGATGTCCCGAGGGCTTTGATCCAACCACATCATAAATGCTGGCTTTATTCTGAAACGTCTTCAGATCCTCCCCAGTAGCCAGTTGATTGCCCCCTAACCTGCGGGTCTCATCTTCTGGTACTATAGTGCAATTTGTTTTGTTGTGACTATCCACTGGGTTTTTGTGGCACGATACGGAAGTAGATTGCCAGGCCTTTCTTCCACGCAGTTTAAGTTTAGTGTTGTTGCAGTTTGTCACAGAAATGTGATCATCCACTGCCAACACTGTTCCATTCTGCTGCTTCCCAGATGGGTAGTTTGTCTTGGTCTGGCACCTCAGCTGAGACCTGTCCATCTTGGGAGACCCTGCCAGTAGTAATCTACCGATAGCTTAGCCCTCAGCATCACTGATACATACAAGCCCTCACAGCATGACAAGCTGCAAATCAAGTAAGGGAACAAAGTTACAACACAGTAATAATTATTGAGGAATGGATGATTGTCACTGCAGGACATGCTAGGGAGATAAAGTTTCCAGATGAAATAAAAGACTGCTTCTTGGAGCAGCTAGTTCATGAACTGACAAGAGTGGAAGCTATTCTGGACCTAGTCCTTAGTGGAACACAAGATCTGATGCAAGAGATAAGGATTTTGGGGCCATTTAGCAATAGTGATCATAGCATGATCACATTTGATTTAATAAATAGAAGAAGGATGACAAAGAAATCCACAGTACTACCATTTAACTTTAAAAATGGAGACTATGATAAAATGAGGAAAATAGTTGCAAAGGTTAAAGATTTATGTCAAGCATTGGCATTTTTTAAAAATACTATCTTGGAAGCCCAGACCAGATGTATTTCACACTTTAAGAAAAGTGGAAGGAAGGCCAAAAAACTGCCACATGGTTTAAAGACGAGGTCAGAGTGGCTGTTGTAGTCAAAAAAGAATCTTTTAGGAAATGGCGAAAATGGGAAACAACATAAGCACTGGCAAGTTAGATACAACGCATTGATAAGGCAAGCAAAGAGAGAATTTGGAAAATAAAACTTACCATGGAAGCAAAAACGCATAATAAAACCTTTTCAAGTACACTTGTAGCAAAAAACCTGTGAGAGAGTTAGTTGGACTATTAGATGATTAAGGGGCGCTAAGGGAGAACAAAGCCATAGTAGAAAAATGTAATGAATTCTTTGCTTCAGTCTTTACTGAAGAAGATATAGGGAAGTTATTCATTCCTGAAATGGTATTTAAAGGTGATATATAGGAATAATTGAATGAAATATCGATAAACCTGAATGTATTTGATAAATTGAAAAGTAGTAAATCACTTAGATCGGATGGTATACATCCAAGGGTGTTGAAAAAACTGAAAGATGAGATTGCAGAACTACTATTAGTAATCAGTTAGCTATAATTAAAATCATTTGTAGTACCTGAAGATTGTAGAATGGCCACTGTAACGCCAGTTTTTAAAAAGGGGTTCCAGGGGGGATTTGGGAATCTACAGACTGGTGAGCCTGACATCAGTACCAGGCAAAATGGTAGAAACCATTATAAAGAATAAAATTACTGAACATGTAGATATTCATGGTTTAATGGGAGAAAGCCAACATGGATTTAGCTAAGGAAAGTCTTGTCTTACTAATCTATTATATTTTTTTGAAGGTGTGAATAAACAGGTAGACCAAGGTGAGCCAGTTGATATATTGTACCTGGATTTTCAGAAAGCCTTTGACAAGGTCCTTCATGAGAGACTCTTGGCTAAATTAAAATGTCATAGGAGACTTCCGGTTTTGGCAATGAGCTGACCTGACGGGGGTCGATCGGCTCCGGGACAACTACCCCACAAATCTGCAACATTTCTTCCATAAACGCGGTGGATCATCGCGATTTTTATTGATAAATATTTGCTGAGCCACTGGGTGCACAGAGGCGAGTAATTTGGGTGTCAGCGATGGCCACAAAAGCACCTCGAAGAGAGAAACCGCGTGCCCCAGAGTGCAAGATGGCGGAGGGGACACCTCGAAGCCCTAAGGCCGATGAAAACCAGAGCCTGGTGGCTGAGGTCAGCGCCGTGGTGGTGCAAGCCCTGGATACCCGCTTTCAAGACCTAGCGGAGACGCTGCAGAACGTAAGCCAGCGATTTATAGAATTTTTAGGGCGCATGGAACAGGCAGAAACGAGGATTTCAGCTGTAGAGGATACCCAGCACTCCATGCGGGCCCAGATTGCAGCACTAGAAAAGATAGTGAAGCAGCAGGGCGAAAAACTTGACGACCTCGAGAATCGGGGTCATCGGAAAAATCTTTGCTTCATCGGGATAGCAGAAACTGTGTCAGACGGAGCTCTGATGGGATTTGTCAGCGCCTGGATCAAAAAATTATTGAGCGGCAGAGGAGAAGGCCCTATCCGATTGGAGCGTGTCCACCGGCTGGGCCAGAAGCGGGATCAGGCACAGAAGCCGCGTGCGGTCATTGCACGGTTCTTGGATTTTCGACAGAAAGAGGAGGTGCTAAGGGCTGCTCGAACCCGCAAGCAATAGGCCGGTGACTCTGACCGGCTACTTGTCTTTCAGGACTATTCTTCTCTGGTGAGCCAGCAACGCCGGGCCTTTTCCCCTACCTGTGCCCAACTGATCAACCGGGGACTGCGTTTCTCTCTGCTCTACCCAGCCCGGTTGCGGGTGGAGTTCCAAGGCCGGACCCGATTCTTGTTGACTCCAAGTGAGGCCCAGTCTTTCCTGGATGGTCTGCCGACTACTGTGGAAGCTGCCCAGTGAGAGTGGGGGAGAATGGAGCCGACTGGTGAAAGTTTGACGGAGGACTGGTCTCTGGACTGAGGGTAACAACGTAGGTGGGCCTGTGCAGATTGCAGAGCCCTTCCCGTGTTCCGGAGACTGACCCTACTGGCTGGGAAGGCCTGGCCTGGGATAAATGAGGGTGGTTTGGGGATTTTATGGGTGTGTGTGTGCTTAGCTAAACCTAGTAGTGTGATGTATGCTTAGTGAGAGTGTTTACTTGATACATTTTGCTACATTTCTACAATTGTTTCTTTGTATATCTCTCTCTTGGCTATGGTATATACATTGTTGCCTATATTGTATTAGTTACAGATTCCTTTTGCTTTCTAGTATAAGAGGGGAAGAGAGGGTTGTATTTGCCTGCTGTGGGTAGGGTGGGGGGCAGTATAGACTGTATGGGTTTCTTACTATGTTCCTGACTGAGGGGGAGGTAGGTTGAGGGGGCGGATCTGCCCAGGGTCTTCTGTGTTTAGATTGGTAGGGGAGGGTGGAACAGTCCTGGGGTTCTGACAAGGGGATAAAGGTGGCCTTAGCGTAGACAAAATAGGCCCGGTGTATAGACACAAGGTGATCTGGGAGGAGGGGTAGACCCGACTGCCAAAGAAAGTTAGCCCGGTCCATGGAGGGACTTGGAGGGCACGCAGTTGGGAAGGGGGGGGTGCAAAAGGGGGGGGGAGGAAAGGGAGGGGAGGGGATATAGGGGGAGGGGTAGCATACACTCCATTGTTCTCTAGTTGTCAGAATCATAGACTTTCAATCACTAGATGGAGGGGGCTCCAGGCTGGGGGGGCCCCTTCTGCGCAGGTAAGGCTTGGCTCATTGACACATCGAGACACTGCCCCGTGATGCTGAAGATTATTACGTGGAATGTTTGTGGGCTAGGGAATCCCATCAAAAGATATAAAATATTGCAGGCGTTAACTAGACAACGATGTGACATAGCATTTCTGCAAGAGACACACCAGACGGCTGAAGAGCACAGTAAACTGCGTAGAGATTGGGTGGGGCAAGTATGGGGTTCACCTGCCCGGGGTAAAAAAGGGGACGTATTCTAATCCATAAACGTATTCGTTTTGAGATGATCACTGCTGCAGGAGACGAAGAGGGGAGATTTATGTTGGTGTATGGAAACTTAGAGGGTAAGCCCGTGATCTTGGGAAATCTTTATGGACCTAATGTGCTTGATCCAAGTTTTTATAGTACTTTGGCCTCGCGGGTGGAGCGGCTGCCGGAATGCCCCCTGCTTCTTGGCGGAGATCTCAATGGAGTCCTTGACGTGGACTTGGACATATCTCGGGGGGAGGAGGCGAGAGAGCGCGTTCCCACAGCTCGGATGTTGCAATGTTTTTGTAAAAGATTGGGCCTAGTGGACCCGTGGAGGCTGGTCCATCCACTGGAGCGTGATTATACGCATCAATCTCGAGCTCACAGATCCAGTGCGCGTATTGACTATTTGTTGTTATCTGGTGGCTTATTCGCTCAGGCGGGCGATATCCAGATCGGCCCCATCGAGATCTCGGACCATGCGTGGGTCTGGATGGAGTTAAGTTGGGGGAAGGAGCAGGTGCGACCACACCTATGGCGCTTCCCGCTGGAGCTCTATCACGATGCTCGGTTCCAGAGCTTTTTGCAACAGCGATGGCGGGAGTTTGAGAGCGATCATAGCTCCCATAAGGAGGACACTGAATTAGTGTGGGAAACGGCCAAAGTGGTATTCCGGGGCGAGATCATTGGCTACATGGCTCGGAAGCGTCGGATGATCGCGGAGCGTATTATTCGTCTTGAAAGACAGGTTACTGGTCTGCGGCGCCAGTCAGCGCGTAACCCGACGGGGGGGAATAGGAAGAGGCTTTGGGAAGCTCAGGCGGATCTTAATGAACTCCTACACCAGAGGGCCAAGAAGTCGGCCCTCTATTATCGTTACCAATTGCATTGTCATGGGGATAAGCCAGGGAAGCTGTTAGCCAGATGCCTGAAGGGCCATAGAGGCTCCTCGTTGGTAGCAGCGCTCCGGGATGGGGGGGGATGCTTCATCGGGAGAGCACCGAGATTGCTCGAGTGTTCCATGCGTTTTTTCAATCCCTCTATACGGCGGAGCCTGCTCCAAGTGTGGAGCTGCATGACTTCTTAAGCAAGCTGAATCTGCCTCAGTTGTCTGAACCACAGAGGGTACTCTTAGAGCAGCCGATTACTGTTCAGGAGGTCTGCTCGGTAATTTCTAGTGCCAGTTGCTACAAAACGCCAGGACCGGATGGCCTAGGCGCAGAGTTTTACAAGATCCTTCGGGAGTACGTTAGTCCCGTATAAGTTGAGGTGTTTGGGCGACGGGCGGAGCAGGGAGGGTTTCAGTGGGGACAGAATCAAGCCCACATTACACTCATTCCTAAACCGGGTAAGGATCCAGTTCAGACCTCATCATATCGGCCTATCTCGCTACTTAATTTCGACTTAAAATTATTGGCGAAGATCCTTGCAGTGCGCCTGGCAGAGATGCTGGGAGACCTGGTACATGAATCCCAGGTGGGTTTTATTAAGGGGCGCTATGCAGTCCGAAATATGCAGAAGCTGCTGGCATCCTTGGAGTGGGTGCAAGACCGTCAGTTGTCTTCTTTGCTAGTCAGTTTCGATGCCGAAAAGGCTTTTGATAGGGTTGACTGGCAGTATTTGCATTGTCTCCTCCCACAGTATGGTCTGGGCGGCTACTTTTGTAGCATGGTGGATAGCTTGTATGCACAGCCGACGGCAAGGGTTCTTTGTAATAGGGTGCTCTCCGAGACCTTCCCACTCGGAAGAGGTACCCGACAGGGCTGTCCACTCTCACCCTTACTGTTTGTCCTTTCTCTTGACCCCCTGATATGGATCATAGAGGCTTCTCGGGAGATAAAAGGTGTTCGGATTGGGAGGAGAGAGTTCAAGATCGCGGCCTTTGCAGACGACCTGCTGGTGCACTTGCTAGGTCCCAATCACTCACTGCCGTGTTTACTGACGGAACTTACGCGTTTCGGATGAATTGCGGGGTTGCGAATCAACAAAGATAAATCCGAGGCCTTGGATATCTCAGGTCGGTTGCGAGGGGGGTGGGAGGGTTTCCCCCTTAAATGGGCCGATAAGGAATTTAAGTATTTAGGTATTGTGTTGCCCCGGCAAGTAAACGCCCTCTACGGGCGCAACTTGGACCGTATCATTAAGGGACTGCAAACCCAGTTGAAGGACTGGGGACACCTCCCGCTCTCTTTGATGGGACGGGTAGCAGCCATTAAGATGGTGATACTTCCGAGGATTCTGTACTGGTTGCAGACTTTACCGGTCTGGCTGTTAAGCCGTGATTTGCGCCGGGTAGAAGCCCTCATTAGGGCATTTTTGTGGAAAAGGGGAAGGGCCCGTATTCCCTGGAATCGGATGTTGGGGACCTGCAGGGAGGGGGGACTAGGACTGCCTAATCTAAAAGTTTATGCTTTAGCTTGTCAAGCCAGACACATCGGGGACTGGTTGGGAGGGACCGATGTATATACGCCGAGAGAGATGGAAGAAGGACTGGTGGCCCCACACACTTTGTTGGGAGTCCTACATGGGGTGGATCGCGACTTGCACAGCCGGATAGTGCATAGCGAATTGATCAGTTCGGCCCGACGGACCTGGAAACATCTCAATCAGCTATGGAACACTTCGTGGACCGTATCCAGCTGGTTACCATTACAAGGGAACGTGCAATTTACCCCGGGGTCTGAAACGGCGATTTTCCGGGATTGGAGTGATAGAGGCATTCAGAAGCTGGGGCATTTAGTGGACCCTACCGGCTCATGCAAATCTTTTCTAACTTTGAGTAGGGAATATGATCTATCCTCTCGACATTGTTTTGCTTATATACAAGTATCTCACTATGTGTCCTCCTTGTCGAAGGAAGCGCTCAGAATCGACCGATCGGCCCAGGTCATGGAATTTTTTGGGATAGAGGGGGACCGCCCGCCTTCGATATCGGTCTTGAAGAGCCGCCTGGCTCGTAATTGGGTAGCTCCAGATTATAGGCCGGTGGAAGAGGCCTGGGCGGTGGAACTACACGGGGAGGTACACCCAGGGACGGTTCATATGGCTTTGAAACGGATAGTGAAACTTACATCTGGGGTGCGATGGAGAGAGGTACAGTTCAAATGTATCACTAGAGCCCATATCTCCCCGCGGAGGGCGCTTCGGAGCTGCATCACAACTGATGGTTGTTGCCCTCGATGTTCTGAGGCCATGACCACTTTGTTGCATATGTGGTGGGAATGTAGGTCTATCCGGCCCTACTGGGCTAAGATTTCAAGGTTTATGGGGAATCTCCTGCAGCAGAGATTACGGTGGTCTGCCTCCCTCATAGTGTTCGATTGGTTGGACTCCCCCGGTCTCTTGCGAGCTAGGGAATGCCTGCTGGTGCGCAAGGCCTGTCTGGTGGGGAAGGGGCCTATTCTCTGCCTCTGGCGGGAAAGGGAGGCACCTACTTTTGGGGAGTGGCGGAATTATTTTCATCAATTCATGTTGACGGAGAGATGGTGTGCACGGGGCAGTGTCAAAAGATGGACAGCCTTCATGCTTGTTTGGGAACCCTACATTCAAAGCCTAGGGGCTCGGTGTCGAAATGAAGTATTACATATAGGTAGCTGACGGAGGCCTTGTAAGGGGATGGCGGTGGGTGATAAATGGCCTCATGCTATCAGCTTTTTCTTGATTTCTGGGTGGAGTGTTGCTACGGGTGGGGGTAGGGGGTGGAGGGGGAGTGGGGAGGGAGGGAGGGGTTAATTTGTTATAACCCACCTGCTCTTGTATGTTTTCTTAACTCTCTGGAGGGGGATATGAGTTCCACACCCCCCCCCCCCCCTGGAGAGACTTGTTTCTTGTATATTGTGCATTTTTTTTGGTGGTCTATAAATAAAATATTTAAAAATAAAAAATAAAAATGTCATAGGATTGGAGGCAGTGTACTATTGTGGATCAGGAAATGGTTACAAGATAGAAAGCAGAGAGTAGGGCTTTTGGCCAATTTTCTCAATGAGGAAAGGTGAATAATGGAGTACCCCAGGGATCTGTGCTGGGCCCGCTGCTTTTTAACATCTTCATAAATGACCTGGAAAAGGGAATAACAATTGAGGTGATCAAATTTGCCGATGACACAAAATTATTCAAAGTTGTTAAAACAGAAGAGGATTGTTAAAAATTTTAAGAGAACCTTAATAAATTGGAAGACTAGACATTCAAATGGCAAATGAAATTTAAGGTGGACAAGTGCAAAGTTATTCATCTAGAAAAGAACAACCCAAACTGCGGTTGCATGATGCAAGTTTCCACATTAAGAACCAACACCCAGGAAAACGATTTAGGTGTCATCTTGGATAATATGTTGAAACCCTCCACCCAGTGTGCAGCGGCGGCCAAGAAAGCAAATAAAATGCTAGGAATCATAAGGAAAGGAATGGAGAATAAAATCAAGGATATTATAATGCCTCTGTATCATTCCATGGTGCAATCGCACCTTGAATATTGTGTGCAATTCTGGTCACCATGTCTTATAAAGGATACAGCAGAATTAAAAAAGATACAGAGAAGAGCCATTGAAATGGTAAAGGGGATGGAAAGATATCACTATGAGGAAAGGCTTAAAACTTGGAAAAGGGATGGCTGAGAAGAGATATGATAGAGGTCTATAAATTAATTAATGAAATGGAACGGGTAAACATAGAATGGTTGTTTACACCATCAAAAAGTAGAAAGACTAGGGGACATGCAATGAAGCTACTATGTAACCCATTTAAGGCTAATAAGAGAAAATATTTTTTCACTCAATGCATAATGAAACTCTGGAATTCATTACCAGAAGATGTAGTAAAAGCTGTTAGTGTAGCAGGGTTTAAAAAAAGTTTGGACAAGTTCCTGGAGGAAAGGTCCATAAACCATTATTAAAGAGGACTCGGGAAATCCACTGCTTACCTCAGGACAAGCATTGTGGAACTTGTGTGCTTTTTTGGGAACCTGCCAGGTACTTGTGACCTGGATTGGTCATTGTTGGAAACAGGCTACTGGGCTTGATGGATGTTGGTCTGACCCAGTATGGCATTTCTTATGTTCTTATGCTTAGGAAGAAAAAATATACAGGAATTATTCTGAGGAGTACAAATACATTTACAAGGAAATCGTAATAAAAAGTTTACTCCTAAGGCATTAGCCCTTATTTTTCCACATCCTTTCTGTGTTGCTTTGCACAAATCTGAAAATACTCATAGGTTTCCCCAGAGAGGAAACATTTTTATGCTGGACATAAAATCTTAATATCCAACTCTGCTCATACTACAGAACAAACACCATTCTGCCAGACTCCATCAAGCTGTATCAAGGAAGTCAGTAGCATTTAGACTATCTGCTAACCAGGTAAAACATAGTTACCATGATATTCAGTGGTACTAACTGGTCATTGCATCTAAATATGTATTTATTTGTTAAATAAACCCACAGGCCACTGAAATTATGCCTGGTTAAAACTGGGGCAGTCTGTGGGCAGAGCAAGGATGGTGACAGCTAAACCAGCTATAAAGTTAGGACAACTGAATAGTTATCCTAATTTTAGCTGGTTTCCCTATCCAGTTAGCAACTTAATATCTCTGCTAGCCAGAAAACTATGTCACTTCCAGCAAGCCCATCTATTCAGCAGCAGAAACAAGATATTTTCCACCGCTGAATAGCTGGTTTTATTTAAAATGGCGGCAGCTAAATACTTTTCCCCAACTAGCCACCGCCTTTAAATATGCTCCCAATGATTTTTCCATCAAAACAATTGCCGCCCAAAGAATTTCTAGTGCTATTTTGGGAGAAATTTGCTTACTTTAATGGAGGAACCACCTCCTGCCTCTTTCAGGTCTCTGCAGACATAAAACTGTGGCTCCATCCATTCCCCACACTACTAGGTTCTCCACAAATTGATCCAAAAATCACTGCTGGGCTTCCTCCATCTATATGACTGCTCTTCAGGGGCAGCAGCAGAGCACCTTCTCCATCCAACCCGTCTGGATCCAACCCGTCTGTGTACAATTCTGGGGATCGCACCTTCAGAGGTGCTCCTTGTGGTCTTGGGCAAGCCACTTAACCCTCCATAGCCCATGTTCCCTGTAAAATAGTTATCTCCAAGTTATAATGCCCTGTTCAATGTAATTTCAGTTTGTTCAATGTAAACCGCACTGATGTAGAATAGCACGGTATATAAGAGAATGTAAATAAATAAAATAAATAAATATATAAATGATAGCACAGCTATTAAAATGTTCAGTGGTCTTCTTCATAAGGCATATGGGGATAGACTTAGATCTCAATATGTATACTTTGGAGGAAAGGTGGGAGAGGGGAAGTTTGATAGAGACATTTAAATATCTTCATGGTATAAATGTACAGGAAGTAGTCCTCTTCCAGTTGAAAAAAAGCTCTGTAACAAGGAATCATAGGACGAGTATAAAAGGGAATAGACTCAGGAGTAATCTAAGGAAATATTTCATTATGGAAAGGGTGGTTGATGTGTGGAACAACCTCCCAGTGGAGGCGGTGGAGACGAGAACTGTATATGAATTCAAAAAAGCATAGAACAAATACAAGGGATCTCTAAAGGAGAGGAAGAGTATTTTGCATGGATGGAAAAGCTCGATAGATTGTATGGTCTTTATCTGCCACAATTTGCTACATTTCTAGGTTTTTGTTTATAGGTTTCTAACTTTGAAACCAACATCAGGTCAAGGCCTTCCATGATCAGAATGCCCCCAAGATACATTGCTCCAAAGATACATTGAAAGACTGCACTACTTGAGACTGCATGAAACTCCCATGCTCCCTTTGGCCATGCTCCCTCTGTGTCTGTCATTGTCTGCCCGAGCTCCCAGTTCTGAAAAACACCATCCAACTTCATAGTGGCAGAAGGTGGACAGAAGACCCAAACCTTTCCCTTTCTCTTATGGTTTATTTGTTTTTTGATATACTGCCTTTCACCAAAAAAGGCAATAAACTTGGAAATTCAGAAGGAATCTGGAAGCCTCTGCAGGTCAGTGTTTCCAACTTGATGTCATCTTGGATCTGTGAATATTATTTTTCATCTAGACAGCAATGCTGGATACAGATAATACAGGTATGCTTATAGTGCAGTTGAATAATTTGTTAATGTGTTTATAGGGCGGCATTTCAAAGGCATTTACACAGGTAACTGCCCTAGTTACCTGAGTAAATGCCTTATCCAGGATTTACCAAAGGCACCTACATGGTTAGTGCCTTTGGAAAATCCTGAATAAGTCCCTAATGTGCCCAGATGCTATGCGGTTAGCATCGGGGCATGTTGGGGGTGTTCTGGGCTGGAGCGAGGGTGGATGAAAGGGCTAAACTGGTAGCAGCAATTTTTGATGTTACCCGCTTAGCCCTCTGCGCCTTAAAGATAGGCGAGGTTTTGTTTAAATAAATGCATGCATACAATGTGAGTGTAACGAATAAATAGGCGAAACAAACACAAAAGATGCCCAAAAAAAGATAACAGAATCTTATTATAGAGGAAAAGCTAATAGCAAAATCTTTTTCAAGTACATTTCAAGCAATGGGCCTAGGACAGTTAGATGACCAAAGGGTAAAAAAATGCTGAGGGAAACACTGTGGGCCCAATATTAAAAAATAGCTTCTCCAGTTAGCAGGACCAGTGAGCTAAATATTCTGTGGTACTATCCACATAGTGCAACTGAATATTTCATTGTGACTGCTGCAGCACTATCTGGATAGTGCCAGGAAGGTCTGTAGGTGGAATTGGAGAGGAGCCAGCACTTATCTGTATAGAGGTGATTTTCAGCACCACTATGCATATAAGTAGCCACATAACTTAGGACAGGAAAAAAAACGGTCCTAAGTGAATGAAGATTGACTATCCAGGTAGAGGCCAATTCTGTTGTGTGCGTCTCCCGCCAGTCCTGCCGATCAGAATTGGGACATGCTCCAGTGCACCAGATTCTAACACCGTGGGATCTACTGGATTGGACGTGCAGGCTGTGCCCTGATTCTGGCTGCCCAGACATCCAAGCAACTTCCTGGCTAGCCTAGCCTGGCTCCTGCATGGAACAGCAGTGACATGGCATCTTGTTGTAATGTAGGAGCCCTGATCCCCAGCAACAATGAAAAAGCACTTTTCCCCGCAGCCCGACCCCCCAATTGGGCCACTGTGGCCAGTGTAGGGCTTCAGAGAACCCTTGGCACCCCTCACCTCTTCAGCGGGCCCGGGATCCAGTATCCTCCTTCGTCTATGGGGACTTATTCCACCTCCAAGGTGAAATAAATCCTCCATACAAATGGCCGACCTCAGACATACAGGGCCAGCCTCAGAATCGGCCCTGAACATCCTGGGTCATGATGCCACCCACAGTCTGCCCTCACTCCACCTGTGGCCCGCCATCTTGAAGGACTAGAAAAGGGGACTGTTACTTCTGGAGAGAGATCTGCAATTGTGAGTATATACTTCTGGGAATTTTCTGAAAGGAATTCTTTCTATTAAAGCTAATTAATCTGTGAACCCACTATTTTTTGTTAAATCAGTCAGGGCCTAGTAGCAGCAGTTTAAGTTTAAATTTAAAACACAGAAGAGAACTTTCTGGTTACATTTCATACACAGCAGAGAGCTTGTAGTTTAAATTTAATAGTCACTCAGGTCCTAGTATCAGCAAAGTACTTTTAGTTTAAATTTAAAACACAGAAGAGAGCTTTCTGGTTAAATATGGAACCCAGCAGAGAGCTTGTAGTTTAAATTTCATAATAAGTTAGAGCCTAGCAGCAGCAAAGAGTTATAGTTTAAATCAAATCAGAATATAGCTTAGCACAAAAGGCAAAACAGGGTCAGTACTCTTTGAGCAACAAATAAAGTCTTCTAGAGACCTTTACAAAGAGGCCTTCTACCTAGGGGGCAAGAGACCTGTGATACTTTTTCAATAGGTGTTAACACCAGGTGGCAGGTCAAAAGGCCATTTTGAAAGACTCTTTCTATCCAAGCAAGGACTGTTAATCACCCAGGAAGTTGGTCACAGCTTACCTCAGCAGCACAGGCATAAATAGCTCAACCAGAGCTCTGTGATCCTCAGTCTTGAAGGACTAGAAAAGGGGACTGTTACTTCTGGAGAGAGATCTGCAATTGTGAGTATATACTTCTGGGAATTTTCTGAAAGGAATTCTTTCTATTAAAGCTAATTAATCTGTGAACCCACTATTTTTTGTTAAATCAGTCAGGGCCTAGTAGCAGCAGTTTAAGTTTAAATTTAAAACACAGAAGAGAACTTTCTGGTTACATTTCATACACAGCAGAGAGCTTGTAGTTTAAATTTAATAGTCACTCAGGGCCTAGTATCAGCAAAGTACTTTTAGTTTAAATTTAAAACACAGAAGAGAGCTTTCTGGTTAAATTTGGAACCCAGCAAGAACCCAGCAGAGAGCTTGTAGTTTAAATTTCATAAGTTAGAGCCTAGCAGCAGCAAAGAGCTATAATTTAAATCAAATCAGAATATAGCTTAGCACAAAAGGCAAAACAGGGTCAGTACTCTTTGAGCAACAAATAAAGTCTTCTAGAGACCTTTACAAAGAGGCCTTCTACCTAGGGGGCAAGAGACCTGTGATACTTTTTCAATAGACTCTTTCTATCCAAGCAAGGACTGTTAATCACAGCTTACTTCAGCAGCACAGGCATAAATAGCTCAACCAGAGCTCTACATATGAACATAAGATATGCTATACTGGGTCAGACCAAGGTCCATCAAGCCCAGCATCCTGTTTCCAACAGTGGCCAATCCAGGTCATACGTACCAAGCAGTTTCCCCAAAAGACATAGGTTCCACAGTGCTTGTACTGGGTCAAGCATTGATATCCTAGGTCCCTTCTTAATAATGGTTTATGGACCTTTCCCCCAGGAACTTGTCCAAACCTTTTTTAAACCCAGCAACACTAACAGCCTTTACCACATCCTCCGGTAACAAATTCCAGAGTTTGATTACACGTTGAGTGAAAAAATATTTTCTTTTATTAGTCTTAAATAGTTTACCCTGTAGCTTCATTGCATGTCCCCTAGTCTTTCTATATCAGGAAGGATGTTATCTAAATTAGAAGCTTCCTTTGGAACTGTAGAGTAAGTGTAAAAAGTAACAAGAAAACTCTAAAAAGAAAGAGGGAGGGTTTTGATATAAACAAATGCGATATGTTATTTTTACAATGTAATATAATTTTTGTATTCCACTCATCTACCACTCTAATATAATTTTGTATGTAATGACTTTCTGACTCCCTTTGTTGTATATCTGCATCCTGGAAGGAGAGACTACATGGCTAGTAACACATAGCCTGCCACAGGCACGGAAGTGCAAGAAGTGGAGTGAGACAGTTTTAACCAATGAGTTATAGACATGCCGGAAGTGGGAGAGGACATAGTGTACTATAAAAGAACTGTGAAACAGAGGATAAATGTGTCTGTTCAGTCAGGCAACCACAGGTGCTCCTTGTGGTCTTGGGCAAGCCACTTAACCCTCCATAGCCCATGTTCCCTGTAAAATAGTTCTCTGTGTGCTGTGCTTTCCTGTCTAATCAATGTGTTTATACCTCAAAACTTTCCTGTCATGATTTGACAATTTCCAATCTGTAATCAAAAACCGCTGCTGATCGCTGGAAGTAGCGGTATACAAATGTATACTAAATAAATAAATAAAATAATTCTTGCAAGAATGTAATTGCTTTGCTTCACTGAGGAGTCTGTTATTGTGTAAAAAGTTATGTTTTATTACAGTATGATGAAGGAGAATAATGTCATCTGCATAGAGGTAAGCAGAGATACCAGTCTGTTGAATAAACAGGGCAAGGGGAGCTAGAAAAATGTTAAAGAAAAGGGGTGCCATCACAGAACCCTGGGGACACCACAGGTGAGAGAGGCAGTGGGAGAAGCAGTCAACCTACAGAGTACAGAGAAGGAGCGAGAAGACAGAAATGACCGGAACCAGAGAACCGTGTCCCGGAGCCCATAGTCATGAACACAAGAGAGCAGAATAGAATGATCGACTAGATCAAAAACTGAAGAGAGATATAGTGAAACAGCAAGAGAACTGTCACCCTGATCGTGCAAGACATGGATTTCATTAAGCAGTGAAAGGAGAATGGTTTCCGTGCTGTGACCAGGTCTGAATCCTGACTGATGAGGGTGGAGAGCGTGAGTGGAATCAAAGTGGAAAGATAATTGTGCAAAGACCAGTTTCTCCAGAGTTTTGGAAAGAAATGGTAGATTGGAGACAGGGTGCCAGTTAGCCAGAATGGTGGAATCCGGGGATGGCTTCTTTAAGTATAGGACGGATAATGGCACGTTTCTACAGAAAAGGAAAAACATCAGAGAGACTGGAATTAAAAATGACAAGCACAAATGGGGTTATGGTTCAGTAAACCAGTATGAAGGAATGGGGTCGGAGGTACATGTAGTTTTATGAGAAGAGTTAAAAGCCTTGGAGACCTGGGTCACAGAGATGGGCTGAACCGAGGCCCAGACATGACAAAGAGACGTAACAGAAATGGGGGAAGAGGGAGACTGTGATGGAGGTGAGGGGCAAACAAGGAAGGTGGAATGTAAATCAGCAATCTTCTTGGAGAAGAAGATGGCTAGTTGGCCAGGATCAGGGAGAGAGGGGCAGGCAACTGTAGCAGAGGAGTTACGGGAGGAAGAGTAAGAGCGAAGTACCAAGTAGAGTTGCCTGATGGAATTAGCTGAAGACAAGATCTGAGTAAAATAGTATGATTTCTTGGCTGTGTGGACCATTTGTTTATAGTGACAATGACAGTGGCAAAAGTGTCATTGTCACTATAAGGTAAGGTGTCAGGTGATGGGTGGGTATGCCAGAGGTGTTCAACTCTGCGTAGGTAGGTACAAAGAAGAAAGAGGTCATAACCGAACCATGGGTGGCATCATGAGTGGTGCCAGGGTGGGGCTGGTTCAAATGGCGCCAGTTGATCTAGGTGGCTACTAAGGATAGTGTGCCAAGTCTGCGCCTGAACATTGGTGAGGAGAGAGATGAAGCCCAGGGGAAACAGGGAGTCAGAAGAAGGAAACTGCTGGAGGATGGTAGGGGAGAGTCAACATCTCAGCAGGGATTGTTTGGTGACAGATGATAGTACTAACACAGTTGCTAGAAGAGCAAGGGAGAAAAACACAAAATGGTGATCTGTCCAGGGGAAGGTAAGAATCGAGATTTTGGAAGGAGCAATAGGACAGGAGGAGGGAGAAAGGATAAGATCCAAGATATGTCCAGCAATATGAGTGGGAGAGTGGTCATGTTGAAGAAGAGAGAGGTCAGAGAGATGGGTAAGAAAAGCCCTGTCTTTGGGCCTGGAAGGGGAGTAGACATGAATATTGAAGTCACCAAGGATCATTAAATGAAGGTAGGACAAGGAAGCCTCTGAGAGAGTGAGCAAGAGAGAATCCCAGATGTTGGGGCGAACGGATGGAGGAACATTAAGAAGGAGATAGTAGCTGGGAGGGGGGATTAAAATCTAGTCATAGGAGCAGAGTTTCTGGGTAGTGAAGTTCCAGAAAGGACACCTCCTGGAAGGGCAGGGAGGAGAGACAGAGAATGGCCACCCCACCACCAGACCAACCTGAGCGAGAGACAGATAAGGCTGAGAAACCGGGGGGGCAGTTGAGGAGGGGATCACCACTGCATAGCCAGGTTTCAGAGAGGAACAGTGCGTCAAGTCAGTGGTGGAGAACATCATGAATAAGTTCTCATTTGGAGCACAAGGATAGGCAATTGAGTAAGGCCAAACTTAGGGTGAGATAAACTGGAATAATGCATGATAGTGAGCTAGCTGAAGGTATGTACAATGATGTGCAGGGTATGAGGTTAGCAGAGACAAGGCAAAGGTGACCAGGAGGTGGGAGAAAGAAGGGTTGAGGATGCCAGCCTCAGGGAACAGGTATGGATATAGGCAGAAGACGGGAAGCGTACACGGCCCACAGAAGGACAGTGAGGGTAGAGGAGGTGAAGCTGACAGACTTGCCCAAGTGACAGCCCTGGTAGGTGAGGTGCGAATTCAGTAGAGCTTGTGGCAAGGTGCAACCATGAGGTATGTGGGCCTCACCCCAAGGAGCTCGCCAAGGAGCACCCTCCCAGACACTCTCCCAGAAGGACTTAACCCAGGGACACTAAAGAGCATATGAGTCAATGTGCCAATTGCAGCAGAACATTGTCAGCATGTATCAGATGTATGGCGTCTAGCCCTGAACATACGCAATAGGGTCCATAAAGCGTAATGTGCAACAAAGTATAGTGATTGTGCCAAGCTGCTAGACAAAGTTGGCCTGACAATACGCCCCCAGAATCTTTCCCAAACTATCACATCCTGAGGATTGTCTGCATTGTGTTCCCACGATCTACGAAATATTACCATGCTCATTTAGCAGTTTGTAGAAATGTGAGATTACCAGTCTGTTGTCTTTAACTTTGCTGCAGACAGCACTTAAATCAGAAATGGGAATCACACCCTCATCCCAAGGAGAGACTCATGATATACTCCTAGACAGACAGTATAATTTAGCTGCCTGTGCAGCTATCAGGCCAAATGTATTACCTAAATCCTCCTGTGTTAACACTCTTCCATCTTGGCACAAGTCACCCACATTTAAAATTCCTTTATCAATCCAGCGATTTCAGTAGAACTTCCGACCATTAGCCAGGATTTGCTGATTGTACCAAACTGAGGAAGCGATCGACAGAGTATAGGAAGTCTCACAACAGGAATCATTTAAATTGCTACAGGTTTGCGACTAAAAAGCTGTTTGATTATTTTCATCTAATTTCCATGTATTTTGGTGTGCTGAAAACAAATAAAATATTGAAAAAACTCCTAGACGTCATGATTTGCCACAACATGCAAAATTGTCTTCAAATTTATCAAATTTTTTCAAATTACTATTAATTAATTCAAATTACTATTAATTAATTCACATAAGTGCATTTAAAATATAAAATGCCAAAAAAAACCTTAAAGGGGTTGTCCGAGTTATGTAAAAAAAAATATAGCACTGTAAATCTGATGGTCAGCAATATATACATAAGCTAAGCAAGTTTTAAGTCCATGCTTCTAATGGTAGAAGGGGTTAATCTTTCCTGAAGAATAAAGTGGGAGGGAGATACAGGGCAGATAGCAGCAGCTCAGGTCAGTGCAGGGGGGCGTGGCCAGCACTGTGATGTCTCGTGTACAGACACAGAGCTGCTCTCTCCTGCATGCCACACTTGTGCACGAATCATCATCAGGTTCTTGGTTCTAGGCTGTTCACACTTTTTCATCGCAATTCGTGTTAGCTCGTCATTCTTCAACTGTTATGTTATGGCTGTGCAAAAGTGTATTAATTTGCCAGACAGTTTCTGTTTCATCTGTGGTGAATATACAGTGTTGAAGCAACAGCAGAATATTACAGACTTTGTGAAAAAAATATACTTTGCATACTTTGGACTAAAAATTGGAGATCAAGATAAAGTCTGGGCGCCTCATAAAGTGTGCAAACGGTGTGTTGAGGACCTCCGAAACTGGTTCAAGGGTAAGAAAAATCTTTCCGTTATGGGATTCCTATGGTATGGCAAGAGCAAAAGAACCATAGTGACGACTGTTACTTTTGTTCATGCGATGTGAAAGGGTTTAATTCCAAATGGAAGCATTCCATTTCATACCCCAATCTTCACTCGGCAATTTGTCCCATCCCCCATGGCACAGATATACCAGTACCCAAGCCCCCTGCTACCTTGGAAGAGATACCTAGCTCCGATGAAGGTGAAGTCATACCTGAACCAGATGACGAATCAAGTTCTGACTTTGAAGATGATACAAGACCAAAATTGTTGTCTCAGGAGGAGATGAATGATTTGGTAAGAAACTTGAATCTTCCCAAAGATGCCGCTGAGTTACTCGGATCAAGGCTGAAAAGCAGGAATTTATTGTTGCCAGGAGTGTCATCTTCATGGTTCAGACATCATGAAAAGGAGTTCGTTCGCCCAGGAAGACAAGTTGGTTTATTGCATCGATGTCGAAGGTCTGATGGGTCAATTTAAAATCCAATATGATTCAGAGCAATGGCGTCTTTTTATAGATTCTTCAAAAAGAAGTCTCAAAGCAGTTTTACTCCACAACGGTTTTTACGCTTCCATACCTGTAGGTCATTCCGTACACTTGAAGGAAACCTACGAGAACTTGGAATTGGTTCTTCGTAAACTTAAATATGAAGACCATGGTTGGCAAGTGTGTGGGGACTTGAAGGTCTTGTGCATGCTGCTCGGGCAGCAAGCTGGGTATACCAAATATCCTTGTTTTCTGTGTCTATGGGACAGTCGAGACCGACAAAATCACTGGACCAAGAAGAGTTGGCAGCCGAGGGTGCTAACAGTCGGTGAAAAAAATGTCCTCCGAGAAACTTTGGTACCTTCCCATAAAGTTCTTCTACCACCTCTCCACATAAAATTGGGATTGATGAAGCAATTCGTAAAATCACTTCCAAGAGATGGAGAATGCTTCAAATACTTGGTCACCAAGTTTCCAGGCCTGTCGGAGGCAAAATTGAAGGAAGGTGTGTTCGTCGGACCAGAAATTAGAAGGCTTATAGTTGATCAAGAGTTTGTCAATACCATGACAGATCCTCAAAAAGAAGGGTGGATTGCATTTAAAGAAGTCGTACAGAATTTTTAGGCAATAACAAAAATCCTCACTACAAAAAGATCGTCGGACGAATGCTGAAAGCATTTCAAGCTTTAGGTTGCCTGATGAGTTTGAAAGTGCATTTCCTCCAGTCTCACCTTGACTACTTTCCTGAAAATTTGGGAGCTGTAAGTGAGGAACAAGGTGAACGATTCCACCAAGACATTAAAGAGATGGAAAGGAGATACCAGGGAAAATGGAGCATTACAATGATGGCAGACTACTGTTGGATGCTTCAGAGAGACATTCCAGATGCTACTCACAAGCGTAAATGCACCAAGAGGAGCCTCACAAGGAAGAAGAATCAAGTTTAGTGTGTGTAGGTGAGCTCATTTCACTTCAAAAAAGGATTTTCATGAAACTATTGTAATAAAACTTTAATTTTATAAGTCTATTTCCATTTATTTTGAGGTATTGCCTTATTTAACATAGTTACCTAAATTGTCAGGAAACGTGATGTCCTATGACAAAATGGAGGTCATTTTCGGATTCAGCGCACCAAAAAACATAAAGATTACATGGAATAACCAAAACAGCTCTCGAAAAAAAATTTTTGCAGAGCTACAGATATGAGGCAAACTTAATTTAGACCTAGATATGCTCATGGTTGGCAAAGAGAGCAGTTCAAAGGGGTATACCGAAGTCCTCTCCATTGCAATCCACGGCAAGGAAGAATCTTCCTGAATCCACTGTATTCCACAACGCAGTAATGAAGCCACGTGATTTTTTTAAAGTCCAGGATACCAACACCCATCCCCCCAAAAACACACACACTTTTTTCCTGCCATTTTTAACGTTGTTAAAGCTATACGAGAACTCTTCTTTTTCCACAAAAAGGAGCAGAGAATTCTGTCCAGATGCTTGTTAACCCTTTCCAGGCCGAGCCCAAAACTCTTGGGATCTAAAATTCTGGCTAAATATTCCTATCAAATGGTATATAATACATGACTATAGCAGAAGGAAAATCACTATTAGAACATATTGAATAAGACGGGTACAATTTTCCTGAAATATGCAAAAATTAACCCGGCTGCAGAATGTGGATTAAAAATTTAAAGTAGGCCTAGCTGGACTTGCAAAAACCAGGCAACGTACTTAATCTATAGATTACACTAGGGAGCACCATCATCTTTATGATATCTAGCCTACCCCACCAAGAAATCCTAAGTGGAGTCCAAATTGTATTCCTAATTTCCTCCAAAATATGCATACTATTAAATTTAATGGTGTCATCTGCAGAAGAGAAGACCTGCACACCAAGGTATTTTATACCTTGTAACACCCACTTAAAGGGGAGATCCTTCAAATCATCCTGTTTGGTGAGTTCATTAAGCGGAAGTAATTCACTCTTCTCACAGTTAAATTTAAACCCAGAGAATTTGGAGAACTGGTTGACTAATTTCAAGAGGCATTTCGCCAAAGAGTTTGGATCTGAAAGAAACAGCTTAATGTCGTCAGCACATGTAGCAAATTTCAAGCAGCAGTTACCAGCGGCAATTCCAGTGATTCCAACACTCTCTCAAATTTTGATCAGCAATGACTCTAATGCCAAACTGAAAAGTAAAAGCAACAGTGGACACCCCCGTCTTGTGCCTTTCCCTAAATTAACAACAGCCGACGATTCCCCATTCACAACAAAGCATGAGCGGTGTCTGGAATAAAGCACCTTACTTTACCCACGTAACAAAATCAGCTCCACAGCCAAACCATTTAAGAATTCTAAAAGGTAAGTCTTATCAGAAGCTTTTTCAGCATCTGAAGATAATACAATTGCAGGGGAGTTAACATGCTTTAACAATGTATAACAATTATGGAAAATAAATGCATTATCACTAATGCTTCTACTTTTTATAAAACCAGTCTGCTCTCTCCTTATAAGCATATCAATCAGACTGCTAAGTCACATGGCTAATATTTTTGCCAAAATGTTGTAATCAGTATTCAATAGAGATATTGGTCAATAGCTTGCCAAATCTGGGGGATCCTAACTTGGCTTTAGAAGAAGTACCACTACAGCATCAGAAAAACAAACAGATTATATGGGATCCTCAAATAAAAATTTATAGAGCCACTGCAGTTTGGAAGCTAAGCTTGTTGCAAATTGCTGGTAAAATGGACATGCTAAGGAGATACAATTTCTAGATGAAATAAATGACTGCTTCTTTGAGCAGCTGGTTTATGAACCGGCCAGAGGGGAAGCTATTTTGGACCTAGTCATTACTGGAACACAAGATCTGGTGCAAGAGATAAGGGTGTTGGAGCCACTTTGCAATAGTGATCATAGCATGATCACGTTTGATTTAATAAATGGAGGAGGGAGGGTAAGGAAATCCACAGTACTACCTTTTAACTTTTCAAAGGGAGATTATGATAAAATTAGGAAAATAGTTAAGAAAAAACTAAAAGGAGCAGTTGCAAAGGTTAAAGATTTACATCAAGCTTGGTTGCTGTTTAAAAATACTATCTTGGAAGCCCAGACCAGCTGTATTCCACGCTTTAAGAAAAGTGGAAGAAAGTCCAAAAAACTGCCAGCATGGTTTAAAGGTCAGGTCAGAGAGGCTGTTATTGCCAAAAAAACATTTCAGGACATGGAAAAAAGAGCCAAATGATGAAAACTGGAAACAACACAAGCACTGGCAAGTTAGTTGCAAGGCATTGATAAAGCAGGCAAAGAGAGAATTTGAGAAGAAGCTTGCTGTGGAAGCAAAAATGCATAATAAAGATATTTTCAAGTATATTCATAACAAAAAACCTGTGAGAGATTCAGTTGGACCATTAGATGATAGAGGGGTAAAAGGGGCGCTAAGAGGAGACAAAACCATAGCAGAGACTGAATGAATTCTTTGCTTCGGCCTTTACTGAAGAAGATGTAGGAATGTTACCAATGTCTGAAATGTATTTAAAGGATATACTGCGGAAGAATTGAAAGAAATATTGATACACAGGGAAGATGTATTACAACTATTTGATAAACTGAAGAGTAGAAAATCACCTGAACCAGATGGTATACATCCAAGGGTGTTGAAAGAACTGAAATAAGGGACTGCAGAACTACTATTAGTAATCTGTGAACTATCATTAAAATCATCTGTAATACTTGAAGACTGGAGGATGGCCAATGTAACACCAATTTTTAAAAAGGGTTCCAGGGGTGATCCAGGAAACTACAGACCGCTGAGCCTGACATCAGTACCGGGAAAAATAGTAGAAACCATCATAAAGAACAAAATCACTGAACATGTAGATAGTCATGGCTTAATGGGAGACAGCTAACATGGCTTTAGACAAGGAAAGTCTTGTATTAGTAGTCTGTTATGTTTTTTTGAAGGTGTGAATATACAGGTAGACAAAGGTAAGTCAGTTGATATAGGGGCATGTTTACTAAACTGCGGTAACGTAACAGCGGCTACGTTAAGGCGCGTTATGTAACGTTAACGTGCGTTATGTAATGTTAACGTGCATTAACGTAACGTTACATAACGTTAAGACTCCTTAACGTTACATAATGTGTGTTAGCATTCCTGGCCGTGGTAAGTCCCGCAAAGGGTGGAGACAGGGCAGAGAGAAGGGGTCAATGGGCGGGGAGAGGCCCCTTCCACACTAACGCGGGGAAATGAAGAGCTGAATCTTAACGTAACTGAAAACCTGTCGTTAGATGCACATTTGCAGGAGAGAGAAACCAGTTAAGTGTCACCAATGTACAGCATAGGCAGGGAGCCCAAGAAAGGTGATAGTAGTGCTCCATTTGCAGCAACAGCATAGTGCCCAGGTATGAAAGGCCACTATGGTGATGGCGCAAATGGGGCATGGGGGCTGCAGGTGGGACATGCAGTGGGAGCTACTGGGGCACAGGGTGGACTAGGCAGTTGCCAAGGTGGCACATAGGAATGCAGAAAATGGAAAGCAAGACAGCAACTGACCAGGGTCAAACATGCCCATGAGTCTGTGTCCCACAGTGTCCCATCCAGGGGACATTACCCAGCAGGTATCCCAAGGGGCACATAACATTGACAGGCGGTGCCAGGGGAAGCGTGGACATCTATGTAGGCATCCCTACCCCAGAACCCACACCTTAGGCAGACGCCTACCTGCCCCCTAGATGGCCTGGGATGGCGCACCACTGGCACCGACAGCATATGGTCATGGCGGCATGGCAGAGGGGGTGGGTGATTGTGCTGGAAGGAGCAGTGTCACCCGCCTGCAGTGGACCTAGGCCATGCCCTGTAACAGTATGTTGTGTGCAGTGCAACAGAAGAGGTATGGCCAAGGAATGTAAGGGTAGTCCCAGGGACCACTATGCTGCTGCAGCAACAGTGTGGTGCAGTACACTCAGCCAGCATGTCCAAGAGCAGAGGGTCAGAGGTTCATGTCCCATGTGTGGATCCTGCAGAGCATCTCCCCATAGTTTTAGCCCACAATGCAGCCACAACAACAACATGGACAAACCCCAACGCAGCGGTGCACAGGGGTACGGACACCCACTCACACAGGCTCCACTATCCACAACTTCATGGCTTGTCAGGCTGTTGGCCCCAGCACAGAGCTGAAATTATCACCAGAGCACTACTACTAACCCCTGCACAGATTAGCAATGTCTGCGCTGTGATAAGGACCAGTGCAGCTGGTAGGGTTGTCAACCACCTCCATCTCTGCACAATGCTGAGATATGTGTGGGAGTGTGCATATGTCTCTCCATTGTTTTGTGTCTGCCAACACCTCACTGAGCCCACATTGTTCACACTGCTTTCAGCGATAGCCTGCAAATGTGCATAATGAGGAGCAAGGTATTGTGAGTATGGCCCAGAAAGGGCGGATTGGCCAGGATGCATCTGCACAGGGTTCCCCTGTGAGCATGCACTATGGACTGATTAGTGGGCTGTCTGCAGTTCACCTGTGCATGGTGGGAACACCTTGTAGGATGCTGCAGGTGCTGTCTGTTGCTGAATGGCAGACTATGGTGTGGGGCAGTTGAGCCTACCCCAAGCATCACTGCTGGTCTGCAATGGTCACAGGTATGGCACTGGCCCAGCAGCCCTGGAGGGCTGTCATCCACCAGCAGGACTGTGGTTGCTGGTACTACAGCCATTCTGCAGGGTGCAGGCACCTGTCCCACCACACCCTCATCTACAAAAGGGGTGATTGAGGGCCCCTTGTGGTATATGGTGTATACCACTTAGACCCATAGTAGCAGTGCTACATAACCCTCATGCAAGTCTAGACACCCCACTGCCCTGATAACAGGTACCCATGGCAGCCAGACCTTAACTCCAGGTACACACTAATCTCGGTGGTGTCTGGTCCCACAGGACCACTTGTGACTGCAGAACACAGCTGGAACAGATGTACCTTCAGTTGCACTGCTGGGAACACCTGTCACACACTGGCAATTCTGGGGATGTGCAGCAGGACTTATCTCTAGCACCACATGTACTGTGGACCTAGTGCTGGGCGCCCATCCTATCCCTCAGGGTGAACACGGAACCTGCACAATGGTAAGGTCTGTAGCTACTCTGTGCCAGTATCATGCACTGTCAGTCCATCTTACCACGCTGCAGTACCGGAGAGGTGCAGACCCCATTTGGTGGTCAGCTGTAGACCGCTGTTCTGCATGTGCAATGCATCATGGGTGCTAGTGGGGTCACCCTATCCTGGCACACAGAGTAGACGGTTTGTGCGGTGACCTGCAGTCCTTCTGTACCCAGCCATTGCTATGCAACAAGCCATAGAGGTATAGCCTGCTGGTTAGTACACTGACATTCTAGGTGGAGGTCTTGGGTTCAATTCCTCATTGTTCCCTCCTGTCCAAGGCAGTTACTTTGCTTGCCTGTGACAGTCATATCTTTGCAGATCTGTGCTGCCAGCCCATAGTACCCTCACCACCGTTGCAAACAATCCTTATAAGGCGTTATCAGGCACCTTAGTAGGCACAGTACAAGGCACGTTATAGGGCTCCTAATTAGGCATAGTACAAGGCATGTTACAAGGCACCTTATTAGGCATAATACAAGGCACGTGCCTTGTACTATGCCTAATAAGGTGCCTTGTAACGTGCCTTATACCGCACCTTATAACGTGCCTTGTAACGTGCCTTGTAACACGCGTTACCTGACACTGCTTGCCATAATGATGTCCCGCCCATGCTTTTATATGGGCATCTGTTCCTTTACTGCGGAACCTAACGCAAGTATTTAGTAAACATACCCCATAGTGTATCTGTACTTTCAGAAAGCCTTTGACAAGGTCCCTCATCAGAGACCTTTGGCAAAACTAAAAAGTCATGGGATAGGAGGCAATGTACTATTGTGGATCAGGAACTGCTTAAAAGATAGAAAGCAGAGGGTATGGCTAAATGGCCAATTTTCCCATTGGATAAAGGTGAATAGTGGAGTACCCCAGGGATCTGTGCTGGGTCCGCTGCTTTTTAAGATATTCATAAATTACCTGGAAATGGGAATAATGAGTGAGGTTATCAAATTTGCAGATGACACAAAACTATTCAAAGTTGTTAAAACCCATGAGGATTGTGGAAAATTGCAAGAGGATCTTGATAAATTGGAAGACTGGCATCTAAATGGCAGATGAAATTTAATGTGGACAAGTGCAAAGTTATGCACCTAGGAAAAAACAACCCAAACTATGGTTACACGATACAAGGTTCCACATTAGAAACCACCAACCACTAATAAACTTTAGGTATCATCGTGGATAACATGTTAAATCTCTCTGCCCAGTGTGAAACGGCATTCAAGAGAGCAAATAGAATGCTAGGTGTCATAAGGAAAGGAATGGAGAATAAAACAAAAGATATTATAATGTTTCTATATCGTTCCATGGTGCTACAGTACCTTGAATATTGTGTGCCGTTCTGGTTGCCATATCTTAAAAAGGATATTGCGGAATTAGAAAAGGTATAGAGAAGAGCCACCAAAATGGTAAAGGGAATGGAAGGATACTCCTATGAAGAGAGGCTAAAAAGATTAGGGCTCTTCAACCTGGAAAAGAGACAACTCAGGGGAGATATGATAGAGGTCTATAAATTAATGAATGGAGTGGAACAGGTAAACGTAGATTGATGGCTTACGCCATCAAAATATAGAAAGACTAGGGGGCATGCAATATAGCTACAGGGTAACCTATTTAAGACTAATAAGAGAAAATATTTTTTCACTCAACTTGTCATCAACCTCTGGAATTTGCTACCGGAGAATGTAGTAAAAACTGTTAGTGTAGCCGGGTTTAAAAAAGGTTTGGACAAGTTCCTGGAGATATCTCTGCTTGACCTGGGATATCACTGCTTGACCCAGTACAAGCATTGTGAAACCTGTGTCTTTTGGGGAACCTGCTAGGTACTTGTGACCTACATTGGCTACTGTTGGAAACAGGATACTGGGCTTGATGGACCTTGGTCTGACCCAGTATGGCATATCTTATCTTCTTATGTTCTTTAATTCGATTGGGAAACCATCGGGCCCAGGGGTCTTATTTCTGGGCAAACTCTTAATGGCAGCAAGTACTTTATTAATTTGAATAGTGGCCCCTAGATGCGTCTTTTACAATTCTGGAATTGTAATTTGCATAACTGCTTCCAAAAACTCCTCTCTTGCCTTAGTACTGTCATTGCTAAATGAGGAAAACAACTTTTTATAATACTCAGCAAATGCACCTATAATTTCCTGAGAGTCAGTTATAATACCCCTGACCTCCACATTAATAGTTAATATAAGATGTTTTCCCTTTTGTACTTTTAAAAACGAGGCCAGAAGACTGCCCGTCCTGTCTTCTTCAGCATTTCCAAGTTGATCTCCTGTTTATTGTAAATACAACTCAGGGTTCCTGTGTTGTATGGTTGATGTTGAATGTAAACCGCTCTGATCTAAAATAGAGCGGTATAGAAGAACTGTTAAATAAATAAAATAAATAAATAATAATCCATCTGCTGGATAAAGATTTCCTGCGTAGCCTACTGCGTCAGTATTTTATTAAGATATTACACAAGTTATTCAGCTTTTGGAAAATTGTATTACAAAGAGTTCTTAACATATACCGACCTTGATGCAGGATAAAATATTAGATAAAGTTGAAATTAGAGGAGCCTCAGGAGCTTTTTATAGGTATCCCAAACTTGCCAAAAAAAAGTTGAAAAAATCCCAAAGAAAATTTAGAATTGCTTAAGTTCTCTGAAGAAACTTTGTTTATTTGGCTGACAACTGCTTTGATCAATTACATATTTCATTGCTAGATGTCTTGGGTTGTGGGACCGTCATGAGGCAAATCTTGGTCTAACTTATTCAGTCCAATACTTATACATATCAGCCAGGAAATGCTGTTGGGCAAATTCAGCATCGTTAATCTTTTTCCCGTCCAGGGGTGGCTTTATAATGAGGCAGAGATAGGCGGTGGCCTCAGGTGGCAAACTTTTGGTGGCGGCAAAAATGCCCCCAAAACAGCCACCTCACTCTGTCTTCGGTTTTTAAAAAAAGAAAAAATGTGGACAAGCTGCTGTGGCTGCGATAATAGTAATTTAAAATGAAAGGAAACTAGTACGGAGCCTCCCGGCCCTATGGAACCCCTGCTGCCACGTCCTGCTCTAGTGTCACTTCTTTTTGGAGGTGGAACTATCGCAGCCTCAGAGAAAGGGGAAGGAGCAGAACGGAGATGACATGGGTAGCAGGAGAGAGAGCAGAACGAGCTACATGGGGAGAAGGAGAGGGAGCAGAATGAGCTACATGGGGGGAAGGAGAGGGAGCTGAATGAGCTGCACAGGGGGGAAGGAGAGGAAGCTGAATGGATCTACTCAGGGGGGAAGAAGGGGGAGCGGAATGGGACTGACACGGGGGGGAAGGAGAGGGAGCGGAATGGGGCTGACATGCGGGGAAGGAGGGGGAGCAGAATGTAACTGTCCGAGGGGCAAAGAGATGAATGCAAGAGAGCTGACAGAGGGGCAAAGAGAAAGTTGGAAGTGAGCTGACAGAGGGGCAAAGAAAGGGAGCTAACAGAGGGGAAAGAGATGGCTGGAAGGAAACAGAGAGGGGAAGAAGATGGCTGGAAGGGAACTGACATGGGGGAAAGGTGGGAGCTGGAATGGAATGAACATGGGGGGAAAGGGGAATGGAAGGGAGCTGACACCTGGGGATACTACTGGAAGGGGACTTGAAGGGAGCTAACAAATGGGGGTGGTACTGGAGGGTGCTGACACTTGGGGATGGGACTGGCAGGTGGCTGGGTAAGAGGGAGGAGGCTGGTAGGGAGGGGGCACTGGGACTGGAAGGGAGCTGACACGTGGGGAGGGTTACTGAGACTGGAAATAGGCTGATGGAAGAAAGTGAAGAAAACAAAAAAGAGCCAATAAATGGCAGAAAGAGGGCTAAGAGAAGACAGGAAAGCAGAAGCCTCAGATCAGGACAGGCATGACCAGAGAATAAATGGTCAGACTACAAAGGTAGAAAAAATAATTTTATTTTCAATTTCAGTGATTGGACTTTGCGCTATCTTTATAGTTTACACAGTATGGGGAACTGCACCTCTTATCTGGTGTTGCACTGTATGCGGAGTCTGGCTTCTTGGGGTTTCGGTTTAATTTTTGTCTAAATATTTTATTTTTACTTTAGGTTGTGATTGCTTATTCTGTACTTGGTGAGATCCTGTGTTCTGAGTGTATGACCAAGGTCGTGTGTTCTGTTAACATGAAATTTGTATGCAGGGAACTGTACTGTAGTAATTTGCCTTGTTCAGCTTTTCAAATAGGTGTTAGATGTTCTAGGGCCTGCTGCAGTATTTATAGTGCTCTTTTTTTCTGGGAAGGCACCTTGTATGAATTTTGGAAGTTTATGCTGGTAATGGTATAGAAGATTTGGCCTTGTAGATCTTTGGTGACTTTTGTAGGGTTTTATATTAGTTCCCAATATGCCTGGTACTGGATTTTATTTTAGTGAGATGACCGGAATCAGATTTTTTTTTTTTTAAGATATTGAGTTCTGTGGGTGAATGTCCTAGTTCTGCTCTGCACCCACTGTTGAGGGAGGGGGTTCTGTGGATGCAAAATGTATGTTCAAAAAGAAAAAGCAAGAACCATAACACCATTTATAAAATAAAAATGAGTTATAATTTAGTTCTTGCTCATTCTTTTAGTACCTTGGTGTGAAAACATCTTGCATTTCCTCCATACTATTTAATTGGCTTTTTGGTTTGGTTCATTTCCTGACTGGAGTTTTGAGAAAGTGCCCACACCATCACCACCCCCCCCCCCCCCCACACACACACACACACTAGAGGGGGAGACGCTGTCTCATCCCTTGTCTCGGGCAGCAGATTGCCTTGAGCCACCCCTGTTCCCATCTATAAAACATTTTGATGTATGGCCTGGATGGACTCACAGATATGATGCCAAAATGCATTAGACAAAAGAGAAGTCCAGCTACCTACCACTGACAGCAGGTTCATCAGTTGTATATTTATTTATTTATTAATATCTTTTCTATACCGCACTCTTTAAAATCAGTGTGGTTTACAGGCAAACATTAACCTGTACAGTGCGGTGGAAACCTGCACTGTACTTACAATGAACAAGTGGTGTAACTTAGGACTAACGTGGGTAACTATATACAGGCTGGGCACTCAAGTCACAAATACAGTATTGATCAGAGTTGCTTAACAACTATTTGCAAGAAAAGATACTGTAGCTATATACATGTTGCTATTTACAGGTTATACAGTTGAGCTAGTGGCATTGCATCAGTGTGACGTGGGTATGCAAGGGACGCTGTCCTGGTGGTTGGGTATGTCTGATTGTGGTATAAGTATTGTCATGTAGAAGACCCTTCTGAGCCTATGGAGATAGGGAGAGAAGAGGATTTCGTTTCAGAAACTGACAGGCAGTCAGAGCACATGGCTCAATGTTTTCAAGGAAAAGGTAAACAAAAAGAGTCACGAGCTGAACAGGCATGCCCATGCTGTAACGTATTCCCAAGCTCAGGAGTTAATGAGAAACACCTGGTTGGGGGAGGGGCAGAGCTAAGCCCTGAGAAGCAGGATTATAAAAAGTGGTCATTAGATTTGACCAGCAGGATGAGGAGGAAGGAGGAAGAGAAGGAGCAGGAGTTCCAAGGAAGCTCCGAGGGAGAGACCCCAGGACAAGAGCAAAGACAAAGGCAAGGGATCCGGCAGGGGATCAAGCAAGGGAGCACGCTGACCAAAAGGAGTCAAGGAGGAGTAAGGACCCAGAAAGCCCAAGCCCAGAAGCCAGGTGTGAGCAACACAGGGCCGGTGCCATCCAGTAAAGGCAGGAGGAGGGAGAAATCTCCTGAGAGGCTGGCTTGGGAAAACTCAGAGGCTCCAGGGAGAGAGACATACTGGCATGGAAATACTTATACGTCTGAGGCAGAAGCTGATAAGCTAAAAGGCAAGAAAACACAACCGGTGTTTGGAACCCTTTCTGACCCAGCAGAACAGAGAATTCCTTCCTCTTTAAAGCCAAAAGGTAGGCTTCACAACTTGTCCAGATTTGAACCTAGTTTTAAAATATTTCCTTGTAGTTACCAGGAAGTATTAGGCTCCCCAAGCAGCAACTCCAGTATATATGGTACTTTATAGCCCTGCTCGTTAGAGTGCTACAAAGGGAAGCCACGTGAAGGCAGAGAAGAGGTTTGTTTTAAAATGCAGTATAGTAGCTTGCAGACACACCCAGCTGACGCTGACTTAGAAGAGATGCAGATAGACTCTGATATCAATGACGTAGCAGATAATCAGATGGATTGCACTTTGTCTCTGGCTGACCATATTGAATCTCTCTGCTGAACAATATATTAAGAAGGCTGGGAAAGCAACAGAAGAAAAGGGAACTTTTTCTTTTGTTATGAGAAGCTGTTGTTTGCTTTTGTTTGTACTGAGCACTACACGTTTTAAAGTCTGAAGCTAAAGAGGCTGGTTACCTTAGTTCCTGAATGTATTTCTCAGGTCAATTATATGGCAACTGTCCTAAGTTTTCCACATGCACTTAATCTTCTTGGAAAGGGAAATAAATCCCTGTCATTTGCCTGAAACCACTCGACTACAATTTCTTCTTTTCTCAGAGGGTAAAAGGGACTACTAGTCCCATAAGGCATTGCAGGAGCAAATACCATGCCATACTCCCTGAATTAGAATCCACAGGCAGACCAACCCTCCATGCCCTAGGCACTGGGTTGGCCCCCAGGTGACAGTATATAAAGTTCCCTTTCCATTACCACTTGCATAGTGTCGGTTCACCTCTTCCTCAAGGTTAGCTGTTGTCCATAAGAAACCAAATGAGTCCATAAAAGAGCTGAGTGAGCTTGTGATAAGGATAGCACAGATACATAGAAATGTATCCATTACACATGCAAGAAAATATTTTCATGTGATTATTTTTTACCTGGGCAAATAAAACATCTGGATAAATCATGTCTGACTGCAAAGATGAAAAGAAATGGAGCAGTCAAAAACAACGAGGTGACAGCTTTACTCTAAATCTTTTCCTGAGCAATGCCTCTATGCTGCACTATGTCCTGTTACGTGGAGTTGTTACTTCTAATAATCTCATTAGAATTCCCAGAGGAGAGTGACAGAGCAATTAACAATCCTGAGTAGGCTTAAATGAGAAGATCAGTTCTTTAATATCCCTTCTGTAGGGTCTCTGAAGGGAAAAAAAAAAGCCTGGGGTTGTTAAATTAACCTCTCTATTACATTGTCCATATTTTCTAAGCTTTTTTCACATAGACATGGAATGGAATACAAGCTATGGAGGTCAATTCTAAGTTGCGCCTCCCCGTGCTATCCGGAAGCCCAGACATCCAGATGGCCCGGGGATGCACCCAATTCTGCTCCCGTGGGGGCTAGATGTCCCCATGGGAGCAGAATCGCGGCATATTTGCTGGATGTATGGGACATGCTCCATTTCAGGCACCCCGGATGTCCAGCCAACTACCCAGCTAGCTCAGCCAGGATCCTGCATGGAGCCGCAGTGCTATGGCATCATGTTGCCATGGCACCGTGGCTCCATACAGGAGCCATGATTCCCAGCAGTCCTTCAAAACCTGCTTTCCCCACAGCCTGACCCTGATCGGGCCTGCTATGGACAGGGTCGGGCTGTGGGGAACCCCCTACACCCCCTCACCTATTTGGCAGATCCAGGCTCCCTCCGAGGTTGAATAAGTCCCCTTTTTAAATGGCCAATCCTGGACATACAGAGCTAACCTCAGAATCTGCCCTGTACGTCTGGGGTCATAGTGCCTCCCATCGCATGCCCTCTCTCCTCCCTCGGCCTGCCCCCTCCTACCCACGAACAGAGCTCCACGCACAACTTGCACCTATGTGCAGGGAGCTCTATTCCTGCCAGAGCAATCCAGGCATTTAGCGAGTCTGGAGATCCAGATTGGACGTCCAGACCCACTAAACAAGGATCGGAATGACCCCCTTAGTAAATCAAGCCTATATGATCATTAATATACAGGCCGAGAGATTCAGGGCTAGATTTATTGTTTAGTTCATGGCTTTCCAGGAGAAGATCAAGGCAAGTTACTTTCAGGTACAACATGCATTTCCCTGTCCCCAAAACACTCACAATATAAGTTTGTACCTGAGGCATTGAAGGGTTAAGTGACTTGCCCAAGGCCACAAGGAGTGCCAGTGGGATTTGAACTCTGGTCTTGTTTGGCTCTAGGCTGCTGCCCTAACCACCAAGCCACTAGATTTACTAAAGTGCACTATGACATTAATTCATGCTAGTGTGCATTCCTTATCTTCTTACCAGACCAGTTTAAAACAAGTGGGGTATGCCCATTAGCCAGTAGATGGAGACAGAGAACAAAAGCCTGTGAACTCTGCCATATATAGAGCACTATGCAGCCACATGTTCCTCCACTATTCTGCTTCCAGTAGATGATAGACAGGGATACCATCAACATGGATGTGCTGACAGGTAGACAAGACTCCTGGGCCAAGTGGAGAACTAGTCACCAAGTTGAGCTGGATAGCTAGGCATTTTGAGTGTCCACCATTGGACCTTTAGAAATACCTAGAGGAATCCAAGTCCCTTTATTTCTCTCTCTGTTTTTCTCTCTCATTTTCACCACACTCTTTAGAATAAGTGCAGTTTACATGTATACTAACAGGTACTTTTTATTACCTTGTCCCCGAAGGGCTCACAATCTTAAGTGTACCTGAGGCAATGGAGGGTTAAGTGGCTTGCCCAAGGCCACAAGGAGTGGCCATGGGACTAGAGACCCCAGTCCCTCCAGCCTGAAGTTGCTTGTCCCCATGTGGGAACTGAACCCCTGGCCTTCCGGCCTGTGGTAACCTGTCCCAACCATTGAGCCACTCCTCCCTCTGACTCCAGACTTGGCCTCCTCTCCTTTTTTTTTTTTTTTCCTTCTCCCACTGGTATTGCTCCCCTGTGAACCTTGTGAGGGCATCGTTTCCACATCCAGTTCAAACTTCTCCTGCTGACCTATAAATGCATTCACTCTGCAGCTCCTCACTACCTTTCTTCTCTTATCTCTCCTTACACCCCCCCCCCCCTCAGGAACTCCGCTCTTCTATCTGTGTCCTCTTCTACTGCTAATTCCAGACTTCGCTCCTTTCACCTTGCTGCACCTTACGCCTGGAACAAACTACCTGTGTCTGTACGCCAGGCACCTTCTCTGACCCTTTCAAATCCAGGCTGAAAACTTATCTCTTCGCTGCTGCCTTTGGATCTTGACTCACCTGATCTCCTTGTTTCTTTACCTTTCCCCCTTGTTTTATCCCTGTCTACACCTTTTGTGTTGTCTGTCTTGACTAGATTGTAAGCTTTGATGAGCAGGGACTGTCTCTTACATGCAGCACTGCGTATGATTTGTAGCGCTATACAAATGCTCAGTAGTAGTAGTAGTGGTGGAGATAAGTTGGAGTCTGGTAGTGTGGGGATCATAGTAGCATAGTAACATAGTAAATGATGGCAGTTAAAGACCAGCATGGCCCATCCAGTCTGCCCAGCAATACCTCCCATGCCCACACAGGCCTGACCTGGGGAGTAGTGCTACAAAGAAAACTATGGGAAGGCAGACAGAGTTGCTCCACAGATAGTGGATGTATACAGACTGACATACTATATAAACAAATAACCATTACATTTCAAATATAATTAACCAAACATAAATCAATTACAGCTTAAAAATAAAACATTAATACATAAAAAGTCAGTTTTATAATTTAACACTCTCTCTCATGATGTTTCTTGTAAAAAATGTTGCAGTACACAAAAAGTTAAAGGCTCTTCCCCGCAATATTTCTCAAACTTCTTGTAAGTGACACTGTGAAAGAGTCCATAAACTCAACCAACGATATTTTTCAATCGATACCTCCAAAGACAGGAACGCCCACTCATACAAAGGAAAAACACATCATTACGACACTTTGAAGGCGAAGGACATCCACACAGCGCCTCCTGGAAGAGAAGTGACTCATTAGGGGGAAAAAACCCATAAAAACTCCTAGAGTGCAATAAATATTATCCATATTACCAATTTCGCCCAATCTCAAAATTTTTATAACATCTTCTATCCCAAAGGGAATATCAATGAAAAAACAGCTGTGACACCACAAACTGCAATCCAACTCAGGTATGCACAGTTTACTTCATCTTCCATATTATCCACGATCCACATCATGAGTTACAGTTTCACCACATAACGGCTTCATCAGGGTAGACTACAAAAGAATATAACATATAGAGGAATCTCCCTAAATACAACATACTATCACCCCAGGAGTTTATTTTATTTTATTTATTTATTTATTTTTCTTATATACCGCGCTTATTTAGTCAGTGTGGTTTACAATTAAATGGTAGTTTGACTAATTGTAGACGGACTGACCAAGTAGAACATTTTGCAAATAATGACATCTATGCTTCAAGGGGTTTGGTTTTTAATTTGTCCCATAGGCAATTATCTCCTGATGAATTTTGGGTATTGAACCATGGCTTATCGTTTGATCCTTTTGCAATACAAGTTAATTTACAGGTTTTTTTACGCAAATTGAAGATTGCGTTATTTTTTTCAACACAGTCGAGAGATTCGGAGGTGACCACCCATATGATTGCTCCGTTTCAACCGAAGTCCACTTGAGTCCCCCTGGGGGTGGTGGACCCTAGTATCATCGCTTTTGAACGAGTAATACCTGATGGATTAAAAAGCTTGCCTTCACCCATAGTTAAACACAATCTCACAAGAAGTGAATGGATTGCTCTGAAATCATTACAAAACGACTCTTCGATTGTCATCAAACCTGCCGATAAGGGTGGGGGTATTGTTGTTTTGGATAGTGTAGCATATATTGCAGAGGTAACTTTACAGTTGAGTGATACTCGTTTTTAACGACCATTAAGGGAAGACCCTACACAATCTATTCAGGCGGAAGTTTTAGAGGTTTTGGAAGGTGCTCTACAACAGGGTTTGATCACGGAACGTCTGTTGAGATTTCTATATGTTCAGGACTCTAGGATAACTGTGTTCTATATTGTTCCAAAAATTCATAAAACTTTGATTAATCCTCCTGAACGTCCAATAGTGTTCGGTGTAGGATCTGTGTTGGAACCATTGTCCTAATATATGGATTCCTTTTTGAATCCATTGGTGAGTCAAGCTTTTTCATATATTAAAGACTCAGGTGATTTGCTGACATTTTTAGACATATGGCATTTAGATGAAGGTTCATATACATTGGTGACTATGGATATTTCAGCGTTATATACAAATATTCCTCAGGAACAGGGTCTTTGGACAGCAATGGATCTATCATCCAATCATGTCACATTTTTTCATGATTTATTAAAATTAATTCTATACAGAAATTATTTTGAGTTCCATGGTCGATTTTATCATCAAATTGAGGGTGTGTCAATAGGTGCCATGGTGGCACCGTCAGTGGCTTGCCTTTGTGGGCGATATTTTTAGGAACATGTATCACAGTCTAATTTTTGGCCCTCCATAATTAAATGGGTAAGATACATTGATGATGTTTTTCTTTATATGGCAGGGACAGGATTCACATTTACAAGAATTTTTGAATTGGTTAAATCAACAGGATCCACATTTAAAATTCACTCCGGAGTTTATTTTTTGGACATTCAGATTACATTACATAATTTTGAATTTCATACATCAATTTTTTCGAAATCTACTGATAGGAATAGGTTATTAGATTATTCTAGTTTTCACCCACGACATATACGTGATAATATTCCTGTGGGCCAATTTCTTAGGTTACGTAAACTTTGTTCTTTGAAACAAGAATATGGGGTATGTTTACTAAACCATCTTAATGTTACCAGCGTTAGTTGCAGTCTTACTGTGATGAATGCCATATAAGGTAGTGGGCGTTCCGGTCTTAAGGTAGCATTTAGGGTTATCGCGTGATAAAGTCCGTTATCGCGCGATAGAGGGAGCCGTGGCAGGTTAACACACGTTAGCCTTAATTAGGCGTGCTGACCTGCAAACACAGCAACAGAGGTGTAGCACACTGATTAATACAATGACTGATGAAACAGGGGTCATGAGTTTGATCCCCCAGTGGGCTTAATGAGTAAGGCTGTCTGAGGCATTACCCTTTACTTTAAATCAGTGCTGTCTGAGTCATTTTCTTTTTTAATTTAAATTAGTGCTGCCAGCAAACACACCCTCACAGTGCCGTAACCTAAGGTGCCGCATAAGGCCCCCTACAAGGCACTCCAGAGGGCACATTATAAAGTGCACTGTCCGCCAAGGCACCTTATAATGTTCCCAATAGGGCGCCTTATAAGGCACATTATGAGGCACCTTAAGGTTACAGCACTGTGAGGGTGTTTTTGCTGGAGGCACTAATTTAAATTAAAAAAGGAAATGCCTCAGATAGCCCTATCAAATAACACCACTGTGGGATCAAGCCCATGACCTCTGTCTCCAAAGTCAGTGAAGTAACCAGTGGGACACATATCTATAGCTACTAACAAACCCCTGGCTGGCTACAGAAGGACTGAAGGTCACCACACAAACTGTCTGCTGTGGTTACCAGGATAGAGTTAACCCACATGTACCCACGATGCACTGCACATGCAAATCAGCAGTCTACAGATGATCACAAGATGGGGTATGCACCCCCACAGTACCTCGGCCTGGTAGGGGGAACTGACCGTGTGTGTTACTGGCACAGAGTAGCTACAGACCGACACATTGTGGGGGTACTGTGCTCACCCTAAGGGTGAGGTGGGGCGCCCAGCGCCAGGTCTGCAGCACCTGGCTTAGCTGAGATAGGCTATGCTGCAGGTTGCCATCAGTGCCAGTGTGTGATAGGTAGTCCTTGCAGATACACCTGTGTCCATCAATATTTCCCAGTCATGTCTAGCCCTTGTGGACTATGAGGCATCCAGAATAGTGCATATCCTGTGTGGGTGCCATGGTCACATGATTTAAGTGAAGGGGGGTGTTTGGACCCATAGACGGATTATATAGCACCACCCAACCCGCCCTCTGGGGCTCAGGGTGTGGGACAGGATCTCCCACCAACAGATCCACATTCTACATCCCTGCAATGGTGGCAGTAGAGGGGACCATCAACCCCAGTCCTGCTGGGGAACAGGCCCCCTACAGGGCAGTCAATGCAGATCTGTACACATCCATAAGGCAATGGCAGACAGACAGTAGGCCTGGAAATGCTCAGCTGCCCCCACCACTATCTGACATTCTCCAGCAGCAAGCACAGTGACTCTCCAGACATATACTAACTGCAGACAGTCTGCTAGCAAGTCCATAGTGCATGTCCCTGGAGAAGATGTGTGCACCCAAAACTGGGATGTGAGCACACACACCAAGCAGATAAGTCAGTGATTGGGCCCCACAAAAGAGAACCCATAAATATCACTTGAAAAAAATACTATATTGCAATATGGGGGAACCTAGCCATGCCATGGTCACTGCTCAGTCAGGGTGAGAGTGACCTCCCAGCAGGACATGCTGTGGCCATCCTGTCCGTGCAGGTGGTAGCTGGGCACTACAATGTCCCAGCCATTGCCCTATGCCCTGTGCAGATGCATCCTGCCCAGCCCACCCTATCCGGGCCATACCCACAGTACCTTGCTCCTCATTATGCACATTGGCAGGCTAACACTGGAAACAGTGCAAGCAGTGTGGGCTGAGTAAGGTGTAGGCAGCCACAACACACTGGATAGACAGACACACACTCCCATGCCTATGCCAGCATTGTGAAAGTATAGAGCAGGGGTTCTCAACCCTGTCCTTGGGACCCACCTAGCCAGTCAGGTTTTCAGGATAACCACAATGAATATGCATGGGAGAGATTTGCATATAATGGAGGCAGTGTATGCAAATCTCTCTCATACATATTCATTGTAGTTATCCTGAAAACCCGACTGGCTAGGTGGGTCCCGAGGACAGGGTTGAGAACCCCTGATATAGAGGCTTTTGGCAGTCCTGGCCACCACACCAGTCCTGGGCACAGTGCAGGCATGGCTATGGTACTTCACCTCTTCACCTCCAGGCATCCTCCGCTCCCCCGATCGGGGTAGAGCTCCAGAGCAGGCCGTCCACCAACCACGCTCTGGCCTCCGGCCCAATCGGGGCTGTGGGAGGGAACAGCAAGGCCATAAAACGGCTGCCGATAGCGGGAACACTCCTCTTCACCTCCAGGCATCCTCCGCTCCCCCGTTCGGGTAGAGCTCCAGAGCAGGCCGTCCACCAACCACGCTCTGGCCTCCGGCCCAATCGGGGCTGTGGGAGGGAACAGCAAGGCCATAAAACGGCTGCCGATAGCGGGAACACTCCTCTTCACCTCCAGGCATCCTCCGCTCCCCCGATCGGGGTAGAGCACCAGAGCAGGCCGTCCACCAACCACGCTCTGGCCTCCGGCCCAATCGGGGCTGTGGGAGGGAACAGCAAGGCCATAAAACGGCTGCCGATAGCGGGAACACTCCTCTTCACCTCCAGGCATCCTCCGCTCCCCCGATCGGGGTAGAGCTCCAGAGCAGGCCGCCCACCAACCACGCTCTGGCCTCCGGTCCAATCGGGGCTGTGGGAGGGAACAGCAAGGCCATAAAACGGCTGCCGATAGCGGGAACACTCCTCTTCACCTCCAGGCATCCTCCGCTCCCCCGATCGGGGTAGAGCTCCAGAGCAGGCCGTCCACCAACCACGCTCTGGCCTCCGGCCCAATCGGGGCTGTGGGAGGGAACAGCAAGGCCATAAAACGGCTGCCGATAGCGGGAACACTCCTCTTCACCTCCAGGCATCCTCCGCTCCCCCGATCGGGGTAGAGCTCCAGAGCAGGCCGTCCACCAACCACGCTCTGGCCTCCGGCCCAATCTGGGCTGTGGGAGGGAACAGCAAGGCCATAAAACGGCTGCCGATAGCGGGAACACTCCTCTTCACCTCCAGGCATCCTCCGCTCCCCCGATCGGGGTAGAGCTCCAGAGCAGGCCGTCCACCAACCACGCTCTGGCCTCCGGCCCAATCTGGGCTGTGGGAGGGAACAGCAAGGCCATAAAACGGCTGCCGATAGCGGGAACACTCCTCTTCACCTCCAGGCATCCTCCGCTCCCCCGATCGGGGTAGAGCTCCAGAGCAGGCCGTCCACCAACCACGCTCTGGCCTCCGGCCCAATCTGGGCTGTGGGAGGGAACAGCAAGGCCATAAAACGGCTGCCGATAGCGGGAACACTCCTCTTCACCTCCAGGCATCCTCCGCTCCCCCGATCGGGGTAGAGCTCCAGAGCAGGCCGTCCACCAACCACGCTCTGGCCTCCGGCCCAATCGGGGCTGTGGGAGGGAACAGCAAGGCCATTTAAACGGCTGCCGACAGGCAGGCCCGCGCCTGTCGGGCCCGCGCCTGAGGGCCTCGCCAGAGGGCCCTTTGGCGTGGCCCTTAGGCGGGGCACTAGAAAACAGACATCCTTCATCCACCTGGCCCACACAACATAGCGACCATTGATTTAAAGACCACCTCCAAGCAACCCAGCAGCTTGAGCTCCTCTGTGTGGATCTCGTGCACCAGCAGCACTTTCACTCCTCCTCGTACAGCCCAGTACTAGTGAAAGTCAACACGTGATAGGAACCGATCAAGCCTCTTGCATCGGATGTTCCTGATCTCATGCTGCTTGCCGCAAGTATAGTATCATAAGTATAACCTCTGTATACTACCATCAACAGCCTTATCAATGACAGTTTACTTTGTACTGTAGTCAGTAATCTCTCACTGCCATCTAGCCACTGTACCGTACTGTACTGTTACCATTCTACTGTAGTCAGTATTTGGTACTATTGTACTGTAGTCAGTAATTCCTTACTGCCAGCTAGACACTGTACTGTTACCATTCTACTGTAGTCAGTAATTGTTACTATTGTACTGTAGTCAGTAATTCCTTACTGCCAGCTAGACACTGTACTGTTACCATTCTACTGTAGTCAGTAATTGTTACTATTGTACTGAAGTCAGTAATTCCTTACTGCCAGCTAGACACTGTACTGTTACCATTCTACTGTAGTCAGTAACTATTACTATTGTACTGTAGTCAATTATTCCTTACTGCTATCTAACCACTGTATTACTGTCAACAACTCCTAATGTTATCTAGCTAGTTACCATTGCACCGTTGTCATTAATTCTCACAATACATGCCCACAATCACAAGTATTTCTGCCCTAACCTACCCATTTCACAATTACACAGTACCTTGCCACAATGGGTTCCCCCTTCCCCACCTTAATAGGATGTTATATCATCCTTGCTAGTTGGTTCTCTTGCTCTCTTACCTTAACCCCGCCTTCCAATCATATCCCAATATTACAAAGCCATGGAAGGAGATGGTCTGGTGCATCCCATAACAATGTAAATTGGGATACCCGAGCACATCACCCACATCTGCTACACATTGCGCTTCAGCACTCTGTGAATTCCAAGAAGGTGGAAAACTCCTATCCTCATAACCTAAAATGTGCCCTCATTAATGCCCGCTCTATCCGGAAGAAGTGGCCAGCTGTCATTGATATGATTTCCCTCCACGACCTTGATATACTCTTGGTCACTGAGACATGGCTATCCGATGAAGACAACGTCATACTCAACCAGCTCCTACCACTGAACTTCACAGCTCATACAAGTCATAGACGAGACAAAAGAGGAGGAGGGGTGCTCATCCTCACCAGGACAGACCTTCATTTCCAGACAGTTGACGCCACCAGCACTAATCACCTTGAATCCGTCACCATCTCCAATAAACGATGCTCAATCAGCCTGCTTTACAGAGCACCCTCAGCTTCCCCGGATGATCTTGCTGCAATAATTGATCTCGCCTCCAACACGCAAAACCCAAACGTCCCAAACTGGATCCTAGGCGATTTCAACCTGCCAACACTGCAGGACAATCAAGTGTTATCCTTCCTTGAGGCCCTCACAAATCTCGGCTTCAAACAACTAGTAATGGAACCTACCCACACTAAGGGAAATATTCTGGACTTAGTATTCGCCCCTCAGATATCCCTTAACCCATCACATGACCCCATAATGGCCGTAACTCCTGTGCCATGGTCAGATCACAAACTGATCATCCTCCAGATTCCTTTGCACAAAAGCGATTCAAAGCTCAATAAGAAACCAAACAACACTACAAGACCTCACTCCAGATGTTTCAAGCCTTTCAACAGAGACCTTATCCTCACCGAAACGCAACAACTCTTTAGCGAAACCACCTCGAACCTTGATGACCTGATTACTCACTGGAACAATTGCCTCAGTACAATCGCCCTACGCACACCAACCGACAAGCCCCTAGGGAAAAGAACGAGCGCTCCATGGTACACAGCAGATCTTAGAGTTTCTCTTACCCAATTACGGAAACTCGAGAAGCGCTGGCGCCGATCCCACTCTACAGTTGACCAGACAGCATACAATTGTCATCTGGCTGCACACCGCAAGGCAATCACTGATGCAATGAAACAATACTACTCAGAGACCTTAAAAAGATCACTTAATAAACCCCACGATCTCTTTGACCTAGTCAAGACTCTATCAAAGGAACCAACCACCGGACCTCAATTTGAGATTCACCCACAAGATTTTGCTAACTATGCACAATCCAAGATATGCCGGACTATCAATATCTTGACTACAACCACCACCCCAGAACGAGACTGCCCTGCAGCCCTAACCGTATTCTCTACCCCTACCAAGAAAGGAATTGAAGACTCTATTATGGCCCTTAACACCACCACATCTCAGTCCGATCCTTGCCCAGCCTTCTGGATTAAGGAGCTCCGCAGCCATTTCAGCCCAATACTATCCAATATAATGAACCTCTCCTTCATAACAGGTTCCTTCCCCTCAGCGCTTAAGCACACCTCTATCAGACCTCTTTTGAAAAACTGCAAACTCGACCCCCAAAAAGTAGATTCATACAGACCTATATCCAGTATACCTCTGCTTGCGAAGATCATCGAAAAAGAGGTACAACGACAACTACAGGATCACGTCGACGCTGCCGCACCATTGGACCCCTGCCAGCATGGTTTTAGGGAATCCCACGGTGTGGAGACTCTTCTTACCACCCTCTTCTGCAAGATAATCACTGGCATCGATGACATCCGTCAAGGTTTTGCTCTCATCTTTCTGGACATCGCTGCAGCTTTTGATTCAGTGAGTCATGAGCTTCTCGTAGGTCGACTAATTGAGAAAGGCATTACTGGTAGAGCTCTTGAATGGTGCAGATCTTACCTGTCCGGAAGATGGCAACATGTGCGTTCCGGAGGCATGACATCCGAACCTTTCCACCAAAGCCAGGGAGTCCCACAAGGTTCCTCCCTTTCAGCCCTCCTGTTTAACATTTACATGCAGCCAATTTGCAAGATCATCCGATCCTTCAATGTCGACTGCATGCTATACGCTGACGATGTCCTGTTGTACATACCCTTCTCTACTGAACATCCGGACCTCTCCTCATTGACGAGCTGTTTCGACGCAATATCTGACTGGCTTTCCTCCCAAAACCTCCGAATACAACATAAGAAAACGGAAGTACTCTTCATTACGAGGAACCCTAACTTCACCCCACCACCATTCCTTAAAGTAAAAGGAGCAGAGTTACATTCTAAACCTTCAATACGCTACCTAGGAGTCACTTTGGATCAACGCCTGGACATGAAAGTCCACATAGCGAACACTGTCAGAGCAGTATACTATAAGATCCGCTCACTTAGGCATTTACGATCCATGCTAGAACCAAATGACTTCAGGACTATATACCAGGCGTTGATCATACCTCATTTTGACTACACCAACGCCATCCTTCAAGGCCTGCCCCTATCCACCTTACATCCACTACAGCTCGCCATGAACGCTGCAGCAAGGGTCATCCATGGAGCCTCCAGAAGTGACCACGTGACACCTCTGCTGATACAATTACATTGGCTACCTATCCAGGCTAGAATCGTCTTCAAGACACTGTTAATCACTTTTAAAGCTATTAACAAGCTCTCCCCTGAGTCAATATCGGCCCTCATCCATATCACATCTCCTAATAGAGCAAGGAGATCCACAGCTACAAACACCCTAAAAGTCCCGAAAGCATTAACAGCGTGCACAACATCTACAGCCAATAGGGCGTTTAGTATCAGTGCACCAAGATGCTGGAACGCATTACCTCCAGATATCCGGGCGATTAAGAGCCTCACACAGTTTAGGAAAGCCCTTAAATACCATCTTTTCAATAAGTACCTCATAGAACCCAACCTCACCCACTGAGACAGAGATGCAACCCGCTAAGCAATTATATGGTTTCCCAACAACATGCTAAGAAAGATTCCCTAACCCTTAGTGGTGCATTTGTTTCTATGGTATTCATGATCATACGACTTTATGTAGCAATATTTGTAAATAGTTTGCCACTGTTATACAAGTTTATGTAGCAAATGCTGTAAATAGCTTACCCCTGTTATCCAAGTTACTTGCCCTGTTATCTGTAAACTCTTACATGTTAACTGTACTGAGCATTTTTGTTCCATGTAAACCGCGCTGATGCCGAATAGTGCGGTATATAAGAGACTATAAATAAATAAAATAAATAAATAAATACTGTTGCGGTCACTCCCTGGGGTGGTAAACACTGTCAGAAACCAAAACTGAAACACACTCCACAGATATCAGAAAGGTTGCTATGATGCAGCTCTATTAGCAAATTGTGCTTAACTTAGGAATTGATATCTGCCATTAATCATAGCAACCTTTTGATATATATGTAACGTATTCCCAAGTTTAGGGCGGCATTGCTAAGGTATGCAAGTGCTAATATTGGGAGATGCTGCTGCGCGCAGGGCCCAACAGCATGACTCTCCATGAGGTTTTGGATAGTGGAGCCTGTGGGTGTGGGTGTTTATGACCCTGTTGGCCACTGCTCTAGGGCAGTAGTTCCCAACTCCGGTCCTGGTGGGTCAAACACTGTTCAGGTTTTCATGCTGTCCCTAATGAATATGCATGAGATATACTTGCATACAATGGGGTGGCGCATACTAATGCAGCACAGGCATATTTATTAGGAACAGCATGAAACCTGAATGGTGTTTGGCCCTCCAGGAATAGAGTTGGGAAACTCTACTCTAGGGATTGCACATGTTTATGGTGTCTGTGCTCTGTAGGGTAATATATAGGCGTTTCAGGCATGTTTATTTTATCTGCAATAAAGGTTCCGTCTTTATTACCACGGTATAGTACTGGGTAAAATATGGGGAAAGGGGTGGCAGGAGCCACAGTTGGGACTTGAACTTGTGACCTTCTGCTCTTGAATTCACTGGCTGTGTGTACTGCACTACACAGGGACCACAGGGACAGTTCATTCCCTGGGGATACCATGACTGTTCGTCAGACATACCCTGTCCGTTGCACTGCACGGCACCCACCTAAATGGGGCTAGGCCATGGTCTGCTGTGGGCAGATGCCACTGCCCCCTCCGCCACCAGCACCCCTCCGCCACCATGCTGCCATGCCATTATGCCGGTGGTGCTGGTGGTGCGCAGTCCCAGGCCATCCAGTATGCCGGTAGGCAGCTGCCTATGGTGTGGGTTCTCGGGTAGGGGTGCCTACATGGACATGCGCGCTTCCCCCCCGGCACTGTCTGCCAATGTTATGTGCCCTTGGGGGTACCTGCTGGGTAATAGCCCCTGTGACACTGTGGGACACATACTCGTGCCCTTGTTGGACCCTCGTCAGTTGCTGTCTTGCTGCTTTACAGTTTCGGCATTCCTGACGTGTTTTAGACTTAGGTTAATTTATTTCTCTAATTTATAAGAATTGTATATTGGGGAGAAATTTCAGTTCGGTGGTTACTTTAGATTATCTCCTGTTAAGGCACCTTAGCACATCTTAAGGTGCCTTGAGGTGCCTTATCTCCTGTTAAGGTGCCTTGAAGTGCCTTATTTCCTGTTAAGGTGCCTTAGGACATCTTAAGGAGCTTTGAGGTGCCAATAGGTTGCATGATCCAAGGCAACATGATTTTACCAAAGGACGATCATGCCAAACAAATCTGATTGAGTTCTTTGACTGGGTGACCAGAGAACTAGTTCAGGGAAATGCAATGGATGTGATCTACTTAGATTTAGGCAAAGTCTTTGCTACTGTTCCTCATAGGAACAGCCTGGGGATGGGTCCCAAGGTGGTGAACTGGATCAGAAATTGGTTGGCTGACAGACGACAGAAGGAGATGGTATACGGAACTCACTATGATGAAATGAAGGTGATTAGTGGCGTGTCCCAGGGATCAGTCCTGGTACCGGTATTGTTCAATGTATTTGTGAGTGATATTGCAGAAAGACTGAATGGAAAAGTATATCTTTTTGCAGATAACATGAAAATTTGCAACAGAGTGGACTCCCCTGAGGGAATGGATAACATGAGGAAAGATCTACTAAAGCTGAAAGAATGGTCTACTGCTTGGCAGTTAAAATTTAATGTGAAGAAATGCAGTGTCATGCACTTGGGATGCAGAAATCCAAGGGGCTGTATGCAATAGGGGGCGAGAGGTTAGTGTGCATAGACTAGGAGAAGGACCTTGGAGTGATTGTTTTGGAGGATCTCAAGGTGGCAAAACAGTGTGACAAGGCAGTGGCCAAAGCCAGAAGGATGTTGGTTTGCATACAGAAAGGAATTACCAGTAGAAAGGAGGAGGAGGTATTAATGTCACTGTACAAGTCACTGGTGAAGCTTCACTTGGAATATCGTGTTCAGTTTTGTAGACCATATCTCACAAAGGTTATAAAAAGACTTGAAACGGTGTATAGGAAGGTGACCAAAATCATTTGGAGCCTGTGCCAGAAGACATATGAGAAGAGATTTGAAGACCTAAATATATATACATATGCTAGAGAAGAGAGACAGTGGAGATATTATACAGACCTTTAAATACTTGAAGAGTATCAATGAACAGGAGTGGAGGAGTAGCCTAGTGGTTAAGCAACTGACTACTACCCAGAATATCAAAGGTTTGATTCCCACTGGCATTCCTTATGACCTTGGGCAAGTCACTTTACCCTCCATTGCCTTGGAAGAAAAGGCTGGCAATCTACTTCCAGTGATACATTGCCAAAAAAACACAGAGGTAGCTGGGTTGCTATGACTCAACACTGACTTGATGGCACAAAAAAGAAAGAACAAGCAAACCTTTTTGAAAGACAGGGAAGTTGTAAAACTAGAGGGCATAACATGAAGCTGCAAGGGGGTAAACTGAAAGGCAATGTCAGGAAATACTTTTTCACTGAAAGGGTGGTGGATGCTTGGAATACCCTCCCAAAGGAAGTGGTGGGAGCAAATGCAGTGACAAAATTCAAAATGGCATGAGACTGACACTGTGGATCCCTTTATAGCAACAGAATAAAATCAAAATAAACTTAACTGTCTCTTAGGGAGACAGTTAAGGAAGTTCTGGAGGATAATTTTAGGCTTTTAGGTAGGAGGTTGAAATCCAGAACTTCCAGGGTAGCTTTCTCCGAAATGCTTCCCGTTCCACGCGCAGGACCCAAAAGGCAGGCAGAGCTCCAGAGTCTTAATGCGTGGATGAGACAATGGTGCAAGGATGAGGGTTTTGGATTTGTTAGGAACTGGGGAACATTCTGGGGAAAGGAGGGGCTCTTCCAAAGGGATGGGCTTCACCTTTACCGGGATGGAACCAGGCTGCTGGCATTAACCTTTCAAAAGGAGTTAGAGCAGCTTTTAAACTAGATAATAAGGGAAAGCCGACAGTCGCCCAAGAGTGCATGGTTCGGAACAATGTATCCTTGAAGGATACTACCAAAAAAAGGAAGTTGGGGCACATCAGCAGAGAGGTTCCAATAAACACAAAAGTAGCCCAAATGCCCTTGAGTACAGAGCAGATAGAGCTTAAAGATTCCAAATTACCCCTGCCTACCGATAACCAGATTAATATAAATAAAATACAGTCTCTAAAATGCTTGTATGCAAATGCTAGAAGTCTAAAAAATAAGATGGGAGAGTTAGAATATATAGCACTAAATGAGAAGTTAGATATGATTGGTATCTCAGAGACATGGTGTAAGGAAGACAACCAGTGGGACATTGTGAAACCTGGGTACAAACTATATCGTAATGAAAGACCTGATCAAATTGGTAAAGGGCATTGAGTCACAAAGAATTAAAGTTCTATAGGAAACAAACTTCTCTGTAGAATCTCTATGGATTGAAATTCCATGTAAAAAGGGGAAGGCGATGGCAGTGGGGGTGTACTATCGACCGCCTGGCCAGAATGAACAAATGGATGATGAAATGCTCAAAGAAATCAGGGACGCTAACAAAAGTTACAGAACGGTAATAATAATGGGTGATTTCAATTACCCCGGTATTGACTGGGTCAGTGTCACGGCAGGACATGCTAGGGAGATAGTTTTCTAGATGAAATAAATGACTGCTTCTTGGAGCAGCTGGTTCATGAATCGACCAGAGGGGAAGCCATTTTGGACTTAGTCCTTAGTGGAACACCAGATCTGGTGTAAGAGATAAGAGTGTTGGGGCTACTTGGCAAGAGTGATCATAGCATGATCGCGTTTGATTTAATTAATGGAGGAGGGATGGTAAGGAAATCCACAGTACTACCTTTTAACTTTCGATAGGGAGACTATGATAAAATGAGGATAATAGTTAAGAAAAAACTAAATGGAGCAGTTTCAAAGGTTAAGACTTACATCAAGCTTGGGTGTTGTTTAAATATTCTATCTTGGAAGTCCAGACCAGCTGTATTCCACGCTTTAAGAAAAGTGGAAGTCCAAAAACCTGCCAGCATGATTTAAAGGTGAGGTCAGAGAGGCTGTTGTTGCCAAAAAAGCATCTTTCAGGAAATGGAAAGTTAAATGCAAGGCTTTGATAAGGCAGGCAAAGAGAGACTTTGAGAAGAAACTTGCTGTGGAAGCAAAAATGCATAATAAAGACTTTTTCAAGTACATTCGTAGCAAAAAAAAACCTGTGAGTCAGTTGGACCATTAGATGATAGAGGGGTAAAAGGGGCAGTAAGAGGGGACAAGGCTATAGCATAGAGACTGAATGAATTCTTTGCTTTGGTCTTTACTGAGGAAGATGTAGGGATGTTAACCATGACTGAAATGGTATTTAAAGGTGATACTGCAGAAGAATTGAAAAAAAAATATCGCTACACCGGGTATTACAACTATTTGATGAACTGAAGAGTAGCAAATCACCTGGACCGGATGGCATACATCCAAGGGTGTTGAAAGAACTGAAATATGAGAATGCATACTTGCTATTAGTAATCTGTGAACTATCATTAAAATCATCTGAAATGCCTGAAGATTGGAGGATCGCCAGTGTAATGCCAATTTTTAAAAAGGGTTCCAGGGGTGATGCGGGAAACTACAGACCAGTGAGTCTGACATCGGTACTGGGAAAAATGGTAGAAACCATCATAAAGAACAAAATTACTCAGTATGTAGATAGTCATGGCCTAATGGGAGACAGCTATCATAGCTTTAGACAAGGAAGATCTTGTCTTACTAATCTGTTATGTTTTTTTGAAGGTGTGAATAAACAGGTAGACAAAGGTAAGTCGGTTGATATAGTGTATCTGGACTTTCAGAAAGTCTTTGACAAGGTCCCTCATCAGAGACGTTTGGCAAAACTAAAAAGTTATGGAATAAGAGGTAATGTAGTATTGTGGATCAGGAACTGGTTAAAAGATAGAAAGCAGAGGGTAGGGCTAAATGGACAATTTTCCCAATGGAAAAAGGTGAATAGTTGAGTACCACAGGGATCTGTGCTGGGTCTGCTGCTTTTTGACATATTCATAAATGACCTGGAAAAGGGAATAGCGAGTTAGGTTATCAAATTTGCAGATGACACAAAGCTATTTAAAGGGGTATGTTAACTAAACTGCGTTAGTGCGATTCACGTTAGGAGCCGCGTTAGAGACAGAAACCCCAAATAAGGACATGGGCGGTACATCGTTGCCGAGAAAGCGCCGAGAACACGCGCTACAAGGCGCCATAAATGAACGAGCGCTACAGGGCACATTACCGCGCGTTAATCTTAAGAAGGCGCGCAGACATACAATCACAGCAACAGAGCTGTAGCACAATGGTTACAACACTGACTGATGGTACAGGGGTCATGGGTTTGATTCCCCAGTGGACCCAATGTATAAGGCTGGCTGAGGCAGCACCATTTACATTTAAGTAGTGATTGTTGAGGCACTTGACATGTATTTTAATTTGTGCTGCCAGCAAACACACCCTCACGGTGGCATAATCTACGGTGCTGCATAAGGCACCCCACAACGCACTCCATAGGGCACATTATAAAGTGTACTGTCCGCCAAGGCACCCTATAATGTCCCCTATAGGACACCTTATAAGGCTGTGAACAAAGCCCTAGCTGGCTGCAGGACTGCACGTCACCACACAAACTGTCTGCTGTGGTTACCAGGATAGGGTTAACCCACCCGTACCCATGATGCACTGCACATGCAAATCAGCAGTCGAGAGATGGGCACAAGATTGGGTATGCACCCCCACAGCACCTCGGCCAGGTAGGAGGAACAGACCGTGTGTGGTACTGCCACAGAGTAGCCACATTGTGCGGGTACTGTGCCCACCCTGAGGTTGAGGTGGGGCGCCCAGCACAAGGTCCACAGCACCATTCATGGCTGAACTATGCCATGCTGCAGGTCCCCATCAGTGTGTGATAGGTAGTTCCTTTAGACACACCTAGGATACATCTGTGCCCTGCTGTATGTCTCGGTCATGTCTAGTCCTTATGGGTGATGATGCACTCAGAATAGTGCATATCCTGTGTTGGTGCCATGGTTACCTGCTGTAGGTGAAGGGAGGGGGGGGTGTATGGACCCATGGGCAGACCATGTACCACCACACAACCCACCCTCTGGGGCTCAGGATGGGAAACAGGATCACCCACCAATAGATCCACAGTCTACCTCCCTGCAATGGTAGCTGTAGAGGGGACCATCAACCCCAGTCCTGCTGGGGAACAGACAGAGCAGTACACATCCGTAACGCAGTAGCAGACAGACGGCAGGCCTGGAAATGCTCAGCTGCCCCCCACCATTATCTGACATTCTCAAGCAACAAGCCTCCAGCCGCTGCACCCTGCAAGGTGTTCCAGCAAGACACATACTAGCTGCAGACAGTCCGCCAGCTAGTCCATAGTGCATGGTCCTGGAGGAGATGCATGTACCCAGAACGGGGATGTTAGCATACACACCAAGCAGATAAGTCAGTGATTGGGCCTCAAAAAACCCAAATATAATCACATGAGAGAAATGCTATATAGCACTATGGGGGAACCTACCCATGCCATGGTCACTGCTCAGTCAGGGTGAGAGTGACCGCCCAGCAGGACATGCTATGGCCACCCTGTCCGTGCAGGTGGTACCGGGCACTACAATGTCCGAGCCATTGCCCTATGCCCTGTGCAGATGCGGCCAGGCCAGGCCACCCTATCCAGGCTTTTCCCACGGTACCTTGCTCCTCGTTATGCACATTGGCAGGCCAATACTGGCAACAGAGATAGCAGTGTGGGCTGTGGAGGGTGTTGGCAGCCACCACACACTGGATAGACAGACACACACTCCCCACACCTATGCCAGCATTGTGCAACTATAGAGGTGTTGGGCAGCCCAGGCCACCACACCAGTCCTGGGCACAGGACAGGCATGGCTATGGTACGCAATACTGTAGGAGTCACTCCCCAGGTTGGTAAACACTGTCAGACACAAGACCTGTAGCACACTCCACAGACATCAGAAAGGTTGCTATGATGCAGCTCACTCAGAATATTGTACTTAACCTAGGAATTGCTATCTGCCAGTGATCATAGCAACCTCTTTAAAGATGTGTACCATATTCCCAGGTTTAGGGTGGCATTACTAAGGTATGCAAGTGCTAGTATTGGGAGATGCATGCAGAGCCCAAAGTCCTGCCTCTCCAGGAGGCTTTGGATAATGGGGCCTGTGGGTGCGGGTGTGTCTGCCCCTGTTGGCTGCTGCTCTACGGCAGAGGTTCCCAACTCCAGTCCTGCGGTGCCAAACGCTGTTCGGGTTTTCATGCTGTCCCTCATGAATATGCATGAGATACATCTGAATAACATGGGGGTGGCGCATAGAAATGCAGCACAGGCATCTTTATCAGAGGTAGCATGGAACCGGAATGGTGTTTGGCCCTCCAGGACTGCATTTGGGAGACTCTGCTCTAGGTAATGTGCATGTATATGGTGTCCGTGCTCTGTAGGGTAAAATGTGGGTGTCTTGGGCATGTTTACGTCATCTGCAATAAAGATGCTGTCTGTATTAGCACGTTGTAGTAGTGGGTAAAATATGGGGACTGGGTTGGCAGGAACCACAGCTGGGACTTGAACCTGTGACTCTGCTTCTGAATACACTGGTTTTGTGCACTGCACCACCTTGTTGCCACAGAGTCTGTACATTCCTTGGTGATACTATGACTGTTCGTCAGACAGGGCCCGTCTGTTGCAGTACACGGCACCCACCTACACAGGGCTAGGCCACGATCTGCTCTGGGCAGCTGCCACTGCCCCCTCCACCACCAGTATCCCTCAGCCACCATGCTGACATGCCCTTCTGCTGGTGGAGCTGGTGGTGCGCAGTCTCAGGCCATCCAGTGTGCAGGTAGGTGGCTGCCTATGGTGCGGGTTCTGGGGTAGGGGTGCCTGCATAGACGTCCACGCTCCCCCCCAGCCCCGCCTGCCAATGTTCCGTGCCCTTGGGGGTTTCTGTTGGGTACTATCCCCTGTGACACTTTGGGAAACACACTCGTGCCCATGTTGGGCCTTCAGCAGTTGCTGTCTGGCTGCTCCGCTGTTTCAGCATTCGTATGGGCCACCTAGGCATCACCCTAGTCCGCACTGTGGCCCAGCTCCACCACAGCATGTGCCGCCTGCAGCCCTCTGTATCCCCTTCTCCGGCATCTGTCCAGTTGCCGTTCCGACATGCCTGCCCTGATGTTGCAGGACATGTGCATGCCATAGGAACCCTGTCCGATGGTGGGGAAAACCCTGAGCAGCGCTATTTCACTGTGGGCCCATTCACCTTGTATGGGGACGGAGTATAGACCCTTCCACGATTTATATCTGTTCTATGGAGCTTACTCTGGGGGGGAGGGGTTGATGTTTCTCATTGCTACCACTATTGGCCAGCTTGGTTATTGTCTTTTTCCAGTTTGTTGGGGTCATTTTCAGTGTTTCTGTGTCCTTTTGTTCTGTGCACATGTATCACACTTATCACTTTCTTTTGGTTTCCCTGCCTGGGCTGTACATTGCTGACACTGAAATGGTTTCTCTCCCCTGTAATGTGCATTTAACGGCAGGTTTTCATTCGCGTTGGAAGTCAGCTCCGAGAATCAGCGCGTTAGTGTGAAGGGAGCCTCTCCCCGCCCGCTCTCCGCCCACTGACCCCTTCTCTTCGCCCTCTCTCCACCTTCTGCGGTGTTTTACCGCGCCGTGGGGCATTACGATCGTTAGCGCATCATAACGCGTGTTATGTAACGTTAACGATCGTTAGCGCATCATAACACGCATTATGATGCGCTAACGATCATTAACGTTACATAACGTGCGTTATGTACGATTACCGCAGTTTAGTAAACATACCCCAAAGTTGTTAAAACCCAAGAGGATTATGGAAAATTGCAAGAGGATCTTGATAAATTGGAAGACTGGGCATCCAAATGGCAGATGAAATTTAATGTGGACAAGTGCAAAGTTATGCACCTAGGAAAGAACAACCCAAACTATGGTTACACGATGCAAGGTTCCACATTGGGAACCACCACCCAGGAAAAAATTTTCGGCATCATCGTGGATAACATGTTAAAACCCTCCCCCTAGTGTGCAGCGGCGGCCAAGAGAACAAATAGAATGCTAGGTATCATGAGGAAAGTAATGGAAAATAAAACAAAGGATATTATAATGCCTCTCTATCATTCCATGCTGTAAATGCACCTTATGGTTTAGGCACTTGATATACCACCCTTTACTTGTGCATCAGAGTGGTTTACATATACTAACAGGTACGTTTTATTCCCTTGTCCCCAAAGAGCTCACAATCTAAGTGTACCCAAGGCAATGGAGGGTTAAGTCCCTCTGGCCTGAGGTTGCTTGTCCCCATGTGGGAATTGAACCCCTTGCCCTCCAGCCTGAGGAAGGCTGTCCTAACCACTGAGCCACTTCTCCCTTTCTTGAATATTGTGTGTAATTCTGGTTGCCATATCTTAAAAAGGATATAGCGTTATTAGAAAAGGTACAGAGAAGAGCCACCAAAATGGTAAATGGGATGGAAGGTTACTCCTATGAAGAGAGGCTAAAAAGGTTAGGACTCTTCAAATTGGAAAAGAGATGGCTGAGGGGAGATATGATAGAGGTCTATAAATTAATGAATGGAGTGGAATGGGTAAATGTAGATCGATTGTTTACATCATCAGAATATAAAAAGACTAGGGGACATGCAATGAAGCTACAGGGTAACCTATTTAAAACTAATAAGAGAAAATATTTTTTCACTCAACATGTAATCAAACTCTGGAATTTGTTACCGGAGGATGTAATAAAAGTTGTTAGTGTAGTTGGGTTTAAAAAAGGTTTGGACAAGTTCCTTGAGGAAAGGTCCATAAACCATTATTAAAAGGGATCCAGGATATCACTGCTTGACCCAATACAAGCTTTGAGGAACTTGTGACTTTTGGGGAAACTGCTAGGTACTTGTGACCTGGATTGGCCACTGTTGGAAATAGGATACTGAGTTTGATGGACCTTGTTCTGACCCAGTATGTCATATCTTATGTTCTTATGTTCTTATATCTCAACAAATTGGGGTGACCTGCACAAAACGGAGGGTACACCCCTAAACAAAGGCATGGGGAGGGGTACTCTGCACAGAGTGGCAGGTGCACCTACTCTTGCCACTTTGCTGGGCAGACTAGATGGACCATGCTGGTCTTTATCTGCCGTTATATACTGTTATTATGCTACAGTTCCACTCCACTCATTATTTTATAGACTACATAGGCAATATGGTCTTTTTCTGCCATCATGTTTCTATGATTCTATATTTCTGTCATATCTCCCCACAGCTGTCTCTTTTCCAAGCTGAAGAGCCCTAACCTTTTAAGCCTTTCCTCATAGGTATATCCTTCCATCGCCTTTATCATTAGTGTGCACTATGTACCACCGCACATCGGAATTACATGAGTGTGATGGCAGATAGTACATGCCAATGCCTGTTAGTTTATGCTAATATCTAATAAGCAGGCCGGATAGTCTATCACTTCTTATTTCCTCGAAGCAAAATAGCCCATCGTCTAGGAACCATCCCTGAAAATGTTCTATCCTGAGACTTCTTTAATCTAAAACTTCAGAGTGCTGGAAGTGATCTCAAATTTCATATTGCTACATATATTTGTATTTTATCTTGTAAATAAACTGGGCCAGTCATATAAAATACCCAAAATGCCAGACATTAAATTTTAAATTTAACCCGTAGGGGCCAGTGCAATGCCACTAGTAATGACATCACTCTATCCAACACACTGCCAGTAGCAACCTTTGCATCAAATGATTCTGCATTTTCTGTAGCTTATTCAACAGATGCATTGGGATCTCCACATATGTACAGGGCCAGCCCAAGAGTGTCCTAAGTGAACCTTCAGCCATGCACCTTCTTCCCACTATTCACGGCCACTACAGCCTTGCTGAAACCTACCTACAGCCCACAGGGGGTCCTCTATCCTCACATCCATTAGCCTCTATCTAGTGATGTTGGTGCATGCGCTGACTGCTCACCACCCTTTGCTGCCTACTGGCTGCTGCCATCACCTATGCAGCACTACAGAGCCCAGCTGACAATCACAAAGTCACACCATACCCAGATATGAGCCAGCTACATTGCTGATCACTGAACGTGATGTCATTTCCCACTGGAGGAGGGAGGCAAGGCCACAGGAGAGGGGTTAGAGAGGGTGGTGCGGGAATGGCGATGCCATGGCTAGTCGCTGACCTTGGTATGGCTTGGATGGGTTGGAGCTGCTAGCTCTGCTTCAGACCGTAGCAATCACAAAGGCCGCCACATTGAGAAAGTAGGGTCACAGATCAGACTGAGGCATTTGGGCCAGCCACTGGAGCAACTGAAGATGATCTGAGCTGCTGCGGAGCTCTGCCAGGGGCCAGCACTTTGACTCACTCTGCTCTGGGGTTTTGGGGCCATTCCACAGGGCCAATTACTTACCTGCACAGCTGCACTGATGTTTCCCCCAAAATTGTGCCCCCTGCAGGTGGGAGCCTAGTCCAACTGGTTCTAGGGCCAACCCTGCATATTGAGCACTACAGTAATCCAAGTAGCTTAAAACTATTGATTGTGATACTATCCTAAAATCTTCTGATCTTAGAAATGATCTTACTTGCTACACTGTCCACAACTGCAGCCACATTTTCTTCCCATTGTTGCTATTTGTGGTTCTAATATTAGGACTCAGCTCTTCACATCCCCCTTAAAAGAATTCTCATCCCATAAAAGACCCTTTCAGTCCCCAAAGCTGGCATTGCCTCCTGGCTTACCCAAAATATTTCTGTGTTATCGGCATTGATAGCTGGATCAGCTGAAATCGCCCATATACTTCCTTTAAATAGGCATTTAGGTAGGAAAGTCTTATACCAAGGGGTAAGATGGAGGGGAAATGGAAGGGGAAATAATTACACTAAGAAGGATGGGGGAAGGATGATAATTGTGCCAAAAAGGCTGGAGGGGGTGATGCTTGCACGGGGGAGGTTGAAAAGGAAAGATGATCATTGTGCTGAAGTGGAGAGGGGGATTGGGGGAGATGATGTCTACAGTCCTTGTTTCTATTTACTAAACTAAACTTTATTACAACAAGCATAAAAACGAGAAAAGCAGTAGAAAAAAATAACTCCTCATAAATACTCAGGGCCTGATATTCAAAAGGCATTTCCATGGATTACTGGGCTTAGATGGGGATATTCAACGACACATGGTTAGTGCTGTTGAATACCCTCGCCTAACTCCCCTATGTGCGCTCATGCTATCCGGTTAGCAGTGGGGCATGTTGGAGGAATTCTACGGCAGAATAGAGGCAGCGACAAGTGCTAACCGGGCTGCAGCGATATTGCATGCTGTCCGGTTAGCAATCTACACCTTAAAGTAGGCGAGGGTTTTCCTTTAAGGTGCAGGAGCTAACCAGCAGCATGCAATATCGCTGCTGCCCAGTTAGCTACTGCGGCTTCCTGTATCTGCGGCAAGCCCCGGATATTCAATGTCGGGGCCACATATGACCCTGGCATTGAATATCCTGGGTTAAGGGTTGGTGAGCAGGGCTATGTGCCATAGGGGTGCATAGCCTCAACTCAATATTGGGCCCAGATAAAATAAAATAAAAACTTAAACAAAGGTTCATACTCACAAGGAACAGGTGAACAGTCCTGACTGGAACTCTGCATTCAAAGTTTGTTACAGTATATCAAGAAACTTCCAGAATGTTTCGAAATACAAAGTACCAGAAGAGACTCACAAATTCTTTATGACTTGGGTCTTGGCAGTCACACTCACCTGTCTCAAATGACTGATTCCAGGGGTTTTGGAAAATGCAGGGAGGCAGTTTGCAGAATTTCCAAAGCAATCATTTTAAAGTAATGATTTTAATGACCAGGTGTATTTTTGAAAATTGCACAGTTATACTATCTTAAAAAAGTAATATAAACATATAGGGGCCGATTTTCGAAGGCAGTTACATGGGTAACAGTCTTGGTTACCCATGTAAATGCCTTAACCGTGTTTTTCCAAAGGCTCTTCTGCAGGTAGTGCCTTTGGAAAATCCTGGTTAAGTCCCTAACGCGCCCAGATGCTATGTGCTTAGCACTGGAGCATGTTGGGGACATTCTGGGGCAGAGTGGGAGGGGAGGAAAGGGCTAACTGGGTAGCAGCGATTTTCGATGCTATCTGGTTAGCCCTCGGCACCTTAAAGACAGGCGCCCAGATGCTATTCACTTAACATCAGGGAGTGTTGGGGTCATTCCAGGCGGAGTGGGGACGGAGGAAAGCACTAACCAGGTAGCAGCAATTTTTGATGCTACCCAGTTAGCCCTTGGCGCCTTAAAGATAAGCGTGGAAAACCCTCGCCTATCTCTAAGATGATGGAGCTCGCTGTGTAACATCAAAATATGGTGCTACCTGGCTAGCTCCTGTGGCTTCTGGGTTGTGCAGCGATAACTGGATTTTCAATGCCGGAGTCGCATATGTCCCCCGGCATTTAAAATCCAGGTTAGACGGACAGCAGGCAGGCTATGCACCAATGCAGCATATAGCACGCCCAACTGAATATCGGGCCCATAATATTTCTTATCTAGTTTCATAAGAAAAATGATTAAATTCCCAGTGAAAGTGCATTCAGGCTTGTAGCAATACTGTATTCCATGTATTTTATATAAGGTTCTTAAGCAACAGTAAAATTTATCATATTCCCCTTTAAATAGCTTCACAAAATAAATCAAAACATTAGATAATGTTTGAGCGCCATCTAGTGAAGAATTAGAGCAAATAAGCTGCAGAATGGAAATAATTTGAAGAATGGCAGAGACAGCAATAGAGAAGGAATCTGGATGCACAGAATTGACAATGACTCATTTAGTTACAGGAAACCTTAGGCCAGCCCTAGTTTTTTAACTCATTTACAGATACATTATGCAGTGTGGTTAACTGGCTTCATAATTTTACTGGACAGGTTCAAGTTTTACCCCATTAGATATAGGGATTTATCGCAGAGGTGAAATTTCCTTCCCCCCCCCCCCCCACATCCTCCGCAGCCTGAGGACTCAATAAGGGGAGGTCAGTGATCCCCACATTGTGAGAAGAGAGGCAGAACATGGCAAGCACTACTTACTATTAATAAAATTGTTGTGTCACTCTTCACCAACTTTCTTTAATTAAATGACTTGATCCCACTTCCCTCCTCAGTAAAATTATGCGTAAAAGCCCCAGATTTGAACTTAGGGGTATGTTTACTAAACCGTCCTAATGTTACCAGTGCTAGTTGCAGTGATAATGTGAAGAATGCCATATAAGGAGTGGGCGTTCCAGTCCTAAGGTAGCAAGAATCTGTATCGCGCGATAGTGTGCGCCATGGCACGTTAACACGCGTTAACACTAAGTACATGCCAGCGCAATGTAGCCCACTGGTTACTGCAATGACTGTGGAGGCAGAGGTCATGGGTTCGATCCTGCAGTGGTGTAATCTAAAAAGGTTGTCTGAGGCATTTTCTTTTAATTAAATCAGTGCTGCCAGCAAAAACACCCTCACAGTGCCGTAACCTAAGGTGCCTCATAAGGCGCCCTATAAGACGCCCCATACGTCACATTATAAAGTGCCCTGTCTGCCAAGGCACCCTATAATGTGCCCTATAAGGCGCTGTATAGGGCGCTTTACAGGGCGCCTATGAGGCACCTTAGGCTACAGCACTGTGAGGGTGTTTCTGCTGGCAGCACTGATTTAAATTAAAAGAAAATGCCTCAAACAGCCTTTTAAGATTACACCATTATGGGATCTAACCCATGACCTCTGCCTCCACAGTCATTGAAGTAACCAGTAGGCTACATCTCTATAGCTACTACCATACTGCTGGCTGGCTACAGAAAGACTGCAGGTCACAACACAAACTGTCTGCTGTGGTTACCAGGATAGGGTAAACCCACCCATACCCATGATGCACTGCACATGCAGATCAGCAGTCTACAGCTGATCACATAATGGAGTATGCACCCACACAGCACCTAGGCTTAGTAGGGGGAACTGACCGTGTGTGTTACTGGCACAGAGTAGCTACTGACCGTGACATTGTGCGGGTCCTGTGCTCACCCTGAGGGTGAGGTGGGGCACCCAGCACCAGGTCTGCAGCACCTGGCTTGGCTGAGATAGGCTATGCTGCAGGTCCCCATCAGTGCCAGTGTGTGATAAGTAATCCTTGCAGACACACCTAGGATACACCTGTATCCATCTATATTTCCCAGTCATGTCTAGCCCTTGTGGACTATGATGTACCCAGAATAGTGCATATCCTGTGTGGGTAACATGGTCACATGTTATAGGTGAAGGGGGGTGTTTGGACCCAAAAGCAGATTATGTAGCACCACCCAACCCATCCTCTGTGGCTCAGGGTGGGGGGAACAGGATCTCCCACCAACAGCTCCACATTGTACATCTCTGCAATGGTGGCAGTAGAGAGGACCATCAACCCCAGTCCTGCTGGGAAACAGGCACCCTACAGGGCAGTCAATGCAGATTTGTACACATCACATAAGGCAATGGCAGACAGGCAGAATGCTGGAGAAGCTCAGCTGCCCCCGCCACTATCTGACATTCACCAACAGAGGGCACAGGCAGTCTCCATCCGCTGCACCCTGCAAAGTGTTCCAGCCATACATATGCTAACTGCAGACAGTCTGCTAGCTAGTACATAGTGCATGTTCCTAGAGGAACTGTGTGCACCCAAAAATGGGATGTGAGCACACACACACACCAAGCAGGTATGTTAGTGATTGGGCCCCAGAAAAGAGAATTCATAAATATCATTTGAGAAAAATGCTGCACAGCACTATGGGGGAACCTAGCCATGCCGTGGTCACTGCTCAGTCAGGGTGAGAGTGACCTCCCAGCATGACATGCTGTGGCCACCCTGTCCGTGCAGGTGGTGATCGGGCACTACAATGTCCCAGCCATTGCCCTATACCCTGTGCAGATGCATCTTGCCAGGCCATACCCACAGTACTTTGCTCCTCATTATGCACATTGGCAGGCTAACACTGGAAACAGTCCAAGCAGTGTGGGCTCAGTAAGGTGTAGGCAGCCACAACACACTGGATAGACATACACACACTCCCACACCTATGCCAGCATTGTACAAATATGGAGGTTTGTGGCAGCCCTGGCCACCTCACCAGTCCTGGGCACAGTGCAGGCATTGCTATGGTACGTAATACTGTTGGAGTCACTCCCCGGAGTAGTAAACACTGTCAGAAGCAATAACTGAAACACACTCCACAGATATCAGAAAGGTTGCTATGATGAATCTCTATCAACAAATCGTGTTTAACTTAGGATTTGTTATCTGACATTAATCATAGCAACCTTTTGATATATGTGGAATGTGTTCCCAAGTTTAGGACGGCATTGCTAAGGTATGCAGGTGCCAGTATTGGGAGATGCTGCTCCGCACAGGGCCCAACAGCCTGACTCTCCATGAGGCTTTGAATAGTGGAGCCAGAGGGTGTGGGTGTTTCTGCCCCTGTTGGCCTCTGCTCTAGGGCAGAGGTTCCCAAATCTGGTCCTGGTGGGCCAAACACTGTTCAGGTTTTCATGCTGTCCCTAATGAATATGCATGATTACATTTGCATACAATGGGGGTGATGCAGCACAGGCATATTTATTAGGGACAGCATGAAACCTGAATGGTGTTTGGCCCTCCAGGACTGGAGTTGGGAAACTCTGCTCTAGGGATTGCACATGTTTATGGTGTCTGTGCTCTGTAGGGTAAACTATAGGCGTTTCAGGCATGTTTAATTTATCTGCAATAAAGATTCTGTCTTTATTACCATGGTTTAGTACTGGGTAAAATATGGGGACAAGGTTGGCAGGAGCCACAGCTGGGACTTGAACTTGTGACCTTCTGCCCCTGTACACACTGGGTGTGTGTACTGCACCACACTGTTGTCGCAGGTGCAGATCATTCCCTGGGGATACTATGACTTCATCAGACAGACCTTGTCTGTTGCAGTGCATGGCACCCACCTAAACGGGGCTTGGCCGTGGTCTGCTGTGGGCAGATACCACTGCCCCTCCACCACCAGCACCCCTCTGCCACCATACTGACATGCCACTATGCCGGTGGTGCTGGTGGTGCGCAGTCCCAGGTCATCCAGTGTGCCGGTAGGCAGCTGCCTATGGTGTGGTTTCTCGGGTAGGGGTACCTACATGGACATGCGCGCTTCCACCAGGCACCGCCTGCCAATATTATGTGCCCTTGGGGGTACCTGCTGGATAATATCCCCTGTGACACTGTGGGACATACACTCGTGCCCATGTTGGTCCCTCGTCAGTTGCTGTCTTGCTGCTTTACTGTTTCAGCATTCCTATGTGCCACCTAGGCATCTGCCTAGTCCGCACTGTGCCCCAGTTGGACCACAGCATGTGCCGCCTGCAGCCCCCTGTATCCCATTTGCATCATCAGTACAGTTGCCCTTTCCTACGTGCCCACTCTGCTGTTGCTGCACATGTGCATGCCCTAACAAACCTGCCCAATATAAACGACAAAAACCCTGATCACCGCTATTTCAATGTGGGATCATTCACTTTTAGGGGGACAGAGCATAGACCCTTCCAAACATGATATCTTCCTTTTTATGCTTTGTCAGTAGTGTTGCTTTATGTTTATCATTAATATCACTATTGGCCAGCTTGGTTATTGGGATTTCAGGTGTGGTTCTGGTCATTTTATATGTTTAATTGCCTTTTTGGTTCCTGCACATGTATCACTACTATCACTTTTCTGGGTTTCCCTGCCTTTGCTGTATATTGCTGACTGAAATGGTTTCTCTTTCCTGCAAATGTGCCTAGTGCGAGGTTTTCACTGGCGCTAATTTTCAGAGCTTTATTTCACGGCGTTAGTGTGCATGGATCCACTCCCTGCCCACTCTCTGCCCATTGACCCCTTCTCTCCGCCCCTGGGGAGCCTTACTCCACCCTCTGGGGTGCCTTTCTGCTCCCTCTGCGCACCTCACCGCTGCTGGAGGCATTATCGCCGCTGCTACATTAAGACGGTTTAGTAAACATACCCCTTAGACTACTGACTTGAAATCTTTGAGCAGCATAGTCAGCGGCAGCGGCTAGACTAATTAAAGCACCTAGCCACCACCGTTTTCACAAAACCCGGATATTAGCAGTAGAATATATTTGATTTCCACACTGAATATCCAGGTTTGCCGGACATCAGAACCACTATCCATTTAGCAACCGTTCACCTATTCTAACTTTAACCAGTTAAGCTGTCTGGTTAGCAGCTGAATATCACCACTAAGCGCAAAGCCAGCGCCACTGCCTGCTGATCTGCCAACAGACCGCCCTAGTTTTAATCAAACGTTTTTTCCGCAGTCTGTGGAGATATTCAGTGCCACCTAACTGGCTAAAACACTTTGAATATCCTCCCCTTTTATTTACTTGGGGAACGTAGTATGTGTTTGCAGCTCTTTTTTTTGTTGTTGTTGTTGTTGCTTTGATGTCTACATTTTTATTTCAGTTGTTTGTTTATTAAGGCTCTTTGGGGCATCTTTACTAAAGTGCAGTAGCCAGTAGCGTAGGTTTTAGGGATTTTGGCCGCATGGAAGCCGGGAGCATGCAGCCAGAAAGCTCATGCACCAAAAATGCCACGATACCTGAGCAGTGCATGAATAGGCAGAGTTAGAGCAGAGTTGGAGCAGAGACTGGGCAATAGCAGCTGTGCTAGTGGAATACTAGAGGCACAAAGACACTGCTAAAGGGGGTACAACTACCCTCCGACCAGGTGGTAGTTGCATCTACCTTATCAGCACATAATGAAATCACGGCAAGGGCACAAATGTCAAGCGGTTTAAAGCCCTGAATCATCCCACGCATATACCATAAGAACATAAGAACATAAGATATGCCATACTGGGTCAGACCAAGGTCCATCAAGCCCAGTATTCTGTTTCCAACAGTGGCCAATCTAGGTCATATGTACCTAGCAGTTTCCCCAAGGGACACCGGTTCCACAAGGCTTGTATTGGTTCAAGCATTGATATCCTGGGTCCCTTCTTAATAATGGTTTATGGACCTTTCCTCCAGGAACTTGTCCAAACCTTTTTTAAACCCAGCTACACTAACAGCCTTTACTACATCCTCTGGTAACAAATTCCAGAGTTTGATTACACGTTGAGTGAAAAAATATTTTCTTTTATTAGTCTTAAATAGTTTACCCTGTAGCTTCATTGCATGTCCCCTAGTCTTTCTATATTCTGATAAGGTAAACAATCGATCTACGTTTACCCGTTCCACTCCGTTCATTAATTTATAGACTTCTATCATATCTCCCCTCAGCCATCTCTTTTCCAGGTTAAAGAGCTCTAACCTTTTTAGCCTTTCTTCATAGGAGTATCCTTCCATCCCCTTTACCATTTTGGTGGCTCTTCTCTGAACCTTTTCTAAAATCGCTATATCCTTTTTAAGATACGGCGAACAGAATTGCACACAATATTCAAGGTGCGGTCTCACCATGGAACGATATAGAGGCATTATAATATCTTTTGTTCTATTTTCCATTCCTTTCCTTATCATACCTAGCATTCTATTTGCTCTCTTGGCCGCTGCTGCACACTGGGCCGAGGGTTTTAACATGGTATCCACAATGACGCCTAAATCTTTTTCCTGGGTGGTGGTTCCTAATGTGGAACCTTGCATCGTGTAACCATAGTTTGGGTTGTTCTTCCCTAGGTGCATAACCTTGCACTTGTCCACATTAAATTTCATCTGCCATTTTGATGCCCAGTCTTCCAATTTATCAAGATCCTCTTGCAATTTTCCACAATCCTCTTGGGTTTTAACAACTTTAAATAGTTTTGTGTCATCTGCAAATTTGATAACCTCACTCGTTATTCCACTTTCCAGGTCATTTATGAATATGTCAAAAAGCAGCGGACCCAGCACAGATCCCTGGGGTACACCACTATTCACCTTTCTCCATTGGGAAAATTGGCCATTTAGCCCTACCCTCTGCTTTCTATCTTTTAACCAGTTCTTGATCCACAATAGTACACTGCCTCCTATCCCATGACTCTTTAGTTTTGCCAAAAGTCTCTCATGAGTGACCTTGTCAAAGGCTTTCTGAAAGTCCAGATACACAATATCAACCGACTCACCTTTGTCCACCTGATTATTCACTCCTTCAAAAAAACATAACAGATTAGTAAGACAAGATCTTCCTTGTCTAAAGCCATGTTGGCTGTCTCCCATTAGGTCATGACTATCTACATGCTGAGTAATTTTATTCTTTATGATGGTTTCTACCATTTTTCCCGGAACTGACGTCAGGCTCACCGGTCTGTAGTTTCCCGGATCATCCCTGGAACCCTTTTTAAAAATTGGTGTTACATTGGCGATCCTCCAATCTTCAGGTATTAGAGATGATTTTAATGATAGTTCACAGATTACTAATAGCAGGTCTGCAATCTCATATTTCAGTTCTTTGAACACCCTTGTATGTATATCATCCGGCCCAGGTGATTTGCTACTCTTCAGTTTATCTAATAGTTGTAATACATCTTCCCGATGTATCAATATTTCCTTCAATTCTTCCGCACCTTTAAATACCACTTCAGTCATGGGTAACATCCCTACATCTTCCTCAGTAAAGACTGAAGCAAAGAATTCATTCAGTCTCTCCGCTATCGCCTTGTCGCCTCTTAGTGCTCCTTTAACCCCTTTATCATCTAATGGACCAACTGACTCTTTCACAGGTTTTTTGCTACGAATGTACTTGAAAAGGTCTTTACTTCGTGTTTTTGCTTCCGCAGCAAGCTTCTTCTCAAATTCTCCCTTTGCCTGCCTTATCAATGCCTTGCATTTGACTTGCCAGTGCTTGTGCTGTTTCCAGGTTTCGTCGTTTGGCTCTTTTTTTCCATTTCCTGAAAGATGCTTTTTTGGCAACAACAGCCTCTCTGACCTCACCTTTAAACCATGCTGGCAGTTTTTTGGACTTTCTTCCACTTTTCTTAAAGCGTGGAATACAGCTGGTCTGGGCTTCCAAGATAGTATTTTTCAACAACAGCCAAGCCTGATGTACGTCTTTAACCTTTGCAACTGCTCCTTTTAGTTTTTTCTTAACTGTTTTCCTCATTTTATCATAGTCTCCCTTTTGAAAGTTAAAAGGTAGTACTGTGGATTTCCTTACTATCCCTCCTCCACTAATTAAATCAAAGGCGATCATGCTATGATCACTATTGCCAAGTGGCCCCAACAACCTTATCTCTTGCACTAGATCTGGTGTTCCACTAAGGATTAGGTCTAATATGGCTTCCCCTCTGGTCGGTTCATGAACCAGCTGCTCCAAGAAGCAGTCATTTATTTCATCTAGGAAATTTATCTCCCTAGCATATCCTGACGTGACACTGACCCAGTCGATACCGGGGTAGTTGAAATCATTAACAATGCTGGAAGGCAATGTCCAGAAGTAAACCAGGCGCTTCACTAGGGCATTAGTATCAGATGAGCAGCATGACAGCCACAAAACCAGGGCCTGCAGCACATGAGTATATCTGCTGGGAGAGTGGGCAGACATATATACAAAACAAGGTCATTTTTGAAGGCTGGATGCTCAAGTATGCATATGCACTGGATAGGTGAGAGACCCCTACTGGTGTGATGAGCTATGGAGGAGTTGAGAGTTAGGATCTGTGCTCAGGGAAACAGCCAGAACTGGCCACATAGCCAGGGTTGGAGATGACAGAGCACAGTTTAGGGAGGGGCATGCAAATGAGGTGTTGCTACAAATGGTAAAATGAAGGTTTGGCGCCAATATGTGCTGTCAGACTACCACCGTCCTGCATGGGGAGCCATGTAGCAGTGCATATGTCTACCTGGGGGACAATGCTGGTGCAATGGGCTATGTTCCTGTCGGTAGATGCCCCCTCATCCCAACCATAAAGAATGTCTTTGGCCTACTGGCTCACGAGCGGGCATATACATTTCAACCGCTGTGTATGGCTGGAGTTTCATGATCTGTGTTTCTGCTTGGCTAAGGGGGTAAGGTGTTCTACAAACCTAAGGAACTCATGTTGGCTGGTGCTTTCTGGGTGGGGGATACCTGTCTCTATAGAGCAAGGGGTGTTTCCCAGAACTTTAGTGCATTTCTTCCTATCTCTCTGGTAGAGGTGAAGCCAAGAGGTTGTATTTGGACCCCATCTGGTGGAGAGGGTAAGTGGCGGAGTGCCCCATTGATATGTCTGTGTGTCACTGTGCTGAGCCTGCAGGCTTGAGTGGCCCCCATGGGGTGGCATTCTTTACTAGCAAGAGTATGGTACCATATGTATAGCCATCCCACACCAGCAATTTTGTTCCTTTCTACTGCAGTCTAGATTATCAGTCACCCTGTGTGCCTGAGGGTGAGGGGGTAAATACACTAGTTTCACATTACGGGCACTGCTGACACTCTGCCTGCACCCGTACAGGGCCCCCTGCTCATTCAGATGTTCCATTTTCACCCTATCTCCACCAGAATGGACCAGTATGGTCTCTATGCAAGTGTTTGCTTCCCTGATTTACATGCCTGGCCCCTTGTCATTTGCCCCATTGCTCTCAGCTGTGCTGCAGGATGTGCCTATTCCCAGGTCATCCTTCTCTATCCTTCACTAGCTATTTACTAGGGGGGTCATTCCATGCATTGTTTTGCGGGGCTGTACATCCTGTCTAGATGTACATCCCCTGCCAAACGCTTCGGCCCAATTCCAAACCCAAAGTTCCCCATACATACAGAGAAGATGTGCAGGGAGCTCTGGATATGGGTGCAGGAGGGGGTGGGCCAGAGGAGGAGTGTGGGGAGGGTGGAGGAGGAGGGTCCATAACCCTGGACGTACAAGGCTAATTCTGGTTGCAGTCCTATACATCCAGCATGGAGAACTTAAACGGGGGACTTATTCCACCTCCCAGGTGGAATAAGTCTCCCCAAAGAAGGAGATCGACACTGGCAGGCCCCCCTAAAATGGTGAGGAGCACCAGGTGGTTCCCTGCCACCCAATCCCAGCCTTGGCAGGCCCTATCGGGGGGGGGGGGTTGGGTGGCAGGGAACAGCAGGTTTGTTCCATGGCAGAGAATCAGAGCTCCTGCCATGGTGTCCCGGTGCCATGGTGACAGGAATCCACGGCATCGAGGCTCCATCCAGGAGCAATGGTTGGGTTAGATGGGGCCACCCTGGATGGAGCCATGGCTCTACATCTGGCAGCATAGAATCAGGGTGTGTCTGGCACATCCAGTCCCTTTGTCCTGATTCTGCTCCTGCAGGAATGTCTAGCTCCTGTGGATGCAGAATTGGGTGCAAATCCAGGCCATCCAGATTTTGGACGTGCAGATGGCCCGGACGTGCCCTGATCGGAATGGGGCACTAGGCATCCTGTTGATGGGATAGGGGCCCAAGTATTGCTGTCTGATATCTCTTCAGGGGTTTGGTAGCCCACTGCCAGCCATAACATCATATTGGCAGCAAGGAATTGCAATGCGCATGTAGCAAGTGCCTTCACAGTGCGCATGTGCTATGGGCGCACATTCCCTACTACAACACTAGAGACATACCTATGCAGCCTTATTTCCCCTACATGGCCACACCCACTACAACTGCCACAGCCACTGCGCCCCCTCCATGGTAAATTTGCGTGCTACTTGTGCATTTGTCCCACACTACTCACGGCACTTTTGTAAACATGCCCTTGATGTCTTTTTTCCTCTCACAGACCTCACTGAAAATCATTATCCATCCTCACAAATTCAGCTCAAAGTACATGCAGGTGCCATATTCCCATACTTTTAACTGCTTAGAGGAGAAAACCAGTGTGGGTGCATTCAATAATGTTAATGCTGCTGCTATTATTATTATTATTATTATTATTACATTTGCCTGTCTAAGTTTACCTTAGTATTCTGTGGTGACATTTGAGTGTTTTATTATGGTCATACTGCTACTATAATTATAACTTGCTTACGTCCAGTTATATGCCTAGAAGATACAAAGCACATATGTGCTTTAAATATACATAGGGGTTCATTTTATAAAGCATTGTCCATGTGTAAAGCAAAACGGTTCTTAGCAAATTGCATGACCAAATACATTATGAGCACTGAAAAGATCTCACATGCTTATGCATGCTCCATGTGTGTAGGTATTCCCAGGCACATAGTTTTTGGGCTGGAGCTGGAGAAGAGCTGCGATTCTTGTGCATGCTTTATAAAATACATGAGTACACGCACACATTTACACCTTCGTTGGAGATACAAAGGCAACGAGTGCATGCCGTTTCCCTTTGAAAATGTGTAGAAAGTATTCCCATTAAAAGTGCCCACATAGTTTATGGGCAGGTTGAAAACTGCCCACTTCTGGGGTAATTTGATAATAGGATGCCTATGTGAGAAGTCGTTTATGTGCCTTTATAAAAAAGGCTTCCAGAACCAGCTCCAATAGCATGCCAATGCCCTTGCGCAACCCTATGCTGCTCCGAAAAAGGTGGAAATGTATACATGCATTCTAGGCATGTACCCATGTATTTTAGAAAACATATATGTACATCCAAACCTCACCACTGCTCCACCCAAACTACAGCCCTGGAAATCCCTATGTACAAACTACGTAACAGTAGGAGCACTCTTCTATGTGCCTACTGTCACTCGGTTGCCGGTGACACAAAGATTATACGCCACTAGGTAGCGCTGTTAAAGAACAAAGAGTCCAAGTGTAGGGTAATAAAGGCTTTTATTCCCCGTTTAAAGCAAGGTTCAACTAAGAGATATTTTAGATAACAGAAACAGTCCTTTGTTTCAAAAGGTACCAATATTCACTGGCTAGTTAACTGTTACTTCACAGTTTAAAGCAGGTTTTCTTCAAAGTAATATTCAGTATAATAAACATCAACTTATACTTCATTTATTCTTCTGTGGAGCATACACACTTTGGAGCATAGGCAGTGCACCAATCACATTCCATTTCCTCAGGCAAAGGTGAGGGAATAGTGCTGGGAGAATCCACTTCCATCAATTCCTCTCCCCTATACTGATTCAAAGGGCTTTCACTATCCCTGTCTATTTCAGCATGGTAATCTCCAGCTTGGGAGTTTGGCTTCACATAACCAGGGACTTTTAAGGCTGGCGGTAGTTTAGTGAACCAGTCTTGACTCTGGTTTCTCTTAGGAGGAATACTTCTTTTAGCATAGCTTTTAACAGTGCAATCATTACAGTTACTCTTCAATGCCTCATACCTTGGCTCACTGAGTAAAAACTTCCGTTGCTTATAAAACTGCTTTTCCCCCTGAATAGGTGAAACTGGGTAATGATCCTCTAGAGATAAGCTTCTGTCAGAACCTCCCTCTCTGGTTCTTAGCTTTCTTCTCTCTATGTTACAAACAGGCAGAGTATAGGAACTAGGCGTGGCAGACCCTCTCACCTTGGAGCAACTTCCACCAAACTCCCCTTGCACAACAGGTCCAGTTTGGGCTTTCTGGCTTCCCACCTTGTGAGGTCTGTTTCTCCTCCAGCTTCCAGCTTGGCTTCTTTCACAGCAATCAGGCTTATGTACTTGATAGCCTCCAGGGTTCTCTGCTGTTTCTCCTTCTAGTCCAGCTCCAGTTCCTTCTTCCTCTTTCTCCTCCTTCCTCAGCTCCTGCTGTGTCCACTGCTTCCTCTGCTTATGCCACTGCTGTCCAGAAGCATTCTGCTCTGGCTTATAAAGTGAACCGTTACTGCTGACTTCCTGGTTCCCTTTCAGCTGCAGGTCATCAGTGAGCTTAGGTTCATTAAGACCAATATTTATTTATTTATTTATTTATTTAATTGGATTTTTATACCGCCTTATCATACAATCAAAGCGGTTTAACAAAAGAGAAAATTAGTAATAGTGAAAAAATCTGTGATAATATATACATAGTTTGTAAATATATGATTAAATGTCTTGGGAAAAGGTGCACTATATATATTGTGAGCTATACTATAAAGTGAGCTATTGTACAATGTATATATAAATAATTGCTTTCTTAAAAATTAATTAGTTGATTGCATGACCGTAGTGCTCCGTAAACAAAACTGTTTTCAGTTGTTTTCTAAAGTCTTTGATGTCCTGAGCTGCTCTCAGATCATTAGGTAGGGAGTTCCAGATGGAAGTCGCAGCAAACGAGAAAGCTCTCTCAGAGGTCTCCTTGCGTGTTTTTCTGATGTCATTTGAGGAGCTGATTCTATTTTCAGATACACTTCTCCTAGGTCTGTTGCTAATATCTGACCGGATAAGATACGTCAGACTTTTTGCAGAACATTGTTGCTTTATCTTGAAAATATAAATTACTGTTTTGTATTTAATACGAGATGATATTGGTAACCAATGAAGCTCCTTTAAGATAGGAGTTATATGCTCTTTACTTGATAGACCAAAAATTATACGAGCAGCGGTGTTTTGCGCTAACTGTAAAGGCTTCAGTGACTGCTTAGCTAGACCTAGATATTGGATTGCAGAAGTCAAGTAATGGTGTAATTAGAGCATGACAAACATTGCGGAAGTGAACAGTTTCCAGAAGCGGCCTTAGTCTTCTGATGATTTTCATTCTATAATAAGCGCTTCTAATCGTCTTGTTTATGTGTGATCTGAGATTTAATTCCTTGTCTAGAGTAACTCCAAGATATTTCACTTCTGATTTAATAGGAATAATTGAATTATCTATCTTGATGACAGGTGGATGTGCAAAATTTTGGTTACGAGATACAAATAATGCCTCTGTCTTGCTAAAATTAATTTGCATATTGTTGGTTTTACACCAGGTGGACATTTGTGATAGACAATCTGTGATGCTGGAAAAATCAGGTTTCTCGATGGAGATAGTTGTGAAAATCATAATATCGTCAGCATAAATTGTATACTTTATGCCACTTTTTAATGGAATATTGCAAATTGGCTGCAAATAAATGTTGAAGAGAAGCGAAGAAAGAGCGGAACCTTGTGGCACACCTTGTAATACTCTTATGGGCAGAGAAGTTTTTTGTCCAATCTTTACTTGTAAAAATCTCTCTGTCAGATATGATTGAAACCATTTTAATGTGACCCCATGTAGACCAATCTCCTCTAATCTAATATGTCTGTTCCTGCTCCCTCTAGCTGTGCCTGGAGGTAACTGCACATCTAGTTCTTCTAAAACAGGATTTCTTTTCTTAAAACCAACTTTATTAGTGCCCACATCATGACACATCCCCCCTCTTAAAATATTACGGGCTGAATGACCCTCATTACAGCACGTAATCTTAGAGCTCTGTTGTGTTGATGTAAATAAGGCGTGTCTCTCATGCCATCGTCTAAGGAGATTGATATGATAGACCTGTTCATGTCCCTTTTCATCCCTTATTAAATAGGATGCTGTACCTCGTGGTTGGGCCACTACGTAAGGTCCTTTCCATCTGGCTTCAAATTTTGGCGTGGTGCCTGATACCAAGACGATTACTTTCTCGCCTACAGCTAGGTGTCTAGGCTTGGTATTCCTATCATAATATTGTTTTTGTCTTTTCTGACTGCACTTCAGTTGCCCCTCAGCAAATCGTGAAGTTTTTCTTAATCGTGTTCTTAATCTCTTTAAGAATTGTGGTATCCCTATTTCCTTTTCTTCGGGTTCCACCCATTGCTCTTTCAGAATATCGAGCACCCCCCTGGGTGATCTCCCATACATTAGCTCATAAGGCGACGTGCCTAATGAAGCCTGTGTCCTTTCTCTGCAGGCATACAATATAAATGGCAGCATTGTGTCCCACTCTTCCATCTCACCATCCAGCGCTCGTCGTAACATTTGCTTGATGGTCTGGTTTGTCCTCTCTACCAAACCATTGCATTGGGGGTGATATGCGGAGGTTTTGAGATGCCTGATGCCAAAACATCCCACACTTGGGCTAGGTATTTGGACAAAAAGTTTGTACCGCGGTCCGTCAAAACTTCTTGAGGGAAGCCCACCTCACAAAACAGTTTTATAAGTTCCCCGGCAATAGACCTTGCTGAAATATTCCTCAAGGGTATGGCCCAAGGGAACCGGGTTGCCTGGTCAACAATAACCAATATATTGGAAACCCCTGGGAGTCCTTAAAAGGGGGCCAACTATGTCCATGGCTATCCTTTTAATAGGCTCCGTTATCACTGGCATTGGTAATAATGGCACTCCAGCGGGTTTTATGGAGGTCACCCTTTGACAGGAGGCGCAAGACTCACAAAAACGTGCGACCTCCCTAAAAATTCCTGGCCAATAAAATCTGGCCAGTATCTGGTCAAGGGTCCCCTGTACCCCTTTGTGACCGCTTGTCGGGTGATCATGGTCTATCCTTAGTACTGCTGCCCTAAAGGTATTTGGGACTACCAACTGTTTTCGGACATTCCTAGTCCGTGGGTCGATACTCTCTCGGTACAGGAGTCCTTCTTCCTTTATGAAGCGAGGAAACTCATTTCTTTTTGTTGAAGCATATTCAAATGCACGTGCTAGCACAGGGTCCTCTCTTTGCTCAGCGGCGAATGAAGGGAACTTTTCTACCAGTTCCGCTGGGATCCATGGTAGTTCTTCACCCGCTTCCAAACCCGCTCGGCCTTGAGAGCGTCCCTTTCTCTCTTTTCGCTTTTGAGCCCTAGTCTTTCTATCCCTATCCAGAGGAATGTTGACTAAGTCATCATGGGATGGGAGATCAATTACACTTTCTTCCCTAGAACATGAGGGTTTTTCTACAGCACTCGTCTGGCCACGAGTGGAGACAAAAGCCTCTCTGGGGTTTAAACCTTTTTCTAGGCCCTTCTCGAATTGTGGCCAGTCTCTACCAAGAACCAGCTCTTTGGGCAATCTAGGGACTACTGCTATGAGCATAATTTTTTCTATTCCCAGACCTTTGACCAGCAATTTGTACACGGGATACAAGGTAGCAGCACCATGTACACACTTAATCCTTACATGGCCTTCTGGACGGTCTGGGGCGGACACAGCTTGCTCTTGAATGGTAGACCAGAGCTTGCGCGAAATCATTGTCTGGTCCGCACCAGAGTCCAGCAAGGCTTTTGCAGCTACCCCTTGCACCGTGACATTCAGTACAAACCCTTCTGACAATAAATGATTATGCTCCCCCATGAGAGCAGTACGTACCCTACATTCATTCATGACATGTCCTAACTTTCCACAGTTAAAACATCTCTTAACAAGACTTTTCTCTGCCTTTTTATCACCCTTTACATTAGGTGTTTTAGCCTGGTAGAGACTTCCTGAGACTGGGTTGAATGTCGCTATGGCTGTCTTAGCTACCCCCTCCATAGGCTGAGAAATTAATTCGGCCTCCAAATACCTCTCGGTCAAGGCAATCGCCTCCATAGTTGAGCGACAATTCTGTAGAACAAGGAAGCTCTTGATTTTACCAGGCACTGCAGTCATGAATTGCTCAAGAACAATCATATCGATCAATGAATCTACGGATCTTTCACTGGGCCTTAGCCACTTTTCAGCCAAGCGCCTCAGTCGGTGACCCAATGACTTAGGCGTTTCACCTACTTCAAGTCGTGCTGCACGTAGCCTGCGGTTATAGGTAAGTGGGGTCAAGCCCAGGCGTTCCCTGATGGCTTTTGTCACTTCGCTATAGTCTGCAGCTAACGCAGCAGGCATTGCCCTGTAGGCTGACAGTGCCTCTCCTCTGGCCAACCCACTGAAAGGGCAATTCTTTCAAATGCCTCCAGAAATTCATCTGGATCGTCCTTTTCCCCCAACTTCCCAAAAGTCAGAGAGTCACAGGATCCCAGTCCTACCAGACCATGGCTCAGTCCTGAGCTCTGCTTTATGAGTCCAGCGGCTGCTTCCTGTGTCTTCTGTTGATGGCTCATCCAGGTCTCCAGCATCTGCAGGACTGGCTTTTGCTGCTCCTGCATCGCCAGGATAGCACGCTGCTGTGTCTGCGTAGCCAGTTCAGCCTGCTTACTGAATTGTGAGGCCATCCAATCCAATATGTCGCGTTGCTCCATCACGATGATCCCTGAAAAGAAACAAAGAAAAACCAAGTGCGGCTGTACAACACTCAGCCCTACACTTCCTTGTGTTTTTTTTTTTTTTTTTCTAAACTGACAGACACTTGTATCCCCACAAGTTAGGCCCTTCTACCCATTACCTGGTAGAAGTGTAGACTCAGGCTCTCAGCAACGGTGGTGTGACTCCGCGTCGTAGCACCTTCCAGGAACTCGCCTTCCGTTCCGGAATTTTGCTGCTGTCCAGTCCACGTTTTGTTTTCCCAGTCCGATCCGGTTCTTTTCAAAAGTCAAGTCTGGGTTTTCCTTTCTGGCACTCCGGTCCAGGTTTTCTTTAATTCCGGTCCATTTTTTTTTTATACTCCGGTCCGGGTTTTCTTTGACTCCGGTCCGGTTTTCTTTGACTCCGGTCCGGGTTTTTTTTATTTTTTATTTTTTCAAGATGAAGACTGGCAATTTGTTTCTATATTTCTTTGCTGTATCTCTTAGGCTTATATGCAAAATCCTAAAAACTACGCCATTTATGTCACTCGGTTCCCGGTGACACAAAGATTATACGCCACTAGGTAGCGCTGTTAAAGAACAAAGAGTCCAAGTGTAGGGTAATAAAGGCTTTTATTCCCCGTTTAAAGCAAGGTTCAACTAAGAGATATTTTAGATAACAGAAACTTTGATTTCTTTTCTTAAAACCAACTTTATTAGTGCCCGCATCATGACACTACTTACACATGGACATACGATCATACGATTTTATAAAAACCTTTTTCAGGATGTAAAGAAGGCTTAACATGTGAAAAATATTTTATAAAATTTCCCCCTTTCCTTTAAATTTTCAGACTTATTTTGCCCCCAGATGGACAGATGCTCTCAATCTGTTATGTATAATTAATTCCTTTCCAACATTTGTTAGGTTGGAAAGAATAAAAAAGCCTTATAAATTACTCCCTTATATTGCAGTTTCCCTTTCCACTTAATTCACCATAGGGGTAATTTTATAACTGTCTGCCGAGGTTCTGAAGGCACATAGTCACATATCTTGTACCTGTGCCTTTTTAAAATTGCTACCCCAGAAGCTTCTGCAGACGATTAGACCTGTTCTGAGACAGGAGTAACTTTTCTGCTTACATTTATGCAGGAACATGCCTAATTTATAGTTGAATCAAAAAAATTCCCATATACATAAACAGGGGCGGCTCAAGGGAATCTGCTGCCTGAGGTGAGGGATGAGGTGGCGTCCCCACCCCCAGAGTAGGGGGGAGGAGGATTTCGCAAAACTCCAGTCAGGGACTGAACCAAACCAAAAAACCGATTAGATAATGTGGAGGAAATGCAAGATGTTTATACACCAAGAAACTAAGGGGTATGTTTACTAAGCAGTCTTAATGTGCAGCCGGCGTTAGTGTGCAGGATGCCATATAAGGAGTGGGTGTGTCGGTCTTAACTTAGCATTTCTGGTTACTGTGTGATAAAGGGAGCCATGGCACGTCAATGCACGTTAGCCTGAAGTAGGCGTGCTGACCAACAAACACAGCAAGAGAGGGGTAGCACAATGGTTAATACATTGACTGTTGAACCAGGGGTCATGAGTTCAATCCCCCAGTGGGGTTAATGAGTAAGGCTGTCTGAGGCATTACACCTTACTATAAAGCAGTGCTGCTAGAGGCATTTTCCTTTTTACTTTAAAGCAATGCTGCTGGAGGTATTTTCCTTTTTACTTTAAAGACGTGCTGCCAGCAAAAACACCCTCACAGTGCTGTAATCTTTATGTGCAGTGCATCATGGGTACGAGTGGATTAACCCTATCCTGGTAACCACAGCAGACAGTTCGTGTGGTGACCTGCAGTCCTTCTGTAGCCAGCCAGGGGTTTGTTCAGAGCTGTAGCCCACTGGTTACTTCGCTGCCTGTGGAGCCAAAGGTTGTGGGTTTGATCCCACAGTGGGGCTATTTATTGGAGCTGTCTGGGGCAGTTCCTTTTTTTAATTTAAATTAGTACTGCCAGCAAAAACACCCTCACAGTGCTGTAATCCTCAGGTGCCCCATAAGGCACCTTATAAGGCACTTTAAGGTTATAGCACTGTGAGGGTGTTTTTGCTGGCAGTACTAATTTAGATTAAAAAAAGAAACTGCCCCAGACAGCCCTAATAAATAACCCCACTGTGGGATCAAACCCACATCCTCTGGCTCCACAGGCAGTGAAGTAACCAGTAGGCTACAGCTACAAACAAACCTCTGGCTGGCCACAGGACTGCAGGTCACCACACAAACTGTCTGCTGTTGTTACCAGGATAGAGTTAAGCCACTCGTACCCATGATGCACTGCACATGCAAAGCAGCAGTCTACAGATGAGCACAAGATGGGGCATGCACCCCCACAGCACCTAGGCCTGGTAGGGGGTACTGACCGTGCGCGTTACTGGCACAGAGTAGCTACAGACCATCACATTGTGCAGGTACTGTGCTTACCCTGAGGGTGAGGTGGGGCGCCCAGCACCAGGTCCACAGCACCTGCCCTCCCTGAGATAGGCTATGCTGCAGGTCCCCATTAGTGCCAGTGTGTGATAGGTAGTTCTTTCAAATACACCTGTGCCCATATGTATATCCCAGTCACATCTAGCCCTTGTGGACTATGATGCACCAGAATAGTGCATATCCTCTGTGGGTGCCATGGCCACATGATTCAAGGGGGGGGGGTGTTTGGACCCATAGGCAGATTATGCAGTACCACCAAACTTGCTCTCTGGGGATCAGGGTGGGGGACAGGATCTCCCCCCAACAGATCCACATTCTACAGCCCTGCCATAGTGGCAGTAGAGGGGACCAACAACCCCAGTCCTGCTGGGCAACCGATGCGCTACAGAGCAGTCAGTGCAGATCTGTAGCATTCCATAAGGCAATAGCAGACAGACAGTAGGCCTGGAAATGCTCAGCTGCCCCCACCACTGTCTGACATTCTCCAGCAGCCAGCATAGTGAGTCTCCAGCCACTGCATCCTGCAAGGTGTTCCAGCTATACACATACTAACTGCAGACAGTCTGCTAGCTAGTCCACAGTACATGTTCCTGGAGGAGACGTGTGCACCCAAAACTAGGATGTGAGCACACCCACCAAGCAGATAATTCAGTGATTGGGCCCCCAAAAGGAGAACCCATATATATTACTTGAGAGAAATATTATGTAGCACTATGGGGGAACCTAGCCATGCCATGGCCACTGCTCAGTCAGGGTGAGAGTGACCTCCCAGCAGGACATGCTGTAGCCACCTTGTCTGTGCAGGTGGTGGCCAGGCACTACAATGTCCCAGCCAGTGCCCTGTGCCCTGTGCAGATGCATCCTGCCCAGGCCACCCTGTCCGGGCTATACCCACAGTACCTTGCTCCTCATTATGCATATTGGCAGGCCAATACTAGCAACAGTGCTAGCAGTGTGGGCTGAGGAGGGTTTTGGCAGCCACCACACACTGGATAGACAGACACACACTCCCCACACTTATCTTTATTTGCAAATTTAATATACCGCTCTTTACCGGTGGCATCAGAGCAGTGTACAATGGAAAAATATACAGGCTGCTGAAACAGAAAGGAACGCCAAAACTTTAAAGAGCAGGATAGAAAGAGGAGATAGAGCAGGCAGCAGATAATACAACAGGAGGATGAAACAGAGGTGGATACAGTCAGGGTCAACGGGGTGGGGGGGAGGTTAAAAGCGGTGCAAAAAAGGTGGGTCTTTAATCTAGCCTTAAAAGTTTTATAAGAAGGTTCTAGGCGGAGGGCGACGGGAAGCGAGTTCCAGAGTTTCGGGCCTAGAAAGAAAAATGCTGAGGAGTGGGTGGACTCCAGATGAGTCTGTGAGGGGGAAGGAAGGAACATGCGGTTCAGGTGAACTGATCTGAGGGAACGATAAGAGGAATGGAGACGTATTAAATTGGCAAGGTAGAGAGGAACACCGGTGTGGATAGTCTTGTGGACATAGATAAGGATTTTGAACTGTATACGGTAAACAAGGGGAAGCCAGTGTAGATGAATCAAGATGGGGGTAATATGGTCAAAGCGGGAAGCGTGAGTGAGAAGGCGTGCAGCTGTATGATGAATGAGTTGTAGTCTTCGCAATTGAGTTTGAGGGAGACCGGCGAGGACCACATTGCAGTAGTCCAGGCGGGATACGACCAGGGACAATAACAGGGTAGACAGGGAGGGGACTGATATAAAGGGACGGATGGCACGGAGCTGACTTAAGGTGTAAAAGGACCGCTGTACAACAGAGGAGATATGAGCTTTAAATGACAGAGCGGAGTCCAGAGTGACTCCTAGGTAGCGTAAGGATGACACTACCGGCAGTGGGGCACAAGACAAGGTGGGGGCGAGAGGGGGAATTGGGGCACCAGAGGTAAACCAAATGGCAAATGACTTGGAAAGATTTATATGCAGTAAATTAGAGGAAAACCAGGAGGACACTGAAGCTAGGCAAGAGTTGAGGGGGGCGAGATCTGGGGCAGAGGGGTCCGTATGGTGAAGGAGGATGATGTCGTCTGCATAATAGTGGGCCGAAATGCTATGCTGCTGAACGAGGAGTGCAAGGGGGGCCAAGAAGACGTTAAACAGGAGAGGGGCAAGAACTGAAGGTGGGGGAAAGGGGGGATGCCACAAGGAAGAGGGGTAGGAGGAGAGGAGGAAGAGCCCATGGAGACAGAAAAGGTTCAGTGGGAGAGGAATGAATGGAACCAGGAAAGAACAGAGCCGGAAAGCCCAATATTGTGTAAGCGGGTCAGAAGAGTATGGTGGTCTACGAGGTCAAAAGCAGCAGAGAGATCTAATGAAACGGCAACGGTAATGCGACCTTGGTCATGTGCAGTGCGAACTTCATTGAGAAAAGAGAGCAGAATAGACTCAGTGCTGTGATTGGGGCGGAAACCTGATTGATGGGGGTGAAGTGACAGGGTGGCCTCCAGGTGAGAAGAAAGTTGTGCATAGACCAGTTTCTCAAGAAGCTTGGAAAGAAAGGGAAGGTTGGAGGTAGGGCGCCAGTTGGCTGGGGAAGATGGGTCAAGAGAGTCCTTTTTCAAGATGGGACGGATAATGGCGTGCTTCCAAACAGTGGGGAAGGAGCCGGAGGATAAACTGGTATTGAGAATGGAGAGTATGAAGGGAGAGAGGGCCAGGGAGGTGTCCAGAAGCTATTGGGAGGGGATGGGATCGGAGATGCAGGTGGTCTTCCGAAGTGAGGAATATACCCTGGAGAGATCTGGCATTGTCACCGGTTGGAAGAAGGACCACTTATGAGAAAAGGAAAGAGGATTGGAAGAGGGGGAGGAAGGGGGGGAGTCAGGCAGAGGGAGAGAGGGGGAAAGGGGGGAGGGGGGGAGGGCAGGAGGGAAAGAGTGACCGAAGGTCTTGGATTTTAGTAGCAAAATAGGAAGCCAGAAGAGCAGGATCAGGGGTCACTGGAGAGGGGGCTGGAGAAGTGAGGGAATGGGAGGCAGAGAGGGAACGAAGGACAGAGTAGAGCTGTCGAGTGGAATTAACTGACTGGGAAATGCGAGAGGAGAAATAGTCTCGTTTAGCAGAATGTAGCAGGGAACGGTAGTGTGAGTGACAGTGACGGAAGTGCGCTAGGGAGGTAGGAGAAGGATGCCTACGCCAACGCCGTTCAGCGCGACGTAGGTAAGAACGGTGAAGGAAAAGGCCGGGGTGAAACCAGGGATAGTGGCGCCGAGAGGGGGGAGGAGGAGGAGGAGAAGGCTGGCGCGGGGCAAGCTGGTCCAGCGCATTCGAGAGGGTGGTATTCCAGGAATGGGCCTGGAGATCGACAGGGAGGAGATAGAAATCTGAGGGAAAGAGGGAGTCAGAAGAAGGAAACTGTGAGAGAGTGGCAGGTGTAAGACGATGGACAAAGCGAGGGGCAGAGAGAGACCTGCCCTGAACGGAAGGGAAAGGGGAGGCGGGAATAGAGAAAAGTAAGCAGAAGTGCAACTATGCCAGCATTGTGCAACTATAGAGGTGTTTGGCAGCCCTGGCCACCGCACCAGTCCTGGGCACAGTGCAGGAATGGCTATGGTACGCAATACTGTAGGAGTCACTCCCCAGGGTGGTAAACACTGTTAGACACAAGACCTGTAGCACACTCCACAGACATCAGAAAGGTTGCTATGATGCAGCTCAATCAGCAAATTGTGCTTAACTTAGGAATTGATATCTGCCAGTAATCATAGCAACCTTTTGATAGATGTGTACCATATTCCCAGGTTTAGGGTGGCATTGCTAAGGTATGCAAGTGCTAGTATTGGGAGATGCACACAGGGCCCAAAATCCTGCCTCTCCAGGTGGCTTTGGATGATGGAGCTTGTGGGTGCGGGTGAGTCTGCCCCTGTTGGCCGCTGCTCTAGGGCAGAGGTTCCCAACTCCAGTCCTGGAGGGCCAAACACTGTTCGGGTTTTCATGCTGTCCCTAATGAACAAATCTATTATGCCATAACAGTACTAACTTCCAAAACTCACACAGCATGGAGCATACCCAGAAAAGGCAGCACCACAAATATTGCAGTGGGCCATAGAACATCCATATTCCTATTCAGAAAAATGAACAAGCCGGATTACTACAGCTCTCTACATAGAAACTCCATGCTAACAGAACATGTAGCCTCAGTCACACATGCAGAACAGAGACAGATCTTCACCAAGTAGGGCAGCGGTTCTCAACCTGTGGGTCACGACCCCCATGGGGGTCACTACAGGATTTAGCGGGGGTCACCTAACTCTGCCATTAAAAAAAAAAAAAAAAGCGCACAAGTTGCTGCCGCTGCCGAGTCTGCTTCTTGGCAGTGGCAAACTTGCCGCTTTCCTTCTAATGCAGCCGCGGCTCCCTGTCTCTTAGGGAACCGTGGCTGAGCTTGTGAAACTGTTGCGGGGCCGTCCAGTCTCTCGACGGGCTCTGTGCAGCATTGTCCCGCCTCCAAAGGAAGTTGTTTACCAATTCCTTTGGAAGCGGGACAATGCTGTACGGAGCCTGTCGAGAAAAAGGAAGGCTCTGCAACGGTTTTACAGGCTCAGTCGCGGTACCTTAAGAGGCAGGGAGCCGCGGCTGCAGAAGAAGAACAGGGAGACAGCCAACATGGCTTTAGACAAGGAAGATCTTGTCTTACTAATCTGTTATGATTTTTTGAAGGTGTGAATAAACAGGTAGACAAAGGTGAGTCGGTTGATATAGTGTATCTGGACTTTCAGAAAGCCTTTGACAAGGTCCCTCATCAGAGACTTTTGGCAAAACTAAAAAGTCATGGGATAGGAGGCAGTGTACTATTGTGGATCGGGAACTGGTTAAAAGATAGAAAGCAGAGGATAGGGCTAAATGGCCAATTTTCCCAATGGAAAAAGGTGAATAGTGGAGTACCCCAGGGATCTATACTGGGTCCGCTGCTTTTTGATATATTCATAAATGACCTGGAAAAGGGAATAACTAGTGAGGTTATCATATTTGCAGATGACACAAAACTGTTTAATGTTGTTAAAACCCAAGGGGATTGCAGAAAATTGCAGGAGGATCTGGATAAATTGGAGACACGGCATCCAAATGGCAGATGAAATTTAATGTGGACACGTGCATAGTTATGCACCTAGGAAAGAACAACTCACACTATGGTTACACGATGCAAGGTTCCACGTTGGGAACCACCACCCAGGAAAAAGATTTAGGTGTCATCGTGGATAACATGTTAAAACCCTCCACCCAGTGTGCAGCGGCGGCCAAGAAAGCAAATAGAATGCTAGGTATCATAAGGAAAGGAATGGAAAATAAAACAAAGTATATTAAAATGCCTCTGTATCATTCCATCGTATGACCGCACCTTGAATATTGTGTGCAATTCTGTTTGCTGTATCTTAAAAAGGATATAGCGTTATTAGAAAAGGTACAGAGAAGAGCCACCAAATGGTAAAGGGGATGGAGGGCTACTCCTATGAAGAGAGGCTACAAAGGTTAGGGCTCTTCAACCTGGAAAAGAGACGGCTGAGGGGAGATATGATAGAGGTCTATAAATTAATGAATGGAGTGGAGCAGGTAAACATAGATCAATTCTTTACGTTATGAGAATATAGAAAGACTAGGGGACAGGGTAAACTAAGACAAATAACAGAAAATATTTTTTCACTCAATGTGTAATCAAACTCTGGAATTTGTTACCGGAGGATGTAGTAAAGGCTGTTAGTGTAGCTGGGTTTAAAAAAGGTTTGGAGAAGTTCCTGGAGGAAAGGTCCATAAACCATTATTAAAAGGGACCCAGGATATCACTACTTGACCCAATACAAGCATTGAGGAACCTGTGTCTTTTGGAGAGACTGCTAGGTACTTATGACCTAGATTGGCCACTGTTGGAAACAGGATACTGGGCTTGATGGAGCTTTGTCTGACCCAGTATGGCATATCGTATGTTCTTATGTTCTTATAGGGCAGTAGCAGGCAGAGAGAGGGGAGGAGGGGGCAGGGAACCTGCAAAGGGGCTGACATGAGGGATGGATGGAGGGAGGGGGGCTGACATGGATGGAGGGAGGGAGGGGGGCTGACATTGAAAGAGTGGGGCTGACAGGGAGGGGAGGCAGGGAGGGAGGGGAGGGCTGATGGAGGGAGGGGGCTGACGATGGATGGATGGAGGGAGGGAGGGGATACTGACATGGACAGAGGGGGGGCTGACGGACAGAGGGGGGCTGACAGACAGAGGGGGGCTGACATGGAGGGGGGCTACATTGAGGGAGGGAGGGGGGCGACATTGATGGATGGAGGGAGGGGGGCTGGCATGAACAAAGGGAAGAGACGGGGACATACTGGACAGACAGGGGATAAATGCTGGACAGAGGGGAGAGACAGTGCGGGTTAGGATTATAATGTGAAGATGGGGGGGCTAGGACTGGTAATGGGTTGATTAGGGAAGGCTATGACACTGAATGGACTGATCAAGGGGGGGGGGGTTGGACTGGTAATGTACTGATAGGGGGGTAGGACTGGTAATGGACTGATGGGGGGCTAGCATTGGAAATGAGCTGATTGGGGAGGTTAAGACTGGAAAAGGGCTGATTAGAGGAGGCTAGGACTGGTAATGGGGTTGAGGAGGGACTAGCACTGGCAATAAGCTGATTAGGGGATGGTAGCATTGGTAATGGGGTTGAGGAGGGACTAGCACTGGAAATGAGCTGATTAGGGGAGGTTAGGACTGGTAATGAACTGATGGGGGGGGGGGTAGGACTGGTATTGGGCTTATTAGGGGAGGCTAGCACTGGTAATGGGGTTGAGGGGGGACTAGCACTGGAAGCAAGCTGATTGGAGGGCTTCGGCTGGGAATGGGCTGATTGTTGGGAGGGGAGGATAGAGCTGCTGGCCCTGGAAGAAAACTGGGGGCTAAGGCTACAAGTGGGCTGATACGAGGGGATGGGAGAATGGAACTGGAAGGGAGTGGATCTGAGAGGGGCTGCCATGGTATTTGTACTAGACGGGACTGTCAGTGGGGAAGAAGGGGGACTGGAAGGGAATTTACACCTGTGGCAGTCATGGGAATGCAAGTTGACATTGGAAGGTACTGAGAGTGAGGACTGGAAAGGGGCTGATACTGGGGAGGATTACTGGGACTGGAAATAGGCTGATGGAAAGAAGTGAAGAAAACAAAAGAAGAGATAAGAAATGGCAGATGGACCATAAGCCACAGAAAGAGAGCTAAGAAAAGACAGGAAAGCAGTAGCCTCAGATTGGGACCAGCATGATCAGAGAATAAATTGGTCAGACAACAAAGGTAAAAAAAATAATTTTATTTCTTATTAGTGATTTGACTACAAAATCATCATAATTTGGAAATCAAATATTGTTACTTGTTATTGTGATTAATTGTTGTGGTTTAAATAAGTAAATTTTATAAATAAAAACATATTGCAAAGGCCTATAATATATTAATAATTCAACAAATGATTACAGCGACAATGCGTTAACGGTAAAGGAAGAGAGACGCATTTGATTTTATCATTGGGGGTTACCACAAGTTGACCAATGGTAAAGGGGGTCACGGTGCAAAAAAGGTTGAGAACCACTGAAGTAGGGGATATATCAATACAAACTAAAAACAGACATATGTTGTCAAAAAATGCTTTTACCCATCACTGTTTAGGTTTACAGGATTTCTTTCCCAAAACTATACTATACTGCAGAGCGAGATGAGAGAAAGAACTTTCACACACAGGCATCTGCATTGTCGGCAGAAACTAACATAATGGCTCAATGCAAGTAGCGCAAGTGCAACTAATGCCACCTTAGAGTGTGGTCTTAGTTGCACCTGCAGCTGTTCTGCCACACTGAAATGCAGTAACTGCAGGGGGATATAAAGGCCTCCCTGCAGTTAGTGTACGGCCCCGCATAATCAAACTCTGGAATTAGTTACCAGAGGATGTAGCAAAAGCTGTTAGTGTAGCTGGGTTTAAAAAAGATTTGGACAAGTTCCTGGTAGAAATGTCCATAAACTATTATTAAAGAGGGCCTGGGAAATCCACTGCTTGCCCTAGGACAAGCATTGCGGAACCTGTGTGCCTTTTTGGGAATCCGTCAGGTTTGAGGTACCTTGGTCTGACCCAGTATGGCACAGAGCTTAGAAAACATGCTGCTAAATATGCCAAACAAGAGATGCTCAACAGCACCCATGCAGCATCTCCCACTTCTACAAAAACAGGAGCAACTTGGTGCCCCAACACAGTACTTCCCACCCTCTGAAAAACAAGAGAGACTTTGTGACCAAGAAGGGCTTGGCAACCCCAACAAAGCTCCTGAAACTGCACACTGGACCAGCATGGTGTTAATGTAAATATATATTCTGCAAAACAAAAACAAAGGAAATGCAAGATGCTCACACAATAAGAAACAAAGAAAAAGTGAGAAGCGCGGCACAGTTTATAGTACCAAATTATAAAATTATAACTCATTTTATTTTGTTATAAACTGTGTTATGGTTGTCGCTTTTTCTTTTTGAATATATATTCTACATCCACAGAAACCTCTCCCTCAACAATGGGTGCAGAGCAGAAGTTTGACATTCACCCACAAAATTCAATATATTAAAAAAAAATCTGTTTCTGGTCATCTAACATTCTCCAGTAACAGGCATATTGGGAACTAATATAAGACTCTACAAAAGTCACCGAAGATCTACAAGGCCAAATCTAACATACCATACCAGGATAACCTTCTAAAACTCAGGGGCCTACCCAGAAAAACGATGCACTGTAAATACTGCTGTAATCCCTAGAACATTTATACACCTATTTGAAAAGCTGAACAAGTCAAATTACTACAGTACAGTACAGATCCCTATGCACAAACTCCATGTTAACAGAACACATGGCCTCAGTCACACACTCAGAACACAGATCCTCACCAAATATAGAATAAGTGACTACAACCTAAAATAAAAATAAAAATATGTAGACAAACAATTAAATTGAATCCCCAAGAAGCCAGACTGCACTTGAAATGCAACATCAGATAAATAAGAAATGCAATTCCCCTTAAAGATTGTGCAAAGTCCAATCACTAAATTGAAAATAAAATAATTTTTTCTACCTTTGTTGTCTGACTATTTTATTCTCTGATTGTGCTGGTCCTGATCTGAGGCTTCTGCTTTCCTCTCTTCTCTTAGCTCTCTTTCTATGGTCTCTAGTCCATCTGCCATTTCTTTTCTCTTCCTTTGTTTTCTTTACTTCCTTCCATCAGTCTATTTCCAGTCCTAGTAATCCTCCCCAGTATCAGACCCCTTTTCTAGTCCTCCCCTCCCAGTACCTTCCAATTTCATCCCCCTTGCATTCCCAGGACTTCCACTGGTGTCCATTTCCCTCCAATCCCCCTCATTCCCCACTGTCCAGCTCCTTCTAGTCCAAATACTATACAAGTGCCAAATCCCCCTCCCTTCCAGCCCTCACTCCCATTACCCAGCTACCTACCAGTCCCATCCCCAAGTGTGAGCTCTCTTCAAGTCCTCCTGCAGTCCCATCCCCAGGTGTCAGCTCCCTTCTATCCCTCTCCTCCCTTCCCTAGTATCATCACCCTTCTAATCCCCCTCCAGTACCATCTCCAGGTATCAGCCCCCTTCCAGCCCCCACCTTCCACCATGTCAGCTCCCTTGCAGACCCCCACCTTCCCCTTGTCAGTTCACTTCCAGCCCCCTCCTCTCCCAGTGTCAACCCCCTCCTCCCCCAGTGTCAGCCCAGTTGCAGACCCCACCTTCCCCTCATGTCAGTTCTCTTCCCTTTCAGCTCCCTCCTCCCCCCATGTCAGCCCCGTTGCAGACCCCATCTTCCCCTCATGTCAGTTTTCTTCCCTTTCAGCCTCCTCCCCCCCAAATTTCAGACCTCTTCCAGCCCCCACCTTCCCCATGTTAGCTCCCCCGTAAACTCACCCTCTACTTTCAATGACAGATCCCCATCTTCTCCTCATGTCAGTTCTCTTCCCTTTCAGCCCCCTCCTTGCCCACCAGGTCAGCCCCGTTGCAGATCCCCATCTTCTCCTAGTTCTCTTCCCTTTTAGCCCCCTCCCCCCTGTTGCAGATCTCACCCTCCTGTCATGTCAATTCCCTTCCAGCCCCCTCCTTCCCCTCCCTATGTCAGCCCCCTTCCAGCCCCCACCTTTCCCCTCTACTTTCAATGGCAGCTGCAGCTCCTGCCTCTTAGAGCCACAGCCGTGCTAGTGATATGCAGTTTAAGTAAAAGTGAAACCTGCGTGGAGCCTTCCCGCCTCTGTGAAGAAACCATGCAGCTGTGCCCTGCCCCCAAAGGAAGTAGTAACTACTTCCTTGGGGGCAGGATTCAGCTGCACAGAAGGCTCTGCACTGGTTTGGCTTTTACTTAAACTGCATGTCGCTAGCACAGCCGCAGTTCTCTAAGAGGCAGAAGCCGTGGCTGCCATAGAAAGGTAAGGGGGAGTCTGCCACTGCGGAGAAGCAGACTTGGCAGCGGCAGCAACTTGCTTGCTGATTTTTTGTTTTGTTTTGTTTTGCTTTTACTTTTGAAGGCGAAATGAGGTGGCTATTTTGGGGGCATTTTTTGCCACCCTCAAAACTTTGCTGCCTGGGGCAGCCACCTCACTTCACCTCATTATAGAGCCACACCTGTACATACATTTTTAAAGACTCAAAATCATTAATATTGGCCATATAATACAGCCATAGGCCATATCAGGTAACGAACTTAGCAGGATTTTATCATTGGTCTAGTTTATGATCAAATCTACAGTATTGTGCACTTACTGTCCTAAAAAATATGCCTGTACACATAAATAGATATTAGAAAAAAACTTAAAAACACTAAAGCTCAACAAATCTTCATCTCGGTCAAAATACAGTTCATCTACTGGAGATCAACCGTTGAAGCTCTTGCAACACAATGGTTATCACGACACAGAAAGATTAAGCTAAGTATACTTTTTTTCGAAACATGGTGCCATGTCGTTGATGAATTGCTGTTTGGGGTTTTAACTGGACTGAATTTATAAAACCTTTAAGAAGATTGTATAGATGAACTGAATAGATGTACGGCATTTTGACCAAGATGAAGATTTATTGAGCTTCAAAGGCATGTTTACTAAAGCACTATTTCTGGTAGCATGGGGCTAATGCGCGATAGCGAGGAGCACATGGCCCAAAGACGACCACTCTAAAAATGTCACGCTGCCTGAGCAGCATGCAAATAGATGGGGTTACAGTAGCGAGAGGGCGGAGATATGGCACATGGCTGAGGCAGGCATGCTAGCCATGCACTATCTACACAAACACATTGCTAGCATAGGCCCAACTAACGCTTGCCTCTGGAAAAGCGATAGCTGCACCCACCTTACTAGCAAGTCACGAACATGCATTCCATATGCAAGTGTTAGGAAATAGGTAGGGCAGAAATAAGATGACTACACTAGAATAAAAAAAAGCAAACAGGAAAGATAGTAGAATATAGGCCACCAGGGAGGAGGTACTGCATGATGCAGCTCTCATGACATTGCACCAGAACAGCCTGACATCCGCAGAACGGGGCCTGCAGGTCAGGCGTGACTTTGCTGGGACAGTGGGCAAACATCCATAGACCTGATGTCCTGATGGGCTGCTGTTCACGTTTGCATATGCAATGAATAGATGTCCGAGGGCTGCTGGTGTTGTATGCTGTGGAGATATTTATTTATTTATTTAGCATTTCTTATATACCACCTTTCATGATATCAAGGCGGTTTACATTGAACAAACTGAAATTACATTGAACAGGGCATTATAACTTGGAGATAACTATTTTACAGGGAACATGGGCAATGGAGGGTTAAGTGGCTTGCCCAAGACCACAAGGAGCAGCTGTGGGACTAGAAACCCCAGTCATTCCAGCCATAGGGCCTGTGCTTTGTCCTTCAGTCAGTTCTGCCTCATAGCCAGAGTTGGACCAACAGAGAACAGTGAGGGGGTGAGGCATGTAAATTAGGTGTTGCACATATTGACAACATAATGGTGTGACAACAAAAGTGCCATCCAACTCCTGCCTCCCCTGCATGAGTGGGGCATGTAGCGGTGAATACATGCACCTGGGGGACCATGATGCTGCCATGTGCCTTGTTCCTGTGGATAGATGGCCCCTCATGCTTACCAAGGCAGGATTTTGCTGATGGAGATACTTAATATTTTTTCCACTAAACATGGGCATCCAGTCTCAAAGCTGATCAGTGTCCGTTCCATGGATCTAGGGATCTCTTGTGGTCTTTCTGGTTTTGTTTGTCTTTGGTTCCCTGACAGCTGGGATGCTCAGCCTGGGGGCTGTTTGAGATTCCCTACCTCCATGTGGTGTTCCCCCAAGCTCCTATCGGTAAGAGGCAGGATGGGGGTCCTACGTGGGTGGATGATCTTTTACCCTCCCCATTTATAGATGTCAGGCCACAGGAGTGGGTGTTCTATAAGGTGGGCCATGGGAGTGCTTCTTGACCCTATGGACCACATGTAGTACAGGTACTTATTGGGTTGGCTGGATAGCAGAGAAGCTAATCAGGCAGCGGTGATATTCAGCCACTGCCCTGTTAGCTTCTGTGGAGAAATTTAGGCCACCCTTTCAGGTGCCTAATTTCTGCTGCTTAGGGATAAGCAGGCAGCGGCTCAATGTCACCCCTGCCCAGTTTCCCCTGCCTCCTCTCCATCCCCAGAATGCCTCGATGCTAGCTGGCTAGCATCAGAGTATTAAGCAGCAGCGCCCGCTGATATTCAGTGGCACGAACCGCATTTGTACTGCTAAATATCCCTGTGACAGCACTTAATGCAGTTGGCAAGTCCGGGCAGAAAGGGGGCCAACAAAGAGGGGGGGCAGCATGGCAAACTTACTTCATTATGTTTGCTGTGAACCTCCGCTGTTGTAAGCTCGCCACGGGCCCAGCAGCTGTTCCTCACTGGGCAGAAGTCTCATGATAATAGCACACTGTGAAACTTCGGCCCAGCTGGGAACAGCCACCAGCTCTGTGGTGGCCTTACAACAGTGCAGGCAGCGGAACAAACACAATGATGTATGTTTGCTGCCACTGCCGTCGCACAGGAAGGGCTCACATACAAGGGGGCAAACAGGGGGACCGCATGCAGAAGGGGTGCACCATGCCACCACCAAAACAATGGGGGCTCTCAGCAAATGTTTGCTTGGGGTCCCCTCATTGTAACTTATGCCACTGATCTTTGTCATTTGTACTCCTCCTTCAATAATTGAACATAAAACTACTACTAATAATAATTATTTTTATAGCACTACAGGGCATATGTAGCACTGTACAGATAGATGTAAACCACAGTCCCTGCTCATCAGAGCTTACAATCTAATCAAGATGAAAAAAAACATCACAAAACTGGGGACTAGAGTATGGCAGGATGCACATAAGTAGTGGGAAGAGATTGAGGAGCATCAGCATCCAAAAGCAGCCTCAAAGAGGTGGGTCTTCAGTCTGCTCTTAAATAAGGCTAGAGAAGGAGCCCAATGCACCGACTCAGGTAGTTTGTTCCAGACATATGGAGCAGCAAGGGGAATGGATGAAGTCTGCAGTTGGCAGTGGCAAAGTAGGCCACAGATAAAAGGAATCTGCCAGAGGAGTGGTGTTCCTGAGGAAGACGTATAGTGAGATATGAGAGGAAAGGTAGTGAGGAGCCACAGAATGAATACACTTCTAGGTAATTAGGAGAAATTTGAACTGGATGCGGAAATGGATAGGGAGCCAGTGAAGTGACTTGAGACGAGGGGTTACATGAGCATAGTGACACTGGGGGGAAGATAAACTGTGCAGCTGAGTTTTGAACAGACTGAAGGAGAGTAAGATGATTCAGAGGGAGGCCAGTGAGGAACAGGTTACAATAATCAAGATGGGAGATGACTAGTGAGTAGATGAGTGTCGTACTAGTGTGTGTAGAAAGGAAGGGACGAATTTTGCCAATGTTATAGAGAAAGAAGTGACAGGCTTTAGCTATCTGTTGAATGTGTGCAGAGAAAGAGAGAGTAGAGTCAAAGATGACCCTAAGGTTGTTAGCTGAGGAAACAGGGAAGAGCATAGTGTTATCCACAGAAAGCAAGAAGGGAGGAAGGGGGGAGGTGGGTTTAGGGGGAAAGATAAGGAGCTTAGTTTTGGCCATGTTTAGTTTCAGACGATGGTGAGATATCCAGACAGCAATATCAGATAAGCAGGCAGACATCGTGACCTGGATTCCAAGAGAGATTTCAGGCACAGAAAGATAGATCTGACAGTCGTCAGCAAAAAGATGGTACTGAAAACCATGGGAGGAAATAAGTGCACCAGGTGTAGAGAGAGAAAAAGAGAGGTCCCAAGACAGAACACTGAGGTACACCAACTGAAAGCGGGATGGCTATAGAGGAGGATCCACCAGAACATACACTAAAATTGTGATGGGAGAGATAAGAAGAAAAGCAGAACAGAATGGAGCCCCTAAATCCAAGCGAGGACAGTGTATCAAGGAGAAAGTGGTGATCAACATTGTCAAAGGTAGCAAAAAGATCAAGAAGGATGAGAATCAAGTAGAGGCCATTGGATTTGGCAAGAAACAAGTTGCTGGAGACTTGGCAAGAGCTTCTGTGGAATAAGAGAATGAAAGCCAGATTATAGTGGATCCAGAAGGGCTCGAGAGGAAAGAAAGTCAAGACAGCTGCAGTGAACTGCTTGTTCAAGTCATTTTGAAGCAAAGGGGAGGAGAGAGATAGGTCGATAACTGGAAGGTCAGGTAGGATCTAGTGAAGGCTTTTTTAGGAGAGATATTTTCATTTGTTCTTGGCTGTTGTTGAAAGGCCCTACAAAGCTCTACCACTTTTATGTATTTCTGTACTCCTGCTTTTATGGTGGCTGATGTACCTGAGCTGCCGCATACAGATGTTCCATTAATAATGTCTGTTTAGTTATTTTGTAGTAAATTGTTAGGCTGTTCTTATAGTGGGCCTATGCAGGCCCAAAGGGGGGATTGTTAGGAAATAATAATAATGCTTAGTTTAAGTGCATATACAGGAGGCCTGCACAAGAGAAATCAGAATCCTATATGTGCCCTTTGTACATTCTGGTGTGGGTATGGAAAAGGAATCTGCTGTGCTAAGCTAAACTGATTGTTCTACTCAGAGATGACTTGTATTTGCATTAGTTACTGATAAGCTATAGTGGGCCCCCAGAAGATGGGTGGATGACGTATGAATATGTTTCTGATAATGTATAAAATACGGACAATCCCTCCACCCTTTGGCATAAACTTGCATACTTTTCCTTTTGTGTGGTCTGTGAGTTTTATTCCCCTGGATTCTAGCCAGCCGGAGCAGCACACCGCAGATGAGGGTTCGGGACTTCCCTGGCCTGGAGTGACTAATAAGAAGCAAACCCTTTACAAACAACAGCATGTTTGAAAACCACAGGAACAGTTGCAGTGGAAAGCGATAGGTTAAGGATATGACAAATGGAAAGGATGATGGCAGAAGAGTTAGAGCTTAGTAGATGGGTGGGAATGGGATCAGGGAAGCAGGTAGTCAGTTTGGAGGAGGAGAGAACATTTGCAGTTTCCTCCTCAGTGATTTCAGAAAAGGAAGAAAGGGTGACTGAAGTTGAGGGAAGGATTTGGGATTCAAGAGGGAAAAGATGAGGTGGAGGTGACCCAGCCAAGGTCTGGGCAGACAGTGAAGGAAGGATTGGGGGAGGAAGGACTTTGAGGAGAGAGTTAAGTATAGCAAAGAGATGGCAAGAGGCAGAGGCAGAGTTAGTCAGATGGACAAAGTTTTCTTGCTTGGCGAGTGCTATGGCCAACTGGAAAGAAGTTAGCATGAATTTTAAATGTAGGTTCTCAGCAAGGGTATGTGATTTAAGCCAAAGGCACTCAGCTGAGCAGGCACAGGAACATAGGTAGTGGGTTGTTGAGGATAGCCAGGGTTGAGGTATGGTATGCCTCACAGGGTATGGAATGACAGGAGCAAGTGCATCCAGAGTAGAGGAGAGTATAGTGCTATAGGAGGATACTGCCCCATTAATGAACTCAGATAATATAGTGGAGGAAAGAGGTCATAAGACAGCAGTAGAGAGAGCTGAAGGGTTGATAGTGTGAAAATTCTTAAACATGTTGGTGGAGATCGGGTGAGACCAAGATGAGGGATGGTTAAGGGTGAAGGTTAGCAGGTGATGGTCAGATGCCCCACTGAGCATCTTTCAGCATCCCTTCTTTGTTATGTCTAACCAGAAAGTCCCATAATAACCGAAGTAACACTACGTATTAGAGTTATACTACTATAGTTGTACTTAATATCTAGGATTCTTCAGAATGAAGGAGTGGCCTAGTAGTTAGGTTAGCAACTTAGAAGCCACATAGAACAGTGTTCAAATCCCACTGATCCTCCCTGGGTAAATTGTTAAGGGGATAGTTTTGGAAGCCTTATTCATGATTTTCACCTCTGGAAATGCTATTCAGATGTAGAAATCACATGGATGTCTCTGGAACCCTTTCAGAAAGGGCTGAATTTACATGTGCCTGGCAAGATCACATCCAGGTCACACAGGGGCATGGCAAAAGCATGCCCAAGGCATCTCTACAAATATAAACATGGGTGCCTGGTTTTAGAATAGCACCACATATCTGAATTACCAGCAGACATGTCTAAGGCTATACCTGCTCCTGGGCATGAATAGGCACCAAAAAAGTGCTTGTTTCAGTAATACCTATCAATAGAAAAGGAGAAAGCCCTTTCATTTCCCCAATGCTCTTCAAAAAAACTGCAGGTAAAATAGAACGTTTGTATGCAGCGTCGGATACATGTGTCCATTTTGAAATACTATCACAGGCTATACTATGCTGTCTAGACTGTGCCATCTATATAGGACCTATACAAGTTCCTAAAATCACCCAACAAGCACATGCCTGGCCCCTTATTCAGCAGATTCTCATTTCTTTATGTTTTGATATATTTTAGGATGAAGACAGGTCAATTTTAAAAGGCACCTAACAGTGCCCATCTACACTGTTGTCTCATGGAATTTCAGATGTTTTTGACTTGGAAGTCCTAGATTTCATCTATATGGCCTTTCTACAATTGCTTTCATACTTTCCATTGTCCCAGTGCAAACTTAAATTGTAAGCCTCCAGGGACAGGCAAATTCTAATGCAATCATTGTCTGAATATCCGGCCTGGTAGAAAGCCATGCACAGTCTGCCAGACTGGCCTGGTTATGTGAGCACTTAGAATTCCTCTACTGTAGTTAGGACTTCCAGTTAACATGGTACTTAGAGCCTGCCAGTCAGATCTAGATGCTGGTCAACTCTAACACCTACGTACCACCATTCCCAGCATTGTTCTTATCATTTTTGCTCATCTCACTATTTCTCACTGTACTTTGTGTCAAATTGGCTTCTTCTGATACCAAACCACTCTTCATCTTGACTATCAATATTCTGTTATCCAAAATTTGCTCTATTTTCATAAGAAAGGAAAATATGGATTTGCAACTTAGCTTTAAACTAATCAAACAATAAAACGTGTCTTAGCTTAGCTTTTCACTGTGCCACTCTCTGCTAAACTTGTAAACAGGGGCAGAATTTAAGGAGGAAGAGGAGCAATGCTCTCATAAATACTCTCATGCTGAATTAGTCTGCATGGGCTCATGTGATGCCACTTCCTTTGTTGGCTCATGTGGACCTAAAGATTAGGAGAGGGCACCACTTGAGGCCCCAGCTAGTAAGGGGTGGGTAGCAGGCAGGAGTTAAAACACTCCATCCTGTTGACTCTCAATTATATTGCAGACGGCAGGGGCTTGGAGCATGTGCAGTCTGCCATCATGTCCTACTTCTCCCATTATGCAGACATTTCTTGTAGCAAAGCAGAAACTGCCCATAGAAGGAGGAGAGAAACCACGGAGAAGGCAGAAATGTGCATATTACAAATCCCTGCAGCTTGTTCTGCTAGCTCTGGGGAAGAGGACATGGAAGGGAAGAAAAAGTTGAGATAGCAGGGGTAGAGGAGGAGAGAAGGGGAAAGGTCAGAATGAGAAGGGGAGAGTATCAGGAGGAAAAAAGTGATGGGGCAGCAAGAGGAAGGAGGGAGGGAAGGTGAAGGGGAAAGAGGGGAAGAAGAAATAGGAGAAGGCAAGTGGAGAAGGAGGACAAACGAAATAAGAGGTGAGAGTATGAACTGGAAGGAGAGAGATAGAGGACAAGGCGGAGGGGGAGATGTGAGAGAGGCGGAGGAGGCTGGGGAAAAAAGGGTGGAGAGAGAAGGAGGAGAGAGAAGGAGGGGAGAGAAGGAGGGGAGAGGGTGAGGCATATGTGATTAGAAGTGGCAGGAGGAGAGCTGTAACTATGAGGTTGGGGAGGAGGGATAACTGTGAGGAGAAGAGGTGGAAGGGGTGAGTGAGAGAGAAAAGGGGGGGATCAGAATGGAAGTGTATAAGTAGGATAAAGAGAAACAATAGGAAAAAGGAAAGCAAAAAATATGGGGCATATGAATGAAATAAGCCAAAGACCTTTTGAATAACTCAACAGGGGAAACACCCGGGGATACAGGAAAATTAACAATATGTAAATTTAACCTTTTGGAAAAGTTCTCCAATTTTTCCAATTTAGCATGAAGAACAGTGCTATCCTTAATAAAGGTAGAACACTGTGTGTGCACATTATAGTCATTTGAGATGACAAGTTCTCAAGGGTTTGAGTAGAATCTTTACTGACTTGTTCCTGTTGATCCAGTCTCAACTGTGAATCCTGAGAAATCTATTCCACGATATTCAAACGATTGGAAACAGAATGCTCTAATGAAGCAATCGCAGTCCAGATGGAATCCAAAGTCACCACCGCTGGCTTCATGAGGATACTGCAACTAGCTGGAGCTCCAGAGCCCCCTGTAGCCCCCAAAGTTGATGTTCCCGTCTCACCAGACGCAGGGGGAATCAAGGCTCCTGCACAGGAGGCCGAAGCACTCAGGGTGGATCCTCTGGTTCCTCCAGCAGCATCCAGCAGCAACCCCATGCTTGGCGTTACCCCTGAAGACGGCAAACCAACAGCTACCTCATCAAGGTGTGGCTGCAGCCAGGAAGTCGGACCAATGGACAGCAAAAGAGGCTCATCAGGCGGGACACGCTGCTCGGGGCTCAGACTCATGTCTGATGTCGAAAGGACCGCCCTCAAGTCAGCTCTGACGCTAACCCCAGCAGACTCCTGCGTTGCTCCAACGCTAACAAAGTTGGTTATGGGCTGCTGTTTAGGGGGAAGATCCACTTCGGGGTATGTAACCTTCCCCTTCCTTTTCCCCATCATAAACAGGTAACAGGTGCAAAGAAATAAGTTTTAACAGGACAGCGTCCAAATTCACCAGACGACCGCCGGAGCGCATCCATACACGGTGGTCATATTGGAGGTTTTAGGGATGCCAGAAGCTGACCTTCCACCCACTTCTAAGGTTTATTATTTGCCTATGAAGAAACATTCTAGTTCTATTGATAATGCGGTGGATGTTCAGAGGGATAGCTTTCACATCCTGAATTTTTCTCAGGTACTGGAATCCTCTACTGAGGAAATTACGAGGAGAGCTACTCTTATGGTGGTGTTTGTTTTGGAACCTGACAATGCTTGGACCTTAAAAATGTTTTGTAGAAATTCTGATAAACTTTTTTTTGGTCAGAAAGTCTGGGCTTTCCCGGAAGTTTCCTATGTGACTCAGGAAAAAAGGAAATTTATTCTCTCTATGCGCCCTGAGGTAATCTTATTAGGCTATTCCTTTGTTTTAAGGTTTCCATGTAAATGTGTAATTAAGTCTGTATCATCTAGATTTACTTTTTATGATCCAAAACATTTACGTACGTTTTTGGCAGCTAGAGCTGGTCCTGAATCGGTCCCAGTACCAGTGGAGCCTAAATTAGATCGACTCATCTTGGACACTAGATATGTAAATGCGTCGCATGGTTGCTTTTTCCTAGGGAGTTGTTTTCAGTTTAAGTTTTCTTTTTATTTATTTATCATTATAGCCTCTTTACTAGGATCCTTTCTCCTTTCATTTTTCAGCTGTAGAGTCAGGTGCAATTTGGAACTTTTGAATTATTGTTAAATTTTTCAGTGTGACATATTTCTGTAAATTTGCACCTTTCCATTTCTTTCGAGTATGTATTATTGCTTGATGTAATTGTAAAAATTTAGAAATAAAAAAAAAAAAAGAAAGAAGCCAAAGACAAAACATAGCAACAGAGTGCAAAAATCTAGTGGAAAGGCTAAGAGAATAAAATAGGTAACAGAAAAAGAAACCTTAGAAATCAAGGGGAGAGAGGATGTAGAAAAAAGAAAAATGAATTAAAAAGGAAAGGCTAAAGAAATGAAACTAAGGAATCTAAATAAAGAATTAAAGAAAGCAGGAAAGACTTTGAAGAAAGATCAAGAAACAAAAAGGAAGACAATCATGAGAATAAAAGACTGAGAACCAGAAAGATTTGGGGGCTTGTTTACAAAGCCGCGGTAGCGGTTCGCAGTTGTTATCGGAGCCGCGGGCCGCGGCTCCGATAATGACCGCGAACCGCTACCGCGGCTTTGTAAACAAGCCCCTTGGAAATGTTTGTTTGAATCACATACAGTTGAGTACAGCTGAACAGGTGGAAGGGCTGAGGTGGGACATACAGAAAGTGTGTGAGAGAGAGCGAGTCTGGGAGGAGAGGAAGGAGATATAATTTGCACCCTCATCCTCCTCTCCCAAGACCATGCTGATCTGAGATCAATGGAGAGAATGTTAACCACTGCTCCCCGACACACAGACACATACTCATACACACATTTCCCCCAATTGCTGTTCTGACCTCCCTACTTCTTGTCCTCCTTCTCCATCAAACTAAACAGGAAAACTATGTCTATGCCTGTATCCTGTAAGTCACCCCAGAGAGAGAAAGAGAGAGAGTGAGAGAAAGAGAGAGAGGGGGGGGGGAGACAAGAATGTGTCCTTCCAGTCTAATGCAGAAGGAAAGCGGTGATCCATTCAAGAGGGCAAAATAAATTTATCGATGGTGGTAATTTTTCTAAACATTCTCATTTATATTGATGTGTGCGTGACTCATGTAAACGTAGCTCTTCCAGCAACAGTGACTCATCTGACAAGTACTTCAGATATATAATAAAAGGAATGAATATTATTTGCTGGAGCAGCGTCGTTCATTACGCTCATATTTTTGGTGTGCTAATTTGCTTATTGATTATTTTTAAACTGATGCAAAATAACCACTAGCAAAACATTTCTAGTGAGCTTAGCAACAGCTTTCCTTTGTTAATTATGACTCACACTTTTCTGTACATATCATTAAAAATGTCTTCCCTCCATTAGGTTGTCCTCTCTATATATAAAGCAAAACTTTGCTAATTTCAGGTTTCCATTTCCTTATTTCAGACTCCCTACTATGCCATTATAAAGAAGAGTGTCAGTGATGCATAGAAGCCCTGGGGAGCAAAAGCACAGCTGGCAGAAGCAGAATGACATGCCAAGTCTCCATCCTCCCTCTCCTCACTCGTTGTTACTAATAAAATAGAGTGCTAAGGACTGACCTGGTGGCTCAGTGGTAGTGTTCCAGGCTGCCACATTGAGCACTATAGGCATGCGTGGCCAAAAAAAAGGTTGGCTTGTGTCATTTCAAATGAATTTTCCCTATTTTTACCTTGCTAGACACTGCCAAGAAAACCCAGGAGCTTCTGGGTCGCCAGGAGTCAGGACCACTGTTCCCTCTAAGCTGTGCGCGTGTGCGCGCGCACACACATCGCCGAGAGAGCACACATACTTTACAACAGAGCGCACAAAAATTACGGCTCTGATTCTGATAGAAAACAACACAGACATCTTAAAATTTAAAATTTATGATTGTAATACTAGAAATTTCCCGCTTCATTTAGTAATTGTCTATTTTCATTTAATTTGATTAAAATCAATGTGGTGTACATACTGTATTCTGACGTGTAGTCAAATTTTAATGTATATAACTCCGAGTGTCGTTATGTGGCGCACAAAAATTTAACCTTCCTTCAAAAGCTGCACACAGCTGATATTTTATGCGCACACAGCCTACAGAAAATTAGAGGGAACATTGGTCAGGACTGACTCGAAGGCACACAAAAAAAAAAAAAAATTCTTGTTTGTGCGGACACAATTTTTCAGATCCCGACTCTCTTATTCTCCTGTTTAACACCCATGCGTGTTTTAATCATTTCCCTTGAAGAATTACCCTAGTCCCCTATTTGTTATGTTTGTCTGCCTTAGAATTACAAGCACTATGGAGCAGGGACTGTCTCTTATGTATTTGAATACAGTGCTGTGTATACCTAGCAAAGCTGTTATTGTTGCTAAGTGCTGTTAAGTTGATGTTGACTCATAGCGACCCTCTGGATAGTTATCCTAAATTTATTTATTTAGACAGACATGTATACCACCTTATCCTTCAATCAAGGTGGTCACGTCACATCACAATTGGAGGGTTACAATTAAAATTAGGGTACATGTAAATAGACAGTACAGTTACATAACAGCATTTAGACAGTACAATTAAAGGTAATATTTAACATGAGCGTATCTAATAACGTAGTATGATAAACTTGTGTGGGTGGATAGGATGGGTACGTGTTTAGTTGGCGGGATAGGTGGTATTTCAGTTTGTGTATGGGATGTTGCCTGGATGCTGATATGTTTCTATAAATGTGTTTTGAGGTCTTTGCGGAAGTCTTTGAGGTCATCTAATGCTCTCAGGCTCGTTGGGAGGGAGTTCCATAGTGTGGATGCCAGTAGTGATGGTGCTCTTTTTGATGTTGTTTGTTTGGCTTTGTGATAGCCTGCAGGTGTGCCGATCATGTTGTCGTTATTGGTTCTTCTTGGTCTATTGCTGATGTCTCTTGTTATGACATTTTGGAGTACGTCTGCTGAAAGATGGTGAATGACTTTGAAGATGATCATGATTGTTTTGTATTTAGCTCTTGTCAACATTGGGAGCCAGTGCAGTTGCTGTAGGATGGGAGTGATGTGCTCGGTCCTTGGTGTGTCTGTAATGATGCGTGCTGTGGTGTTTTGTACCGTCTGTAGTGGGTGGAGTGTCTGCTGAGGTAGGCCTTGATATAGTGAGTTTCCGTAATCAAGCAGTGGTGTGATGAGTGCTTGGCACACTGTGCGGAAGTGGTCCTGGCGGAGCATTGGTTTGATTTGTCTGATTGTTTTCAATCGTTGATAGGCCTTGTTTGCAGTTTTGGTGATGTGGGATTTCAGGTTTAAAGCTCTGTCTAGTGTGATGCCCAGATACTTAACTTCTTCTTTGACTACTATGTGTTTGTCTAGTATGCTGATAGTTTGTGGAGATATGAAGGTGGGGTTCCTGGTGACGAACATTGCTTCAGTTTTATCGTAGTTGACCGTTAAGTTGTTGGTTCTGAGCCAGTCATTCATGTCTTCGAGGCATTTGGTTATTGTTGTTGTGTTTAGTGCTAGTATGTTGATTGGAGCGTACACCATGATGTCGTCAGCATAAATGTGATAATGAAGTTTATGGTGCTTGATGATGTTGCATATGGGCTGTATGTAGATATTAAAGAGCATTGATGATAGGGCTGAGCCTTGAGGTATTCCCTGTGTGACGGGGAATTGTAGTGATTTCTTTTGGTTACATTTGACTTGTTGCGTTCACCCTTCCAAGTATGATCTGAGCCACTTCAAGGTATTCTTGCATAGTCCTATCTGTTGTAAGCGTTGCAATAGCTTGGTGTGGGACACAGTGTCGAAGGCCTCCGAGATGTCCATGAACACTAGCAGGAAGCCGTTTTTATGTTGTCCATGCCTCTTAGTAGGTTGTCAAAGAGGGAGGTTAGTAGTGTTTCCACGCCGTGGTAGGGTTTAAATCCATGCTGATGTATGTCCAGTGGGGCATTAATATCAATATGGTCCTGAAGTTGCTTTTCCACTGCCTTTTCCAAGATTTTAGCATTCGGACTTCAGTCAGGCAGCTAATTGTTGATAGAGTGATGTCCATAGCTACTGTTATTGTTTCAATCCGTCGCACTGCTAGCCTATCTCTTTTGCACTGTCTTTCAAACTTGCAAAGAATGAAGATGTATAGTCATTGGTATAGTAGCACTATACAAATGATAATTAGTAGTAAGTAGTGCATATACAATGTTAAAAAGATGCACAATTGATTGTACATGCATCAATTTATAGGTACAAGTGGTTTGCATGCACTTTCACTTTTAAGGTACGCAAAAGAACCAAGTGTGCAACATGAATACACACTCCTGTTGAACACTTGGGTTCCATTTTGAGCTCTGGACTCTGCCCCCTGGTCTGGTTGGTGCTAGAAACATGCGGAGGAAGAGTTCACAGACCTTGGAGAGGAGTAAGGAAGAGAGTCATAGCCATTTTGCAAATACTTACAACTAGACTTAAGGGAACAAAGAACCTGAAGCTTGTCACTACAATGACTGGACTAAGAGAATTAGGAAGAGAATATAAACTAGGGCAATACAGACAAAGGCTCTTTGTGAGGTAGCCCAAAGGAAACCAGTTCCAATTCAGCTGGATGCCCAAAGAGGCAGAATGAAACCATCAGCCGAATAAGGGCTGATTTTATTAAAACTAAAATCCACTAGGGTTTTATAGACTTAGGTTTAATTGAAAAAAACAAACAAAAATGTTTTCATGTTTGCATTCTCATTGTAGAAAATGCTAGGGAAGATGGGGCATGGATAAGAAAGAGGTCTTTCTTTTTTGATCAACGGTTTCCTCCTGCATTTTTTGCCTTACAGTCCAATCAAAGCTATTGCTATCACCATGAATCTTCATTCACAACCCTCCAATCATTTTCCCCCTATGTTTTATCCCCTCTAAACTTACATTAGCCCAGTCATTGCAGTGACAGTCCTTGGATGATTGCTAAGCACCTCTAGAACCTTGCAATCATGGGCTTGAATTTAACCATAGCCAGGACCATCTTTGGGCTAAAACGGGCTGTCAGGTATTCAAGAAATGTTCCTCTGCAATGACATGAGCTCTATAAGGAGGTCTAGCATCAATTTTGCCTGTCCTTTCTGACAATTTCAACACTTTCCTATAATGACTATCACTCCTTTCTCTCTAGGGGTTGTGAGCATTACCTCTGCAGCATTCAGAGCACATTTGTAGATCCATAGCAATGACATAGCCAATATGGCCTTGGCCATAGGTGCCAGTGCCAGAAGGGGACCTTGACCAGGGTTGTTATAGCTTAAAGGGGTCCCATGCAAACCAACAAGAAGATGCCATGTGGCAATATTGTCCTCTCAGGAATGTGGCACTACTACTGAAAAAGAAATAGTATAGGCTGTACATCTGCCAAGGAAGGAGGAAGTGAATACAATGTGCAAAGTAGGGCAATGGTTTATAATAATGACCTTGCAGATGTGGGGGGCAGTCTCAGTGGTGGGCAGAAGTTGGACAGAAGGAAGCAGTGGTAAACATTTAAAATATGCGAGATTAGAGAATGGTTGGAGGAGGGATGACTGAAATCTGGGTAGATGAGAAAAGGAATAGTGCTTGTGAAGTCTCAGGAGGATGGAAAGAGTACTTGCTGGGGTCTGGTAGAAATGAAAGAGGGGAAGAGGGCTTGCTCTCTTCTGGGAGGGAAAGGGTGGTGAGTACCTTCACTGTTATCTGTAGGTACTCTCTCCACTCCCTCAATTTCTTTTACTGGGTGCCCAGAGAGTTAGATCTGGGGAGAGTGCTAAATTTGGTGTACCCAGATTTCAGCAAGGCTTTTGATACAGTTCCACATGTATGACTTATAAATCGACTGAGTACCTTTGATATAGGCCCAAAGTTACCAACTGGACTAGGAATTGGTTAAGTAGGAGGTGACAAAAAGTAGTGGTAAATGAAGGGATCGGTCCTTAGCCATTTTTTTTTCTTAACATTTTTGTAAGTGATATTACAGAAGGGCTATCAGAAAAGGTTTGCCTTTGTGGATGATATCAAAATATTCAACAGGATGGACATTCTGAAAGATGTGGCAAATATGAAGAGAGATCTAGCAAAGCTTGAGAAATGGTCTAGAGCAGTGGTTCCCAACCCAGTCCTTGGGTACTCCCAGGCCAGTCAGGTTTTCAGGATATCCACAATGAATATGCATGAGATAGATCTGCATGTACTGCTTCCATTGTTTGCAGATCTATCTCAAGCATATTCATTGTGGTTACCCTGAAAACCTGACTGGCCTGCGAGTACCTGAGGACTGTGTTGGGAACCAGTGGTCTAGAGTGTAATGTGATGCTGTGCTATGCACTTAAGCTAAAGGGCAGCGGAGGATTAAAGCATAGGCAACTAGGGGAGGTGGAGCCTAGTTTTGGACAAGATGGATGTGTAAGAGCTGTGCTCCAGAGGCCAATGGTCAAGAATCCTGACTTCTGCAGTCTCCAACTAAGTAGATCCTACCTACTCTGATATTCGATCTTGGATACGTCTGGTCCCAAGCCGATGCATCTGGATTACCAAATACCTCAAAACGCCAGCGCAAAGAGAACCAAAACGGAGCCTCTCTCTCACCTCACAAGATCATCAGAGATTGTCCTGAGGCCTTGCAGGAACTTCTTGCTGAGATTTGCACTGTTAAGGACTTGGTCAAAGTTAATGGAGACTCGTGCACACTGCAGGAGGATATCAGCGCCTTGAAAAATACTTTGGAGTCAATTATGGTGAGATTGGAGAAGGTGGAGAGCATGGTGGCAACGCATGGGGAGTGGTTCAGGGCCGTTGAGAAGCAAGCAAAGTTAATACAGTCACTGAAAAGAGAGTTGGAAGATGGTAACAATCGCGCTCGAAGGAACAACATAAGAATTTTGGGAGTTCCCGATGGAGCCGAGGGTCCTGACATGATAGCTTTTTTGCAGTCAACGATCCCGGTTGTGTTGAAAGTGAAGTTCACCATGCCTTTTGAGATCGACCGCGCCCAGCGAGTACCTACTCAGTCCAGGCAAGCGTCCACGTCCAATCATCCTAAACGTTTTGCGCGTTCAACAAGTAACGCAAATAATGGAAGCAGCCAGAGCACACTCTCCCTTGAAATATCAGAGGCACAAACTCCTATTCTTTCCTGACTTCGCGAAGGTGATGGTAGATCGGAGAAAGAGTTTTTTGGCGCTATGTCCACGCTTATTGCAGCTGCAGGCCCGATTCAGGCTACTCTACCCTGCTCGCATGAGAGTCACGCTGCACAATCAGACTAGGACCTTTGATGATCCAGGGGAATTGCACGCGTCCTTGGAGGACAAGGAGTTGGTGTTGATGCGGTGAAAGCTTGCCTTGCAATCATGGCTTGCAAAAGTTCTTCAACACTTTCTTATTTGGGTGTTTTGACTGGTCTGAGGTCGTGAAGTAGCGACTCATTCATGCAGAGTTGGCATTCAATCATGCAGAGTTGACATTCAATATGCCATTCAATGTGACTCTCTTGGAGGAACTCCAGGGTATTTCCCTGGTCAAAATGCCCTACTCTTTGTTTCTCTCTCTCTTCTTTTGTGTTTTGTGTTGTTTGTGGTGTCTGTTGTGGTTGGGAGGGCAGCGGGACTTGGAGGAGGGGGACGGCCCTTGCCTACATACATGTGGCCTTCTGTGATCATAAATTGTTTTGGTGGGAGCAGGTTTGCTATAATATTTTGGTGCTTTGGGTTTGGGGACACTATTCCTGCTTCTGGAATGGGTAGTGTGTAGTTTAACTTGCTTTAAGCAGCAGAGGTGTTGAAGTAAGCTAGATAGTTATTCCCTCCGTGCCTGTCTTGTCCTTTTGGGCTCACCCACTAAGTTTTGAGTTGTTATAGCCCCCCAGGGTTTGGTGGCTTTGTTATTTAGAACTTTGTGGTTTTATTTTGAGCGGTCTTCTACAGGGGCTATGGCTAAACAGTGGCTTTTCTTTTTGTATTTTTTCTCTTGTGCTATAAATGCAGCTATCATTGTGAGGGTTTTTAAAGTGTGGATCAACAATGTAAAATCATATGTTACAACTTGGTATGTTTCTGCAACATTTGACTATCATTTTGTATTCTGCTGTCAATATGTCTTCCTTTAAGATAGTTTCACTGAATGTTAAGGGCATTAACAATCCCATAAAGAGGAAAAATATATTTTTATATGGACGCAAGGAAAGTGCTGACATCCTACTGCTGCAAGAGACACATTTGAATGTGAAGGAATCGTTAAAACTAGATATAAAACCCTTTTCACTAGTGGCTTTTTCTGCTGTCAATCATTAAAAAAATGGGGTAGCCATCCTAGTAAGGAAATCTCTATCCCCCACTGTAATACAAACTAGATCTGATACAGAAGGGCGGTGGGCAATGGTTGTCATTAAAATATGATCCACAGAACTGGCCTTAACATATATGCTCCTAATATAGATTGCCCTGCCTTCTTTAGTTCCATTGCGGCCTTGGCACAAGAGGTGTCCAGATATCCAACTATTGTGGGGGGAGACTTCAACCTCGTACTAGACCCCTTGGTAGACAGGAGTCCAGTGAGAACTAATAAGATCCCCAAAGCTCACCCTGTTCTTTCGCCTCTAATGCAAGAATTGGGACTGATAGACATATGGTGGTTGCAACACCCTATGGACAAAGAATACACTTTCTTCTCTCCCCCTCATAACTCGGTATCACGCATAGACTATTTCCTAGTCTCCAAAGGACTATGCTCTAGAATTAGTGAGTCCAATATGCATGTGGCTCATATCTCTGATCATTCCGCAATCTCATTCACCCTATTTGACTCAACGAGCTGCCCATCTCATTCACGATGGCATTTTGATAGAACTCTTCTTGGCAGCCAGGAGTTCTGAGAAACCATCCTGTTGGCTATAGAGTATTTTCAGTTTAATTTACCTCGGGTTGGACGTGGTGGGAAGGATTCAAAGCTACCAGTTTTGCTATACGGCAGGCCAAGCAGTGTAAAGCAGAACTTGAAGTTTTAGACAAGCAGATTAAAGTGGGAGAACGCATCATAGGTCAGAAACCTGATCCTGACATTCTGATACGGTCACAGCATCTTAGATTTAGATCTAACTCAATTTTGACTACTGAAGCTTCACAGAACATTCAAGTGCAGAAAGGGTGGTACTAGTTGGAAGGTAACAGGGCCGAACGGTTACCAGCTAACTCGTTAAAAGGCCATAAGGAAGTTTTTCACATTACTGCTTTGAGAGATCCTCAGGTGCAACAATTGATTGTCAAGGACTCTGATATTGCAGAGGCCTTTGGCCAATTTTATGCTCAGTTATACTCTCCAGAGATAGATTTCTCTGAAGGGGAGACTCCTTCTCTGGAATCATGGGTGAAATTCTGGAGCAAGATAAATAGAGTATTTCAGTCTGCCTCTATCTCACAAGCTTTATATTTTTTTCACACACAGAGCTCACTTTACCCCAATAAAGGTTGCTAAGTGGGATAAAACAGTTCGAAATGAATGTTGATCATATCAGAGTGATGTTGGCACTTTAAGACATGTGGTATACGACTGCCTTAATATTTAGTCTTATTGGATTTCGATCTGGAACCGAATCCAAGAGGTCTTGGGATTCAGGGCCACTCTCTCTTGGTCTGTGATTGTTTTTTGGTCAGCAATTGGCATCTCGTCGTTACAGAGGGATTGTCATTTTTTATTTGACTTCGTGATTGGAGTGGCTCTGTATCTCGTTATTGCAAACCGGAAACATACTGCAGAGCTTAGCTGGCACGAATGGTGGAACCGTCTGGCTTATGCTGCAAATATGAACAAATGCCACGTTATGGAACAACTCTTATGCCTTCCACCCTCCTCAAGTGGAAACCCCTAAATAATTATATCTCTAAAGCACAATATGGTGTAAATGAAGTGGTAATTAGTCAAGCCAGCATGTTTTCATATGGTGGAGAGCTGTTTGTGGAGTCATAGCCCTTGTAAGCCCCCTTTTAGTGCTTATTTTCATAAGTATTTTGATGATCTTATGGTGAAGGGAGGGTTAAGGTTGGGGTAGGCTGTTAAGGCCTTGTTTTTTGCTCTTATGTTTAAAGAGAAATATCACTTTAATTGTAATTTTTGGTTTTGTTGTAATTTGTTTGAAAATGTATATAAAGAAATTAAATTTAAAAAAGCATAGGCAACTAGACATGTTTAGGAGGGCCCTGTCAGATGGCAAATTCAACATTTCCCAATCAGTTTAATCATGAGGACCGTCAGATTCTTGTCCTGGAAGAGAGAGAAAAGCAGAAGCAGGTCAGAGCCACACGCACAGAAATCTGTCTTCCCCATCACATGCACATTGTCCTCCAGCCAGCAGGAGAAATCAGTGAACGGCACTTCGACCTCTAGCTGCTTTCTTCAGCAGTCGGAATCATAGATGCATGCTTCATCTCACAAGACATGCTGACCCCATGCAATTCCAGCTGCAGAAGAAGGAGCTACAGGTACAAAGTACTGCTTGCAGATGCCTGACTGCTTGGTGGAATAAAGTGGGAGGTGATGAAGATGATTAAGCTATGGAATATGGGGGATGAAGGGGCTTAAAAACTGTTTGGCCACTGTATTGGAGAAATTGCAGTCAATTAGGCACTTCCATCCAAATATGATAATCCTGCTTGGCCTTGCAAGAATTCTGGAGGAAAACTGAAATTAAGATTAATCAGGTAATAAATTTATATACCCATTGACCCTATGAGTGTTGAGACTGTCCTTTCCACCATTTTAAAGGTGTCATTCTTCACAGCCACATAATGTATTCTACCTAGTTGTATATTTGGGGAGCTGCAAGAAGTTCATAAGTCTACCGAGTATCTCCTAATAGCTATCTTTAGAGAGACACCCAAAAAGGTGGGCAAACATGGAGGCATGTTTACTAAACTGAAGGTTCCAGCTTGTGTTTAGCCCCCAAAAACAGCATGGGGGTGGTGCTGGACTCGTGCTAAAAAGTTAAGGCATGCCTAGCATATCCCCATATAGCTAGTGTGGATTTCACGCCATCCTCATACTATGCTGTTTGGCGCGATCAACATGAATGCACTTAACACCATTCATTAGGGTTGAAGTAAGTGCACCCGTGCTAAGTGGAACATTGCCAGATAGTGCATGCCAAAAATGCCCAAACTAATTGTGATGTGTACACTGCATCCCTGAACCACCCACTTTCCGCCCTAACCCGCGCTATGTGGTTAGCATGGGATTTTTAGCACAACCACATTTTTGGCATGCAGTAAATGTTATCATAGTGCCCTTGACATGTGCTAAATACCACAATATTCTTTAACACACTTTAGCAAACATGCCTCATTGTGCATCTAAATGTCAGTCCTGTAAAACAATGAGAAAAAACTGGTCTGTGACAGCCAGCTTAAGTGTTTGATTTAGTACATTCTCCCAAGGTCTAATTAGACTATCAATATTTTTTGCTACTAAAACCATGTCAGATTTACTTGTGAACACATTCAGATCCTGTTTTACAAACCTGTACTAGAATTTTACTGTTACATGTGTTAGTTACAAAAATTAACACAGCGTAATTATAAAGCCTCTGTGTTTATCACTGAAGGTGTTCCCAGCATCTTCCGATACAGTTTCTGCCAAGACAATGCACTTATTGCACATTAAAGAGGGTCATTTTAGAAACCCTATTCATGTTGTGAACGCATGAAAATGTTCACTCAGATGTCCAAATCACAAGGACGTCCTCAGAGCCATTTTAGAAACCAAGTATATGGATGTCCCCAGCATGAGGGCATTCAAGTAGAATGGGGCATGCCAGAGGACTGACCTGAGCAGAGCAAGGGAGTTGCACGTCATGGTGCAATTTCAGAATGGTACAAGCACATCTGGCCTTGATTGTTGTGTCGTCCATGCCTAAACCCGTTCCTGACCACAAATTCACACTTCCAACCCGCAGTATTTAGCAAACTTGGTCTCTCTTCACACCCCTTATCGGCAACTACGGTCGCTGCATGCTAACCGTATGTTTCTCCCCCCACTTTCACGAGCTCACCTTGAACGAACCCGTCACGCTGCTTTCTTTTTCTTGGGCCCCTCGCTTTGGAACTCTCTTCCTGCCCCTCTTCGCCTACAGCCTTCCTATCAACTCTTCAAAAGCTCCTTGAAAACCCACTTGTTCAAACAGGCATTTGATCTCCCCTCCTAGTAGTCCTGTCCATTTGTTTGGTTTTTGTCTGGTTTTGTCTACCCATGGTTTGTCTGATTGTTTATTGTTTGCTTTGTCCTGTGACCTCTTTGGTCCATCTTCTCTCTATTTTAATGGATTTCTTTTCCTTTTAATGGTTTTTATTGTACTTTGTTTTTATTGTAAACCGCCCTCACGTTTCGACAAGGGCGGTATATTAAATGTAAATAAAGATAAAGATAAAGATAAAGAAGATAAAGATAAATAAGGTACAAAATAGCGCTTGTTTCCTGGTAGAATGCTACCTGGGAGAAGAGCACAATGAAACCAGCATGAAAATAGAAACCCCAAACAGATTACTAACCTGTGAACAGAGATGTCCCCTTTCTGGAAAACACCAGCCAGCAACCATCCAATTGTGACATCCACCTTTCTAAAATGACCCACAGTGGGTCTTGCAACGTGCACAGGGCCCACCTCCATAACTGGTAACGGGAATGTTCATTTTTCAAAGTGGAGACAGCAATTTCAGAAGGCACAAGGTTGTCACTCCCCTGGTTTTTGGACGGTCTGCTCTATATATCCCAAATTTTTCCTAGATGTCCCCTCTAAAATGCCACATGAACTGTATTGCAGATAATGTGGATGTACTTAACACTATCTAATGAGGTGGCTTTAACTGCTTTGCATTATCTGCTGTTGTAACACTTAATATTCAATAAAGGTTTTTTTTGTAAGTGCTGTCAAGTCAATGCTGACACCTTGTAACCCAGCAGCCCTTGGGTTTTCTTAGCAAGGTAGGACTGGAAGTAGATTGCCAGGCCTTTTCTTCCGAGGGAATGGAGGGTAAAGTGATTTGCCCAAGGTCACAAGGAGTACCAGTGGAACTGACCTCTGATCTCTCTAACTGCTAGGCTACTTCTCCACTGCATGCATTAATTGCAAAGTGGAATCAACACCTAATCCCTGCCATAGTTCACACCATCCAGTTAATGTGGATATTAACGAATGATAAGTTGCAAACCACAGTATTAGCTGTTAGCACCGGTGTGTTCTAAATGTGTGCGCTAATTTCCTTGTTAACTGCTTAACACATTTCAGTAAAAGGTGCCCTAAATGTTTTAGCTATGATAACTTGTAAAAAAAAAAAAAAAACCTTCCACAATCTCACTGTGCTTTGCATAGAGAACCCTTCCTTTCCACTTTTGTGTGCCTAAAAACTTTTAAGTACAAATTGCTTATATGCACAAATCCCTGCAAATTATCACACATGCAATCAATCTGTGTTCTTAAAAAGGTTCTAGGGTGCATACAATGCATACCCAAAAAGCTAATATTTCAAATGAAGCAAAAATGCCCAAAACTAGGAAAAAAGCTCTCCCATTATTTTTTTTACCCATGCACACCTCCAATTGTTTGGCTGTTCTTCAGCTATACTGCTGCATACTTGAAGGAAATTGTACTATGGTAGGCGCTAGGGCAATATTAGAAAAAGCACAGAGGAAATTAGCCGTAGTGCTAGGGCAGCTCTATCATTAGAAAGAGTGAGGCGACTGCCTCATGTGGCAAATTTTTGGGAGTGGCAACAAGGATTCCCAAAACACCTTCATGGTGGCCATCTCACTTTGTTTCCAGGTGAGAGGAAGCTAAATTTCCTCCTCCTCTGGACCACTCAGGTGGGTGCAAGATGCCAACAGTACTGTAGAGGAGGGAGAATTACCTCGATGCTCCTAACACACTGAACAAGTGGCAACACAGGATATATGAGGCCCTGAGCCTGCTCAAAGTCTGTCAGTCCCACCCTCTCCAAAAAGTATGTCTTCATCAGAGGGGGTAGGATTGACTGACTTTTAAGTGTGCATAGAGACTCAAAGTCCCCACTTTTTCTTTCACATTTGGACGCAGCATGGTGCTCGAGGGAAGGGCAGGAAAGAAAGATGTTGCATCCAGGAGAAGTGAGAGAGCGCGAGAAGACATGCTTCATCAGGCAGGACAGAGGGAAGCAAGGAGAGATGCTGTACTGGGTGGGGAGGGGGAGAGGGGGAGGGGGGGAGGGAAACCAAAAGAGATCATGTAGAGTGCACAGGGTTGGAATGAAAGTAGGGGGAGATGCTGAAATCATGGGGCATGTGGAAAGGGAAGTAAGGCCAAATATTGGACAGGGTTTGGGAGGAAAACTGGGATGAGATGCTGGACCTGGGGATAAGGGATTGGGATGGGAAGCAGAGGGGAGATGCTGGATCTGGGAGTGAACAATGGGAATAGAAGAATGGGGGGGGGGATTCTGATTCTGGGTTAGAGTTTGGGAAGGGAAGGGAAGGGAAAGGAGGTAGGTGGCAAATGCAGGACCTAGGGTGGAAGTGGAAAGGAAAACAGGGGGACGGATGATGGACCTGGGAGTGAGAAGTGGGAAGGAAAACAGGTGGACAGATGATGGACCTGGGAGTGAGAAGTGGGAAGGAAAGCCATATGAGATGCTGGATTAAGGGTGGGATCAAAAATGTAGAAAACCCCAGAACAGGCACAAAAAATATATGTCAATAAGAAAAACCTAAACCACATGTGAGAGAAAAAGCCAAACCAGTTTGGGTGAGATAACTTCAATAATAGAGGAAAAAAGACCTCAGCCAACCCTCCAACCAATAAGCATAAGGAGGAAGAGTCAATCGAGGGGTAATCGTGCCCTATAATCGAAAAGACTCTACATACATCAATGGTCAAAAAAACCTCTATGAAGAACCCAAACAGGTACGGTGTAAAATTTAAATGGTAACAGCACAACAGCGTAGCAGTGTAACAGCAGGAGACATCAATATTGCACAAAACAGTTCAAGAGACTTATCTGAAGAGCAGGGGGCTCCTGCTGATATACTCAACTGCTGTGGTGCACGATTCAGATGTTCTTCATGACTGCTTTAATGCATTAATTCGTCGGTTTACTGCTCTTCAGATAAGTCTCTTGAACTGTTTTGTGCAGTACTGATGTCTCCTGCTGTTACACTGCTAAGCTGCTGTGCTGTTACCATTTAAATTTTACGCCGTACCTGTTTGGGTTCTTCATATAAGTTTTTTTGACCATTGATGTATGTAGAGTCTTTTCGATTATAGGGCACAATTACCCTTCAACTGACTCTTCCTCCTTATGCTTATTGGTTGGAGGGTTGGCTGAGGTCTTTTTTCCTCTATTATTGAAGTTTTCTCACCCAAACTGGTTTGGCTTTTTCTCTCACATGTGGTTTAGGTTTTTCTTATTGACATATATTTTTTGTGCCTGTTTTGGGGTTTTCTACATTTTTGATCTTGTCCTTTTGGCTCCTTGAGGATTGTTGTATAAGATAGTGCTACTATGGATTAAGGGTGGGGGCAAATAGGGAATCAGGAGGTAGATACTTGACCTTGGGTGAGTGGGAAGAGAAATAGGGGAGATACAGGACCTGGGAATGGGAAGAGAAGGGAAGCAGAGGGGAAATGCTGGACCTGAGGGTGGAGGGTAGAAAAGGAAGTAGGGGGAACATGCTGGATCTGGGAATGAGAAAAAAAAGCAGGGGGATGCTGGACCCCAGTGTTTCCTCTAAGGTTTGCGGAACTCATCCACCAACATTAGCCTAGTGGTTGGGGCAAGGTACTTCACGCCGGAAGGTCGGGGGTTCAAATCCCACTAGAGGACAGCAACCTTGTGCCGGAAGGACTGGGGTTTCTAATCCCACAGATGCTCCTTGTGGCCTTGGGCAAGCCACTTAACCCTCCATTGCCCATGTTCCCTGTAAATATTAGTGTATGTGTCTCATCCCCGCATGTTAAAATGTATCCCCCAATTGTGTTGTGACCGCTTTGATTGAAGGATAAGGCGGTATACAAAACTGTCTAAATAAATAAATAAAATAAATTACTCGCAGTGGTAGCGGTGCAGCAATATTGCAGTTTCAGTTGCAAATGGCAGGCAAGTTCTTCAGGATTCCCAGCGGAGCTGCACCTTCTCAGTTGAAACTATGATATTCCTGCAGCATTCCCAGTGATAGGAAAATGGGTGGAGGACTCTTGTACACTTTAGAGGGCATACTGTTAGATGCATGAGAGAGAGAAAGAGAGGGAAGAGAGATGTAGAGCACAAAGGGGAGAGCTAAAGAACGAAGAGAGCTGCTGCGCATGAGGAGGAAGAATTTGAGAAAGAAGAGAACTGCAGGCACAAAATGACTGTAGAGCCTAGTTACAGTCAACCGAGAGCAGCACTGCACATTCCCAGGAGAAATACAATCGCCAGGCTAGAGCGAAGTGTGAACTCAAATAATTTTTATTAATTCATCCACACCTATGGGAACTGCAAAGAGGCCACCCAACAAGGCCGTGTTTTGGCACTGCCTTCATCAGGGGACTGGCCAATGTAGGCATACTAATGGTCTGTGGCTGATCTTAAGGAAATCGCTTTCTCATTGTAACTAATGTGGAGCCGTATCTGCTAGGATGGATGAAATAGGGCAGATTGTAGGTTTGTGGGTTGCGCCAGGAAAAGGATACTGGTGGGCTGGGCGACACATCCAGGTGATGGATAAAAGTCATATCTGGGTCCATATCTTAGCAGAAATAAGTAAAGCTTGAGGGCTGGGAGCCAGGCTAGACAGAAACCACTGTGCTTCCTGGCTATTTTTTATAATAGATGTTGCAATAAACATTGTTTAAGGAAGTGGAGGAGAGAGACTTTGATGCTATCAGATGCTTTGCACGCTTGCTGCTGCTGGTTATAAAAGACTCCCTAGGCTTGGGGAACAAAAGAAGTGGCAGCCCTGTCTTGAAGCTACTGATCGATAAGTGCCAAAAATAGCAGGGTATTTCACTGGAACATGAAGGGTGGGCATGATCTATGTGAAACATGGGAAATATCAGGGGCTTGTTCGCACCAGCTCATTCAGAAAGTTGGCACCAAGTAGAATTCCTCTTATTGGATGCTGGAGAAGTTAGTGGAGCAACAGTCCTCTATCAGATGTCACTAGATATCAAGATTGATATCAAAGGTTCCTGGGGCATCAGGATTGGACAAAAAGTCCTTCAAGGATGCCACAGAGGAAATGAATTACAGAAGGGCTATTCTAAGCATTGTCATCCCAATAGTGAATATTCTATAGGTGAGGTTAGAGAGATTTCAGTATTGGCATTGATTGGCAGAGGAGATTTTGGTGCTGGTGGACCTCTTGCATTCTCAAGTGGAAAAAAGGTTAAAAACCCTCAAAAAGGAGAATGCTAATATGCCTCTCCTGTTGCTGCCTGGCCTAATTTTGTGATGCATTACTCTACTGTATTGCAGCCAATACCACTCTAGCTGCTGTCACTCCTTTGATCTGGAGAAAGTCACTTAACTCTCCATTGCCTCAAGTAGAAACTTAGAAGGTAAGCCCTCTGGGGACAGGAAAATACCTTCTGTACTTGAATATAAAGCACCTTGAACGTATGAGAAAGGTGTGAACTAAATCCAATCCACTTGTGTTGCTGTCTGCCCAACCATTTTGCGGCCTGCTATCGAGTCTCCAGTGACCTGGTCCTGGCCAAATCCAAGGGCCTTTACTTAATCCTCATCCTTCTTGATCTTTTTACTGCTTCTGACACTGTTGACCACCACTTTCTCCTCGATATCTCATCCTTGCTTGGTTTTAAGGGCTCTATGCTATGTTTATGTTTATGCAATTTCTTGATATACCGCCCAGGCTGAAGGGCATCAGAGCGGTTTACAATCACTATAAGCAGGTACTGGATACATTCCCTCGTCCCCAAAGGGCTCACAATCTATGCTATCTTGGTTCTCTTCTTATCTCTCCAATTGCACTTTTAGTATTTGTTCTGGTGGATCCTCTTCTACTGCTATCCTGCTTTCGGTGTACCCCAAGGGTCTTTCTTGGGTCCACTCCTTTTTTCTCTATATATACAGTCCCTTAGTGCATTCATCTCCTCCCATAGTTTTCAGTACCGTCTTTATGCTGATGACTCTCAAATCGACTGCTCTACACCTGAAATCTCTCCAGCAATCCAGGCCCAGATCTCTGCCTACCTGTCTGACATTGCTGCCTGGATGTCTTTATCTTTATCTTTATTTGACACACTTGATATACCGCCCATTACCGGAGTGTTAAGGCAGTGTACAATAAAAATTAGGACTGCTTAAAAGAAAGGTAGAAAGGAACGCCAGTAAATGGATAGGAAAGTAATTGAGAAGACAGAAAGAAAAGAATGAAAAAGAACAACGGATAACACAACATGTGGTAAACGACATATCAGATGACGGGCAACAGGATGAAACGGCGGACAACATGATACACAGTGGGCGACATAGCATCAATGGACAACTTTGTGACAACGGCGGGGTGGGGGAACATGGGAAGGGGGATAGGTGAAGTGGGGAGGGATGGAAGGGTGAAGTGAATGCTAGGGAATCTAGACTGTTGGGGAGACGCCGGTGGGGAGTGTATCTGGCTGATTGGGGGAGTCTGGAAGGAAAGGAAGATCAAAAGCCTGACAAAAGAGATAGGTCTTGAGAAGAGCTTTGAACTGGGAAAAAGATAATTCAGTGTGGATAGGGTGCGGGAGAGAATTCCAAGGACAGGACTTGCGAAGAAAAAGGCAGCGTGACGAGTAGATTTGAGGTGAGCCTGAGTGGGGGATGGTAGGAAAAGACGGTTACCATGTGCGGAACGTAACAGGCGGGGAGTAGGTTGAAGAAAGATAAAATCGGCTAGATACTGGGGAGTGTTGGTATAGAGAACCTTGTGGGTAATGGTAAGAAGCTTATAGACGTAACGAGCCTTAATAGGGAGCCAGTGAAGGGAGAGAAGACAGGGGGTGACATGGTCTCAGTGGGAAGAGAAAGTGAGAAAACGAGCAGCTGTATTTTGGACCAGCTGCACCCTGCGGAGTTGATACTGGGGGAGGCCTGCGAATAGGGAATTACAGTAATCGAGGCGGGTAGTCACCAAAGAGAGAACCAGTGTCGTGAGGGAGGTGAGTGGAAGTAGAGAGCGAACAGATCTGATCTTGCAGAGTTGGTAGAAGGAGCTACGCACCACTCCGGAGATATGTTGGTGAAAAGACTGGGAAAAAGATAATTCAGTGCGGATAGGGTGCAGGAGAGAATTCCAAGGATGGGACTTGCGAAGAAAAAGGCAGCGTGACGAGTAGATTCGAGGTGAGCCTGAGTGGGGGACGGTAGGAAAAGATGGTTACCATATGCGGAACGTAACAGGCAGGGAAGTAGGTTGAAGAAAAATAAAATCGGCTAGATACTGGGGAGTGTTGGTGTAGAGAACCTTGTGGGTAATGGTAAGCTTATAGACGTAACGAGCCTTAATAGGGAGCCAGTGAAGGGAGAGAAGACAGTGGGTGACATGGTCTCGGTGGGAAGAGAAAGTGAGAAAACGAGCAGCTGTATTTTGGACCAGCTGCACCCTGCGGAGTTGATACTGGGGGAGGCCTGCGAATAGGGAATTACAGTAATCGAGGCGGGTAGTCACCAAAGAGAGAACCAGTGTCTTGAGGGAGGTGAGTGGAAGTAGAGAGCGAACGGCCCTGATCTTGCGGAGTTGGTAGAAGGAGCTACGCACCACTCCGGAGATATGTTGGTGAAAAGACAGTGCAGAGTCCAAGGTAACACCAAGGTAATGAAGAGTTGGAACTAAAGGAACTAACAATTTAGACATAGACGGTGCCAAAGTAGGGGAAGGGGCACCGAAAGTGAACCAAATAGCCGCTGATTTAGAGGGATTAACGATGAGGAAGTTACTGTGGAACCAGTCAGCAACAGAAGTGAGACAGTTATTTAAATGAGAGAGGTCCGGGGCTGATGAAGACGTATGATGGATCAGAAGGATGTCATCAGCGAAGAAATAGGCAGATAAACCAGTTTGCTGTATGAGTAGGGCAAGAGGAGCGAGAAAAACGAGAAAAACGTCTCACCGCCATTTGAAATTGAATATGGTCAAAACCGAGCTCCTTATATTTCCCCCTAAATCCAGCCCCTTCCTCCTTTCTCTTTCTCTGTGGATAATGCTCTACTCCTCCCTGTTTCCTCAATTCGCAGCCTTGGGGTTATCTTTGACTCCTCACTCTCCTTCTCCACACACATCCAACTGATAGCTAAAACCTGTCATTCTTTCTCTATAGCATCAGGAAAATTCACCCCTTCCTTTCTGAACACACTACTAAGACACTTTTCCAGTCTTTAGTTACCTCCCATCTAGACTATTGTAACTTCCTCCTGAATCATTTCTCTCCTCTTCAATTTGTTCAAAATTCAGCTGCACAGCTAATTTTCTCTTAACCTTGATATGCTCATATAACCCATTTTCTCAAATCACTTCATTGGCTCCCTATCCATTTCCATATCCAATTCAAACCTCTCCTACTGACCTATAAGTACACTCATTCTGCTGCTCCTCACTACCTTTCCTTTCCTCTCTTCTCTCTCCCTACACCCCTCCTCGGGAACTCCACTCTTCTGGCAGATCCCTTCTATCTGTGCCCTTCTCTTCTTCTGCCAACTCCAGACTTTGATCCTTCCACCTTGCTGCTATTTATGCCTGGAACAAACTACCTGAGTCTGTACATCAGGCTTCATCTCTGGCCCTTTTCAAATCCAGGCTGATCCATTTAGTCTCTTGCTCTCCAACTATGTGTTTCATTAGACATATCATTTTCCCCAGCTGTTGTGTTATCTGTCTTGACTAGATTGAAGCTCTGATGAGCAGGGATTATCTTTTACATGTGTCTGTGTACACCTTGTAGCGCTATACAAAAGACCAGTAGTAGTAGTAGTAATAGTAGTAGTTTCCAATGGGTACCTTTAGCCACACATGTAAAAACTTAAAAAGAAAGAAAGAGAAATACATTTTAAAAAAAAACGTCCCTTCCCCTTGCTTCTCTTCTGCTACTGCTTACTGTGTCGTTGATGCCAAGTTCCTAATGAAGACCTGTCCCAGGAAGTTAGTATTCTGCTGCCCTTGAGGTCTGAGAAGGACTGACAGACGTGGTAGGCCTTGAACAGAAACTTCAGCCAGAGCTGGGCTAAGAAGGTAACTAGACCTCAGAGCCTGCAAACTTACACAGAGCCTGGAAGAGGCAAGAGTGTTAACAGTTATGGGAGTGCCACTGGAGCGGTGGTAGGCCTTTGAAATTTCAAAAGGCTCGTTCTACTCTGCAAAGACAGAAGTCAGGATTACTGCAAATCCTTCTACTTTCTAGGGACTGACAGTGTTGTAGCCTCTAGCCGTACAGAATGCTCAAATTAATTTTATTTTTTTCATTTAGATAGATCACAGTCCAGAGGCAGTGCTTACACCAAAAATAAGTCTACCTTTGACTAGGGCCTAGAGATTATTGGTTAATTCTATAGTTAGTCAGATGTGGCGAGGAACCTGAAGGTGCAACTGCCTGCAGCATGGGAATACTGCAGATACTTAAGGGGCCGGGATCTTCACTGCCAGTTGGGGCCTCTGTTCAACAACAGGGACATTGAATAAGGCATCCAGAGATGATGTTAGATTTGCACTCACACACACTCTGGTCAGAACACTTTTTTAATTGAGCTCAATTAATACAAAAAAAATTGAGAAAAAGAGAGGGTGGGCCATTACAACACAGGTGTTAAGGGAAAAATAAGTAGGTGCTGGTGCACAAAGTAGAGGGCCAGGTTGTGTCCAGCCACCCCTTGGTGGGCTGGTTCATGATTGGACTTCTCTCATGGCCCTCGGTCTGCCCACTGTCAGTAGCGTAGGACCTCAAGTTGGTCATAGGGAAGCTCTTGGGGGCCCTCTTCGAGCCCCTGGTGACCTGTCCTCTCAAGTACCTCTCCTGGAAGGTTATTTTCCGGATGGCACTCACCTCCGCCAGGTAAGTGAGCGAGCTGCAGGCACTCGTGGTACATGAGCCCTACACCGGGTTCCATAGGAATAGAGTGGTCCTTCGGACGCACCCGAAGTTCTTACCAAAGGTGGTCTCAGCATTTCATCTGAACCAGGAGGTAGTGCTACCCACCTTCTTCCCCAGGCCTCATGCCTCCAGGGCAGAGGCATCTCTGCACACACTGGACTGCAAGCATGCCGTCCTTCTACATCCAAAGGACTCAACCTCATCGCCAATCGACGCAACTCTATGCCATTTGATCCCAGTTGCTATCTCCAAGTATACCCTCTCTCAGTGGGTAGTCAACTGAATCACGTTCACCTACCAGCAGGCGGTGCTCTCCCTGGACCACCATGTGACAGCTCACAACATGCAGGCCATGGCGGCCTCCATGGCAAGCCTGCGGTCGGTGCCCTTGCTAGACATCTGTCGAGCAGCCACCAGTCCTCTGTGCACACTTTTGTAGTGCACTACTGTCTGGAAGAGACCTCCTGGAATTATAGTGCCTTCGGCCATGCTGTACTATGTCATCTCTTTGGGGAATAATACAACTCCTTCCCTCCAGCCCTCTGTGTCACTACTGGGGTGGAGATTGCATCCCCAATGCTGCTGCTGCTGCAGTGTCAGACTTCCAGCCAATCAGTGCCCCCTGATGCCCTTTACAGTGTGCTTTTTGGGTCGCCCATGGCTTTTACATGTTTTTTCGGTAGCCTGTATCTTGGGAGTCCCATATGTGAGGACTGCCTTCCTGCTTGTTCCCGGAGAAACATCCCTCCTCCCCTTGAAGTTGTTTTCATTTTTTGTTTTTGCCATATTGTGCTATGTTACTATACTGAGGCAAGATGGCAGCTTTGAGTGGGAAGGTGACTGCACATGCATGGTGTAACTCCCAAAAGTTTTCTTTGAAAGCTGGGGAGTGGATCCGCACGGGCTCCATTGGCGCCGATGTCATCCATATGTCAGGACTGAGTTCTGCTGTCTCCAGAGAACACCTGATACAGGTGACTAACTACGCTTTTTACTCTATTTATGGGGCAGTCCCTTATGTAGATATTGAGACCGCATCTTCACTAGCAGGAGTCTGCTGGGGCAGCTGCCATACCTAGGCATCACTACCTTCTACCTACTCTGGGCCTGCCTCAGTTCTAGCACATCCATAGCCTCGCCAACCAAAAGCCCCACCTCTCCCTTCCCCATCCCCAAATTGTGACAGTCCCACAGACACTTGACACTTCCCTGTGCCCCCAACATGGCTTGCCACAAGCCCTTGCAACCCCACAGCCACATACCAGCATGCAACCATGGCTTTACACAGGCAGTTCAGTTATGCATCACTCACCTAGTAGCCATGCATCACCGAGGTATCCAGTGGCAGCCACATCATGCAGGATACAGGGAAACACACACACAGGTCTGTGATGAGCATGTGAACATCAACCATAACCTGCCTGTTCGCAGAGTGGCATTGGTGCCTATTGCGGTACGCCCTCTCATCCTTGTCAGACGGCCTCAGAGCCACATGGGTGCAATCAATTACACTTAGGACTGATGGGAAGGATGCGATCTGGTAGAAAACCTTCATGGTCCATTGTCTGCCCTCAAGTAGCAGGGAAGCAGACATATTCATGGAGCCATCTGAGGAGAGCAGTTGTAAATGTCCCAATGAAATGTGATGTTGCTGACTATGTCATACATGTGGTTGCTCCCACCATATGCTGGAAGCTGTCAGTGGTGAGGAAGGCCAGGGCAGTGGTCACTTTGAGAGCCACAGGTATTGTGTAGCTTCTACCGGATGTGGGCTACAGGTCATCTTTGAGCATGACACAGAGGTCTGTAATGGTGGCAGCATCAAGGCAGCACCACTGGAACACCTCCGCTGCAGTCGGCTGCAGGTATGTGATCCTCGGTTGATACACCTGGGTTGTCCAGTAATGTCTCCTCCCTGCTCGTTGCATAGTCGGCTGCTGCTGGCGCTGTTGCCTTGCCCGTCTGTGGTGTCTCCATCTCAGGTGTTGTCTGGGTAGCCACTACATCCCTAGACATTTGTAATCTCTTGCCTGGTTTAACTGTGACATCGGCCGGCACAAGCCCACTTAGCGATGCAACTGGAGTTTCATAGTGACTGTTCCTTAACCAATTAAAAACCTGGCCTAAAGTTACACAGTTTTCACCCTTTTGTCTGGCTGCACACCATCGCTGAATATCGGCATTCCGCATGGATGTGCAGGCTCCACCCATTCACCACCTATTATGCCCTCGCAGATACATGGGTCCACCATGGCGGGCTGAGTCGATATATGTGCATGTGCGCGTCACTCAAGATACGGTTTACCTGCATTTGGCCCTCTTGCATGGTTTACGACCTGTTTTACCCACCTATCGATTGGATATCAGGTCCTAAATCTTTTGGTTGAAAGAAAATGTAGTTAACTGACACATTTAATTAAGCATTTACAGGGGAACTTCAGATAGAATAGGGCTCCAATTTGCAAGACACTGGGTCAAAGAAGAAGAAATTCATGCCATCTTTTTTGAATCTCTTTAGCCAGGTACGGATAGATAGAGATAGAGCAACCACAAAAGAGTGTATTCCTTTTTTTGAAATACGCTCCCAATATTCATCGGCGGTGGCGGCTAGCGTAAGAACAGTGCCTAGCTGTCACCGCTGAAGAGTTAACCCAGATATTCAATGCCAGGACCATATCCGGCCACCAACATTGAATATCCGTGTTTGCTGTGGAAGCCAGATGTTAACCAGGAGTGGCGATATTTAGCCACTGCCAAGATAGCTTCGGCGACAAAGGTTAGGGCAGCATTTGCTGTGCCTAACTTTTGCCGCGGAAGAATAACCAGGCAGTGGCTGAATATTGTCGCTGACCAGTTAACCGTGTAGCATCAGGTCATATAGCGATGGTATCTTGGGATATTCAGAATATTCTGCTCAGAGGCAGTTACACAGTTTACAGGTCTGTAAATCATGTAACTGCTTTTGAATATTGGGCCTTATATTCTTAAAATCTAGTCTCTATCTGCATAAAGCACAAGTGACCAGAAGTGTTGCAGGCACCACCGATTCAGAACTCTCTAATATAGCTGAAACATTTAAAAGTTCCATTTCTTGCAATTGCCCAGACAGTTTCTTCTTGCCGCTAGGCAAATCGTATGCCTTAGCTATGAATGGAATTGACTATTTAGGTATAAGTAGAACTGAACATCTCCTTAGCAGAAATAACTGACAATTTAGGGAAATTAATCAAACTAAGATTAGCAGCCTGAAAGGCATTTTCCAAAGATTCCAATTTAGAACTCACAGTAGTGTTCTCTTTAGTGAAAGCCAAATTTCGCTCCTGCTGGGAGCTCATTTTCATCTTATGTTCCTTAAGCATCACTTTCAAGGAAGCAATGGTCTTCTGATTCTTATTAATTTTAGAATAATTCACTTGTAGCCTTTGAGCAACAAACACATGCTGTGCAGACAGAGCCACCGTCAATTGAGAAATAGCATCCCAAATTGTCTCAAGAGTGAACTGCTTGGTCCTAGGCAAACAAAACTCAGTTGAGGGTGAAGTTCAGAGGACAAACCTGGGCCTTGAATGGGGAGTCCATCCTGCATTGCTAGATTATCCACTGCAGCCCCCAATGTGCCAGCCATCGACTCCTCAAGCCCCATTGACATTCCTCTAGATGGACCACACTGGGAGGGCATGACACCAGCACTCTCATCAGCCTCACTTAAGCAGGGGCAACACTACCGCCAACGTCTGACTGCAGCACTCTTGGGCTGCCTCCCAGTGGCATCAGCACATAAAGGAGGGGAGGAGGGAAATGTTCTTCCGGGGATAGAGAGGTCTCAGACTCCAAAGTCAACACCAGATCCACCAACTTCAGTGTAGAGACAGGTGGAGATTCCCCAGTGCCTCAGCCCTCAGCGCTCCGTGATCGATAAATCGGTTCATTAGACCCTGAGATTGTGGCTTCTGGGTACTCAAGGACTTATTACCAGACTTGCCTTTACATTTCCTCCCCAACAAGCAGGTAAGCCTGGAGCACACTACTAAGTCCCCATCTTACCCACTCCCCTCTCCCTAAATAACATTTCATAAAGCAACATTTTAACATACTGTACATTAGTTAACACTGAAAACTATTGCTGAGGTTTCACTTGGGGGTAATTTGCCCATATGGATTAGTTGTGCGTATACCATGACAATAATGAACCTCATTCCTAAGCCATGGTATGTGGAGTATGAGTCACTGAAAGGGGAAAGAGTTTCCATGCCTTGACTTAGTTCCTATTGAAATGTGAGGAACAAGCTGAGCTTTTGTTCAAGTCATCCACTGAACACTAGGTGGCCCTGTTCTCAAAGATGTTTTTCCATAGGCATAGAAGGGTGAAAAGAAACTTTTTGAAAACAGAGCTTTAGGTGTTGTATTGTTGATTCAATATTAATAAAAATATTAGAAGAAAATAGAAAAGGTGGAATTCAGCAACTCCATAAGTCCTCATAAGCTTTGTTTCAATAACAGATTTTTCCCAGTTCTCAACTATAAGAAAAAAATGGTCTCTATATTTGCCACTTTCAATGCTTTTTGTCTCTTTTTGCTATTTTTTATTTGTGTTATCCTACATGCAACACTCCATGGCATGAGTTTTTGTAGTGTCTCTCAGCTCTGATCTAGCTTGGATTTTCTAGACCACAATCAAGCCAGACGCTGGCAGTTCAGCAGAGTCAGAGACAAGTCCGGGACTGTTCTCCATCAGTGCATTGGAAGTCTCCATTTCAGTGGCATGCCAAAGAGTGGAGGGGGTTCCCAGGCACCACACTAGGAGGGCACTTGAGGAACACCCTGTGGCACCTCTTCTCAGCCGCAGTGGTTGCTTTATCCAGTGCTGGTGCTAATTGCAGGGCGTAGCAAATAAGTGGCAGCAGAAAGGAAAAACACTTGCTGGGCCTTTGAGCCCATACATCTGTTCAAGGTCTGCCATGCCTCACCCTTCCAATCTGCATTGGAAGGGGCAGACATGGCAGACCTTGATTGTGTGCAGGGCAACATGCTGCCCTTTTCTTTTCTACCACTGCAAACCTGAGATGATGCACATGGTAGCAGTAATAAGGGAAAGGAAAGCAAGGGTGTGATCTAGACCCCCAGGAATGGAAGTAAGGAAGTGCTGCGGGGGGGGGGGGGGGGTGGAGGAAAGCAAGGGGGAAATGCTGGACCTAAAAGGGGGTGGGGGTTGGGAAGAGAAGCAAGGGGAAAATGCTTGATCAGAGAGAGAAATGCTGGACCTGAGGGTGGGTTGGGAAAGGAAGCAAGGGGGAGAAACTGGACCTGGAGGGGAGGGGGGAAGGGAGGCATGGGGAAGATGCTGGACTTGAGGGGATCTGAAGGGAAGCAAGGGGCAGATGCTGGATCCAAATACAAACCCCTTTGGATACTGGTGATTTCATAGCCCCATGAATTTACCAGTATCCAAAGGGGTTCACCAGGGTCCAGCTACATTTCTATTTCTCTAATGTTGCACTGCATAGTCTGGCTTATTTGGCTTTCCAGTTTTGTTTTTGGTCTGCATATTTCTATTTCTATTTTATGGTCTCTTGTTCTGTATAGGGGGTGTCTCTGCCTTGTTTTGTGACTGATGTGTGACTGATTCTGCTAGCATGCTTTTTCTATGTAGGAATCTGTAGCAACCCTGCTTTTCCTGTTTTCTTAGTAGATGTATTGGTGCCTAGATCCTGTGTAATATTTACTGTGTCTAAGTAGGGTTTGTGCTATTTGAGTCCTGGCAGTGCTCTTATGGTATGGTAGACTTGCTATAGGCTCTGATTGGTCCTTTTCCAGGGTTCTGTATTACTTCATAATGTACTTGCCAGCTGACACTTGAGGGAAGTTGTGTACCTGTTACTGAGGTGAACCAAATTTTAACATTAAGCTTTAAATGAATATTTTAAGAGTCAGATGTTCAATTATGTGTTTTTACAGGATCATTCTTAGCTGGGATGGGGGGGTTATGATTATTGCTTTAATAATCAAAATCTTGGGTGAAGGCTCGGTGAACCTGGGCTTTAATTCTTTTAAGTACTTATGAATGCCTCTGAGCACTGCTCATAGGTGAATGTCACCTCTTTGTTCTATCCCAACTCTCTAGTTCCCTCTTCACACGGTGCTGTTCAATCCCAGCTGACAGCAAGAGCATGGAGTTGATGCAGGGTCGGTGCTACCATTAGGTAAACTAGGCAGTCACCTAGATCACCAGACTTTCAAGAGCAGCTGTGGCAGAAAGTGCCCTGAGATGGCCTCTGATCTCCTGCCCCTGCTCCAATGTTACCACCACTGCTCCATCTCTCCCAGAACAGCAGTGGTGGCAATGACAATGAGAAAGATCAGAAGCACAGAGCGGAGGGAAGCTTCTGAACCCTGCATGTTGTGCTCCGAAAGTGCAGCCGGTCCTGCCCCCTTTGACACAGACTCTGTTTACGTCAGAGCAGAACCAGCTGCACTTGCAGCAAGGAGGGGTTTGGAAGTTTCCCTCTGTACTGCACTTCTGTTCTTATCACTAATGCCACCACTGCCGGTCCTGAAGAGATGTATTAGGGGCAGCGGTGGTAAAGTTGAAGATGGGACTGGCAGGAATGGGAGCTGGGCAGAGCATCAAATTACCTTGCACTGGCCTTGCGTTGGTGGCATGGCAGACCAGCTGCTTCTCTAACCCAGTTTTAGCATCTCTTCTATTGTGCAGTAGAAATCTGCAGAGCACCTGACAGATAATACAGCCAATCTGAGCTGTGAATAATGTGGGCAGGATAAACAGCGGTAATGGGAAGAGTAGGTTGGAGCAGCACTAGGCCCACTGCACTACCCGTTGCATTCTCTTGGTTTCAGCTGAGATTGGATCACTTGGAGGGAAGGCAGGGGCCTGGAGGTGATCTGTGTATGGGGGGAGAGGCGTAAATGTAAACATTGACCCCTGGATAATGGAGACCCACAGTACACCACTTCTCTATTTAGGGAGTCATTTTAGAAGTGATATGGATGTGCCAGTGATATCAGAAATCCATGCAAGTTACAGGCGTGTGCAAATCGCTATATTAGAAAGGCCACGCACTGCACATTTCAGTGCGGGCACATCTGCAAACCAACATCTCCGATCAGGGCATTCCTGGGCATGTCCAGGTGAGGCAATGGGCGGTATTTATTTATTTAACAGTTTTTATATACCACCTTATCATTAAATCAAAGCGGTTTACGTTGAACACACAGAGAACTTATGAAACTTGAAGTTACAATAACTTATAAACTCGCATGTTACAGAGAACCTATGAAACTTGCAATTACAACAACTTATAAAGGGGGTAGAGAGGGGAAGGGGGGCCTGAAACCATGCAGGTGATGCAATGAAGCATAACTTATGTACAGAGAAAATGTATACAACAGAACATGTAGCAAAAGTTAAGCTATTCTAGGGTTAGATGGGTTCAACTTTATCTAGGTTAAGTGGATTCATTGAATTGTTCTTTAAAAAGGAAGGTTTTTAGCTGCTTTCTAAAATCTTCATGTCCGTAGTGGATCTTAGCTCCCCTGGTAGAGTTCCAGATCGCAGGTGCAACAAGTGAGAATGCTCTCCTCATGGCTGATTCTTTTGCTTTCTTATAAGAACAGGGTGTAGGAACGGTGTCTCTCGTGTTCTGTCTTCTAGGCCTTTCATTGTGAATATTACAGAGTGTCTCCTCTAGTGCTCCCGCAGACATGTTGTTTATCTTGAACACGGTAAGAGCAGATTTGTATCTAGCACGGGTGGTGATAGGCAGCCAATGGAGCTGGTGTAGAAGGGGCATTATATGATCATGTTTCTTTGAATCAGTGATGATTCTGGCAGCAGTATTTTGGACCAATTGTAGTAACCTTGTAGCTTGCTTTGGTAGCCATTGATAAATGGCATTGCAGTAGTCAAGCAATGGGGTTATTATTGCTTGACAGACTGATCGGAAGTGATCCTGGTTGAGGAGAGGCTTGAGTTTTCTAATTGTAGCTAGCTTGTGTAAAGCATTCTTGGTGATTCTATTAATGTGTGGTTGTAGGTTTAGATGGTGGTCGAGGGTTACTCCAAGATATCTAACATCCTCCTTGATTGGGATTGTAGATTCTGCCACAGTTATAGATGTAGGGAGGATTGATGAGGTATTCCACGTGATGATTAGAGCCTCAGTCTTTTTCATGTTTATTTTTAGGTTGTTGTTAGATAACCAGCTGGATACCTCTTGGAGACAATTTGTTATGCAGGAGTAGTCTGGAGAGTCTAGGCTTATCGGAGTGTACGCCATGATGTCATCAGCATAGATAGCATAATTTACCTTGTGCTTTCTGAAAATCATGCAGACTGGCTGTATGTATATGTTAAAAAGAAGAGCAGACTGGGACGATCTTTGGGGGACTCCTTGTGATGTATTAAATGTAGCAGAGCAGTGTGCTCCTACCTTTACCTTCTGTAGTCTGACGCTGAGGTATGATTGGAACCATTTGTGGGTAGTGTTACATAGGCCAATGTCTGCTAGTCTACTCAAGATGATGTTATGTGATACAGTGTCGAAAGCAGAAGACATGTCAATGAACACAAGTAGGAATACAGCCTTGATATTGTCAATTCCTCTGAGCAAGGTATCAAGTAAGTAGATTAGTAGAGTCTCCACGCTGTGATTAGGCTGAAAGCCATGTTGATGGATGTCTAGTGGGACATGAGTGTCCAAGTGATCTTGGAGTTGTCTCTGGACTGTTTTCTCAATGAGTTTGGGCAGGAATGGTAGGCGGGAGATAGGTCTGTATGCAGCTGGATCTGTGGGGTCCGGTGAAATAGCTTTCATGATTGGTCGGATAGTGGCTTCTTTGAGTGCAGCAGGCATGTAGCCTTGGGCTAGGGATGCACAAATTAAGGCGTGGATGAACTTGGTTAGCTCTTCTTTTGCTGACTTCATCCATGCTACCGGGCATGGATCTGATGGGGCTGTGCTAGAATTCAGCTCCAAGATTGTACGGGTTACTTGTTCAGTTGTTGGGATGTGGAACTCACTCCATTTGTGTGGTACAGTTAGCTTTGTGTTCTGTACAGAATAAAAGGAGTTGGAGGGCTCTTGATTTCTCAGAGGTGGGTTGTTCTTTGTAAGGAGGAAGTCTGCAAATGCTTGTGGTTGAATCTTGTCATCATCCTTTTGCGATGGTTCCTTTGTAAGGGACCGGACTATCTCAAAGAGTTCTCTAGGCTTGTTGCTAGCCTTTAAGATGAGGTTGGTATGATATTGCTCTATTTGGTTGTTGATAAGGTTGTTATAGTATTGTTGCATTCTTTGGTATTCTTGTAGTGTGCTATCGGAGCCAACTCGTCTCCATTGTCACTCCTTCTTGCATAGCCTTCTCTTAGTCGTTCTTACTATCTCAGAGTACCAGGGGGCAGGATTACTTCTGCTGCTCCTTTCCATTTTGCTATTTCGGTTGGGTGCTCTAGCTGCATCGCTAATGTTGGTATTCCATATGTTGACTGCCTTGTCAAGATCAGTGCAGTGCAGGGGGAGCTTATGTAATATGTCACCAAGGAATCTACTTCTGTCGAAGCTCTTGAACCTTCTTGTCTGGTTGGGTATCTTCTGTGGTTCTTGGGTGTCTAGCTGCATGTCCAGAGTATATTTCAGAAGCACCCAGATAGTACAGGGCATTGGCCCTACATGTGCCACTTTAGAGCTGCTATAAAACAGGAATAACCAGGAGATTTTGCTGTTTGCTTGGACTGGCTGTGTGACTGGATGAGGTTGGTGTTTGAATCCTTGACTTGACAATTGTCTGTGTGCATGTAAATATCCTGTCAGCAACCCTCCCTATGCCCTGTCCTATCCAGAAATCATTAAGTGTGAGCCCATTAGATATACAGTAAAATGCTTAGTCACAGTTCAGAATTTCACTCTCCATTGCAAAGCTTTGCTAGCCCCAAAGGACTCTGAGAGCAGAAAGACTGTAATTCTCCCTATGAGAGGTTCTATGAGTGCAGTTTTTAAAGTCCAGGATGGTAGACTTTCCCACTGCTGGAATGGTAAGTAGTAATAATAGTAATTTTGGACAACCTGTGAGAAAGCTTGGAGCCATACACAAGCCAGATTTTTAGGATATCTCTAATGAACATGCATGAGATAGATTTGCATTCACTGAAGGAAGTATACATACAAATCTATCTCATGCATGTTCATTAAGGATATCCTGAAAGGGCTGAACTTGGACAATCTTGCTCTAGACAATTCCCCCATCCTAAATTCTATAAAATTGAGGTATGTGGTTTGGTTAATCCAAGGTGGATACCCAGGGGAAAATATTGGAGGAGCATGAGCAGAAACTGGGTATCCTGGAACAACAGGTTAAGATTGCTCCATTGTTTAAATGTTGCTTTGTTAAGGATAGGATTCCACATGATTTGTGAGCAATGGATTCTTATCAGGCCTTTCATAAGCAATGCAAAGCCTGTTTATTTGACCAGGCCTCTCCCACCATATGAGTGTCATTGGTTAGTTAGTTTAAAGGAGGAATCTTTGATTTATGTTTTAATTATATCTGATTGTATAAGGTTGTGTCCTATGACGTTTGTTGAAAATTGTATTTTATGATTTATGCTGTTGTAATTGCTCCGAGCTGTTTAGATGCACAGAAGTAAATTGAAGAAAATAAATAAATAAAAGATCCAACCTTTGTCATACTATAGGCAGAGGAGCCAAGTTGGCCAAGCATTATATATTTTCAAATCAGCATGTGTGTCCTTGAGAATAGCAGATCCCATTTGCAGTGCTTGATATAATCCTGTGCTACACTTCATTTAAAATGCAATGGGTTGCCATGGCAATGCTTGAAGAACCAACCAAAAGCTTTCTTGAACAGGTTGGAGGTTTTTTCACTTATTCATTTTTAGTTCACAGTGACCTTGAATGTTTCAGCATTCATAAGTAAAGAGAAGATAAAGAAACACAATGCATAATCAATTTCATAAAAGAAAATAGGGAAAGGAAATTCATAAAGTACAAGGATGAGAAATGGAAAAGACAGGAGTGAATGTGGCCACTGGGAGAGAACTGCACAGGTGAATATTAGAGATGTGCATTCATTTTGAGAGGACGTGAACAATGCAAATGAAACAAGCTGCTTTGTTTTGTGTTATTTCAAATTAAAACAAAAGAAAATCACCAAAGAATTTTTTGAATGTTTTATTTTCCATCTGAGCATATTCTCAAATGTAAACAAAATGAGACAGCACAAATAAACCTGAGGAAAAAAAAAAGACAAAAAATGCATACGCCCCAAACAATGCTTCTCTTCCCTTTCCTGGATGCAAACTTAGCCAGTCAGGTATTCAGGATTACCACAATGAATATTCGAGAGATAGATTTGCATATACTGAGCCTTCAAGATAAGCAAATTTATCTCATGCATAGGTGTGCCTCCAGGAACATGTTGATTAGCACTGTCCTAGAATATATAAACCAATCTCAGTAAATAAATTATTTGTTAGGAAAATAGAAAAGTGAAAAAAATCTTTAAACCTAAGACACACAAATATGTTCTTAATATCTGCCACTAAGCAATGAATACTTTTGCAAAATCTGGGGGACTAACAAGCAGAAAAACCAGCCAGCCTGTCTAGTATTCCTATCAACACTGTTAAGAATATCTCTCAGGTGCCAGCCATATAGCATGTCCGCTTGTAGGATAGTGCAATAATATTTATCATCTTTTTCCTTTCTATGTCACTTTCTCAATAGACAAACATGCAATGTACCATCTTTATTTCGCACCCACCATCCCTCCTTTTGTATGTCTATCCACCAAACTTACAATAAGTCTAACTAAACCAATGGTATTCATCTCAGTCCTGGAGGACAGCCAATGAATCAGGTTTTCAAGATATGCATAATGAATATGCATAAGAGAGATTTAAATAAAATGGAGGAGAAGACAAGCAAATCTCTCTCATGCATATTCATTAGAGATCTCCTGAAGATCGACCTGTTGGTGGCCCTCCAGTACTGAGAGTGAATATCAAGAATCTAAAGAGTTACCAATACTAGTATGCATTGCTGCCCAGTGACCCTGCCCCCTAGATCTTCAGACAGAGCACATAGACAGCAGATAGACCCAGTCTCCTGCTTGCTGCATTTCCCACAGGACTTCTAGTTATCGCTGCCTGACATATGACCAGCTGCAGGATGGCCTGTGTTTTTCACTAGTATGACTAATATTTGCCATTCGTTCATTCTCAGATCCAGAGAACCATTTCAGTAGGGTACTTTAAGCACATGCTGCTAGGTCATTGTGGTGCTCACATGCCAGAAGCAGCTCCCAGCCACCCTAACAGGGTTATTTGTTAGCCTTATTTGCGCTTTCCACATGGAAAATATGGCATTTACATGTGGAAAAGGCATCCACATGTACAGTACATGCTGATTTTAGAAAGGGCTAAATTTACACCTAAATGTCCTTACTGCATAGAAATTGCAAGAGGGTGTATCAGCGGGGTGGTTAGAGCAGTTCTAAAATTTACACATGTGTATGGCCAAAGCTGTCTACGTTGGGATTACACATTGTTCCCTGGCACATATAGGATTTTAAAAAGTGCCCGGTTCGGCCAGCTCTTTACAGGAGGAATTAAGGGGTTATCTTCCTTAATCTCCTATTATTTCCTTCCCCAAATTCTAATTAAATGAAGATAATTACCTCTGTAGTTAGCTGGCAACATTTACATGTATAGGTGTGCAAACTGAACCACATACAGGAGGAAGTTGTAGAAAACCAACTTACACATAAGTGCTGATAACGTGGAAGTTGCTGAGTTTCCTCTGTTGATTTTTCTCACATGTAGGTTTGAAAAATGGTTTCTTCAGCTTCACATATCGGCACAAACATAAGCCTTCCTACACCTCTTTTTTCATATTTTTGAAAAAGCCTCCTATTTGGCAGAGCCTTTTTTAATATACTGTGCCATCAGAAATGTGTACATTGTGACCTCGATGTCTTACTTCCCATCTCCGCGTGCTACCTAAACGTTGCTACCTAATACAGACTCTCCTCCATCTTCTCCAATGGCTTGCTTATGCTACTCCCTCTGTTTTCTTCTAGTACTTTAAGCCACACAAGGACTGAACTCTTGAGATATTCACCCGTGATTATGAAAACAGTACAGAATTCAGACATCACACAATGCTACAAGAAAGCAGAATAGCTGTTCTGAAGGTGATCCTGGCAGCAAATATCTGTAGAAGGGTCAAGGAAGATTAGCAAATTGGAGCAAGAGCTGGCTTGGGGTATAGATGGAGATAGGATGGTGGAGGCTGATTGGTAAGAAAGGTGGGTGGGGTGGAGACTGGCTAGGATAGGATTGTAGGTAAGGGTGTAGTGAATGAAGCATAATGGGGATTCAAGCTTTGGGAAGAGTTATTTGAGGGGAAATGAGCTGAGGTGGAAAGACTGTATATTCAGGGGGGAGACAAACTGATGGAGAGAGAGTGTCAGGGGAAAAGACTTAGGGGTATGTTTACTAAAAGACGTTAAGGGAGCTAGTGTGCTGTTAACGCCTGCTATCGGCACCCTTGCGCCCTTAATGCTGCAAAAAAGGTGCACTAATAGGCATTAAAGGCTCCTGCAGCATTAAGGGTACAGTAGGCGGAGAGTGGGCGTTAACAACGGGTGTTACCTTAATGCCTGTTGCACTAATGTGTGTTAAAGCCCTTTAACGCAGAGAACCCTAATACCAAGTAAAACCTTGTGGAAAGGGTGTGTTTTGAGGGGAGAGAGCCTATTTAAATGTCTGCAATGTGATGCATAGACAGGGGAGCCCAAAATAGTGATGTAGTGATTCATTAGCAGCAACAGCATAGTGTCCAAGTATGAAAGGGCACCACATTGATGGTGCAAATGGGGCAAAGGAGGTAGCACATTGATCATGCAGTGGGGTTTTCTGTGGTACCAGGCAGCTGGTGGCACATCTGTGATGTCCGCATGATCCCACATCAACATTAGTGGCACACAGACAGGTTGCTGCTTTGGAAAGGTGATGCGCCACATGGGGAGGGCCAAGGTTTCCTGGCACCCAGAGAAAGAGGATGATAGCGCTATAGGAAGCTGCAAAATGCAGGTTCCTGGGAAAATACCACAGCTCCAGCTGCCTGCCTCCCCCCAAGACGTATCAGAAGCAGGCAGTGATGGGGTTCTGGTAGCAGCTCTTGTTTGGGGGATGGCATGTCTGTCAAATTGAGCCTCTGCCCCACCCATCTGGACCTGGCACCCTAGGCATCTGCCAAACCTGCACAGTGGACTGGTCTGTACTGTGTACCACCCCCACTGACAGCATGCTGGCATGGCAGCATGAGTTGGGGTGTCAGGAGCAGGTGCAGCGGTACCCGCCTGCAGCAGACAAGACCCATGTCATGGTTCTATGTGCTGACTGCATTGCAACATGTGCCCAGATCTGCCTAATGGGTAACATGTCAGCCCCAGGGACTAGCATATCTATGTGGCAGCTCTGTGGCTCAACTCACAAAGCCATTGTGTATATGAGTAGAGGGTCACAGGTTCAAGACCCTGCTGTGGATCATGTATTGTATGTCCCTGTGGATAAACTTACAGTGCAGGTACCTGAGAGATCCATCCTGCTCATAGGAAGTATCTGTATATGGGTATATACGCATTCTTTAAATCCAGGGAGCACAGCCAATCCCATTTTTTAAGAAACAGGAGTAGGGTGCCCAGAGAAATGATCCTGAAGTTTTCTCTAACCAAGGAAGTGTTTAGGTCCCTGAGGCCCAGAATGAAACTGAATCCCTCCATTTTCTTGTGGATAGAATGTACCCGGAGTAAAACCCCTGCTCTAATTCCCACGGTACGAGTTTGATGGCTGGATCGGCCAGGAGGGCGGAGATTTCCTTCTGAAGGAGTTCCTGATGCAGAGGGTTGAGGTGATGTGCCCTCTGGGGCCAACTTAGAGGTAGCCCAAAGAGTATCTGCTCTGTATTATCTGTAGCACCCACAACTCTGAGGTTATGAAGGGCCATCTCTGAGCAAAGAGCGTGTGCCTTCCCCCACTGGAGAGTCTCTCACAATGGCCCCTGGTAGACTGGCTATGCTCCAGAGGAACCATTCAAAACCACGCTCCGGACTTTGGCTGAGGGGCTGGTTGGGCCTTCTGGGGCTTCACTCTGCGCTGTTGCTGGTGAGAAGCCTGTTGTTTCTGCTGGGAGGTTTGGGGTGCCTTGAGAGCCTGAAAAGAGTGATATGCTGCTTTTCTATAATACCAGCCTTCTCCTCCACCTATTCACTGAACAAGTCCTCACCACAGCACGATATGTCCACCGGTCTATTCTGAACCGACTGTTCTAAGTCAGTGGACTGGAGCTAGGCAAGTCTCTGGGCTCTGGATTCCAATACCTACTGCAGCAGTTGTGAACACTGTCTTTAAGGTGTCATAGGTCACTCGAACTAGGAACTGAGCATTTTTTGCTGTGACCCACTAAGATGTGAAACTGCTCCTACTTCCCAGGAAGAAGGAACTGGGACAGATTAGCTAGCTTTCACATAATGTCCTTTAGGAACATACTCATGTAGAGCTAGTATGTGGCTATTCAAGCTACGTGCATCGGACCCTGAAAACATCCTTTTCCAAAAGATCCCAAGGTCCGAGTCTCCCTTCCCGAGGGCACCGAAGAATGAGTCTTTATATTCAACTTCAGGGTGGACTTGACCACCAAGCAGTGATGTGGGAGCTGAGGTTTCTCAAAACCAGGAGGTTTTTGGACCCTGTACATTGAGTGAAGTCTTCTGCTCACTGGAAGCACCATGAGGGGCCTTTCCCACATCCTCATCTGCATCCTCTTCAAAATGCGATGTACAGGCATGGTTACCACCTCCGTAGATGCCAAGGAGTACTGCAAGATTTCCTACTCCTCTGCCCTGGGTTCATCCTCCATTTCCAGGGAGAACGGTATGGCCTTGGCCATATCTCTCACAAAATCCTGGAAGGTCATGTCTTTAGTAGGAGACAAGACCACCTTTGGGAGAAAGCAGGGGTGAATAAGGAGTACCACCTTGTTCTAGTGAAACCTGGTGTACAGAAGATGGGCGACCAGAGCTTGAAGCTTGCTGACACATCGTGACAATGTCACTGCCAAAAGAAAGATGACCTTCCAGGTCAGGAATTTCAAAGGCCCACGAGTCCAGCAGCTCAAATGAGGGCTACATCAGCTGGGTGAGCACCACACTGAGATCCCAAACTGCTGTCAGAGACTTGAACAGGAGCTTTGAGATGAGTAAATCCCTCATGAATTGGCTGAGCTGAGATGGACTTCCTCCTGGAGCTGCAATGGTAGCCAAGATGGTATGCGCTTATCATGCTGAGGTGAACCCTCACCGAATTGGACTTCAGGCTGGAACTGGAGAGGTGCAGAAGGTACTCCAACAGCTGGTCCACCACGCAGAAGGGGTCCAGTGCCCTGTCCACACACCAGATGACAAACCTCTGCCACTTTAGTGCATAAGCCTTGATTGTTGAGTCCTTCTGGGACCCCAGAAGGATGTTAGTGACACCCTCTGGAAAACTGAGCTCGGGGAAAACTATCCGCTCAGCATTCATACCGTGAGGGCCACCGAGATGAGGTCCGGGGCAGAACCCAGGTGAAGCGGCTCCTGTGAAAGCTGCAGCAGTAGTGGGAATCAGGGCTGGCAAGCCCAATAGGGGGCAATGAAAATCGTGGGTCCTCTCTTGGCCTGGAGATTCAGGAGGTCTTCGCCACAAGTGGTATCGGGGGGGTATGTATATAGCAAGCCCTCCCCCCAGTAAAGGAGGATGGCTTCCGAGGTCAGGCGGTTGCTGGCTGGCCTTTGGGAGCAGAACTGTGCCACCTGGGCATTGCGCGCCATGGTGAAAAAGTCCACCACCAGAGTGTTCCACTGCTGAAAGATCCGGTTCACCATTGCTCTCTTAAGGGCCCACTTGTGTGGTTGAAGCACCCAACTGACTTGTTCCGCTAGGCCGTTGAGTTCGCCAGGTAGATAAGTCGCTCTGAGGTCCATGCTGTGGAGCAGGGCGAACTTTCACAGGTGAACAGCCTCCCAGTACAGGAGTTATGAGCCTGTGCTCCCCTGCTTGTTCAGATAGAACACTACTACCTGGTTATCTATTTGAATCAGGCCAACCTGATTAGCCAGGTGTACCCGAAAGGCATGGAGGGCATTCGCTATGGCCCAGAGCTCGAGAAAGTTGATTTGATGCAGACTCTCCTGCTCGGATCAAAGGTCCTAGGTGTGCAGATCATCCCAAAGTTGAAATCCCAGTTGCCTTCCCTGTTCTATGTAAACTCAGGACAGCTTATTTGTCCGAGAGTCATTTTGTTTCATTGTAAACCGCACTGAAAACAAAGAGCGCGGTATAAAAGAACTATCAAATAAATAAATAAAAATAAATAAGTGCGCCCCACCAGCTAAGCTTGGACACATCTGTCATGAGCGTCTTGCGGGGGGGGAGGGGCTGCCGATTGGAATGAGAGTCCTTGTAGCAGATTCCCTGGCTCTAGTCACCAGGCGAGGGACTACACCAGTGGTGAGGTAACCACGGCCCTGTCTTGAAGGCGGCCCAATGTCTGCTTTCATTGCATGCTTAAGGTCCACTGGGCCAACCGCATGAAGAGGCAGGCCTGAGAGGTGACATGCACCATGGCAGCCATATGACAGAGGACACACAGCATCCCACAGGTGGTAGTGTGGTGCTATCTCTGCACTGTGCCCACCACCTCGGTGAGCCACTGCAGGTGATCTGTCATTAGAAAGGCCAGTCAGCTAGGTATGGGAAGACAAAGACCCCCAATGGTTCGGAGGTAGGCAGCCATGATTACCATGTACTTTGTGAAGACCCGTGGAACTGAGGCCAACCGGAAGGGAAGCACTTGGTACTGACAATTTTGGCATTTCCAGCACAAACTGCAGATACTGTCTGTGATTTGGGTGGATTGGGATGTGGGTGTATGCATCCTTTAGATCCAATGAGCATAGCCAATCTGCCTGAAGAAGGTATGGGAACAACGTCCCTAATGAGACCATCTTGAACTTCTCGTGCACAAAGAAATGGTTTAGATTCCGCAGATCCAGTCAGCCATAGCACTCGCCAAACAAGACTATTATGTCCATCTGACTAACTCTCTTGCCTCTGACCCTCACCATCTCTTTACAACTCTCAACTCTCTCTTCAAGATTTATTTATTTTATTTATTTATTTAACACTTATTTATATACCGCATCTTCCAGCGATCAGTTGCGGTGTACAATTAACAACAGTTAACAAAGCAGCGTTTGTTTTACATAGAACATTTAACATTATAACTTATTACATAGAACATCTTCCGCCCCTTTCTGCCCAAACCCTGGCAGACTCCTTCCATGACAAAATCCACAAAATCACACTCCAAGTCCCCACAAGGTTATCTACTTCCCCTCCTCTCCCTCTTCATTCCCAATTTCCTCCCCCCCCCCCCTACTTCTGCTACTCTTTCTTCCTTTTCTGTGATCTCTAAGGAGGAAACCACTCACCTTCTTTCCTCATCCAAACTTACTACCTGCTCCTCTGATCCTATTCCCACCCACCTTCTTAGCTCCATCTCCTCCCTCCTATCTCTCATATTCTCAACCCATCGCTCTCCACTGCAATTTTCCCTACAGCCTTCAAGCATGCTATGGTCACTACTCTCAAGAAACCATGAATAGACTCTACTTGTCCTTCTAACTATCAACCATCTTCCTCCTCTCCTTCATTTCTAAACTACTTGAAAGTATGATTCACCGCTGTTGCCTCAATTTTCTCTCCTCTCAGGCCCTCCTGGATCCTCTACAATCTGGCTTTCATGCTTTACATTCTACCGAAACGACTCTTGCCAAAGTCTCCAGTGACCTGTTCCTGGCAAAATCCAAGGGCCTTTACCCAATCCTCATCCTTCTTGACCTTTCTGCTACTTTTGACACTGTTGACCACAGCTTTCTCCTCGATATCTTGTCCTCACTTGGTTTTAAGGGCTCTTTGCTAAACTGGTTCTCTTATCTCTTCCATCACTCCTTCAGTGTTTGTTTTGGTGGATCCTCCCCTGCTATCCTACTCTCAGTTGGTGTACCCCAAGAGTCTGTCTTAGGTCCACTCCTTTTCTCTCTCTATACCCAGTCCCTTGGTGCACTCATCTCTTCCCATGGCTTTCAGTACCATCTTTACACTGATGACTCCCAGATCTACCTCTCAGTACCTAAACTTTCTCTGGCAATACAGGCCTGGATATCTGCCTGTCTTTCTGACATTGATTGCTTGGATGTCTCATTGCTGCTTGAAATTGAACTTGGCCAAAACTGAGCTTCTTATTTTTCCCCCTAAACTCTCCTCCCCCCTTCCTCCTTTTTCAGTCTCTGTGGATAATTATAACTCTCTACTCCTTTTCAACTTGCAACCTTGGGGTCATCTTTGACTCCTCTCTCTCCTTTCTCCACACACATCCAACTGATAGCTAAAACCTGCCATTTCTTTCTCTACTGAAAGAATAACCCCAATGAAAAATTGGTAGCCAAATATCAAACAATTTTAAATTAAATTAAGGTTCCAATGTTAATGCGCTTGTGGTGAAATTTTGACCACTAAATGATTTGTCGGAGCTTGTGATAAGGAAGCTTATCATAGTTCAGGAGGGAACTATAAAAGAGGTGAATTGGCTCTGAACAAGCAACCTGTCTTTGCTGGTAGAAATACTAAAACAGAATGTTTTCATAAAAGACTACCAGTCCCAAAATGCACCAGGTTTCAAACAGCCTCTAGAAGAGCTGAAATGGGGAAACGTGTGTTCAATCAGGAGAGCTATGAGGTAATCCCCAATCACTCATCTCTTGGGGCAGGGCTTGATTCCACACACCTGGGCTGTGCTAGGGTGGAGTGTCCCTCTAAGCAGTTTAAAAGTAAAAGATATTTTACACAGAGAGAGAACGGTGAGATCAAGAACAGAGAGAAAGAAGAGGGAGGACTACAACAGCAGAAGCAACGCAGAAGGAAAACCATAAAGACATTTTGGAGGTCTAAAGAAGGAGCCCACAGCAGTACGTGTGTTAGGAGTGATTCCAGAGGCAAGCATACTCCATTGGACTGGAGGAAGCCAGAGGAGTGGGGTTATAGAGCCAGGAATTCCCAGACGGCACCTTTGAAGGAGACGGCTGCATTTGGAAGGGGCCCTAAGACCGGTGCAAGAAGGTATGTGAAGAGAGACCCAGTGTCCAGGGATCTTGATCGGAAGGCTGGACATAAAAGCTGGACTACTTACTGGCCAGGTTACCTGGAGAGGAAACCTAACAGCAAGGGGATCACAGGTATGAACTTTGATCTATGCCCTAGCTCTTCATCAGGAAGACAACAGGGAAACAAATATTATCCTGAGAGTGATCAATTAAGGAATTCCTCTGAGCCAGACCATGATACTGACTCCATGATATTTGAGGAAGAAGGAGATATAGCAAATGATCAAATGGAATACATGGATTGCTCTCTGTCTAGGCTGCTGTTTTAAAGTAGTTTCTCACTAATGCAACAACCACCAAAAGGAACTGTAACTTGTTCTTTTATCTACCCAGAAAAGTCTCTGCAAGAAAGCTTTAGGGTAGGATTGAGCCACGTAGAGAGAGTGAACCAGCAAAGGGGTTTGCAGCTGGCTAATGGTAATTGAGCCAGGCACAAGTGCATGTGAGCTCTAGAAGGAAACTTCTTCCTTGTGTGTGTGAATAGAAGAAAGTTATCCTTGATAAAAAACAGTTTTTCTACTTTTGGGTTTGTTTTTGCCTTTTGGAGCACTGCTAAGAGGTTCATTAGCAGGAGCCATCAAAAAGACCTTTTCTGTTTCCCATCAAGGTCTTTATTGATTTATTGCTTAAGAAGTTCAGTTACCTTATAACATGTTTTGTTTTTCCTGAGTACAATACTTGAAGCAAGTGTCCTTTTGTGTTACCAAGTAAATCTGTGTGGGAGAATTAACCCCATGAATAAAATCTGGTTTTCTTTGCTTACACTCGAGCATCACAACTCATTATTTTGTGAACGGCTGATTCTAGTATGAATGAACTGAAACCCCCCACAATCCTTTGCAAGTCATAATAATATTTTGCCTTTGCCAAGACTGTGGACTTTCATGACCAGCGCCCCTGTTTACAAGCTACATTCAAAAAGGAGTGGAAAGGGAGTGGGAAGGGACCCCCCCCCCCCCTGTAGGGGCTCCTTTTACTTAATTGTATGAGATAAAGCATATAATAAACTTATCTTTGAAGACCTCCTAAAGTCCTATTTCCTTCATCAATATCAACGACGTGCCACACTTCAGACCATCCAAATCTGGTCCTGCTTCAGGTTTAAGTGAAAGTGACAGGTGCTGTAGCATTTGTGAATTAAAACCTGTAGACTTATTAGAATGGCTTCTGACATCATGCTTTGGAAGATGAGGCAATTCTGGCCAAATGGAACGCCATCCTAAATAAATGTAGCTTTGATATCATAGCGCTTCTTGTAGCACGTACGGTTGTTGAGGAGGAGAAGCTTACAATTCAGTTTTCTGATTTTAAAACAAATATCTTAACCATTCAGGATGAACAATCCTTTCAAGCACAATGATCTGAGGTACAAAAGCAACTGACAAGTTTTCGTGATCATTTACCCAATCTAAAAATTAAGAAATTTGACAAGACAGACTATGACAACAATCATATCTATAGGTGGATGATGGCCCCTGAGAAAAAATGCTACTAAGAAGGTAACTTTTGAATATAGCTCTGATGATTCAACTGATGCCGATGATTCTGGTGAAGCCAGCCACCATAGAATATCTCCACAACAATTTGAACACCAACAGGATTTTCGGAATGGCCCATGATGGGGGAGATACACCAGATGGCTTTACCAGCAGGATTACTGGACTGGTCCCAATATCAGGTCCAGGACAAAACAAAATCAGCAGTCATCAACCTTTCAGGACGACTACTAACTATTGAACAGACACAGGTTCTGGAATTAGGGCTATCCTTTGTTCCAGTATCAGTCTATGATCCTTTTGAAGTTCGACTTGCTTTATATAATTTTTCTGAAAGCTCAGAATTATGGCTTATTTTTCAGATAAACCTGTGGTCCCAGATAAATCATTCATCAGAGGTCCATCTAAATGGTTACCACCAGGTGAAGTCGATCCGGTGATATTCACGTTTCAGAATTTAATACTTCAGGAGTTACAGAAATTAAGAGGCCCAACCCTGAAAATCTTTTTCAAATTTGACAAAGCAGCAGTCCAGAGCATTAAAGAAATTTCTGAGTTGGATCTAATAATAAGAAATGCCGACAAGCGTGGAACAGTAGTAGTGTTATCTCAAGAGTCATATCAACAAGAATTATCTGCACAGTTAGCTGACCAACACTACTACAGCCTGCTCCAACAAGATCCAACTCCACAATTATTGGGCGGTATTAAATCCTTAGTGGCCGAAGCTTTGGAAAAAGGCTGGATAACTAGGAGAGAACATACTTTTTTAATTAATCAGACTCCTAAGGTTCCAGTAATGTACCTGGTCCCCAAAATTCATAAATCATTAAATAAACCTCCAGAACGCCCAATAGTGTCCTATAGAGGGTCTTTGCTAGAGCCCTTGTCCAAGTTTTGTGACATCTTTCTGCAACCGGTGCAACTAAAGTTCGTTCTTATGTACGTGACACAGGACATTTTTTAGCAAACTATCTTTATGTATGGACATTTCTACATATACATATTTGGTCACTTGAGATGTACAAGCACTTTACACCAGCACTTATCATTCAGAAGCTATTCAATGTCTCCAGACTTACCCACTCGATCTCTCTAGTTGATTGCCTAAAGAATTTTTGTTAGATTCTTGATATACCGCCCTATGAAAATACACCAGAGCGGTTTACAATAATTCAAAACATACTATCAGAAAAAGAAAAGACATCACCATTACATTAACCAAGGAGGGGTTCCAAACATCATTATTTAGGAAGCCCGTTCACCTTATTAAATTATCGAACCTATCACCTATCTTCTGGCTTGTATTGGGAGCCAGTGAAGCTGCTTGAGGATTGGTGTCACATGATCACTCCTGGACGCTCCTTGTAGAACCCTTGCAGCAGTATTCATGGCGAGTTGTAGAGAACTTAGGGTGGATTGTGGGAGACCTTGTAGAATTGAATTGGCGAAATCGAAATGCGGCAAGATGAGTGCTTGGAAGATGGTTCTGAAATCCTCTGGGTCCAGTAAGGAGTGTAAATGCCTGAGTGTGCGTATCTTGAAGTATACAGCTTTTACAATATTGTTTACGTGTGATTTCATATCGAGACGGTGGTCCAGCGTGACTCCGAGATATCTTATTGTTTCTTTGGTGGATAGATCAGCTCCCTTAACACTTATATGTGATGGTGGAATGAAGTTGGGATCTCTTGTAACAAAGAGAACCTCAGTTTTCTTGTGCTGGATGCGGAGGTTCTGTGAGAAAAGCCACTCTGAGACTGCATCAAAGCAATTTATTATGGGCAATAAATCCATTTGCATTGTGGAAAAAGGCATATAAAGTAGGATATCATCTGCGTATATCATACATTTAACATTGAATGATCTGATGATATTGCAGATTGGCTGCATGTATATGTTAAACATGAGAGATGAAAGAGATGAACCTTGTGGGACGCCTTGTTTTTGATGGAAGAGATTTGATTCTCCTGTTGCAGATTTTACATATTGCATTCTGGTGTCCAGGTAAGATTTACACCATTCCAGTGCTGAACTACCGATGCCTTTTTCCTTCAGTCGTGCAATGAGTATCTCATGATTTACCGAATCAAACGCTGCTGCTATATCCAAGAAGATTAGCACGACGCCTTGTCTGATGTTGTCTATATGCTGGTGAGTATATTATTGAAGAGGGTGGTGATGAGTGTTTCAACGCCATGATATTCTCTGAAGCCATGTTGAAAATAGTCCAGAGGGGCTGCGGAATCTATGTGGTCTTGAATTTGACGTTGCACCTCTTTCTCAAAAAGTTTTGCTAAGAGGGGAATGCTAGCAATAGGCCTGTATGAGTCAACCCTTTTTGGGTCTAGTTTGGGGTTTTTTAGCAGTGGTCTAATGGATGTGAGCTTTAGAGCAGATGGGAAGGAGCCAGTTGTAAATGAAAGGTTCATGATTCTTGCAATGAACGGGCTAAATGTGCTTCGAAGGTCCTTTATCCAGAAGGCTGGGCAAGGATCGGTTTGAGCGGTGGTGGTATTGAGTGAGGTGATTGTGTCTTCAATGCGTTTGGCTGATGGAGTGGTAAGTGTAGACAAGGAGTTTTGGCAGGTTGTTTCTTGAACATCTGTTTTCAGTAGCTCATCCGTCTGTAGAAGTTTAGATTGCAAGTAATCAGCAAATTCTTGAGGGTGGATATCCTCCTTTTGTTCTGATGATGGTTCCTTTGATAGTGATTTTACCAGGTTGAAAAGATCACGAGGTTTGTTCAATGATCTTTTAAGCGTATCCGTGTGATATTGCTTCTTCTTGGTTGTGATTGCTTCGCGGTGAGTTGCTAAATAGAGATTGTACGCTGTGTGGTCATCGCTGGCCAGTGATCGGCGCCAGCGTTTTTCGAGTTTCCTTAAATGCATAAGAGAAGACCGCAGATCAGGAGAGAACCATGGGGCGGAGTTTCTTTTCCTTGATATGTTTTTCTTGTGTGGTATATAAGCAATGGCATTGAGGCTGTTGTTCCAGGCTTCAATTGACTCGTCAAGGTTGAGCATTGTGTTGTTGAGGAGTGGTTGAGTATTTGTCAGTATAAATTCCTTGTTGAAGGGCCGAAAGCCTCTTGTTGGGGCTCTTGGTGTGTTGTCAAGGTTTCTGTTGTTTAGGGAATGAGTGTTACCCAAGGGAATTTGAAGGTTTATGAGTTTGTGGTCTGACCAGGGTACATCAGTGATAGACTTTATAATGTTGCTGCTTTGTGTAGAAGCAGATTGCGGAGCGAAGACCATGTCAAGAATGTTTCCTTTGATATGTGTGGGTTCCATGATTAATTGTTGATATCCAAGACTTTCAATGGCATTGAGGAGTGAGGAGGACTGATGTTGCTGCAGTGATGGGAGATTGAGATCTCCCATTATCCAGTTTGGAGTGTTAAGATTACTGGTATTGGCAGCTAAGTCTAGAATGGTGGGAAGGTCGTCCGGGGAGCTTGAGGGGGCTCTGTAAACCAGGTTTATGGAGCATTACTTGTTTGCTATGGTGATTATATCCAGATTGTTTGAGCTGTAGGAGTTAGTCGTATTGAAAAGAAGTTCAGACTTGGTGAGAATGAGTGATCCTCCTCCCTTCTTGTTTTCTCTGTGGGTTGTATGTATAGAGAAGTTTGGTGGAATGAGTTGGTTAATGAGGACATTATCTTCTTTTGATAGCCAAGTTTCAGTGATCAAGAGTGCGTCAAGATTGTGATGGGTAACTATATCTTGGATTACAGGCCACTTTTTCTGAATAGAGCGAGCGTTTATGAGGGCACATTTTAAGCTTTGGGAAGTTGGGGAACCTTGTTGCTTGGGGTTACTGGTTTGATGTATTGCAATGTGAATCAAGTGGGAGTGCCGTATGCAAACTTCCTTAGCCGGATAATGGTAAGAGTTGCTTGACCATTTTTTTCTGTGGTTTTTGTGGATAGGGATAAGATTGGTGGAGGGAGAGTAGGCAGAGGAGGTCCCAAGCCAATCTGTGAGAAGGTAAAAACTAAGAAGAGTGATGAGGTGAGGAGACATTTTGAATCCTTATTGAGGAAGTATTGGGTATTCCTAGGCTTGTGTGTCAGATTACAAATTGTAGTGAAAATTGGTGCGGGCAGTATAGGAGTCACAATGGTTAAAAGGATGTGCGCTGCTGTAAGTTGTATATAATATCAGGTAGAGGTAGTACTGAATTAGAGTATAGATAATAAAAGTTATAGCACAATACAGGCAACTGTAGCAATGGAGTTATAGCACAATACAGGCAACTGTAGCAATGGAAGTTATAGCACAATACAGGCAACTGTAGCAATGGAAGTTATAGCACAATACAGGCAACTGTAGCAATGGAAGTTATAGCACAATACAGGCAACTGTAAGAAAGTATGTGGCAGCTGTACAGACAACTATGGAGAGGCAGGCTAGTGGTGAACACGGGCATTTATATAGAGAGACTCTGAGTATAGGTGACGTAAGTGATCTGGTGATTAATGAATGATCATTGACAACAGTATAGACAGAGAATATGTACGGCTGTTAGGTAACAGATAGTGGTAAATTGAAGCTTATGAGTGGCTACCCCACCCCACAGGCACAGGGCTGCCAGAGAGTAGACTACCAATGATAATTGGTACCTCGTTGATAATTCGTTACCTCGGGGTCACTTTGGACCAGCGCATGGATCTGAAACTACATATAACCAACGTAGTCAGAGCCATCTACCTCAAGATCCGGACACTCCGCCATCTTCGCCCCCTGCTTGATCCTGATGACTTCCGGACGATATTTCAAGCCTTAACCCTACCACACCTTGACTATGCTAATGCCATTCTCCAAGGCCTCCCACACTCCACATTAAACCCATTGCAACTCGCCATGAATACCGCTGCTAGAGTCCTCTACGGAGCATCAAGAAGGGACCATATAACACCCATCCTAGAGCAACTCCACTGGCTCCCCATACATGGCAGAATATTGTTCAAAACATTACTACTAACCTTCAAGGCCACTAAAATCATCACCTCTTCCTCTCTAATAGACCTCGTTCAGACTGTTCCACCCAATAGATCCAGGAGAACGATATCAACAAATGTACTAGTTATCCCTAAAGCAGCGACAAAATGCCTATCAACGACATCTAACAGGGCCTTCAGATTCTATGCTCCTAAGTGCTGGAACGCCCTACCTCCAGAGATTCGTGCTATCACTGATCTATCCCTTTTTAGAAAGGCACTCAAATCCCACCTTTTCCCCCAATATTACCTGACCAGCTAACCAATCTCGATCCTTACCCTATAACTAATAACAAATCCTGTTGTGTATACTTGTAAATACTCATGTAAATAGTTGCAGTAATGACGTCCCATGTTTTATCCAAGTTCTCTGACCTTGTTCTCTGTAAAACCAAACAGTTTGTTGTTCTGGTCTGTTGTTATATTGTGAACCGCGCTGATGCTGAATAGAGCGGTATATAAGAGCCTGTAATAAATAAATAAATAAAATAAATATATGAGGTTATATTGAAGCTAGAGCATAGCTTAGTCTGGTCCTACGGATAGTGTATACTTGCTGTGCGTTTCGACGGTGGACGTGCTGGTGAATGAGGAGTGGTCCTGTTGCAGGATTGGAGTGGAGCTGCAGATTCTTAGATGTTTCTTGGATTCTTTTGAGAGGGCCTTTGCCTAAGGGCCGTGCCAAAGGGCCCTCAGGCACGGGCACGCCGGATGGCGCGAACTTTTAAAAGTCCTGCGGCAGGCCCCGATTGGGCGAAGCTGTTCCGTTGCTCCTCCTGCCGCTTGAGGCTCGATCCCCCGACTGGGGAGAGCTGATGACAGCGGCGGGTGTAAGGGGATAATGAATGTAATGATCATTTCTTAAGTGGGGGTACCTACGTTCCGTTGTTCACTGAGTAGTATTGGAGGAAAAGGTGGTATTTGAGTGCCTTCCTGAACTGAGATAGGTCAACAATGGTCCGAATGTCGGCAGGTAGAGCGTTCCAGCATTTGGGGACATAGAAACTGAACGCCCTGTTTGCAGTTGTCATGTTGCATTTTGTCAATGCCTTTGGGGTTATTAGTAGGTTTACGGCTGTTGCTCTTCTGGATCTGTTGGTTTCCTAGAAGCATGAAGGATATCCTTTACCTGTTGGGAAAGGTTAAGATCCTGAAGTTCTAGGCTTTCAGCAACCAGGCCCTGAGATGCAGAGACTGGGGATTGGGATGCCACAGAATCCTGTTCTCTTGGGAGAGAAGATGTGGAGCGGATCCCAACTCCAGAGGCGGAGCTTGAGAGAGATGTAGAAGCAGAGGGTACCACGTTTGCCGTGGCCAACGAGGAGATATGAGGATCATATGACCTCTGTCTCTCTGAAGCTTGAATAGGGTTTTGGGGATGAGGGGAAAGGGTGGGAAGGCATATAGGAAGTTCTAACCCCAGTGAAGGAGGAAGGCATCCCTTGCCTGACAATGTTGAGCCAGAATTCTGGAACAGAACCGGGAAAGTTTGGAATTCAGCGGACTTGCAAAGAGGTCTATATCCGGGGTTCCCCAAATCTGAAATATTTGGGCAACCTGGTCTGCATGGAGAGACCATTCATGTGGTAGCAGAACTCGACTGAGTTTGTCTGCCCATGAGTTTTGAATCAGACAACGTATCTCCAAGTGGGTATGTTGGAGCAATTAGAATGCCTACTCCAGAAAATCCTTAAGACCCACTTTTATAATAGAGGATACCCTGTGCGAGTGGTTAAACAGGCTTATACACGGGCGCTATTTAACAACAGAGAGTTGTTATTATTACAGGGAGGAGATAAGGTTCAATCTGACGAGGGACAAGTTAATTTGATAACAAAATTTTCACCATATAGCCACCATCTTCAGAAGATTTTGAAACGCCACATGAATGTGCTTCACAGCATTCCTGGATTGGAAGAAAAATCGATTCGGTGTATGTGGCAACGCCATAGAAATCTGAAAGAACTTCTTAGCCCGGCAGTGTTAAGGCCTCTAAATGTTCCAGGGAGCAACATAAAGAGAGGTCATACTAAATGTGGTAATTGTAACATTTGTAACATTACGTTGGAACTGACTGAATTCCAATACCATGGTATAACTTATGCCTTAAGGAAACAGACATCATGTGGATCAACTTTTGTACTGTATGGCATTCAATGCCCTTGTCAGTTATTGTATATTCACACGATTGTTAAGGTCAAATCACAGAGGGCTATAGACTAAATATACAAGGAGTACCCTCCAAGAAATATTGAGAAAATTGCTGAATGAAGGTATAGACTAATCTATCCTCTTATCAACACACAAAGAATGAGGCAGAAATGCAGGTCTCAGACTCACACTGGCAACGCTATGGAAAAATCCAAAGCCGAATGCCTTCTCGCATCAACGACCTTTAGCAGTTCTTGCTCAATTACAAGGATAAGAAATATTTTTTTTTACTTTTGTCTTTTTCTTTTCAATCCTTCATCAGAACATTTCTCTAATAATTAACCGAACTTATTGAACATGCTTATCTGAATGCTGTTATTATGGAACTCCCCGACGCCACCAAGTGGGTACCGCAAAATGCGTTTCGAATCCTTCCTCAGGGGGAACTGCGCTTAAACAGCATAATCTCTCATAATGCAACGGGATAGTGCACACAAATTGTTCACGATGTTTGCAACTCAAATTTTTACTCTGCACGGCGTTTTTTTGCACAGAGTAAAAATTTGAGTTGCAAACATCGTGAAGAATTTGTGTGCACTATCCCGTTGCATTATGAGAGATTATGCTGTTTAAGCGCAGTTCCCCCTGAGGAAGGATTCGAAACGCATTTTGCAGTACCCAGTTGGTGGCGTCAGGGAGTTCCATAATAACAGCATTCAGATAAGCATTGTTTAAACTACAAAACGACATGTTCAATAAGTTCGGTTAATTACAAAGGTACACTAAAGAAACTTTTTTTTAAACTGCCTCTAATGTTTCGATTGATTTTTACGTTTTTTGGTGCGCTGAATCCAAATCTGGTAACCAATTTGCTTCATCGTGTACAGATTTTTTGCTACATTGGGTTAGCAGTTTGAGGTGAACGTTTCAGATTGAGTGCGATCGAGATAAAAGTTTCTTGGATGAATTCTTTATACTAATTGTTTAGTAGTTATTCAAATAAGAATAAAGAAAATTGTAACAAGGCAGCACATAAGAATAGAGTAATGTCAACAAAACACACTGTGATGGTAGCAAAATTGTCTGCACTTAAAACAGCCACATACATGTGCACAAACAGCAGGATCATACTTGAGTTTAAACTTTTCCATCACTCCGTATATATCGTTGCAAAATACCAAATCTTCCTCTTTGCTGAAATACTTCAAAAATTGTGTCTCGCGGTTGCGGTACCAATAAAAAGTTGTTCCTGGTGACAATAGATTTTTCTGTTTAAGCCGAGAACCTAGCAGTTGGGCAGCATCTTTTGGGAGTCCTAAATCCCGGACTAAATCATTCAATTCAGCTTGAGAGAAAAGTTCAGGTTTCGGATCTGGTTCCGTTTCAAACTCGGAAGTACTGGACTCATCGGGAAAAGCCATCTGATGAGTCTCATCATGATCAGAACCGTCCACACAAATATGATCCAAAGATTTTGGTGGTTCAGGCACAGGTACTTCATTGCTATGAGGCATAGGCCTAATTGCTGAGGGAAGGTTGGGGTAACTTATTACGTTCTTATTTTTTAAGTTGTATCCCTTCACAATGCAAGAGCAAAAATAGCAGTCACTGCTGTGGTCTCTTTGTTCAAGCCACATCATAGGTATTCTGAAACGAAATGCTTGTTTTTTACCTTTCATCCATAAGCGTAGATCTTCCTCACATGTCTTGCACACTTTGTGAGGAGCCCACGGTTTGCCTTGATCGCCTAACTTCAAACCGAAATAGGCGAAATATACTTTTTTAATAAATGCAGAAATGTTCCTCTGCCGCTTTTTCACGGTATATTCCCCACAAATAAAACAAAAACTGTCCGGAGAGTTGACGCAACCTCTGGCTCTGTGAGCCATCACAAATACACAGCACTGCAAACTACAACTGTAGTGAACCACTTCGGAATAAAGCTGGATTACGACTGAGCAAACAAAAGGTAATAATGAACTTGCAAGAAACTGAAATTTGACAGGAACGTTCATGTCGCAACCACCGTGTTTGAGCGAGCGAACGAGGCAAGGCGAGGCGAACAGGAAAGAACATGCGCCAGCGCGAGTACTGGATTTAGCCCCCCGCCTCCAAATTGTCCTGTTAATGTATAAAATGAATACAAAACACTCTAAAATATCATGAGGGAGTGTTTCTAGTTAGTTAACCATTACAACCTCTATTTTAGGCCAAGAAAATAAACTGCAGTCGGCTAAAAAGAAATTATGTGAACATTCCTTATATGGGTAAGAAATCTAATTTTGCAAGAAAACGTGACGTGATGGAACATTTTGGCTATTTTTCCTGGATTCAGCACCCCAAAATCTATAGGAATCAGTTGCAAAACTGGAGGCAGTTTTTTGGTAGTGTACCTGTGTTATTAGAGAAATGTTCTGATGAAGGATTGAAAAGAAAAGAAAAAGACAAAAGTCAAAAAAAATATTTCTTATCCTTGTAATTGAGCAAGAACTGCTAAAGGTCGTTGATGCGAGAAGGCATTCGGCTTTGGATTTTTCCATAGCGTTGCCAGTGTGAGTCTGAGACCTGCATTTCTGCCTCATTCTTTGTGTGTTGATAAGAGGATAGATTAGTCTATACCTTCATTCAGCAATTTTCTCAATATTTCTTGGAGGGTACTCCTTGTATATTTAGTTATTGTATATTGGCAAAACCATTCGCCCCTTGAGAACTAGGGTTAGTGAGCACCAAAGGCGATTGCGGTGTAAGAGGATGGAAGCACCAATAGTAGCCCATTGCTTAGATCTTAATCACCAATTTGATCAACTCTGTTGTTTCTGTATAGATCAAGTGACTGCAGGTTTTGCTGGCAAGACGAGGGATCAAAGTCTGATGATATGTGAACAACGTTGGATTTATACTTTAAGTTCTACACATCCTGGAGGTCTCAATGCTCAAATTGATTGGGCGGTGTGTGTATGACAAGAAGGAATAAGGAGTTTTAGCTTTCAGCTATGATCGCTGGAAGCATGAAGACGATCAGCAGTTTCAGTCCTGTGGATAAAATCTAGCGGGAGGACGGCATTGTGAACCGCAGTTGTGGAACACTCACTCTAGTTGAAGGCTCGGCGTTGATTAAATGTTCAATGAACAGGATAGATTCATACGAGTTAATAAGTGGTGCTAATGGGATTGGGTCAGGAGGTAGTATCTGTATAAAAGCATGTTAGTCTACCATAACTACGCATGCGCGGCATTTTTTTAGCGATGAAAAGTCTGATGGGGAGAAAAGTGAGGTACGAGTTCTCCTTTTGGAATGCTTGGAATGTCTTTGAAAGTATAATATAGTCTGTATATATTTTCATCAAAAAATACTGTTTGTTTAATCAGTTTTTTCTGATTATCATTTAGAACTCACCTAGATGAGCAGTAGCCGCATGTTCACACAGAGTTGGAATCCCCCGAGGAAACCGCTTAGTCGGTGACCCCCAGTGTAAATAAGATGTAGATATGTTCTACATGAAATCAGGTACCAGTGTAATACAATGTATATAGTTATACAGTGTACATAGTTCCCCCAGTTACTTCCAAGTTGATCTCCCTGTTTATTGTAAATACAACTCAAATTTCCTTGTGTTGTATAGTTGATGTTAAATGTAAACCGCTCTGATCTAAAATAGAGCGGTATAGAAGAACTGTTAAATAAATAAATAAATAATAAATAAGCGCTAAGAATTTGCGTTCAAAAGTCTGGTGGGGAGAAAAGTGAGAACTCAACTAGACGAGCAGTAGCCGCATGTTCACACAGAGTTGGAATCCCCCGAAGAAACCGCTTAGTCGGTGAAACGCATAAGCGCTAAGAATTTGCGTTGGGATCTGAGTTCTGGCTTCTATCAACATGTTTTCAGATAAGCAAGTTTTGCTATTCTAAAGAGTCATGGGATTTGAGTTCTGACTGTGATTATTCTTTCAGATAAGTGAGTTTTGCTATTTCAAAGAGTTACAAAGAAGTTGCTAAGTACGGAATTTAAGGAAAGTAACTTTATTTGAGTAGACTAGGGGAAGTTTCAGGTCCTTGATGCAACGTAGTGGATTGGAGTTTAGAGGTGTTTGCCTCACTTAATCCTTCCCTGTTTTAGTCTGAGACATGTTCCCCGTATAATAAAGTATTTTTTGGATACGTTAATGAGTGGAGCAATCGTTCTTCTGGAGTAGGCAAGAGTTTTGAATGCCTGGAAGATACACTGTAAGGAGATGAATCTGATGCTCTCTGGTGAAGGCCCATAGTCGCAAAGCTTTGTTGCATAGCGACAGAGAGCCTGTTCCGCCCTGCTTGTTCACATAGAACATGGCTACTTGATTGTCCGTTTGGACTAAGACTGTCTTGTAGCTGAGCTGGGCGTGAAATACTCGAAGATCAAGAAAGATTGCTCTGAGCTCCAGGAGGTTGATGTGAAGACGGGCCTCCTGTGGAGTCCAGGTACCCTGGTTAGAGAGATCTTGCAGTTGGGCTCCCCATCCCACCTGTGAAGCATCTGTTGTTAGGGTGGCTTGGGATAGGGGATGCTGGAAAGGAGACCCCATCAGATGTTTTCCGGGTGATTGCCACCATTGGAGGGACGAAATAAGATGATCTGAGTTTGTTATTTTGTCCGACAGGCAACCTGAGGCCTGTGTCCACTGAGTGGATAAAGTCCACTGTGCCGCTCGCATATGGAGGCAAGCATAAGGAACCACATGCACGGTGGTTGGCATGTGGCCTAGCAATTGTAGCATTTCCTGAGCAGTGAGATAAGGTTTGAGCACTGCTTGAGAAGCTAGTTGTACTATGCGAAGACAGCGGGGCTGCGGAAGGAAAGCCCTTGTCTGTCTGGTATCCAGATGAGCTCCTATGAACTCTAGGGACTGAGTGGGAGCAAGATTGGATTTTGGGAGGTTTATGACCAGTCCCAAATACTGAAGGATTCGCATTGTGCGAAACAGAGCAGAGCTGGCTTCTGGCACTGTAGGGGCTCGAATGAGCCAGTCATCTAAGTAAGGGAAGACAAATATTCCCAGACTGCGGAGAATTGCTGCTACCACAGCCATGCATTTTGTGAACACTCTTGCGGCAGAAGCCAGGCCAAAGGGAAGAACCCTGTATTGGTAGTGCTTTCCTTGGAACAGAAATCGGAGGAATCTCCTGTGATCTGGATAGATGAGAATATGAGTATACGCATCCTTGAGATCTAGAGAACAACGCCAATCCTGACTTTGAGGATATGGCAGCAGAGTTCCTAGAGAGAGCATTTTGAACTTCTCTCGGAACAGATATTTGTTCAATTCTCTGAGGTCTAAAATGGGTCTGTGTCCTCCTGTTTTCTTTGGAATAAGGAAATAGGGGGAGTAGAACCCTGTACCCTGATAGGGAATGGGTACTTCCCCTATTGCTCCTTGGGCAAGGAGCATTGTGACTTCTTGACCTGTCGAAAGGTCTGAGAATTGAACTGTCTTATAATTGTAGGAGGGGGCAGGCTGTGGAAATGAAGCTTGTACCCCTCTCGTACAATGGACAGAGTCCAATTTTCTGCTGTTATTTGGTACCATCTGTGGGCAAAATGACATAAACTGCCTGGGATGGTCAAGGGTTCTGGACTCTTCAGGGGCAGGAAGGTGAAGTTCTCTAGAAAGGAGTCAAAGTCCCTGAGGAGGTTGAGCCTGCTGAGCTGGCTGAGGTTTTGCAGCTTTTGGCTTCTTTTGTTGTCTAGGATGTTGCTGTCCCTTTTGGGCAGTCTGACCTGGACGGTGTCCCTGTTGGGTATAGGAAGGATAAAACTTCTTTTTCTTATTGAAAAAAGGTTTCTTAGAGGATCTTTTCTTTGCAGGATCAGCTGTAGATTTGGACAATCTATCCAAAGTGATATTGTCAGCATCTATCCCATTAGCCCTCTCCTGCCAATTCTTGCCAAAGAGATTTCCTCCTGTGCAAGGAATGTTTCCTAATTTATCCTGTACCCAAATTTCCAAGTCAGATGCCTGAAGCCAGACAATCCGATGTGCACCAATGGCAATAGCAGAGGTTCTGCTTATGCACTCAAAACAGTCAAAGGCTGCACGATTTACAAACTTGGAAACATCCTGAGCATGTCTGACAAGAGTAAGATAGTCTTGCCTTTTGTCATCAGGAAGGAGGGGGCTCATAAGCTCCAAGTCTCCTGTGACCTCTTTAAGGAACATTCCCATATACAAGATATAGGAACTGATCCTAGCTGAGAGCATGGAAGCTTGGAAGCATCGACACCCAAAGGCATTGAGAGTCCTACATTCACGACCTAGAGGATTGGATGCATGTCTCTTTGCACTTTTCATCCTTCTCATGGCTGATTCCAACACCATTGAATGGTGTGGTAATTGAGTTTTTTGAAAGCCAGGACAAGGTGGAACTCGATACATGGTATAGAGCAGGGGTCTCAAACACGCGGCCCGCGAGACAACTTTGTGCGGCCCGCGACAGAGGAAAACAAAAAAAACACAAAACCCTGGCTTCTGCCGTTGCCGCCGTGGCAGCGGCAGAATCAATTGTCAAATTTAAAAAAAAAAGACTTCTGCTGCTCAAGCAGCAAAATCAGCTGTCCTGCGGCCCCTTCCCCTGTGCCCGGAGATCCGAGTCTGCTTGAAAAGCACGCCGCTGATAGAGCAGACTCGGATCTCCGGGCACAGGGGAAGGGGCCGCAGGACAGCTGATTTTGCTGCTTGAGCAGCAGAAGTCTTTTTTTTTTAAATTTGACAATTGATTCTGTCGCTGCCACGGCGGCATCGGCAGAAGCCAGGGTTTTGGGGTTTTTTTGTTTCCCTCCTTCGCTGGCCGGTAATGAGCTATGGAGGGGCTGACTGAAATGGGGTACTGGGGGTTAGGACTTGAAGTGGGCTATTGGAAGGGGGGGGGTTATGACTGGTAATGGGCTATGGTGGGGGCTAGGACTGGAAATGGGCAGATGGGGGTTAGGACTGGAAGTGGGCTATTGGCAGGGGGGGGGGTTATGACTGGTAATGGGCTATGGTGGGGGCTAGGACTGGAAATGGGCAGATGGGGGTTAGGACTGGAAGTGGGCTATTGGCAGGGGGGGGGTTATGACTGGTAATGGGCTGGGGGGGTTATAACTGGTAATGGGCTATGGTGGGGGCTAGGACTGAAAATGGGGTGATGGGGGTTAGGACTGGAGGTGGGCTGATTGGGGGGTTAGGACTGGTAATGGCCTATGAGGGGAGGTAAGACTGAAAATGGGGTGATGGGGGATACGACTGCAAGTGGGCTATGGGGGGGACTAGGACTGGTAATGGGCTATGGGGGGGGGGTAAGACTGAAAATGGGGTGATGGGGGGGGTAAGACTGGAAGTGCGCTATGGGGAGGTTAGGACTGGTAATGGGCTATGGGGGGTCTAGGACTGGTAATGGGCTGGGGGGGTTGCTAGGACTGGAAATGGGCTGAGTGGAAGGGGGGCTTGAACTGCAAATGGCTGATGGGGAGGGGGGCTTGGAATGGAAATGGGCTGTTAGGGGAGGGAGCTAGGATTGGAAATGGGCTGATGGGGGGCTAGGATTGGAAATGGGCTGATGGTGAGGCTAGGATAGGACTGGAAATGGACTGATGCAGGGACTAGAAAGGAGCAGATGCTGGGTGGGGCTGGAACTAGAAGGGAGCTGATGTTGGGGGAGGATTAGAATGGGATGGAGCTGGGAAAGTGAAATGGAGAGGGGAAAAATATTTTGTCTGGAAGAGAAGACAAATCTACAATTGGCCAGGTATTGGGAGAGTAAGTGGGGATTGAGGATGGAGGGGTAAAATTTGAGTGGATGAAATAGGAATGAGGAAAGAGCAAAAGGAGAAAGATTAGTATGTTAAAGCAGATGTAGAGAGAGAGAATGGAAAAAAACTAGAAGAGAGAAGAAAGGACAAATGGACAGCAGACGATGGAGATAGCAGAAGACACGAAGAAACCAGAAGTGGCTGGAGCAATTGCAACTGAAAAAAAATGCACAAAAGGTAGAAAAATATCTCTTTATTTTGAATTTATTAACTGGAATATGTCAGCTCTGGGAAATGTGCATCATTAATGTTTGCACTTTGTTTAGTACAAGAGGAAATTAATTTATAGTTTTATTTCTACAGTGTTGTTGTACATTCCAAGTTTGGCTTTTGGGGTTCCCAGTTTAATTATTGTCTTCCTATTTCTAAATCTTTTAGTCTTTCTTTATCCATACTCATTAAGAGGCATGTTTACTAAAAGTTAGTGTATGGTAACATTATGCAAATAGTTATGCAAATGAGGCCCCTTATGCAAATGAGGCCCCCACGTCTTATGCGGCCCCCGGGTTACTTTACAAGTCCTCATTTGGCCCTCAAAGCAATTTGAGTTTGAGACCCCTGGTATAGAGTCTTCGAGAATGAGGAGATGTGGTTAAAGGTGTTTCCCACATCCTTAACATAAGATCATGTAAGATCTCATGAACAGGCAGAGTAGCTGCCTCTTTGGGAGCCTTAGGGTATTGGAGAATTTCCAACTCCTTTGCCCTAGGCTCTTTTTCATGAGCTACTGTGATGGAAAGGCCTCGGGCCACATCACAGATAAAATCCCAAACGGACATATCCTCTGGCAGAGACATTCTGCACTGAGGAGAAGAGGAATCCTTGGGGAGAAGTACTCTTGTATCAGCAGAGTCTTCAGACTCATCAGAGGATTCAAAATACCTCCGATCCCGGTGATCGTGCAAAGCACGGTACCGGTATCGATCAAAGTCGGTATCGGGTTGTTCCGGTACCGATCTGTCGATGCCGGAGACATAGGCATGACTCGGTATGGGTGACATACCCGCCGATGCTAATGCAGTCGGTACCGATGTCGGTTGAGGTGTCTGAAGCGGTTTCAATGGTACTGAAGCCGTGAGAAGAGCCGCTAGACTGCATTCGATAGCAAAGAATCTCTGGTCTATCGACGCTGCCGATGCTTGGGTGTCGGTACCGGTAGAAGCGGCAGGAATCCCAGAGCATGGTGCCAGTAGTTCTGCCGAGGTTGAGGGCTTGAGAACATCCTGGAGCCCCGTTAATGCTTTGGAAGCCAAAGCCTCCCGCCAGGGCAGTTTTTCTGGTGAAAATTCCTCAAGGGCAACGCCAGGGGCATCTCGATACTTAGGAGGAGATCTACCCTTTGAGGACCGGCCAGATTTATGTTTAGTTACCTGAGATCCATGGGAGGAAGATGAAGCCCTGGAGGACATCGATGCAACAGAGGCCGCGTCTGAGGGAAAAAGGGTGCTAAGTTTAGCAGCTCGGTTCTGCCGGCCCCTTTTTGACATCATTCCACAGGAGAGACACTCTGAAATAGAGTGGTCAGGACCTAAACATTTGAGACACCAACCATGGGTGTTGGTGACGGAAATTGTACCGCCACATTTAGAACATTTCTTAAAACCTGAAGTAGGTTTTTCCATTTTTAAGGAAAAATTGGGTCTAGTGCCCAAAATGGCGCCTAAGGAAAAAAAAAAAAAAGTTCCTAAAGTAAACCACTTCAGAAGCTATAGGGTTTTTTTTGGGGGGGGGGGGGGGTTAGAAGAAGAACTGGCGGTACCGGTATAGCATCAAGGGAAGGCAGACGCGACCACAAAAACAAAGATTAAAGATGAAATTTTCTGCGGTGACAGGGTATGCGACCTGTTGGCTCCGCGGAAAACGAAGAACTGGAGAGGGACAGTTGGAAAGGCGGGAAGGCAGCACACAGGCGCTGTGGAATTCTCCCAAAAGCTTTCCTATTGGATGCTGGGGAGCGTTCCCGTGCAGGCTCCTTCGGTACCGACGATACTCATATGTGAAGACTACATTCCTGCTTGTTCCTGGAGGTAAATTTAATCTAAAATTCCATTCACATTTAACATGACATTTGCTCCTGCAATGTGTTAATTTTGCAGATACCATGACAGTTGTGAACCTCACATCTAAGCCAGGGTATATGGAGTATGATCTTAGTCTCTCAAATTTACTGCTAATGCTTGGCATAATACTTGCATTGTGCCAAAGAGAGCTTCCTTCTGGAGTTTGTAAGATGTAACAGGTATAGGTAGTTTGTCAAGATGTGCTTGGAAATTCTTCTTTATCAAGCCTGTCACTCCCAATACAATGGGAAAGATTTCTGAATCCTCTTTCTTCCAGCTTTTGGCGGATTCTCTTTGTATATTCTTGTGATTTAAATATAGGGTTTGTAGCATAAAAATAGCAACACATTATTGCCTCTTTATCTGCAGAATTCCACTTAATTGTAGTTAATCCTCTTAACTTCTTCATGAATTTCTGTGGTTTATCTCCTGCCACAGTGGGTCCATGAACAGGCTCACCATGTCCTTTATCTGTGGCAGGGATGTTATCTACATCTGCAACACTTGCACTATCACAACCACCATCGTTAGCCCTAGTGCATAAGCTACGAGTGGGCACTTTTTATTCTGGGTGATGTGCGGCCAGCGTGTATTTTTCTTAATTCCTACCATACGTCAATTGCAGTGTTGCCTTGCTGAGAATTGGTATAGATGTTATACAGTGGGGTCACCATGTGAAGGTACTCAGCAAGACCTGAGGAGGGAAGTTTAGTCTCTCCCCCTAAGAGGTGCACATCAACAACTGTTGCACACTCTTTTGACCCCATTATTTCCTATGGGGCGTTTAGTGGGTCTAAACGTCCAGATTGCACTGGCAGCCACAGAGCCTCCCACATGTATAGCCGACTTGTGTGGGGAGCTCTGTTCGTGGGTGGGAAGGGGTGGAATGGGGGAGGAGTGAGGGCAAGCGGTGGGTGGAAACATGTACAGGGCCAGTTCTGAAGTCAGCCCTGTATGTCTGGGGTCGGCCATGTAGATGGGGGACTTATTTCGCCTCGGAGGTAGAATAAGTCCCTCTGGACGTCAGTGGACTGCAGGGCCAGGCAAAATCAAAGAGGTGAGGGGGCACAGGGGGTTCCCTGCAGACCAACCCTAGCCATGGAAGGCCAGATCCGGGGTCGGGCTACGGGGAAAGAAGTTTATTTTCTGTGGCCATGGATCGCATCTCCTGAATGGAACCACAGTGCCAGCGACGGGACGCCATGGCACTGTGGCTCTATTCAGGAGCCTAGCTGAGTTAGCTGGGTATGTGGTTGGGCATGCGGATGATCAGAATCGGGGCCTGGCCTGCATGTCCAGGCCATTAGACCAGATTCTGATCCCGCAGGCACGTCTAGGAATGTAGGCTGCACACCCCGATTTTGACTAGCTGTACAAGGACAGGACATGCAAAACAGAATTGGCCTCCACATGACTAGTTAATTCACAACTAAAGTGAATATTACATTGGGAGAACACGAAAGAGCAAAACACAAGCAGAAGCAAACCTAGAATTTATGACCAATCACTACTACATACGAGGTATTAGATTCATAATACTTGACATGGCAAGAGGGATCTTGATTATTCAGAGTTAGCCTGCCACTTGAATTCTCTAAAAATGTTTATTATTCTTATGTTTTAAGTTCCAGCTGTTCTGCTTTCATGGGCTAGCTTTGGCTATATTTTTTTTTCCGGTAAGATTGCTGTGATGAATGCATATTTCTCTTGAGACCCCCTCAGGGAAGAGGTGCAGTTCTGACTTGCAATAAAGATTTAGAAGCTTGGAGAGTGGGGCTGGGTGTCAGGACAACTCCTGGAATACTTGTAATTCCGTTTCAATGTCAACTAGTCCTTGTTGCCTTAGCTTATGCAGCTGTAATGACATGAAAGTAAGAGCATGCCTCTTTCTCTTCACTTTTGAGATTGTTGGATATTGTCCTAGCAATAGTTAGTTAAAATAGCATGCGTCTTTGGGGTGGCTGCATGCATGTTAATCAGAGCACAGTAATCAGAAATACCTTGAAGTTCTGCCTTATTGTACATGAAGACTATATTATTTGGGAGCTTGCTGACACCACATCTCTGTGTACTGATTTAACGGTCAATCAGGACACATTCAGCATCCCAACCAAGGAACAGATATCAAACATCACCACCCTCAACACCAGCACCACCCCCACCGATCCATGCCCCGTAACATGGATCAAAGCTGCTAAAAAGGAACTGATCCAGGTCATCTGCAAAATAACCACAGGCTCTCTCACTACAGGAATAATGCCAAGCACACTCAAACTAGCTACAATATGCCCCCCATCCCAAAGAAATCCACACTAGCTAAAACTGACCCTGCTGCCTACAGACCCATCTCAAGTCTCCCCCTCCTAGCCAAGATCATCGAAAAAGCAGTCCAGCACCAACTACAGGAAAACATCGACACCTACGCCCCCCTGGACACAAATCAACATGGCTTCCGACCAAACCACGGGGTAGAAACGCTACTAATCCAACTGCTCGACAAACTGATCTGGACTATCGATAATATAAAAATGGGAGTCATCCTGATATTCATAGACGTCTCTGCAGCATTTGACACAGTGAGCCACATGACTCTGCTAGCGGGACTACAAGAGATTGGGCTACACGGCACCACCTTGAACTGGTTCACATCATACCTGACCGACAGAAAGCTACAAGTCAAATGCAGCGCAGACACCTCCCGGCCCCTGAAAGCCACCCAGGGCATCCCACAAGGCTCATCCCTATCCGCCCTGCTTTTCAATATATACCTACAACCAATCTGCTCCATCATCAAGAACCACAAGATCCAATACACCATCTACGCTGACGACATAATGATATTCACCCCAATAGACTTGGACACCCCTGACTACTCCAACCTAGCCAATTGTCTCCAGCAAATGACAATATGGCTCTTAGAAAACAATCCATCCATAAACCATAACTAAACAGAAGCTCTTGTCATATCAAGGAACCCTACCTTCTCAATGACACCCACCATCAAACTAAATGATGTCACAATATCAGTAAAGCCCGAAGTGAGATACCTCGGAGTGACACTTGACAAAGACCTAAACTTACAGGCCCATATCGCCAGAACCACAAAAAATGCCTACCTCAAAATGAGAACCATCAGACGCCTCAAACCCCTCCTCTCTCATGACCACTTCCATACAGTCTGTCAAACACTCATCACCCCTACACTCGACTACTGCAACCCAATATACCTAGGATTATCAAAACAGGCCCTCCAACCACTTCAGATGGCTCAGAACACTGCCGCCTGCATAATAACAGGCCGCTCCGGACAGGACCATATTACTTCTATCCTGTACCACCTCCACTGGCTCCCAATTAGCTCCCGTATACAATTCAAAGTTATCCTAAACATATTCAAGATAAGACAGAACATCTCAGCAGACAGCCTGCAACCTCTCAGCAAAGCGGACAGATGCACCAGACCCAGAAGAAGGAGAACCACCGACTTCATCACCCCACGAGAATTCACCAAATCCAGATAGGACACCTCAAGAAGAGCTCTGTCCCTGGCGGCACCCTCCCTGTGGAACTCTCTCCCCAACAAGCTGAGATCTGCCACGGACTTCACAGATTTCAGAAAGTTAATAAAAACAAAGCTTTTCATGGATCATTACAAGGACTTCACCTGAACTAAACTCCGCCATAGCCAAACTGAAGCCTTTACGAATTGTATCTAGACCTGTATAAAGCCCAATTGTAGATAGCTCAATTGTATACAGCCCATTTGTCTCGAATAGCTGTACATAGATCATCTGCACCTAAAGCAATCAAATCACTCACACCCCTCGACCACACTCTCTAAGATGTTTCACACTGCATGTCACACACTCTCCCCCCCCCCCCCAACAATTGTTTGCTGTGATAACTGCTTTGATTTAATGATAAATCGGTATATTAAATTTGACTAAATAAATAAATAAAATCTATTTGCCAATGAGCAAAAATGGCACCATGATTTGAAATAAACAATTTTATTGTTCCATAACACTTCAAGATATACTTCTCTAACAACAAAACATAAAAAGCATATAAGTGTAATTTCTACACAGATATTTTAATTCCAGAAAACAGTGATAACTTTAGTTCATCCGCAGAACTAAGGCCCCATCCTTGAAGTTTAGAATTAGCAGGGAATTAGCTTATTTAGTAAACAGTAAAATCATGCAGTATTAAGTAGGAAAATAGATATTTCTGCTTCAGAGTGAGTTAGTTAATAGTTTTAAAGTGAAAAGCAGGACTTAAACTTAACAGCTGGCTCCGATTTCATCAGGAATCCTGTGCAACCTTTTGTCCCAATACACCTTATAAATACATGCCGAGATGGCAGATTACATTTTCTTCATGGAATTTACTAAAGGTACCACCAAAATTGATAACACAGCTGTTGCTACTCAGATATAATTTATGTAGGACATTAAAAAATGCAGTAGAATATGTTCCACTGACACACAGGTTCGAAACAAAAATTGCCAAAGTGGTTAAGATAGAAAAGACTGATGACCTTACGACTGCATTGGGCTATAGCTCGTCCACCAAGAGGATTCGCAGGCCAAAATAAAGCCAAAGTGAGCAATCTGATTTATTCTGGACCAGAAATCTCCATACAGGAAGTACATGCAGGCAGTGATTACAGGATATCAGTCCCTGAGTGTTTACGGCTCAACACCTAACAGCTTCCTTGTCATCGCAAGGTCACAGATAGCAATGAAAAAACTGATTTTCCAAACTCTGCTCCAGGGTTTCTCTGCTCATGCAATAGACACTACTGAGTGAGCGTCTTCCGCGACAGTTAACTATGCAGGAAAACAGGCAATTACATTCCTTGCATTCCCAAATTAAAACTCTGTTTCTTTCATTTTAGCATAAGTACATCGAAACACCAGAAGAAAACAATTTTTCAACAGTTACAACATTTCAAAACATTCTCCTCTCCCCATTTACCCCTCAAGAGAACTAGATATTCAATAATAGCTAATTGTGCATGAGATAGGAACAGAGAGTTCTATTCAAAGCTGTCCTCGGTGCTGGGAAAGTAGCTTAAAGAAGCTGAGCTGGGTTTTAATTCCCTCACACTGATCTTTCTCCATCCTCTAAGATAGCCAGTATGTAACTAGTACTTTCAATTCTATCCAGAAGGGGACTTCACATTCTTTTCCTCTTAGTAGATTTGCCTTGATTTACTTGCAAGATACTAAGCAAAGCTCTTTTGATCTTAGCAAACTATGGAAAACATTCACAATATTTGATACTTAACAGAGAAACAATCGTTAGCTGTACAGATTCTCAAAATTTGCCCTTTGCTGTCAATTCATGCTTTCAAATGCATTATCTATTAGAAGATTTCATTTAGTTCCAGTGGGTCAATGGTTTTCTGAACTTATACATTTCTGGTATTTTAAAACATCAATACGATTCAATGAGAACAGAAGGGGTTGCATTTTTTTTTCAAGAGGCCCTGTCAAAACTGCAGACTGGATTGTAGCACAAAGAAAGCAAGTTGTCTATTTACACAACTAGTCTTAACAGCCGGAGAGAACATCTATGGCCATCGCAGAGCTACTCATTACATGGTCTTGGATGGTGATGGATAAGAAATAAAGAGTGACTGACTGGCTGTTAAAACTATTTACTGATATATAGCCAGATATAAAAAAACTGGTGCAATATAACATTTCCTCATCAAACACATTATAAAAATGGACAAACTATTTATGACTGCATTACGACATTTTAGGCAGTAGTTTACCTGACAAGACAGGTCTACTCTTCCAGAGCAAGTTCAGGCCCAAAGCTCATCAGAATGACTGGGCAATTCTCTCTTGCCATGTGTCACAAATCTTGCCATACTTACATTATTACTTTTCAGGGGCCAAACCCCATAATTATTTTGCCTGCAATCAAAGAGTTTCTATACTACAAAAATCAAAGCTGAATATAAAATTATGCACAGCAGAAAATCTCTGTCAGGCAGAGCTAAATATCCCTCTCAGTCAGCCCAAATAAATGGTCAAATACCACCATTTATTTGGGAATTTTGAAGAACGCAGATCAGTGAGTGAGGAATTCCTTAGAAAGCAAGGAACTTACAGGTCTAATATACTTCGCCAGGTCCCTTAAAACTAAGGGCTCAATATTCAAATTAACTTTAAAAGTTATGTTTTTAAATTGGCATCTTTGAAAATTTACTAGGGCTAAATGTCTAAATATTTTCTAAACTTTCACTAAACTCCTAAATTTAGAATAAAAAGTGGGCGGTAATGGGGCGGATTTAGGCGTGGGAAAAGAAGTTAGGAGCTTAGCGCTGGAACTTAAATCAGGCTCATAAATTTAGGCAAATGAATAACAGGCCTACATTTAGGAGCATTAATTTTAAGCTCTTAAACTGGGATGAATTTTGAGCTGAAACTTGGGCTCCTGTGGCTGAAAATAGGGCACAACTTTAGAAGCCTAACTTAGGCACCTAAATTTAGGCGCTCAGCTTGTTTTGAATATCAGGCCCGAAATTTTAAATTTCCTACCTTTTCTCTGTGTGCCCAAGTGCACAATCTAATACAGTAGCCACAGTGGCTATTTCCACATAAATCCATCACGAGCAGCAAGACTACAAGACCGGTGCATACCATGATGTAAAGAAAGCAGGGCTCAGTTCTCAGGCTTCTTCATATCACAGACCTTCCTCTCCACAGATGGATGGGGATGCTACAGAGGAACTGTCCACAGCCCCCTTCAAGGGATGGGAGTCACAGTCACTGCACAATGGCGACCCTTAAGGGGTAATTTTCTAAAGTAGCATCTGCACGTAAAGCACATTTTACACATGGAAAAGGGCTCTTAGAAAGCTACATGGGAATATACACTCTTAAAAATTAGCCAGTGTATGAAGAGTGTGCCTACTTTTACATGATCTGCACACAGGCATTCCCAGAGGCATAGTTTTGGGGGAGCAGGGGCGGAGTTAGATATACAGCCATGTTTTATAAAATAAGCATCTGTACGCATAGGAAGTAATTTGTGTATGCACATACGTGGTCTTATATATGTGTAAATGGCCTCTCATAAACTTCTGACCAGGGTAAAGTACCTGCTTTGAGATGAGATGGAGGGAGGAGTAGCCTAGTGGTTGGGGCAAGGTACTTCAGGTCGGAAGGTCGGGGGTTCAAATCCCACTAGAGGACAGCAACCTCGGGCCGGAAGGACTAGGGTTTCTAGTCCCACAGATGCTCCTTGTGGTCGTGGGCAAGCCACTTAACCCTCCATTGCCCATGTTCCCTGTAAGTATTAGTGTATGTGTCTCATATCCCCACGTGTTAAATGTATCCCCCAATTGTGTTGTGACCGCTTTGATTGAAGGATAAGGCGGTATACAAAACTGTCTAAATAAAAAATAAATAAATAAATGATGGTGCATAACTTGCTGGAGTACAGGCACAGCATGGGTGGAGCGTGCAAGTCTGCGCATAGATTATAAAATACTGCAATTTACATATGTACCTAAACATCATAGGCAGACATCTACTGCAGCTCTAGGGCTGGAGTAAATGTCCGTGCCTACAATGTATGTGCAACATCTATCCCTTCTCTTTTTGAAACTGCCTTAATATGGGCGCCTGAACACACGACTGAGGACCAAGAGACCAGGGTTCAATGCCCACTGGCACTCCTTGTGGCCTTGGGCAAGTCACTTTACTCTTCATTGCTTCAGAAGAAAGGCCTGACAATCTACTTCCAGAGAGCACTGAATCGACGGTGCGTACACACACACACAATTTATTGTTGAAAGGGTACAATATAAATCTTGATATTAAATTATCCTCAGAATATATGCAGAAATATACACTTTCTTTAGAATAGGTTTGTGTAAGAGCATTTGTATGCTAGGGGGTTGGTTCTGGGTACCTATTTTATACTGGCACATAGGTGCATATGTTGCCTTCATAAAATAGCTGCCTTTTTCCTACTTTCACAACGGTGTCCTGTTATAACTTTAGTAGCCAGATATAGGTTAGATGCAAATGAAGGCTTATAAAGTCAGATCCTAGCCCTGGTTCTGAGCAAGCAGAAGAAAACTGTCCGATCAAAAAATGAATCTAAAACATATCTGTCCTGAAGTATCATACAATGGCCCTCTAGTGATAAGTCTGAAGGGAAAAATGCAGTCTATAATCCAGTATTTTTCATACCTTGGGTCTCAATGCAGTACTGAGGCAGGTACATGTGTGCAAGTCCTGAAAAGTATGGACTTGCACATGTAGTAGCCATGGATCTTTCTATGGCTGCCTTTAAAATCTTCCACATAGTGGACTGATTTTAATGTCTCCATAAAAATGCCATCCTTTAGCTAGAGAAGCTGCAGATATATTTTTCTCTTCATTTTGAAGAGAAAATAAAAAAAACAGGATATGAAGAAGAAAAAGCCCTAGATAAAAATACCTTTTAGATATCTTTGTGTGCCTCTGAGTTGGTGCAAAAATTGATGGGGAAATGTATATTTATATATATATATATCATAAATCCCCTTTGTAAAATGAGGAATACATGCATAAATTTTCAACTCACCCAACTACGCCCTCTTGAAATCTGTGTCCCTGGGATCTACACAGGTGGAAACCAAAGTCTCCAGCTTCACAGCGCTACTGTGTAACTATTGCCCTATAGTTGTGCGAATCAGCTAATTTGAGTTCACACAGGGCAAATCATTGGATTCCAATATCCCAGGAGTTTTTTCATTACATGACAAGAAGACACACTTTAACTTCGATAAGCCATTTCCCTGTGCATTAATAAAGTTCAAAAAGATCATTTTGACACCTACATTCACATATACCTTTCCTGTGATGAGATCTTTTCAGCCCAGCTTTTCCCAGTATACATGAAGGCCCACAAACACAATGCAAACAGGCTCCCGAGACCCAATTTTCTGCTTCACTGTATAAATTTAAGCCTTGCAACCAGTCTCAGTGTAGGTAGAATGTAAAGAGACAACAGAAAGTCCAAAATGTGATCTTCAAGGATCAGAAACATAAACGGCTGAGACACAAGCAATGTGGGAAGAAGGTAAGAGTGGATTTTCACTACTGAAGGAAAGGCCATGTGTGCAAGCTAGTAAAGAAAGACCACGTCAGGACAGCATCTCTCAGGGCTTCCCACAGATAACCGTTTCAACCACGAATGTGTTTTCAAAGTGACGGATACGGTTGCAGTTTTCAGTCTGACGTCTGTTCATACCTAGAGGAAAGAGAGAAGAAACGTGGCTGCAAGTGCAATATCAAGGTAAAATGAAATGAGAAGACAGGGACAACAATCTTTGTGCGCGTGTTACTTTTCTTGGGCAATAATAGGTCACTTTCCTGTTTCCATAAAGCGTAGTTACTCACCTGTAACAGGTGTTCTCCAGGAGCAGCAGGAATCAGTCCTCACATATGGGTGACGTCGGCGCCGACAGAGCCCTCGCGGAGCAATTTTCCCCAGCTTTCAAAGAAAGCCTTTGGGAATTGCAGCGCGCGCATGCGCGGTCGCCTTCCCGCCCAAGGGTGCCATCTTAGCCAGTCTGATGACATAGCTAAAAGACAGCATAAAAATTTGCAAAAAATCTTAAGCAGATGATTGCAACTCCAAGGGGAGGAGGGAGGGTTGTGAGGACTGATTCCTGCTGCTCCTGGAGAACACCTGTTACAGGTGAGTAACTACGCTTTCTCCAGGACCAAGCAGGAAGTCAGTCCTCACATATGGGACTCCCAAGCTTAAGGCTACCGGAGACCCTAAGCACAAAAATGAGCTCCCTCTAGCTCAGCAGCACAGTAGGAAGGAATCTTCACTGAATTATCACCCACCGGTAGCCCCCATCCGGGATGGAGGGTAGGAGTTGCTCAAACCTCGAAGAGATTTCGGAGGACTGCCTGTCCGAAAGCACTGTCCCTGCGGGACTCCCTCTCGAGACAGTAATGGACCGCAAAAGTCTGGCTCGAAGACCAAGTAGCGGCCCGGCAGATGTCTGCCAGCGGAACAGAGCGGAGGTAAGCCACTGACGTAGCCTTCGCCCGAACACAATGAGCCGTGACTCGACTTTCTAAGGAGAGTCCGGCTGCCCCATAAGCCCAAGCGATACAGTCAGCAACCCAGATGGACAGAGTACGCTTGGAGACCGGGAGCCCCAATTTATTGGGGTCAAAAGACACAAAAAGCTGAGCAGCTTTACGGTGCTCCCGCGTACGGTCAAGGTAGAAGTTCAATGCCCTTCTACAGTCCAGGGTATGCAGGACCCGTTCAGCTCGGCTGGAGTGAGGCCTGGGAAAGAAGGTTGGGAGTACCACCTCCTGATTGATGTGAAAAGGGGAGACAACTTTTGGAAGAAATTTTGGGTGAGTCCGTAGGACTACCCTATTTTTGTAGAACCGAGTGAAGGGAGGATCAGACACGAGGGCCTGCAATTCACTTACGCGTCTAGCGGAAGTGAGGGCTATCAGGAATAAGGTTTTCCACGAAAGAAAACGCAGAGAACAGGTAGCCATCGGTTCAAAAGGCGGACAGGTGATCCGCTGTAAAAACACATTCAGATCCCAGTCAGGTGCTGGCGGGCGCAGAGGTGGTTTAAGTAGAAGGAGACCTCGGAGAAACCGTGCTACGAGGGGGTCGCTGGAACGAGGCCTGCCGTCCACCGGCACATGGTGTGCTGAAAGAGCACTGAGGTGGACTTTGACGGAGTTGGACTTAAGTCCCAGATTAGAGAGGTAGAGCAGGTACTGCAAGATCACCGACACCGAGCAGGAGAAGGGATCCTGAGACTGCTGTACACACCAAACGGAAAAGCGACGCCATTTAAGGGCGTAGCATTTGCGGGTAGAAGGTCGCCGAGAAGCTAGGACGACCTCTTCCACCTCTGCCGGCAGGAGAAGGGGAGCGAGGACTACACTTTCAGCCGCCAGGCCATTAGGTTGAGAGATCTGAGGTTGGGGTGTAGCAGAGACCCCTGATCCTGTGTTAGGAGATCCGGTTGAAACCCCAGAGGGAACGGATCCTCTACCGCTAATTGCAACAGGAGTGGGAACCACGGCTGTCTGGGCCAGCGAGGAGCCACCAGGATCATGGAAGCTTTCTCCCGGAGAACCTTGAATAGAGTTCGAGAGACTAGCGGGATGGGAGGAAAAGCATAGAGAAGGCTTTCCGACCATGAGAGTAGAAAAGCATCTGCCGCTACCCGAAGGGGATGTGGCTGATGAGAGCAGAAGCGAGGAAGTTGCCGGTTGAGAGGACTGGCAAAGAGATCCATCGTGGGGAGGCCCCACTTCAGAAAGAGTTTCTGAACTACCAAGGGATCCAGACGCCACTCGTGCGGCTGGAGTATCCTGCTGAGTTTGTCCGCCAGGCAATTTTCTTGGCCTGGGAGATAAACTGCCTTGAGAAGAATGCCGTGACTGACGGCCCAAGAGCAGAGCTTCTGAGCTTCTCGGCAGAGAAGGAAGGAGCCCGTGCCCCCCTGCTTGTTCACGTAGAACATGGCAACTTGATTGTCCGTCTGCACAAGGACGGACTGGTGAGAAGTCAGGTGGGAGAAAGCCTTGAGCGCCAGACGGATTGCTCTGAGCTCCAGGAAGTTGATCTGTTGAGCAGACTCCCACGCGGTCCAGAGACCTTGAGTACATGCCCCCTGGCAATGTGCTCCCCAACCCAGGAGGGAAGCATCAGTCGTCAGCACTTGAGCCGGCTGAGGCGACTGAAACGGCATTCCGAGCACCAGGTTCGGCCGATGAAGCCACCACTGTAGGGAAGAGGCCAGCGGCCCGGAGATGCGCACTAAGTCGGCTAGTCCGCCGGTGGCCTGTTGCCACTGCTTGCGAAGGCACCATTGAGCAGGCCGCATATTCAGGCGAGCATTGGGGGTCACGTGGACGGTGGAAGCTATATGGCCGAGTAGTCTCAGGAAGCGCCTGGCGGAGACCAGGGACTGGCTGCGAAAACGGCCGGCTAGGTCCATGAGCCGTTGAGCCCTGTCGAGAGGCAGGAAAGCTCGAGCCTGAGGAGTGTGCAGTCTTGCGCCGATGAACTCGAGATCCTGTGAGGGGAGCAAAGTGGACTTTGCGAAGTTTATGACAAAGCCCAAGTACTGCAGAAGAGTCACCGTGCGGTGTGTGGCATTGGTGACTGCCGGAGAGGACGACGCTCTGATGAGCCAGTCGTCGAGGTACGGAAAGACATAGAGGCCGTGAAGCCTGAGATAGGCCGCCACCACCGCGAGACATTTTGTGAAGACTCGCGGTGCGGAGGATAGGCCAAAGGGCAGTACCCTGTACTGGTAGTGATTTCCTGCCACCACAAACCTTAGGTATTGGCGGTGGCTTGGGTGGATGAGGATGTGCGTGTAGGCATCCTTTAGATCTAAGGAGCATAGCCAATCTCCCTGCTGGAGGTAGGGCAGAAGGATTCCAAGGGTAAGCATCTTGAACTTTTCCCGCACGAGGAACTTGTTGAGGTTGCGCAAGTCCAGGATGGGTCTGAGGCCTCCTGTCCTTTTTGGTATCAGAAAATACCTGGAATAAAAGCCTTGACCTCTCAGGTGGTGGGGCACCGGTTCCACAGCCTGTTCCTGAAGAAGACTTGCTAACTCCTGAAGGAGTAAGTCCCTGTGCAGAGGGAGTCGAGGAGGTTCTCCCGGAAAATAAGAGGGAGGGACCTGATGGAAGTGGAGAAGATATCCTTCTCGCACGACTTGAAGCACCCAGGCATCTGAAGTGATGTTGGACCACCTGTGGGCGAAGTGAACCAGCCGGCCTCCGGTGCTGGGAGGAACCAGCTGAGGGGGAGAGGCTATGCTGAGGAAGTCAAAAACCCCCACCCTGCTGAGCAGGGGCTGGTGGTGCAGGCTTGGGGGCTTGCTGCCTACGGGACCCGTTACCCCGTCCCTTGGCCTGCTGACCCTGTTGGGGAGCTGCGGGGGCCTGATATTGAGGGTAGTGTTTATAGGCAGCCGCCTTCCTCGGGTAAAAGGACTTCTTTCCCGAGCCCTTCTTCTTCTGGGAAGGGGCGGAGGTCTTCCTAGAATGCCTGGTCCTGGTGAGAGTCTCCGTCTCGATTTGTGCAGCCTTTTCAGCCATGAGCTTGCCAAAGAGGTTGTCACCTCTGCAGGGGACATCGACCAACTTGTCCTGCACCCAAGGTTCAAGGTCAGACGACTGAAGCCAAGCCTGTCGGCGGGCACCGATGCCAGCTGCGGCTACACGAGCCGATGCTTCAAAGCCATCATAGGCTGCTCGGGACATGAATTTGGAGCATTCCCGAATACCAGTTGTCAAGGCCAGGAACCTCCACAAAGGTTCCTCGGACAGTCCAGCGGAGAATCCGGCTATCTCTTTAGCCAGGTCTCGGAGATACATGCCCATGTATAGCTGGTAGGTCTGGACACGACAAGCCAGCATAGAGCCCTGGAAACACTTCTTACCAAGGCCATCCAGGTTACGGGCCTCCCTGCCAGGAGGCACCGAGGAGTGCATCTTTTGGCTCTTAAGCCTATGCATGGCCGATTCCACTACCATGGAATGGTGTGGCAGCTGTGCTTTTTGGAAGCCAGGACTCTTGCGGACTCGATAGATGGAATCGACCCGCTTGCTCAATACCGGCGACGAGGCCGGACTCTCCCACATGCGGAAGAGTAGTCGTTCCAGCATGGGAGGAACCGGTACAGTAAAGTGCTCCCAGGCGGGAGAGTCGTACTGGAGGGCGTCGAGCTCTTCGGCTCGAGGCTCCTCCTCGGGATCCGCAGGGAAGGCCAAAGCCTTGGCCATATCCCTGACGAAGTCCGAGAACCGGGCATCCTCCGGAGGGGACTGTTTCCGAGGTTCGGACTCAGGTGAGTCCGAGGGGACACACCGAGTCCGAAAGGAATCAGGTGACTCCTCCTCTTCAGACTCCCAGGCCGACTCCGAGGAGGAATCGGTGGGGTCGGCTCGGGCAGGCGGAGGCGTCGGCCGCCCCAACGCCAAGGGAGTCGGCGGTGACGACCTCGGTCCCGAACGGGAGGCCGAGGGTGACCTCGACCGAGGATCGACTCGAGTTCGCATGGACTCGAGGATCGGCTCGGTCTCCGGGGTCGACTTAGACGTCGACGTCCCGGCGGTCGGGGCAGCGGCGCCAGCGAGGCTAGCGATCAGTGCCCGCTGCTGGTCCATGAAGGCAGATAGTCTGCTCTCCAAGGCCGTCAACCTGAGTCCGACCTCAGGTGACCCAGCAGCCCCCGACTCGGGCCCCGACGGCGTCGGGCCCGACGTCGGACCTCTCGGAGGCGAGTCCAGAAGGACTACAGGACTTACCCGAGCAGGCAACTCCGACTCCAGGCGAGGTCGCTTCGGGAGGTGCTCCTTCTCCAAAGACCTGGGACAGCTGTCAGGGCTATGCGACCTGGCCCTCGCGGAGCCAGAGCGTCCACCGACGCCGCCCTCGCGGATTTTGTCTTCCGTCGATGGTCTCCGGAGGGAGAACCCCTGTCGGAGGAGCTTCGGCGATGGTCAGAGCTGGAGCCTCTGGATGCCGAGGCCTCCGACGAGGTCCGGGTATGGCTGGGGTCAGCGAAGATTCTATCCCGCTGATGCCGCCGACTCCTCAACGCTTTGGAGGACATTTTGCCACAGGCTCCACAGATCATTTCTTCATAATCCGGGCCTAGGCAGCGGAGGCAATTATCGTGTGTGTCAGTGAGTGACATATTTCTGTCACACTGACCACACCGCTTGAAACCACTGGCAGCCATCGGGGGAAAAATGGCCCCTGCAAGGTCAAAGGACCGGGCTGCCAGCGAAAAACCGAAAACGAAACTGACCAAAAATCAGAAAAACCGAAAAATAAGAGAAGGACTCGCAACGGCGTCGCGAGTCCGGGCAGGAAAACGACCGGCGTCGAACCGAAGTGAAAAAAGAGAAAAACTCACGAAAATCAACTTTTTTAGCGGGGACACGACGGGTACGTCTGTAGGGCTCCGCGGAAAAAAGAAGACTGGCTAAGATGGCACCCTTGGGCGGGAAGGCGACCGCGCATGCGCGCTGCAATTCCCAAAGGCTTTCTTTGAAAGCTGGGGAAAATTGCTCCGCGAGGGCTCCGTCGGCGCCGACGTCACCCATATGTGAGGACTGACTTCCTGCTTGGTCCTGGAGAACAGGTCTGAAAGATAACATTTCAAATTTGTATTGGCGAGAAGAGGAGTCTTTGAGTAACGCAGAGAAGGCCTGCTGAGAGCTATCCCCATCCGTTTGTTCTGCAAAGAATATATCTTCTAACACTATTTTTAAAAGAAGTACTCAGCTGGCTGGCCGGTGCCACAGCGATCTCTTGCCTTATATACCAGCAAAGAGCAGGCACGAGGGTTTTAATATGAAATCCTCATGATTAGTACTGTCAGGTCATGGCACTCTTATCTGTAGACAATCCCATGAAAAATGTCTTCTATGTTTATAAAAACACTGAGACTCTTCTACTAAGGGGTGTTAGCTGACAACGTGCATTCTGGAGCGCACTCAATGTGTGTTGGGAACCGCGCTGCCAGCTAGTACAGGGGCATGATAGCGTGGGACGATTCCCATGTTAACAGTAACCCACATTTGGGTTGCGAATGGTGGGATGGGACAGAGAGTGGCTGTGGTGTGTTTGGGCAGTTAGCACCAGGTTCACATCGTACGCTAACTGCATTAGCACAGGATCATCTAGCACCATCTCAATAGATGGAGAAAGTGCATCCGTGCTAATGTGGTGTGCACTAAAGGACAGGGCTCCGTGTTAACTGCTGGGGAAATGCTTTCAACACCCCTGACAGTTAACGCAGTGCTGTTGCATCTAATGCAACTTAGTTTTGGCGCCTGTTAGTACAAGGGCCCCTAAGTGTGTAAGCAAATGAAAAATACCACTTCAGAGGAGCGTCTCTGTGATAGTGCCTCTGTATAAGTCTTTGATGTGACCTCATTTGGAGTATTGTGTGCAGTTCTGGAGACCGCACCTTCATAAGGACATAAACAGGATGGAATTGGTGCAGAGGGTGGCTACCAAAATGGTCAGTGGTGTTCATTATAAAACATATGGGGACAGACTTAAAGATCTCAATATGTGTACTTTAGAGGAAAGGCGAGATAGAGGAGATATGATAGAGATGTTTAAATACCTCCGTGGCATAAATGCACAGGAGGAGAGCCTCTTTCAATTGAAAGTAACCTCTGCAACGAGGGGACATAGGATGAGGATGAAAGGGGATAGACTCAGGAGTAATATGCGGAAATATTTCTTTACGGAAACAGTGGTAGGTGCATGGAAAGGTCTTCCAGTGGAATTAGTAGAGACAGTATCTGAATTCAAGAAAGCATGGGACAAACACAGAATATCTCTAAAGGAAAAAAAGGGACTATTGTAGTTGATATGGAAGGGCAAAATAAATAGGCCATATGATCTTTTTCTGCTGTCATGTTTCTACGTTTCTTTCATTTATTAGGTAAAAGAAAGACCAAATGACCTTCAGCTGCCTTTCTAGCAATGATCAAGGGACAAAGAGAAATCTGTAGTCAGTCGGTTACCCAAACCCTGCTTTTATCACTTGAGTCATACAGCATATGAGAAAGGTCCTCAAACTACTGGCAGAACAAAAAAAGGCAGCCAAAATTTTTATTTTTTATGGACTACAAAATCTAATGAAAACATGAAAAAATGTCCATAGATTTTTCACTTTTACATGAAAAACATTTTTTGTTGGCTAAATTCAAAAAAAATGTTTGTGTGTTTAGGTTATTCTTCAATCACAAAATGTGCAAATACTTGGGGGTATGTTTACTAAACAGCGGTAGCGGTTTCTGTGAGATATCAGAGCCGTAACTCCATTGAATTCAATGGGGCTACGGCTCCGATATCGCACGGAAGCTGCTACCACCGTTTAGCAAACATATCCCTTGATCAATACCGAAGGACCCTTCCTCTCTTGTTTTTAAGATCAAAGGCCATGTCTACTAAAGCTTAGCGCACTTTAATGGGTATTAGCATGCTCTTTTTGCCGCTGAGGTCCATAAGAATAGCATAGGCCATGGTGGCAGATAGCGTGTGCTAGCACATTTATAGAGTTGTCAAGTTACCTAGTTCCATGACTGAGATTTCTTGCCACTTCTGGTTTTAAATCTGTATTGCAATGCAGTATGGTATTTGTAGTCCCTGATTTTACCCATTGGAATCAGTGCTTCAGGTCCCAGAATGCATCAGAATGAGATGGTCAGAAATCTAGGACGGGCTTAAAATCTCATTCCTGGAACTGGGTAACTTGGAAATGCTGCATTTAGTGCATGCTAAGCTTTATTTACCATGGCACTAAGTGTGGAACACACTCTATTATTGAAAGAATAGTTAAAAAACAGATCATTTATGAATTTGGAAATAAAATGTTTTTTATGGAAATTTCACCTGGCCTGTTACAGAAGCAAGAAGAGCTGCAGAAGCATGTTCTGGTGCTGCCTCCACTCTGACACAGATTACTTCGAGCTAGTTTAAAATTTTGTGCTGGCACTTTCTTCCTGCTGATCTTGTGATGCTCAAGATCAGCAGGGAGGAGGAGAAATGCCATCCCCCCACGGTCATGGTCAGAGCTGGTGGCAGCCGTGGAATACATTCCTACCACTCTTCCTGCTGCTGTCATTGCTGCTACTGCTGCCGCCAAGCCAGTTGATGGGAAAGGGAATAGCGGAGAAGGAAAGGAGAGGCACAGTTAGGGTTACTAACTTCCCAGAAATACAGAATTATTACCACCCATGGTGCAACCATCTGCCACAATCCTGGTCTCCGTTTTCCCCAGCATTTCAGATTACCAAGAGGACCGCACTCCTTCCCAACTCAGCAAATTCTCAGAGGGCACCCTCGCAAACCTTTCTGGTGACTTGAAAGGCTCAATGTGATGCTTCTCATCAGGTTTGGGGACCCCTTGCATATGAAATAAGGTGACATTTTACTTACCAAATAATATCCTTTCCTCGAGTCCTGCTAGACCAGTCCAGACAAATGGGTTGTGTTTCCCTACCAACAGATTGGTGGAGACAAATAGTCAATGAAATGCCCAGGTTTCAATGACATCACTCCCATACCTCTATCACCCTGAGCCACTAGAGGTACCTCAGTTTTCATCCCAAAGCATAAGGAAAGGCATGGCAAACCTCACACAACCTCAACATGGGCAACAATGAAGAACCAAATAGTTGAGAAACTATGTAGATGAGAGATTGACCAAAAGGTGGTCAGTAGGATATGAACCTGCAGAGCCAAGCAGAAAAAAATTATAATGGACCAAGGTACCACCACAACTAACAGTCCAAACAGAGTTCCAGGGGTAGGGCTTGGACTGGTTTAGCAGAACTCACGGATAGGACATTATCTGGTAAGTAAAAATGTCATCTTCCATATTGTTCTGCTAGACCAGTCCAGACAAGTGAGATGTACCAAAACTACATCTCCACTGGGCGGGAAGACGACACAGTAGCTAGTAAACCAAGCGTGGACATCCAAGCAGTAATGCTTGACAAAAAGTGGAAAGTCATGCCCATGTTGCCACCTGACAATGTCTGAAGGGGCTACCCAGCTATGCTCTGCCCATGAGGACGCTTGCACCTGAGTGGAATGGATGTGCAAACCCTCCAAAACTAGCCAGTTCTGTCATAGATATGCCAAGGCAATTGCCTCCTTGATCCAGCACTCCAAGGTAGATTTGGCCGTGTGGACCAGTAAACAGCATAAAGGATGAGTGGACGTACAGAATGAATTTGTAACCTCCAAGTCCAAGAGAGGCATCCTCTGGACAGCCAAAAGGCAAAGATCCTTATTTTTCCCTCTACACTGCCCCTTAGAAAAGGAGGGCAAGCAAACTAACTGGTTCACCTGAAAGACAGATATCACCTTGGGCAAAAAGGAAGGCACAGGCCAAAAGAAAACGGCCTCTCTGACAAAGACAAATATGGATCCCAGAATGACAGAGCCTGCAACTTGGAAATCCACCTTGCCGAACAAATTGTGATCAAGAAAAATGTCTCGAGAGTCAAGCCCTTCAGATTAGCATGCTTCAGAGGCTCAAAGGGCTCCGACACCAGGGTCCTGAGCACCAGACAGAGATCCCAGGAAGGGGCAAATGACCAGAAGGGAGAACACAGATACCAAACCCCTTGAAGAAAATGTGAAACATCCAGGTGCAAGGCTAAAGATCTTCCAGCCACCAGACCTCTGTAACAGGACAAGGCTGCCACCTGGACTTTCAGGGAGATAAGGGAAAAAACTCTTTTCCAGACCATCCTGCAGAAGACCAACAGAGGTGGCACCGTGGCAGACTTAGGAACAAGCTGTCGTGCACTGCACCCATGCTCAAAGAGGTACCAGACTCGCACATATGCTAGGCTGGTAGAACCCCTCTGGGCTCTGAGCAGAGCAGAAACTACTGTAGAGATTAGCACTTACACATCAGCTGACTCTCTTCAAAAGCCAAGCCAGAAGGGAGCCAGGCCATCCAGGACAAATGACTCTGATACAACCAGCCCCGAAATGGGGCAGATGAAGAGGAGGAACCTGTGGGAATCGCATCAAGTTCCTAAACCATGCTCTTCACGTCCAATCCAGCACCACCAGAACAATCCAGCCTATATGCGCTCCATGCACTGAAGCACATACTCCATCAGCAGCCATGGTGGAAGCACACACAGCTGAACCAATTTTGCCTACCAAAAAGATCTTAGTCTAGTGGAGCCTCCCACGTCACACTCAAGTGAGTCACCCGCAAGGCATTTGAATGTTTCATTTGGGGGGAAAAGGTTTGGGTGATATTTGCATATTCATTTGCATATTATCTTTAAAGAAAAGATAGAGCAGAGAGGAAGCAAAGGGGTATGGCGACCCCAGAAGTCACAGTTCACCTTTGATGCTTGGTATAATACTGTAGAGTGGGGGTCACTATGCCCCTTTTGGTTTTTATTAACTGTATGGTAGGGTCACTGTGCCCTTTTACAATTTGGTGACTACCATACAGTCACTAAACAGAAAGGGGTAGAGTAACTCTGCCATACAGTATCAGAACAAGCAAAGGGGCAGTGGCCCCACCATACAGTGACTAAAAACAAAAGGAATACAGTAACCCCACCCTACAGTATTGTGCCAAGCATCAAAGGGGCTACGTGCCCCTTTTGTTTTTAGTTATTGTATGACAAGGTCACACTGTGTCCCTTTTCTGTTTGGTGACTGTTAATAGGCCCCACCATACAAACCAAAAAGGGGCACAGTGTCACCCTGCCATACACTGACTAAAACCAAGAGAGATATGGTGCATCTTTGATGCTTGGTATAATACTGTAGGGTGGGATCACCTTTTCTGCTAGGTCCCACCGTACAATCACCCATCAATCAGAATAGGGGCATTGCAACCCCCACCATACCCTTTTCACCTCACAAAAGAACAAAAAGGGCCATCGTGGGGGGAGGAGGGAGAGAGAGAAGCATGGCTGACTCATGGGAGGGGAAAGAGAGAGCAACATGGTTGACCCATGGTAGGGGAGAGAAGATGGTAGACCAGTGAGCAGGGAGAGGTGGTGGAAAGAGAAGGGAAGATGGTGGACCTGTGTGGGAGGGGGAGGAAGGGTGGGAAGAGAGGGAAAGATGCTTACTAGGCAGCTGGTAGGAAGAGCTAGCTGTGATCTTCAGTGGCGGTGATCCTGAGCAGCAGCAGCTATCATCATCAGCGATCCTTGGTGGCAATCTTTGGCGGCGGTGGCAAAAGCAATTCTTGATGGTGGTAGCAGCAGCAGCAGCAATCCTCGGTGGTGGCAATGCTCTTATCAGTGGCAACAATCTCAGTGGCAACAATCTCAGTGGCTGGGCCCAAGAAACAGGAAGATTGAAATCTTCCCTCCGCCTGTTGGGATTGGCTGTCCCAGGCTCCTCCAGTGCTGCCGTCTGCCGACACAGATTGGCTGCTCCCGGCGCCGCCCTCTGTTGCCCTGGGTTGGCTGCCCTAGATTGGCTTCCCCAGTACTGCCCTCTATTCCCCTGGATTAGCTGCCCCAGGCTCCTCCAGATCTGCCCCTTCCTTTCCTCAGCTCATTTGTGGGGGCAAAGCCCCCTGCGCCCCGCCTAAACTATGCCCTTGCCTCAAGGTGGTTGTTCACAAGCAAAATCTTTTTCCTCTCAGTTGTTCACATTTTTTTCAGAGATGAGAAAATCCATTCACTATCTACTGAAACAGAAGAATATTCAGTGCCCTCTAGTGGCTCAGGCTGATAGAAACATGAGTGATGTCATTGAAACCTGAGCATTTCATTGGCTGTCTGTCTCCACAAATCTGCTGGCAGGGGAACACAACCCACTTGGTCTGGACTGGTCTAGCAGAACGATATTGAAATGGTAGCTATCTCTTACAAAAAAATGTTGGCTACCAACAAGAGTCATGGTTCAAGATCTGGGGAAGGAAGAAAGATAGCTTCTTCTTCTTTGTTCCCCCTACAGTCAGAAGAGGGCTAGTCTGGAAGGAAATGTCCTTCAATATCCCTCCAGCTCTTAGCCAACAAGGGTATTTTTGTCAGCAGCACTTGAATTCTGAGAGTGGAATTAAGATGTGGGAAAAAAGGGGAACAAAGACCAATTAAAAGACGTGGGTGAAGAGAGGTTATCCCTTTTCCCAGATCTAATTTTCCCTGTTCCTTCCCTCCCTGCAGAAAGGTACCATTTCTGTTAATAAGAATAAAATTTGAAAAGAGCTGGAGAATCTAATATGGCAACAAACATAGCTCTTACGTTTCTTTGTGGCCCTGCGCTTGAGCCTGTAGGTCTCTCTGCTGCTGCACAGGTGGTAGATGAAGAAGCCCAACTGCTCCTTGTCATTCACTTGTTCTGTGACAATCATCTCCTCCTGGATTATGTAAGTCTGAGGCAGATATGTTCCTTTCTGAAAATATGTTTATTCAGAAAGAAAATTAAGGAAGAGAACAAATTACGTCAAAATCTGACGCTGTAATTTTGATCAGAGAAAAAAGATTTTCATTATCTGAAACAGTAGCCTAGTACCTAAGACAAAATCCTTTGAAAATTCAGATATGAAGGATAAAATTCCTCCTTCCATCACCTGCTGACATTGAGCAAATCACAGAATATCCAGTTTTGCATGTAAATCAATGTTTCATGCATGGAAATAGGCACTTATGAAACTGTCCATCCAATATACATGTACACTTACACATGAGCAATCTGTACACATGTAACTTTATCAGGAATGAGAGGAGGCATTACCAGGGACGGGTTTGGGGAGGAGGTTGCATTTATGCATATAATTTATAAAATATGTACGTATGTCCATAAATTAGCACAGGAAATTTGTGCATGTTCAAGAGCACACCTTCCCTGGGATAATTTTCAAAATGGAAGTTTGTGTTTACTTTCATTCTAAAAATTCACTGGTACCTGATCAAGGATAAATACATGTTCTGTTTACAAATGAGCTCCATTTTAAAATCATCCCCTACACTGGTCCCTACCAGTTTCTTATTAGAACCAAATAAAAAAACTGTTTTTTCTTGTACATCAATATAGAAGACTGAAAAAAAGTTTACGAACCTCAAGTATAATAATGAAAAAGAAATGTTCCTACCATGATCACCCTTATTTAACAGAAGCTAGTCTTTTATGATTTCTGGAAAAATGCTCTCTGGATATATGAACCAAAAATTGTACTTTTTAATACCTGTACTGTTTTGTCTATAATTCCCCGGTAGCTAAAGACTGTGCCCTCTTCAAAACTTGTTCAATCCCAACCCACTGTCAGCATCTCCCCAATGAAGGTCTGTAACCAGTTCTGTATCCAGAAATTGAGCACCACTAGGCCTCCCTTTTTCCCCTCTAATAAGGATGTCACTAGATATTGAGAGGGTGGGGGGAATTGCTTCTACCACATGAATCCAAATACCTTCCTATTCAACTTCCTAAAGTCCTCACAAGAGATCTCAATGGGTAGAGTGGCAAAAAAGATACAGAAAGAGAGACATTATCATTTTTAGCACATGTACTTGCCCCATTCATGAAAGATTTAACCATCCCAGGCCTCGAATTTGAGAGCAGATCTCTGTATCAATGGGGCTTAGTTTAATTGATATTAGCGCCCCCCCCCCCCCCAGTTTTTCTTTTCTCTTGAAATTCTAATAAATATCAGCTTTAAAAAAAGAGTATAGTTTGTGATTCTTTATGCTATTTAAAGTAGAGGTAATTATCAAGCATTCAGCACTCCGAGCTGACCCATGTCAAACCATAAAGATATTATGATTAAGTTATATATTGTACATAAAATTTATTTTTAATATAACAATATATATATTTGTAGTAACTCATAAATGATACAATATGCTTTCTTGAGCATTGTTTCCTGGAGGTCTTTTTTTTTTTACAACGAAAACATACAAAATATTTCAGAGTACTGATAAGGGGTGTCGTACTTTTAACTCCTACCATTGCAATACCAGCTCACTGTTCATAAAAGTGAGCAAAGCAAATTTTGGCTGTCTGGATTTAAATTGTAGGTGCCCACAGGCAACAGGGTATAAGGTGAAGGGAAGAAAGGCTCCCATCGCTCTCCCCCCATCACTGGGGAGTCTGCTCTCACCTTCAAGTTCTCGAGTCATTTGTCTTCTAACTTGGTGGTGGTGCTGGCCCTACAGCAATATGCTCTGGCAGGCCCTGTGGCATCCAACCTTTCCTCCCACATGAGTTTGTCATTTCCATGATAACTTACAGTATGCAAGAGGTGAGGCACCACAGCGCCTGTCAGAGCATGGAGACCGGAAGACCATGCCTGAAGTTTCTCTTCCAGTTTGCTGCTATTGCTATGGGGCCAATATAGCCGCCAATCTGGAAGACAAATGACAGCCCATGATGAAAACAATGGTGGTGGCAATGCTCCAATGTGTATCAACTCCTGACCCAGGTTAGTGCCCAGGATAGTCACTGTACTATCTGTATATTCAGCACCACAACTTAGACAATCATGACACTGAGCAGCGGAGCTTTTACCTTCTGATTTTTCCTCACTCTCTCCCAACTCCCAAGTGACCCTCTGGTCCTCCACCCTTTCCTCCACTCTCGATCGCATAGCCCCCTGGCGCTCCCACTCCCTTCGCCGTCGCCCTTCACACCCATGGTATCACAGTGGTTTACGGCTGCTCCGTTCACATCTTAGAAGAGCGGAACGGTTGTGGCGCAAGGCCCCTTCCCCCAACACTCTAGCAGTCTTCAACTCCCATCACACCTACTACCGTTCTAAGGTGCACGCTGCCAAGCGCTCATACTTTTCTAACGCCATTTCTAATGCCCCAAACCAAACCCGACATCTTTATTCTACCTTCCAATCTCTTATTTCTCTACATGCCCCTCAGTCAGCCTCCTCGCTCCGACCCACCCCCCCTCCTGCGCATTTAGCCGCCTTCTTCAGTGACAAGGTCTCGTCCCTAAGATCATCCTTACCTTCCTGCCCTGCTCCTATCACTTCTCCCCCCCCTGTTCCTTCCCCCCCTCCCACTTCACAGCTTTCCCACTTCTGGGCCTCCTTTGACCCGATCACGGCACCAGAACTTCATCGTCTCATCTCTACTTCTAAGAAAACCTTCTGCTCCCTTGATCCCATTCCTTCCTCCTGGCTTCTCACCCCCTCCCTGGGTTTCCTTCCCTATATTCTCACCATGTTTAATTCTAGTTTGTCCACTGGGACTTTTCCTAAACCCTGGAAGCACGCCTTAATTCGCCCTATTATAAAGAACTCTTCACTCGACCCTCTAATCCCTGCCCACTATCGTCCTGTCTCCAACCTCCCCTTTCTATCTAAACTTCTCGAGAAATATGTATTTGCACAACTTTCCCATCACCTTGATACCATTAACTTTCTTCACCCACGTCAGTCCGGGTTTCGTCAGGGGCACAGCGTCGAGACTGTCCTACTGGCTTTCACAAATGCTTTACACGTGGCTCACGACCGTGGTGATGTCTCGGTGGCGGTTGCTTTGGATCTTTCTGCTGCTTTTGACCTGGTCGATCACTCTCTCCTTCTCCAACGTCTACGGGATGCGGGTCTCTGCAGCACAGTTCATCACTGGTTCCACTCTTTTCTTTCCTCTCGGTCCTGTGCAGTTCTCTCTTCTTCTTCCTCTACCCCCCCTTCTGTTCCTCACCATCTTCCTTGCGGGGTCCCTCAAGGTTCCGTTCTCGCCCCGCTCCTCTTTAACCTCTTCTTGGCCCCCCTCGCTTCCTTAGTACAACAATTTGGTCTATCTGTTTTTCTCTACGCCGACGACATTCTTTTACTCCACCACACCTCACCTTCCTCCCCTGATCTTACAGTTCTTGACTCTTGTCTTTCAGCTGTGGCGAATTGGTTAACACTCAACTGTCTCCACCTTAATCTCACTAAGACTACTGCTATCTGGTTCTCTCATAATGGCCCCTCTCCTTCAATAGCTCCTTTCTTTTCCGGCACCCCTGTACCATTGGTCTCTACTTTTCGTTATCTTGGTGTGCACTTTGACTCTGACCTTTCCTTTCACACCCACATCTCACACATCACCAAAACATCCTTTTATTTTCTTCGCCAAATCCGCTCTGTTCGCCCCTTCCTTTCCCCCTCGGCTCTCATTACCCTAGTATTATCCCTAGTTATGTCCCGTGTAGACTTTTCCAACTCACTATTCATCGGTCTCCCTAAATACCATTTAACTCGCCTTCAACGGATCCAAAACACTGCAGCACGCCTCATCTCAAACACCTCCCTTCGAGACCATATAACCCCTCAACTGTTTCACCTTCACTGGCTGCCTGTTCCCTTCCGTGCTACCTTCAAACTTCTAGTCCTAGTTCACAAAGCCTTTCATAATAGCACTCCTCAGTACCTAACAGATCTCCTCTACTTTCACTCTCCCCGACACACCCCTCGCTCCTTTCACCTTAACCGTCTCACCTTACCCTCCCCTTCCCGCGCTCACCTGCAGTCCACCCGTTCTTCTGCTTTCTTTTTTGCTGGTCCTGCCGCCTGGAATGCCCTTCCCCCCACCCACCGTTTAGAACCACAACACGCAGTATTCAAACGAAATCTAAAGACCCACCGATTCTCCCAAGCAATCAAAGTTCCTTCTCCCGGTGTGTGATTTACCCCTCTCTCTCTGCCTTTCCTTTTGTGGTGTGTCCCCCTGTTTATGTTCTGTCCTGTCTTCCTCCTTCTCTCTCACTGTCCTTTTAAAAGATTGTACATTTCCTTTCCTTTTCCATGGGCCTTGGCCTCCTTTTATTGCTTTGTTTTTACTTGTACACCGCCTTGGTTCCCGGAAAGGCGGTTTTTTATCAAATACAATAAAACATAAAACATAAAACATACAAAATAAGTTAAACGCTGGAGATGGCATTCAACTGTGGCTTCATTGGCTAAAAACTTCCATATACTTTCTGAAGGAAAAAACACATTTTAAATAATAGCATGCACAATTTACACCTTTACTGATAACTTCAAGAAATATATACACTAGTCTAATGAACAAACTGGAGTTCCATAAGCTACCTTCCATTGCAATGAATCCCAAACATACCTTCACGTTGACCAGCAGCTCCCACAGGTTGCGAGGTGGCATCACAATGGTGGTGTTCAGTTCAATCACATAACATTTATCCAAAGCTATGTCATGGTATGCTGTCAGCCCCTGCAGTTAATCCAGAGAGATCCAGATGAGCCTAAATGTTGTGTTATAAGATGCTGAGGATAGCTGAGTGCATGAATAGGTACATGAAAGTCTATGATATGGCCTACCATTGCTCAATGCACAAAAGGCCTGATTTACTAAGATGTTTTCTCCTTTCTGAGGGGTAAAAGGGTTTATTAAATTTGTTCCACAATATGATACTGGCATGCATGGTATTTCATGGTATGATATATCATGTACAGTATAAAAAAATATAAAATCACAGAGCAATTCCATTATAATCTGCCCTTCTAGTTGATCATGAATGTACGGGCCTGATATTTAACATGGCAGCAAATAAAGATCTTAAGGTCTATCCAGTCTGACCTTTCATACCAATTACTAAGCTCTACGGTCTCTTTTTTCCCCTTTAGAGATCTGTGTTTGTCCCATGTTTTCTTGAATTCAGATACAGTCTTTATCTCTATCACCTTCATTGAGAAACTATTCCACGCATAGTCTACCTTATATGGCAGTCTGACCTCACTCAATGCGTCCCAGGATGCACTGCTAGGGCCAGGCATAGGCAGCGTTCCCACCTATTTTAAGGTGGGGGGGGTAGATTTAGGGGCCACTACACCACCAGGTGACTTATTTTATTTTGGGTTGGGGTGGGGGGTATGGGGCCACTAGACCACCAGACTCTATTTTCTGTTAGTAGGGGATGGGGGGTACAGGGGCCACTAGACCACCAGGTAATTTTTATTTTCTTTTTTAGTATGGGTTGGGTTGGGGGATACAGGGGCCACAAGACCACCAGGTTCTATTTTCTTTTAGGGGGATGGGGTACAGGGGCCACTAGACCACCAGGTGACTTTTCTTTTGGGTTGGGGTAGGAGGTACAAGGGCCACTAGACCACCAGATTCTATTTTCTTTTAATGGGGGCGTGGGGGGTATAGGGGCTGCTAGACCACCAGGTAATCTTTCTTTTCTTTTTTAGTTTGGGTTGGGGTGGGGGATACAGGGGCCACTAGACCACCAGGTTCTATTTTCTTTTAGTGGGGGTAAGGGATACAGGGGCCATTAGACCACCAGGTTCTATTTCCTTTTAGTGGGGGTGGGGGTACAGGGGCTGCTAGACACCAGGTGAATTGTTTTATTTTCTTTTGTTTTGGGTTGAGGTGAGGGGTACAGGGGTCATTAGACAACCAGGTACTTACTTTCTGTTGGAGCATGGCCCCCAACAGTGTTTTGATGGCGTCGGGGGGTTTTCCCGATGCCTGATCATCTGAAGAGAAGATGATCCAGGCATCGGGGAACGCACCTGGTGCCATCAAAATACTGTCGGGGTACACATTAGAGGTTTAAGTCACCTCAGACCCTGCAGTAAAAATTCTGGCGCTATGGCTGGTTGAAAAATCCTCTATGCTTGTCTCTGCATTGGGCTTAGCCATGATTTGCACACCAGACCATTATGCGCAGCTGATTAAAATACATTTAAGTAGATTTAATTACGCATGGCGTTAATTGGGGACTAGTTTTTCTGTTGGCATTTATATCTGTTTTCTGCATTTAAAAGGATTGTAAAGTATGCTTAAACATGTTGTTATAGGTTTGTAAAGGCTGCGCTACCTTTCTGCATCAGCCCATAAATTACTGAAAAACCCACTTTGTGCCATGATCAGCGACAAGTTTACAAAACCAACATAACTGGCAGATTACTACTTGGGATGACTGATTTACATAATTCAATGACTCTCATTTCTCTTAAATGGTATATTCATTCTAAAATTTCACATACTGGTAGGGACTGAACCCAACACTGTGTAGCAATATGAAGAAGAAAAACAGAAAGATGTATCAAAGCTATAAAGTGAAAAGCTCAGTAAAAATGGCAATACATGCACCAGAGATTAAGAAAAAGGGCCATACTTTACCTCGATATGTGGAGGGTAATTTTATTATGTAGCACCTAGGCAATGCATCTATTTTATGCCTAGTTTATAAAGTGAAATACGTGTGCAATTGAGTTTATAAAATAAGACATAAGTGCAAAAGTAAACAAGCTAATTTAAGGCTTGGCGTAAATGACCTCACCTAGATTTGTAAAGAATGTGCGTAAATTATGAAGATCATTTTTGAGCGCACTTGTGTGCTCTACTCAGTTTCCACTTGTACATGCCCAGAATGAAAGTACGATCCACTGGGCAACGCACAATCTTGTAAAATCACAACCACATCATTTGCACATGTATCCATTGCCTATTTGTATGCATAAATCACTAAAATACTGCGATTTACACACGTTGATGGCACATACCATTACATAGCTCCTTATAAAATTACCCCTTCAAAACATGCCCAGAGCTTCAAGCATCAGCTTTCGCAGCCCACATCATAACAGACACTCCTTCTATCTGAGGGCACAATCTGGAAAAGGATCTGAGGACTAGGGTTGCCAACTTTTTCACCGAGAAAAACCCGACACCTGTGGCTCTCCATGCCCCACCCATTCTCCGCCCCTAGCCCCACCCCTGCCCTGCCCCCAGTCCCACCCATGCTGCACCCCAGCCCCACCCACAAAAATTACCGAGGATAAGTGTAGGCTAACTCCCTTGGTCAGATAATAATTAAACTGGGAACCCCAAAAGCCAAACATGAAATGTACAACACTGGAGAAATAAAACTATAAAGTAATTTCCTCTTGCACTAAACAAAAACGCAAAGATGTTAGCAATACACACTTCCCAGACCAGACATATTCCAGTTAATAAATTCAAAATAAAAAGTATTTTTCTACCTTCTGTTTGGGAATTTTATTTTTCAGTTGCAATTGCTCCAGTCACTTTCTTCTGGTTTCTTCGTGTCTTCTGCGAGCTAGCCATTTGTCCTTTCTTCTCTTTTAGATGTTTTCCATTCTCTCTTTATATCTGCTTTAACATACTGATCGTTTCCCTTTTGCTCTTTCCCCCATTTCTTTCCTTATTCCTTTATCATCCACTCAAATTTCACCCTTCCATTCTCAATCCCCTCTTACTCTCCCAATACCCGGCCCATCGTAGACTTTTCTTCCACACAAAAATATCTTTTCCCCTCTCCATTCTCATTCCCCATCCCCATCCCCTTCTAGTCCTCCCCCAAAATCAGCTCCCTTATAGTTCTAGACCCACCCAGCATCCGCTCCCTTCTAGTCCCATTCTCCCATGCCCCCACATCAGCCCATTTCCAGTCTTATTCTAGCCCATCACCCATTTGCAGTCCAAGCTCCCCCATCAGCCCATTTCTAGTCCTATTCCAGCTCATCAGCCCATTTCCAGTCCTAGCCCCACATATGCTCTTTTCCAGTTCCATTCCAGCCCATCAGCCAATTTCCACTCCAAGCTCCCCCATCAGCCAATTTCCAATCCTAGCCCCCTTGTCAGCCCACTTCCAGTCCTATTCCAGCCCCCATCAGCCCATTTCCAGTCCTATTCCAGCTCTTCATCAGCCCATTTCCAGTCCTAGCCCACCCCCCCATCACAGCCTCTTTCCAGTCCTAGCCTCCCCCCCCATCCACCATCACAGCCTATTTCCAGTCCTAGCCCCCCCCCCACCATCACAGCCCATTTGAAGTCCTAGCCCCCCCCACCATCACAGCCCATTTGCAGTCCTAGTCCCCTCCCACCATCACAGCCCATTTGCAGTTCTAGCCCCCCTAATCACAGCCTATTTCCAGTCCAAGTTCCCCCTCCCCCCACCATAGCCCAATTCCAGTCCAGGTCCCCCCCCCCCTATAGCCCAATTCCAGTCCAGGTCCCCCCCATAGCCCAATTCCATTGCAGCCCCCTCCCATAGCCCAATTCCAGTCCAGGCCCCCTCATAGCCCATTTCCAGTCCAGGTACACCCCCCCCCTCAAAGCCCATTTCCAGTCCAGTCGTCCCCCCCAGCCCATTTCCAGTCCAGGTACACCCCATCCAGTCCTTGGCCTCCCCTCCCCCCCCCAATCAAAGCCCATTTGTAGTTCTAGCCTCCTCTCCCCCCCCCGATCAGCTCCACGGCTGTCTGAGGTGCTTCAGAGGGAGCCAGGGAAGCCCGCGCGAGGCCCCGGCTCCCTCTGTACAACCACCAGCGTCAAGATCTTTTTCCTTCACTCTGGCAGTTGTTTCTGTGAAGCTGCGAATGCTGGGAAAGGTTAAAGGGCATTGCCTCATGAGGGCTTCCCTGGCTCCCTCCCCCGCGGACTTTGGGAGAAAAGCCATTTTTTGCTCTGGCCGCTCCCAATCTTGCGGCCAGAGCAAAAAAACGGCTTTTCAAGGGCCGGTTTCACATCTCTGCTGGCAGCCGGCCTGGCCATGGAAAAACCGGCCAGGCCGGCTGAATACCGGCCGGTTGGCAACCCTACTGAGGACACAACCTGAAAAGGTCAGTTAACACTTGTCACTGTTTGGTTGTTTTAAAAATGAGGAACCATGAATGCCCATACATACATTTTATGCAGCATTTCTGATAGCACTTGCCTGGTACATAAATGATGCGCGTTCTGACACATAAGATAAGCAACTTTTAGTGGTGCTTAATACTTGTTTATGAGGTAAGAGTTGAGAGTCTGGAGAGGTGGCTACTTAAGGTCGCAGTCCGTTACAGCTGAATCACATTTCCAGTGAATCTAAAGCAGACACTGAGACCAGAAAACTACCAATAACCGTCAAAAATGTCAAGTAATGTGGATCACAGGTCAAGACCTTGTGCCCACCTTTGTCCCTCTTCTAGATAACCACTTTAAAGTCACTTCAAGTTCTGGGTGTTATTATAGACTCTGACTTATCTTTTGAGCCTCAGATTTCTTCAGTGATAAAATCTTGCTTGTATGGTCTTTGCCATATCAGATCCATTAGGTCTTTGCTGTATAAAGATATTATAGTGTTTTTTCTCCATGCTTTAATAACTAGACTACTGGTACTGCCTTTTACAATGGAGTTCATCAACTTATACTAAAGAGATTTCAAATCCTTCCAAATACAGATAAGATTGCTACATTATGATAAATGTATTGACCAGATATCTCCCTTACTGAAAGAGAATCCTTGGCTGCCACACGAGTATAGAGTAAAATATAAGATTCTGGGTTTTGCGTTCAAAAGCAATGCACGTTGGACAAACAGCATAGCTCTACGACATTCTAATCCCTGACGCGCCTCCGCAGCTGCTGTGATCCCAAAGTGATAAATTGTTAACCATTCCCCCTGTCCCCCCACTTCATGCTCGCTTTGAATTAACATGCAACTTAGCTTTCTAACTCCTTTCTCTGCTACTATGGAATTCAATCCCAAGACACATTCAAGTTGAGGCTTCTTTGCTAAATTTAAGGCAGGCCTCAAGGCATATTTCTTTTGCCAAGGTTTTGGGACTGAGTGTCTTGATGTGCAGCGAAGGGTGGCTGATACCAATGACTGGATCTTCTTTTTTCTTTTCTTTACGATACTTTCTGACCCTTTCCTTTAATTATTGCTTCCTTGACTTTAATTTTTAGTTAGTTAATGCTTGTAAACTGCTGTGATGACTGATGAATTGGAGGTATATTAAAATCAGTAATAAACGCATATACAGTCAAACCTCAGTTTTCATGATTAATCCGTTCGAAAAAGTCTGACTAAAACCGAATGTATGAAAACTGAAGCAATATTTCCCATAAGAAATAATGTAAATCCAATTAATCCGTTCCAGACACCCAAAAATATTCCCAACAAATACATTTTATAGAGAATAACTATATTTTTACATACAGAAAACTATGAGAAATAAATATAAATGACTAATGAAATGGATAAATGAACATTTAATATCACTTTTACCTTTACTGAAGACTCTTGTTGGAAAGATGCAGCCAGACACCCAGAAAGGAGATCGGGCACAGGAATTAAAAAAAAAAGAACAAAACAAGAAGGATCCACAAAAAAAAAGCCTCCAGTAAAGCCGCCAGCCACAGCCACCGGAAACACCACTCTCCCGCTCAGGCAACCTGGAACGCAGAGCTGAGCATGCGTTCCAGAGCCATGTGGCAATGGCTGCAGCAGCACGGGCCCCCGAAGTCTCAGCCAGGCAGCAGAACACTTCTCTCACCTACCCGATCCTCACAGGACAGCACACACACAGAGATTCTCTGATTGCCGACTCTCTCCCGCCTCCGATTCTCAGTAGCAGCAGGACTGGCAAGTTTGGAAGACCCCTTTCAGCAGGGAGTCCCAGCAGGGAATCCTAATTGAGCGTCAGAGCATCAGACCAGCAGAACAGCTCCCGGCACTTCTCTCACCTCACCGGACAGCACACACACAGAGATTCTCTGATCGCCGACTCTCTCCCCCGCCTCCGATTCTCAGCATCAGACCAGCAGAACAGCTCCTACTGTACTGAGCGCCCCCCCCCCCCTCCCGGTACAGACCACAGACCATTTTAAATTGTACGAAAACCAAGCGGATGTACGAGAATCAGGACAAAATTGCAATGAAAAAAGTCGTCGAAAACCGAAGCTAACGAAAACTGGGGCATACGAAAACAGAGGTTTGACTGTATAAACAAATTCACAGTTCATCCCTAAAAAATTTTTAAAAACATGCAAAAGAATAAAGAGGGCGTTTGTCTCTCCCTATTTTTCTTTTTATGTACAGCTCCTATAAAGTTGCATTTCAGAGTTTTGCATGTATGTATGTATTAACAATTTCTGCCCTGATTTGCTGAAGCACAGTTCCAGCCCATCAGAATTTATTTATTTATAGGTGCTCGCTATACCATCCATAGAATGAATCATTAGCATGCAGTACTTTCTAGCTGTTTGAAACCTTATCGTATAAGCCAATGAGAAGTCCCAATCTGTGTTACCAACACAGATTATTTTAGTATAATATATACATGTGCCTCTCCTTCCCCCACCTTTCCCCAATTGTGATTAATGGCCAAGAAACCATTGCTCACCCTTTGGAAATCATGGATAATATCTGCAGGGTCACTCCTGCCGAACTGTGGCACTGGGACATTGATGTACTCATAGTTCTCATCAATGTAGATTTTCACATTCTCTTCCAGCTCCATTTGACCCTTGAATGGTGAGTAGATGGTATCTTCATAAAGAACGCTGCATTCAAATGTATTCTTCCGATGCAACTGCAGAAATTGCAATAACATGTGGAGGAAGCACAGTTATCATTTTTATTATAATCTACACTGTGTTACACATTGGGAAAAGACAATGAGGCAGAGGAAGTGGATTACATAATCTGCTGTAAGTAAAAATTGAGTAGGTGCTTGGGCTACTGTTCTTCTGTGAATATTATACAAATGTCCACCAAAGAATGATCTGTAAGAGTTCTGTCACTTTGACTGCTTTATCAAGACAGCTTAAAAAGAAATGTAAGTGCATAGAGTCCTCTTTTTTTCTAGGTGTACAGTACAGAAATAGTTGCATAATGAAAGTATCGGAGTAAAATTAGTATTAAAAAATCTAAGTCTCAAAATGTAAAACAAGATGCCAAAATAAGGAGCAAACTCTAAAACAATAAACATAGACAACATGATCATCAATCATTCAATGATCTGAAGAAGAGTCGTCATCTAATCAGCATCAACGGCCAAGATATGGGTCCATGGTTTGGCTTTCCACAGTATAACAATTTCTTTCAGACCAGGGTCCACAAACATTTCTAGAAAAGGGCCACATCGAACCAGGGAATGGGGAGAGGATTCACCTTTCAGGAGGACAATGATTCTAAATACATAATATAAACAACAATGGAGTGACTCAACATGAATAAAAAACCTGATTCCAATAGAAAATCTGCAGCAAGATTCGAAGACTACAGTCTATTGATGATTCCAGCATGAAAGAGCCTATACTATTCTGCCAAAAAGAATGGGCAAAAATTGTATCATCTCATTATGCAAAGTGGATAGACACTTATCCTGGATAACTCATGGCTGTTATTTCTGCAAAATCGGTTTTCACAAAGTACTAAGTGTGTGCAGTTAAGATTATTTGGTTTCTTAAGTAGTCTTTGACTATTTCTATAATAGTTTTTCATGTTGAAAGTGTAGAGTATGGTGTGTAGATTTTGGCATATGTTTACTAACCGTGCTATGAATGGGCATCATAGCATGCATTGAGCAAAAATTACCGTGGGAGGTGCAGCTAGTCCACACTAACTGTTGGGACGTTCTTGGCAAGTCTCCATGCACTTAGTACGGTGGGAAGCACCTCACCCCACTAAATCTGCAACCTCGATTAACATGGGTGTACTCATCGCCACCCACGGAGATGGTGGTTAAGCGCATCCGTGCTAATTGCAACACTGACAATTAGTGTGCACGTACATTCACACTACCTGCAATGTGTCGGCAACACTCTGCCTCTAACCCACACAATCACGTTCGTACGGGATTTGTACCATGTGGAAACTGTTTTCACGGTCGCAGGCTGTTAGTGCTATACCCTGCACTAACCATTAGCTCACGTTAGTAAACATGTCCCTTTATATTCTACTGTATTTGTTAGACAGGAGAATGTGAAAAATGCACGGGGGTATAGACTGAGTGTGCATTGTTTAAATATAATGATCTTCCTTTTATCAAATGCAAGGTCTGCACTATTTGTGCATAATCTTTTTCTGTAGCCCAACTACACTAGTCACCTTATTGGGCAGACTAGATGGACCATACTGGTCTTTATTTGCTATCATATACTATGTCACTATGTATAGATCAGTGTCTCCTGTGTAACTCTGTTTAAAATTCCGGTCACAAAAATTATTATATGATATTGTAATCAAACCATTCAAAACCAACACAAGTACTGTACAATTATATTTAGAATTATTGTGCTCGTTGGTTATCCAAGATACAATGCAGGGTAAAGTGGGGACTCTAAAATGACCGAGTGTTGTTGACAGACTCTTAAAGACCTTCACAGCCATGACCTGTGCCAAGTACCATGCTGCTGACATTTATAAAGATAAGACACACTACAGAACGAAGGTGCATTCATTCTGAAGCAAGAATAAGCTACCTACATTTAGAAAAACATTTGTAGAAAGTGTGTTTTCTCAAAGTGTTACAAATGAAAGTGAGAAATTGAAACTGTGCACAGAAAGTCTTGAAGGCCACAAAAATATCATGACCATAATTATTTCCCTTTTTTTCTATCCACAATAAATGTGCACCGACACAGAATAGGATCCTTAATGGACAAGCCTCTGATATATCGGTCACAACTGGTAAACTGATCGCTTCTTTTGTTAAAGATGTTTATATGCAATAGCCATCTCTCACGCTGCTCATCCCCTAGCTTCAAATAACCTGGCACATGATACGCACAGCTACTTGTGTTCAAAAGATCTGAAGGCTTCTGTTTTGCCATAACCACCACTTTGAAGCTGGGGCATGACTGTTCTGAATCTCTTCCCCATGCAGCAATCCTAGTAAAACATGACCTTAGAGCCGTGGAATGAGCTCGGGTGAAAAAAAGAATGTAGTCAATTTCCTCAAAAATATTAAATCAAAACCTATCAGCAAGGCAGTCAAGGATGCAATAGAGCTGAAAAAATGTCAAGTTGATTTTTTGAAGAAGTCAGCATGTCCTGTATTGCGATGAAGGCTAATACGCACTGATAAAACACCTTTCTTATATTAGGAGGTCGTTTATTAACGTACTAATACCATTCCAGCAGGCACTGCTAGAAAATGAACCCTATAATGAGTTGGGGAACCAGTCAGAAACCAGTCTAAGCTGCACCACAGGCTGTATTCAGGCACAATGCAAAGCATTTGAACTTTTCTAAGACTAGTTTGGCCAGAAAGTGAAACGAGGGTTGTATGTGCAACAAGACTTTAAAAAGAAGGTTTATTCAAAGTTATAGTTTACTTATTTTTGCATCTCTAGACCTGTCCTTTGCCAATCACCCAGGCTTCTCAGTGAAACAATACTGGTTAAGATGTGGCGTCTGTGCGTGGCATCAAGTCAATGCTGACTCCTAGCGACCCAGCAGCCCCTGAGTTTTCTTGCCTAGGTGAGTCAAAAATTTGCACATGCATTGCCCATTTCATACAAGGAATAAATGTGTACGATTGTAATTGTCCACCTGCTTCCTGGAATGTTTAGGCTTTACAAAAGTGCTCAGTTCGGCCAGCCCTTTACAGGAGGGATTAAGGCATTATTCTCCTTAATCCCCTGTTGTTAATTGGTGATATTAAAAGGCTTGCTAAATAGGAACCATGCACATGTTTGTGGTGGCACTTACAAATTAAAGTTGTCAAATATCGCACTCAAACATGTATAACAGTCATAATAACCACAGTGATTTTTTTCTACATGTGGATTTGCAAAATGGCTCCTTTGGCTCCCTGTATCAGCACATATACATGCACTCTTGCACCTCTTTAGGGTGACATTTTACTTAGAGTACCAGATAATTTCCTTTCCTTGAGTCCTGCTAGACCAGTCCAGACAAGTGGGTTGTGTTCCTCTACCAGCAGAGGTGGAGACAGAGAAATATTCCTGAGGTTTCTTATGACCTTATCCTGCTATATCAGCTTCTACAGCTAAGGGCATACTTCAGTGTTCATACCCAAGCACATGGTCAAGAATCCTCAACAGCACACAGTCTTAGTGACGATAACAAGGTTCAACAGAACAAGGAATCATAAATATGTACAGGATCATCTTCAGAGAGGAAGGCCTGTCAAACTACCAGGCCATCACAATTAGACCAAAATACTGCGGCCCGAATCATTTCCGGCACTACAAAGTCTGACCACATAACACCTATCTTACACCAGTTTTACTGGTTCCCAATTACCTCACATATCAAATACAAAACAGCCCTGATCAGAATTAGACAAAACTTCTCAGTCAACATACTCCAGGACCTAAACTTCATCCAACCCAGCAACAGGCCACGAAGACAACGGTACACTGACAACATTCGAACACCTAACTCATTCTCCAAAGCCAAAAATTCCATGACCAACAGAGCTCTTTCGCTAGTTGCACCTGCCACCTGGATCTTCCCATAAGAGATGTATCAAATCCCCAAACCATGGCCTCCACGGCCAATCTAGTGTCACCAGGACATCCCAGCCTGGATGTCACTCTATGTAACAAAGCAAGTGCTTCATAAATGGCCAGTGAGAGAGCACATACAAGAGACACTGCTTTGGCCAGGGCTGAACCATGGTGTTGATGCCCTTGGATCCATTCTCCTTGCAGTGACTGAAGATCATACTTGCATACTTTGGCACTGGACCGGGTCATCATCAGATTCATCTTGGCAAATTGTCCCGAGATGAATCTTATGGCAATTCGGTGCAATGCCAAAGTATGCAGGTTCTTTAACCAATACAAGGAAACTACTCACGAACTCCAGTAACCTTGATGACCTAATCCACAACTGGAACACCACAATCTCCTCAGCATCCAACGCAACTATAAACAAAACCAATACCAGACCCACCTCCTCAAAAGCCCGATGGTTCACCCCCGCCCTCCGGAAACTAAAGACCATTCTTAGACGAGCAGAAAGGAAATGGAGGAAAACCAAAACCGAAAAAGACAAAACAAAATACCTCTACGAACTCTCTACATACCACTCAGAAACCGACAACGCGAAGAAAAACTACCACACCAAAATCATCACGACAGCCATAAACAAACCTCGAGAACTTTTCCAAATTGTCAAAAAACTGACAAAAGCACCTAGTAAATCTGACCAGCTGCCAGATATCCCCCTGATTTCCTAGCCCGGCAATACAAACAACTTCAACAACCGCAAAGCTCAAACCACTATGCTGAAACAACCAAGACGAATCCATGCACCATCATAAACAAAGACTGGAATACGTTCGACACAACCTCAAAAGAAGAAATATCTTCCACCATCTCCTGCCTGAACACTACCACCTCCCTGCTGGACCCTTGCCCTACTGATTGGATAAAGAAAACCAAAGAAGCCCTGAGTACACTGTTAACCCACATCATAAACAAATCCTTTACCCAAGGACACATGCCAGACGCCCTCAAGACCACAATAATTCGACCGACCCTGAAAAAGCACAACCTAGACCCCACCTCCTACAGACCAGTAGCAAGCCTCCCCCTCACCGCCAAGATAATAGAGAAGGTAGTCCAACGTCAACTCCAAGAACATCTGGACATCAACAATATACTAGACCCCCAGCAACACGGCTTCCGACCACTACATGGAGTCGAGATGGCCACACTGATGAACACCCTCATCATAGGAACCCAAGAAAAACACTCCGGATACATCCTGATCTTCCTAGATATATCAGCGGCCTCTGACACCATCTCCCACGACATCCTCATACACAGACTCCAAACAATTGGAATCAAAGATACTGTACTCCAATGGTTCAGGTCCTATCTAACCAACCGACAGCAACTGATCCGCACCAGCACCTCAACTTCGCCCCCCTACCGGCAACATCAAGGAGTACCTCAAGGATCCACATTATCAGCCATGCTCTTCAATATCTACCTCCGTCCACTCTGCTCAGTCATACGCACCCACAACATCAACTTCCACATATACGCAGACGACATAATGCTCTATGCACCAATTATAACCACAAACCCAGCAAATGACCAGCTATCAGCCTGCTTCACTAACGTATCCAACTGGCTACAAGAGAACAACCTATCCATTAACATTAAAAAAAACAAAGCTCTTATAGTAACAAAAGATCCAGACTTCAAGCCACCTACCCACCTCAGCATGGGAACCACGCAAATTCAAGTACAGCCACAAATAAGATATCTAGGCATTATCATTGACCAAGCTCTAACCCTTAAGCATCAAATCAACAAGACCACCGGAACTATATTCCACAAAGCTAAAACTGTACAACGTCTCCGACCCCTCTTCGAACCTCAGGACTTCAGGACAGTAATGCAGGCTGTGACACTCCCACATCTGGACTTCTGTAACATAATCTACCATGGACTACCCGCCACACAAACCAACCCCCTCCGAACTGCCTTAAATACTACGGCAAGGATTATTCAGAATGCGAAAAAACGGGACCACATCACTCCAATCCTAAGAGACCTACACATTCTTCCCATCGAAGCAAGAATCAAGTACAAAGCCATCCTACTCACCCACAAAACCATCCACCAAACACAGAACACCCCGCTTCACGCCTTACTGCCTCGCCAGATCCATGGCAGAACAACCAGACAATCCTCCAATAACTCCATCACCGTCCCCCACAAAAGAACCAACTCCACACAACGGACCTGCAACAGAGCCTTTGAACTTTATGCTCCATCCCTCTGGAACTCTCTGCCGAACCACATCAGAAACAACGGTGATCTCACATCTTTCAAAAAACAGCTGAAAACGGTCCTATTCTGTGAACATCTCTGAACAGAAACACCACCCCCTCTTCAAGAACCCATGATTAGAAACTGTAGGATTGTAAATGTCTATGTCCATCCAAAATCATTAATGTTGCCCCATGGTGATGGCCCCACCCTATAACCATTGTTTCCCCCCCCCCCCCCGTTATGTGTTACACCGCTTTGACCCGGTGAAAAGCGGGATATAAATACAGTTAAATAAATAAATAAAGCTCCAGGGGCATCGACGCCCTGGTTCAGCCCTGGCCAAGGGGAGCCTGATCTCGAAATCCTGAGAGCTGGGAGACCAGCACAACTGCAAGGACCTCGTCAGTGACCTCATGTGAACTTATGCCCAGGGGACCATGTCGGCTGATGCTGCCATCAAATCAAGAATCTCCAGGTAATCCCAGAGCTCTTGTATCCAGAAGGCTGCCAGTTGAGACAACAACTTTCCACCTCTCCTTGGGTAGGAAGACCCTCCCTACATAAGTGTTGATTCGAGCTCCCAGGTATTCTAGCGACTGGGAAGGATGCAAGTGACCCTTTCTGGTGGTTAATCACCCAGCTGAGACTCTCTAGAAACTGCATCATTCCGGCCGATACCTGAGATGCTTCCAACTGTGACATGGCCCAGATGAGCTAGTCATCCAGATAAGGATGGACACAGATCTCCTTGCGCCACAGTGTTCTGGCTGCCACAACCATGTCCTTCAAGAGCATTCTTGGAGTGGTGGCTAGGCCAAATGGAAAAGTGGTGAACTGAAAATGAGAGCCAAGAATGGTGAAGCAGAGGAAACGCTGCTGATCCTCATGGACCAGAATATGGAAATAGGCCTTAGCCATGTCCAGGAATGTGAGAAGCTCCAGAGACTCTATGCACAAGTGCTAGGTCCGCAGATGGGCATTGACTCCCTTGAGGTCTAAAACTGTACAGAAGGACCAGTCCTTCAGGACCATGAAGCACATGGAGTAGCGACACTTGTCCAGCTCGGCAGAGGAAACAGAATGACTGCCTGTAGGCTGATCAATCTTTCTAGCATAGTCTGAACAGCAGCCCTCCTAGCCACAGGGCCACATGGGGAGACGTAACTGTGTTGAATGGTGTCTTGCACCCAGTGATCTTCACTGACCCGGGCCCACTTCTGGAAGAAAAGGTGTAACTTGCCACCCACAGGAGGCATCCCAGAATGGACCACCAAATCATCATTGCTTTCAATGAGATGAGGTAGAACTGGAAGTGGAAGCCCTTTGGGGCCCTCTAGCTCCACAAAAGGGTGGTGTTCATGACCGAAAGTCAAAAGGATGGAAAAAGGGAAGGTTTCCCAGGACAATACTGCTAGAAATACCGGGCACCCTGGGATTCTAAGTATCAAGAACAAGAATAACGGGCAGAGGTTGCTGAAGAGGGCATGCCCACTTGCTTCCCTGGCCCATTGGGCCTATCCTCCGGAAGGCGATGAGGTTTGGTCTCACCCAAATCCTTAACCAGCTTCTCTAAGTCCTCCCCAAACTAGTTTGCCCTTAAAAGCAAGCCAGGGCTGCCCAGTAGTACGTCACCATCGAGAAGGCAATATCCTTAGCTGCCAAGAGGACCAGTTCATACATAGCTCCAACAGAAAGGCTTCTGCCACTTCCAGGAAGATGAAGATGGCATTAGAAGGAAGCTACTGACTCTATTGGAGGAGGGCTTGAGTCACTAAACCCACACAGACCACTAAATGGAGAATAACAGAGGAAGTTGAAAACTGATTCTTCAGGAGGGCTTCCATCTTCCAAAGAAGGAACTGCACCGCTGCCAAGACCATTCTCCTCCCTGACTGGCATCAAGTTGGGGAACGAGAAGAGAAGTCCCTCCTCGCTCCCAGGCTCAAGACCAATCAGGGAAAGGACTCTGAGCTTTAAATTTAAAGCGCCATTAGGCACGCCTGCGCCTGGCGGGCCAGCACCTTAAGGCCTCGCCAGAGGGCCCTTTGGCATTGCCCTTAGATGGGGTCCCCAAAAGAACAGCAGAGGACCAACCAACTGTGCGGCTCTCCACCCCAAACACCGCTAAGAAAAAAAAATCAACCAAAGGACTACCAGCACAGAAAATGAATTCCAACCAACCAGAATCTTCTGACCATCCCTCCACTCAAGACCAAGACCACACAATAGACAAGCAACAGGGCGTTTTCACTGTATGCCCCCACAATTTAGAACTCCATGCCTGAAGCCATCAGAGCTGCGCAAACAACTAAAGACCTGAAAAAACAACTAAAAATCCACCTCTTCAAGGAACACTATGGACATGATGACAATATCTAACTATGGATTCAACATACCACCTTGAACATTTAACCTTAACTACCCTCCACATTTATCTCCCCCTGTAATATAAATGTTCCTCCCCCATTTACTCGACCCACTGTCCAACTGTGCCCTATTCCCCCCCCCCCCTTTTTTGTTAATCCCATATTTATCTCAAAGTTACTTCTCCCTGTTTATTATAAAACAAATCTATTCAGATTATGTTATGTTGTTCAATGTAAACTGCTTTGGACAAAGGTGGTATAGAAAAACTGTTAAATAAATAAATCCAAATGGTCTTTTAGGGTAGCACCATCGTCCACCTGGATTGTGATTCACTTCGTGACCACTGTGACTTGCGCATCCACCTGAGGCATGCCAAACAAAGTGGTGCAATCCTCCTGTGGCAGGGTGTAGAGTTTCTTCAAGACCCTGACTCCTTTCAGTGGAGAGTTGAGCAAATCCCACTCCGAGCACACCATACTCTTGAAAACCTCCAGAAAAGGAAAATCACTAGTAGGCTTCCAAACCATACCCGAAGACACTTAAGCAATCAATGCCACCAGTTCCTCCTTCCTGAACAGGCAGATAATACTGGAAACGTCCTGGACCTCTGAGGTGGATAACAAATCTTCCTCAAGACTGGAGCCCTCGCCAGAGGCATCAGAAGTGGACGCTGAATCTCTTGCAATGGACAGCCAGCCTGAGCCTCCTGACTCCAATCTCGGCTGAAATCTCTTAGACGGTTTACTTTTGGTGGTCTTTGTTCCCCCAGTGACACAGTCCTCTCTAATTCCGCCATTCCTCTGGTCTCCTCTTTCGGCTATCTCAGTGTGACTCTTGACTCTGGTCTATCCTTTCAAGCCCATATTTCATTGCTCACTCTTAGATCCTTTTTCTACCTCCACCAAATTCGTGCAATGCGTCCCTTTTTGTCCTCCTCGGCATTGATTACTCTTCTTCTGTCTTTGGTTATGTCACATCATGATTTCTGTAATCTTGTCCTAGCCCACAGTTTCAACTTTGCTGTCTCCAAATGATACAAAACACAGCAGTCAGAATTATCACACATGCCACTTGTCAGGATCATATTATGCCACCACTCATTCAGTTCCATTGGCTTACCATTGATCATTGCATCCGTTACAAGGTTCTCATATTAGTGCATCAGGTCATATACACCCACACCCCACAATACCTGGCAAACTCCCTTAAATTTCACACTTCCAGACAAAGTCTTTGCTCAATTTATATTAACCGTTTACACCTTCCCTCTCCATCACGTTCTACAAAAGCTGAAAGAATGGTCCAATGCTTGGCAGTTAAGATTTAATGTGAAGCAGTGCAGTATAATGCACTTGGGTAGCAGAAATCCAAGGGAACTGTACGCGATAGGGGGTGAGAGATTGGTGTGCATGGACCAGGAGAAGTGATTGTTTCTGAGGATCTCAATGTGGCAAAACAGTGTGACAAGGTGGTGGCAAAAGACAGAAGGATGCTGGGTTACATACAGAGAGTAATTACCAGCAGAAAGGAAGAGGTACTAATGCCACTGTACAAATTGCTGGTGAGGCCTCATTTGGAATATTGTGTTCAGTTTTGGAGACCATATCTCACAAAGGATATAAAAAGACTGGAAAAGGTTCAGAAGAAGGCCACCAAAATGATTTGGAGCCTGCATCAGAAGACTTATGAGTTAAGACTTGAAGACCTAAATATGTACACTCTAGAGGACAGGAGGGACAGGGGAGATATGATTCAGACCTTTAAGTACTTAAAGAGTATTAATGAACTAACCTCTTCCAAAGACAGGGAAGCTGTAAAACTAGAGGCTGCAAGGGGGTAAATGGAAAGGCAATGTCAGGACATACTTCTTCACTAAAAGGGTGATGGATTCTTGGAATGCCCTCCCAGTGGAAGTGGTGGGGACAAATACTGTGACAGAATTCAAAACGGCATGGGACAGACATAGTGGATCCCTTTATAGCAACAGGATAAATTCAAAATAAACTTAACTATCTCCTATATCTCAACAAATAGCGGTGACTTACACAGAGCGATAGGTACACCCCTAAACAAAGGCATGGGGAGGGGCGACCTGCACGGAGCAGCAGGTGCACCTACTCTTGCCACCTTGCTGGGCAGACTAGATGGACCATGCTGGTCTTTATCTGCCATCATATACTGTGTTACTATGATACTATGTATCACGCGCCCACCTGCAGTCCACTTGTCAGACTGCTTTCTTTTGGAAACCTCTCCCCCCAGATTTAAATCCTTACTGAATACTCACCTCTTTTACTCCACATATGATCTCCCGCCCCCCAATGCCTGACCCAAGCCACCTTGGTCTCTCTCTGTTCTTTTTGCTCTGTATGCTTGAGATATCTTCTTTCCTATCCACCATTATAGTTCCTTTCCTTTCTGGCTTCAGCCATGCTTGTATGTTGTATATGGTGTCATGAAGGTGCGGTATATCAAGCAAACTAATAAACAAACATAAACCTGGGCTGGGCTTCAACCATACTGCACTATCTGCATAAACGGGCACAGGATGCACTAATAAGGCACAATGTAATACGGACTTTGGCTGCATGTGCTCCACCACCATGCACTACGGTCCTGCATAGCTAAAGGATGCAAACTGGCTTAAGGAATGCACATACTTAGCAGTCGCAGCAGCTAACATCCGTAGGCTGCACAATGAAAAGCTATCAGGAAAACCTGTGCCTCACCAACGATTGCCCCAATCAGCCTCTGCCCAGCGGATGAGGTTGGGTAGCCCCTCAAAAAACAAGTCAGACAATACAAAAACTTAGCTTTTTGGTATTCACCACAGGAAAGCCCAGACAGGAAGACTTTGCCAACCTCAGTGCTACCCCCCTGCTGCTAGGGCCTGCAGGTACATATCTCTGAAGAGCCTTCTTCTGGTCTTCGGGAAACTGTTGGAGTGAAGGAGGAAGGAAGGGATACTAAAATTGGGCAAGGCTGAAGAATCCTTTTTCAAACTCCACCTTCCAAACTTCTGGCTGCTCAACTGGCCTTTAACAAGGAAGAGGAGCTGAACCAATTTTTCTTCCTCCATATGGCAATACCTAGAGAACCAGTTTTAAGGGTAACTCAGTGGAACTTCCAGCGTCAGACTCCAGTGAAGAAGTCACCCCTTAGGATGGTTACTCATAAGCCAAATCAAATTTCTTCCAAATCTATTTCAAATCTTTTCCCAAAGCTGTTCCATGCATCTACCATCTGCTGGAGACAGAGAATTACTGAAGCATGCCACTAGCTGTAGTAGCTGATATAGCAGGATGCGGTCATAAGAAACCTCTGGAATATTTCTTTGTCGCCTCCTCTACTGGCAGGGGAACACAACCCACTTGTCTGGACTGGTCTAGCAGGATGACAGGGAATCTGTATTTTAGAAATGGCTCCACATTTAGGAGTGCACCTTTTCTTAAATACCACTGGAATTCTGAACTCAACCTCTCTATTCCAGTTTTCATGTCTTTTCTAAAATGTGCTTTCACATTACATACCAATAATCATATAACACATCAGCAAATGACATATCAGCATGAATTTTTCAATGATAAATCACAATACTGCTACAACAGTAACAAAGCCAAACTTTAGCATTCTTTTTGTGAAGAGACTAGATTCCTCTTTGTAGAGAACATGTACTGCAAACAGACCAATTTCCCAGCACAAGCAGTATGCTAAAGCACAATACTGCTACAACTGTAACAAAGCCAAACTTTAGCATTCTTTTTGTGAAGAGACTAGATTCCTCTTTGTAGAGAACATGTACTGCAAACAGACCAATTTCCCAACACAAGCAGTATGCTAAAGCCATGTTTTACTAAACACATCTGCCAAAGGGAAGTTGGTTTATACAGCTGCTTACTGCAAGCAAAGCATCGCTGCATATTGTATTTAAGATACAGCATCCAGTGTTAGTCTAGACTACAAGTAGGTTTTCTATAAGCTCTTGATAGCATACCCTTTTTCCAGTTATTTCTTACAGCCTTGTTTGGTTGACAGATGCCATCAGCTGACTTTTATAAATTAATAGGGAATGATGTTGCTGTTTAGAGGACAGCTAGGAGAAAAGTGTCCAGTGGTTTTCCTATCTGACTTTTGAATGAGGTGGTTTGGTTCTGATACAACAAATTAGTTTTGTGTCACTTTGAACTGGTGTCTATTAGTGTTTTGGTTTAGGTACTTATTATTTCTGTGTTTTTTTAGGATAAAATGGGATTATACAGCCAAGTTCAGCGAAACACAGCTTTAGTGCACAGTCTATGGTCAGAGATTACTCTGCTTGCAAATGCATGTTTTACAACAAGAGGAATTTAGCCTGCTCACAAAAAAATAAGGTTTGGCTTTGTTAGTGTTATAAAAGCCCTATGGGAATTTTGTGAATGTGCTCATCTTGAGTAGGTAAAGGGAAGATCAATATGCTTAGCTGGTCTATTTCAAGCTGTTGTTACCTTTGCGACACCGAGGTATCAGGTAATTGTCTGCAATGTTTTCACCCCTGGAGATCCTCCTTACAGAAAACGTTATTGGATACTAAAGAGGAACAGCCTTTCATCTGAAACTTAACTGTTAAGTTTCTAGATGAACTGTTAGCAAGTACTGCTTTACAACAAAACCATATAATGATGAAGTCTCTTTTTTTTCTTTAGAAATGTGTGGACAACATTTGTTTTCGTTTATTTGAATTATTATATACCTTTTTAAGTAGTAAGCATAAATATTTCTTAAAATGTATTTTTTAAATCCTTAATAAAATTGTACTTACTTGTTGGCATGTCTCTTGCTGACATTATATGGATATGCAAGAGGACCAGACCTAATTCTATATATTAAAGGGGCTATTTACTAAGCTGCATTAGCTGCTGACTGGGAAGTAACGTCTGCTAATTTCAGCATGGAATAGTAGAAGACTGCACATTAAAGAGGTAATCACCACACATTAACTGTTAATGTGTCAGATAAGGCAGAGCAGTTAATGCCACCTCAAGGGGTCTAGCTAACTGCACCACCTTATCTTCTATGCAGTTAACATGTGGTAGACTACTTTTCCCTGTATTAAACTAATGGGGAAATGCTGGGAATACACCAACAGTTAAAGTTTTACAGTTATGTTTTAACTCTGACAATTATTGTGCAGAAACTGCAAAACCCTCAGTGCAATTTAGTAACTAGGTGCCTAAATTAGCTAAGATTTATATTTAAAAATGAGCTTGGAGGGAGTTTATAAGGTCTTCCAGATCGCATTCCCTTCCTTCAGGTAGGAATCCCTGTACTTGTTGCATCCTAGACACATCCACAGCCTATCGCACTCGAAAACTCCAGCGATGGAGATTCTACTCTTCCCTAAGTAACATCTTCCACTGCCCAGATACCCTTACAGCTGAAGAAGTTCCTTTTACGCCCATTACTTCTTGCTAATTCCTCTCTGGAGATGGGAGAGCCATCAGCCACCATTCTCATTGTAACTACTCAGTCACCTCCATCGTGACTGCTAATGAGTGCCGCATCCTCACTATTTCAAGTTAAAGAAACCCAAGACCTCTTTCTTATTCAGGCCTATACTCATTTTTACTGTTCTCCAATCTATATTACCCAGTTACTTTGTTTCCTTCTGCAAGTACTATGAATGTTTTCAGACACTAAACCCCAGGCATTGCATTATCTTTGCTTTTTCAGTTTTACAATTTAGGAACCTCTTTAGCATAAGAAGCATACAGTTGAATAGACTGACCTATATAATATATAAGGGGGGTAACTTTAAAAGCCCTATTCATAACTTGCAAATGCAAAATGCAACCCTGGTCTCTTGTTTACCAAGCCTTGCTCTCCTCCACTCCTTATACATGCATAATCAGGCATATATATATATACACATGTAAATTGCATCCATGTGTAAATGGCCATTTTAGAACAGGTCCAATTTATACGTGGATGAGCATCCATGGGTGTGATCTAGGAATGGCCTGAAGGGGGTTATTCACCTTAATCCTACCTATTTTATGTCTCTCCCCCAAATTGAAATGCGTTCAAGATAGTGTCCTATGGCGTTAACTAGCAGCAGCAGCAGCTACGCATCTAAGTTTGGAAAGTGTCTCACATGCGCACATAAGTGCCAACATTTACTTGTGCAAGTTCTGAAATATCAGCAGTTACACGTCTGAGCTGTCAGGTTTCCTCTGTTGATTTTTCCATATGTAAATGTGTAAAACGAGACCGTCCACTGCACATGGATGTCAATCCATGTGCGTTCCGTCACTTCTTTCTATGTATTTTAGAGATTGCTCCATGTTTCGTAGGGCAGTTTCTAAAATGTCATCAGAGCTGAGTACATCCTGGCTGTGACATCTCAATACTGATCTCTACATTCTATCTAAAATGTTCCTTATGGCATTATGTGCACACAGATAACAATCAACAGTATCCCTGTAAGATAAAGAAGGCAAGTTTGTTTATCTAGGCTTATATACTGCTTTTCTACTAGTCAAAGTGATATACATTCAGGTACTATATATATAGATATAGATATAGATATAGATAGATAGATATATACACACACACACAGGGTGGCCCAAAAAAGTGAGAACATCTTGTAAATTAAAAGCTTAGTTTACTTATTTACCTTTTTTAGCTATTTAACATCTTTATTTCGACAATTTCCGGTCGCCTTTTTTTTTAAATTTGTCAATCATTTACATCTGTCTTTTTGAATTTTTAAATAACTTATATGCTACGAGATGTTCTCACTTTTTTTTGGCCACCCTGTACATATATATTTCCCTTTACCCGAAAGGCTCACAATCTATGTTTTTGTACCTGAAGTAATGGAGGGTTAAGTGGCTTGCCCAAGGCCACAAGGACTAGAAACCCCAGTCCTTCTGGCCCAAGGTTGGTGTCTTCAAGTGGAATTTGAACCCCTGGCCCTCTGGCCTGAGGTAACTTGTCCCAATCACCAGGCTACTTCTCCTCATGGGTAATAATGACGACTGCCATGCAAAAATCTGGATTCAATTTCCAAGTCAGGCTGGAGGTCGGTCACTGCATAATAGCAACACTTAATAGCTAAATTTAGGACCATGATGCATGGTTCCACAAGGCATCATGGTGCATGGCCTCTGTATTAAGGACTGTCAGTTCAATGATTGGCCTAAACTGGAGGAGGAGCATAAATTAAGGGAAAAAATCCCAACAAAGTTACAAATGAAGACGCTTGTCATCAAATTCTGGTTCTGACTGCTCTGGAGGCCTAGAGAAGGCTGAGGACACTGAGTTCCAAAAAAAGGCAGGTTGCTTATAATGAAGGCGTTGCAGTTGAAACTTTTTGTTGTACTGTACCTGGTCAATGAGGATATGTCTGTACACATACATGCATGCAAACACGAGTCCCAGGAGTAAGACAATCAGGCCTACAATGAGGTAGCACAGGACACGGTGTGAAGATTTCCTGGTCTGTACAGGTGGGGGCTGTTCTTCCTGCTGAAAAAAAGATACAGAGACAACATTAGTTATATAGAATGGATGTTGAAAGAGAAGAAATGGTGCTATTAGGTAAGGGAGTCAAAACGGTTTGAAAGATCATGACAAAGAATAACGCCAATGCTTCATTTATGCATTTGGGTTTTTCATAAGGCCTTAATATATTTTAATTATTCTTGGATAAAATGAACATTTATTTATTTATTTGGCATAAATTTGTATACTGCTACTTCCAGCGATCAGCAGCAGTCTAATTGTGAATCAAGGGTGGATGTACAGTACAATTTAATTATACAAATCTGATTGCAGGGAGGATCACACATCAACAAAATATGGTACAGGTTACACATTTGATCAATGGGGTAGGATAGTAGATTTGTAGATGAGCATGAGTGGGTAGATATATACATATATACATTTTACAAGAGCACAAGTAAGTCTTTTAAAGAGAAACATAGGTGCCTGAATATTTACATAAATATAGTCTTTTATATCCAGGATGGAAAGTCCATTTTTCAATGATCAAAGTAGGCAAGAGGGGATTATAGAAGTGGTAAATCAGCCTAGGTGATGCCGTAATGAGACTGGAAGAGGTGGGTCTTAAGCCTTTTCCTGAAGTCCTTTAGGTCTTTGATTAGACGTATCTCGTGAGGTAGCTGGTTCCAGAGCATGGGTGCTGAATACGTGTAAGCTCTGTTGCTCGTCAGTTCTTTGACTGCTCTTATGCTACTTGGAACGCAGAGGGTGTTAAGGTTAGTGGTCCATCTGCTTCTGTTGAGGGGTTGTGTGGTGATCAGGTTAGTGAGAAAAGAAGGGGATACGTTGTGAATAATTTTAAATGTAGTTACTAGTACTTTGTATTTTATGTGTGCAGTGATGGGGAGCCAGTGGAGCTCAATTAGGACTGGTATAATGTGGTCCACCAGCTTCTTATTCATAATAATCCTGGCTGATACATTTTGTGCCATTTGTAGAATATTTAAGGTTTTCTTCGGTAGACCTTGTAAGATAGCGTTACCGTAGTCAAGGTGAGGAATGATGAGAGCCTGATCTACCGTTCTGAAGTCCGAATGTTCGATGATGCTGCGTAGAGGTTGTAGAACTCTCAGCTTATGAAATATTGCTCGGTTGGTTCTCCGGAGGTGTTTGTCCATTTTTAAGTTATCATCAATCAATACACCAAGATATTTTATCTCATTTTTAGAGTTGGGCTTCACCTAAATTTATCTTCTACAGTTTAGAAGGCCTTTGCTGCTTTGTATTAGGCTGCTTTAAACTGCTTTACTATACAGAAACCAGTATCGAGGATGTTAAAACAATGCTCTCATCCAATATGTGACAATTTGCTCAATTAAGATACTCTACGTTCACCTTAATTTTGACTTCAGTCACTAACAAACCACATGAGTGTTGCTCAGGATGCTGGATCAAACACATCATTAGTTTTAAGGAAATCTCATAGTCCGACAACAGGACCCCAGTGGAAAGCACTAATAAAAAGCGCTTTATTCAACCTAGACAATACTCCGAAAATTAAAACCCATCTGATTCCTTACAATCTTCTGTTAGTGCTACAATCACTAACATTGAGTGGCCTAGATTAGTGCAATTCTGTATCCACTGGTTTCCCTAATTCTATGGTGAGTGCTCTACAAGGAAATAGTAATTAGATCTTACCTGCTAATTGCTGTTCCTGAAGGAACGACAGTCCAGTCCCTTCACTTCTGGGTTGCGTAACCCTTCCAGCAGCTTGGAGGCTGAGCCCATCTTTTTGGGGGATGGAGCGGTATAAATACCACTGGGACCACCCACCCACTCCAGTATTCGATTGAAAAAGCAGATCTAACAAACTCTTACTGGAAACTTAACTATAAAAAACTCAAACCTATGTAACAGGCATATATATTGAAAAATTATTATTATTTTTTTTTTTTTTTTAATGGAAAACCAAGACGAGGAGGCCTGGGAATAGCCTGAGGAGATGTCTGCTTCTACCCGAGCCGGCTTCCTCCTGGACTTCTTCCTGCCGTACCGGAGCTACGGCCCCAACGATGCCTTGCCCTGAACCCGAGGTGTGAAACGGTTGCCGGAACGGGTGGGATCAGGGACTGGACTGTCGTTCCTTCAGGAACAGCAATTAGCAGGTAAGATCTAATTACTATTTCCTTATCGTCACTCCAGTCCAGTCCCTTCACTTCTGGGAAGTACCAGAGCAGTTCACCCCTGGGAGGGTTCCGGCATACCGGACTGAAGAACCGCTAGCCCGAACCGGGCGTCCGCTGCACTCTGCACGTCCAACCTATAGTGCTTGGAGAAGGTATGCAGCGATGACCAAGTCGCTGCCCTACAGATGTCCAGCGGAGGTACCAGGGAAAATTCCGCCCAAGAGGCCGCCTGAGCCCTAGTGGAGTGGGCCCGCAGCCCCCCCCGGAACCTGCTTCCCCTTCAGGATGTAAGCGGAGGCAATCGCCTCTCTGATCCACCTGGAGATGGAAGCCTTGGCCGCTGACTCCCCTTTGTGCGGCCCTCCAAACTGGATGAATAGACGGTTGGACTTTCGGAATGGTGCTGTGCGCGCAAGGTAACGTTTCAAGATTCTCTGGACGTCTAGAAGACGCAGCCTGTCGTCTTTACCTATCTGCCCCTTAGACGCTAAGACTGGCAGGGTAACTGTCTGGTTCACATGAAAAGGAGAGATAACCTTGGGTAAAAAGGACGGTACTGTACGCAGAACCACCTTGTCCTTGAGAAAGGCCAGGAAGGGGGGATTGGACGAGAGCGCCTGCAATTCTGAGACCCTTCTGGCCGAGCAAATGGCGACCAGGAAAACTGTCTTTAGAGTTAAATCCTTTAAGGAGGCTCTCTTCACTGGCTCGAAGGGTTCCCCGACCAAGGCACTTAGCACTAAGTTGAGATCCCAAGGAGGGATGACCGATCTCCGTTGCGGACGTAGCCGACTAACCGCTCGTAGGAACCTGGCAACGTCCGGGTGCGCCCCTAAGGGTCTGCCCCGGACCTTTCCTCTATAGCAAGAGATAGCCGCCAACTGAACCCGCAAGGAGCTATGCGCCAGACCCTTTTCGAAGCCTGCTTGCAAGAAGTCCAGAATCTCCGGAACCGAGGCCGAAAGCGGTTTCCGACGATGCTCCGCGCACCAAGCTTCGAAGATGCGCCAAACTCTTACATAAGAAAGACAGGTCGAGCGCTTTTTGGCCTTCAGTAGAGTCGAGATTACCGCTCCTGAGTAGCCTCGTTTTAGCAGCCGCGCCCTCTCAATAGCCAGGCCGTAAGCGAGAACCGATCCACGTGAGGCATCCGGACCGGACCCTGCCTCAGCAGGTCCCTTTTGAAAGGGAGCCGCCAAGGACGGTCGGCGAGCAGCCTGATCAGATCGGCATACCATGGGCGGCGAGGCCAATCCGGAGCTATGAGAATTACCAAGCCCTGGTGAGACTCTACCCGTTGGAGAACTTTCCCGATCATAGCCCAAGGGGGGAATACATAGAGAAGACCCTCCGAAGGCCACTTTTGAGACAGGGCATCTAAGCCTTCGGACATCCTTTCCTTCCTTCGGCTGAAGAATCTGTCCACCTTGGCTGTAGAGAACCGTGCCATGAGGTCCATGACTGGGCAGCCCCAAAGGGCTACTATCTGGTTGAAGGTCTCTTGTTCCAGCTCCCATTCCCCGTGGTCTATCTTGCACCTGCTGAGGAAGTCGGCCGTGACGTTGTCCTCTCCCGCCACATGCTGCGCTGACAGAGCTAGAAGCCGGGACTCCGCCCACTGGAAAAGAGAGTCCGCCTCCTTCTCTAAGGCGCGACTGCTGGTGCCTCCCTGGTGATTGATGTAGGCCACCGCGGTGACATTGTCGGAGAGAACTCGAATAGCCTTTCCCTGCACTAATATCCTGAATGCCTTGAGAGCCAGAGTGACAGCCCGCAACTCCAGTCTGTTGATGGGCCACTGTGATTCCAACTGTGACCAGAGACCCTGGACGAACTGGTCCTCGCAGTGCGCTCCCCAGCCTGTCAGGCTGGCATCCGTCGTTAACAACAACCACTGATGGGGATCGAGGGGCATTCCGCGGTCCAGGTTCTTCAGGCACCTCCACCATTGGAGGGACTGCTTGGTCCGTGGAGCGCAAGGTAACTGCATCGAGAGGGGCTGATGCTGAGGAGACCAACGACGCAATAGCGCCCGCTGCAGCGGTCGCATGTGGGCTCTGGCCCATGGCACCACCTCTATTGATGCCGCCATAGTTCCCAGAACTTGGAGATAATGCCAGGCTGAGGGATTTCTTCTGGCCAGGAACTGCGTGATTAGAATCCTTAGATCTCTTGACCTTGACCGTGACAGGAACACCCTGCCCCTGAGGGTGTCGAATCTTGCTCCGAGATACTCGAGTTCCTGAGAGGGAGTCAACCTGCTCTTTGTCCGGTTGATGACCCACCCCAACTCCTCTAAGACCTGAATCACTCTGGCCGTTGCCGAGTGGCTCTCCGGAGCTGACTTTGCGCGGATTAGCCAGTCGTCCAAGTAGGGGTGTACTAATATGCCTTCCTTCCTTAGGAAGGCCGCCACTACGACCATTACCTTGGTGAACGTCCTGGGAGCCGTGGCAAGGCCAAAGGGCAGGGCCTGGAACTGAAAGTGGCCTCTTGGTACTGCGAATCTCAGGAATTGTTGATGGGACTTCCTGACCGGGATGTGCAAGTAGGCTTCCGTCAAGTCGAGGGAAGTGAGGAACTCCCCTCCTCTCACGGCCGCTATGACTGAACGTAGGGTCTCCATCCGAAAGTGAGGTACCCTGAGGCAGCGGTTGACTTGTTTTAGATCTAGGATTGGCCGAAAGGAGTCCTCCCTTTTCGGGACCACAAAGTAAATCGAGTACCGACCGGATCCGTATTGGTCTGGGGGTACTGGAATTACCGCCCCTAAGTCTATTAGACGGGCAAGAGTAGACTCGATCGCTGCCCTTTTTGCTGAAGCTCCGCAGGGCGACTGAACAAAAGCCGGTGGGATTTGCTTTGCGAATTCTAGCGCATAACCTTCTCTGATCACCTCTAGAACCCATTGATCGGACGTGACCCGGGTCCAGGCGGGGAGAAACAGCCTCAGGCGGCCGCCTACCGGCCGTCCTTCCCCCTGGACCCCCGACACCTCATTGTTGCTTCCTAGGGCCCGAGAAGGAGGAGGAAGAGGAGGAGGAGGAAGCTCCAAACCCCCGACCTGCCCCTCGAAAACCTCTGAAACCTTGTCCCTTAGAGGGAAACCGGCCCCTGGAAAAGGGGTTTGATCTGGCGGTCCGAAATCTACGCGTCTCCCTAGGCTGAGTGCGCACAGGGGCTTGGGAGCGGCCTAGTCTCGGTCTATCTTCCGGAAGCCTACCTCCTTTAGACTCGCCCATATCCTTGACCAGCTTCTCCAGATCCTCCCCGAATAAAAGTTTCCCTTTAAAGGGGAGTCGACTTAGCCACGCCTTCGAGGACGCATCAGCTGCCCAATTACGTAGCCACAGATAACGCCTAGCCGCCACCACCGAGGCCATGTTCTTGGCTAGGCTTCTGATGAGGTCATACTGACTATCCGCCAAGTAGGCTGCGCCGGATTCCACTTTGGCGGAGTTTGCCTGGATCTCGGCCGAAGAGTCCTCTGACTGAAGCTGCTGAGCCCATCTTAGGCAGGCTCGAGCTACCCAGGCTCCTGACACGGAGGCCTGTAATGCAAGGGCACTTACATCAAAGGCTTGTTTCAGGAGTGTATCCAGCTTCCTGTCCTGTGCGTCTTTTAAGGCTGAACTGCCCTCAACTGGGATAGTCGTCTTCTTAGTGACTGCCGATACCGCTGCATCCACCCTGGGCGATTTTAGCAGTTCCTTATCTGACTCTGGGAGAGGGTATAGGCGGGACATGGCCCGGACTCCTCTTAGACTGGATTCCGGTTGGTCCCATTCTTCCTGGATCATCTGGCGTACTACTCTGTGGACCGGAAAGACCTTCTGGGATTTCCTAATGGCCTGTATTAAGGGGTCCTCCAATGCCTCCTCCTGCGATGGTACATCTGAGGCCACATTGAGTACTTTTAAGGATTCATTAATTAGCGCCGGAAGCTCCTCTCGCCTAAAGACCCTAACTATCCGAGATTGATCTTCTTCCGGGATCTCTCCTTCTTCCAGCTCCTCCTCATCCTCGTCCAAATCCTTCACCGAACCATCCTCCTCCGGAGTCCCCTGGGAAAAAGACGGTAGGAGGTCTTCCCCGTCCAGCCGCTGACGCTTAGAAGGGATGCTGGATTCTGGATTGATCGCCGCTAGGAGTCTGGATGATCTCTCTTCCCCTGGTGTGGCCACCTCATCTGCCCCTAGGCCCTGCTTGCCCAGGCAGTAGGCCTTATGGAGTAACAGGATGAAGTCAGGGGAGAAAAATTCTCCGTCCCCTCCTGCACTCGAGGGAGGGGGAGGAGGAAGCAGAGGAGGCGTAGGTAGCTCAGAGGGGGTAGAGACCGAACCCTGGGACCCCCCTTCCCCTACTAGAGGGTCAGATGATCCCTGGGAAGGCTGCAATATCTCCTGTTCCACTGATGTAGCCACTGCGGCGCAGCTCCTGCAGATTCCTGTCTCTGCGGAGGTGCCCCTGCGTGTCCCACATGAAGGACAGCGTGGCTTGGATGCCATGGGGAAGGATTGGGGCTTAACTTAGTAGGCCCTTACCACCCAAGCCCAATTTCCCTTAGGGCTCCAATCCTAACAAAACCCCCAGGAAATCTAAAGGGATTACCTTAACTAAAACCAATTGGTCTGCCCAAAAGATAATGGCGATTAAAAAATAAATCGATTAGACATCTAGCATGAAACTAACCAAAATACATCGAAAATAATAAAATAAAAATTAATACAAATTAGATACAATTAGTGGCTAGCTCTCGTTTGTCTCCCTAAGGGAGGTACTTGCAGTTTGCCGATCCTGGGCCCGATGCTGAGAATCCCACCCGAGGGCTCTACACGTGGTAGGCCTCACCACGTGGAGCCTGCTCGGGGAAAAAAGACTCTGGCGTCTGCCTGCACTTCTCCGCTGCGAACGGTGCTGAGTCCTTAGAGAATCACGAGTGCGATCGCCGTCTGATCGCACCGTGAGAAAACCGGGGTACCTCGTGGTTCTTCTCCGCGGTCAGTCGCGTCGGGCCGGGATGTAAGACTCCCCTCCGGTTGTCGTTGCAGCCTCTAGCGCTCAGCCACCTTCAGGGCTTCGGCGCGAGGCTGTTTTTCCCCCCACGCCGGCAGAGCAAGGAGTGAAGGAAGCCGGGTAGAGCAGAGCACCTCCTCGCTGCTACAACCCAAGGCTTTGCTCTGCGAGCCGCGTCGGACCTTGAGAAGGGGGGGGGGGGAGGGAGAACAATTCTTAAAGGAGCAGAGCCCCTAAAATTGCCAAATAAATAAAGGAAAATTACTGAAAGGTAAATTAAACACAAATTAAGTTAAAAATTAAGGAAACTAAGCAAATTAAAAGTAGGACTCCAGTAAGCCCCAGGCTTACGGAACCCTCCAGCTGCTTGGAGGCTGAGAATACTGGAGTGGGTGGGTGGTCCCAGTGGTATTTATACCGCTCCATCCCCCAAAAAGATGGGCTCAGCCTCCAAGCTGCTGGAAGGGTTACGCAACCCAGAAGTGAAGGGACTGGACTGGAGTGACGATAAGGAACTCAAATTTCTGCTGCCCAAGTACTATTATTTTATTTCATTTTTTATATAACTATTTCACACACTTAAATACCATATTATCAGTGTATAGATCATATCTCCCCAATTCTACATTCTTTAGCTTGGCTTCATATGACTTATCTAATTGAATTGAAGATACCTACACTAGTCTATTGAGCACAGTACAGTGTACTTATTTATTATTTACTGACATTTGCTATATTACAAATAAGACAAGCTATCAAAGAGGGTTAACAATTAAAAAAAAATACATATAACCAAGGAGAGAAAGGGAGGAGATGGAAAGAGCGAAGGATTGAAAAAAAGGAGGAAAAAGATACAAGCCATTAAAAGTTACATCATTTATCAGACTTTAAAAAAGAGATGGTGAGAGAAAGATAATGCTCAGGGCCTGTGGAGACTAGAAGGGGGAGGATTCAGGCAAGGAGAGCTGAAAAATCCAGATCTTGAGGGCTTTCTTAAACTTAGGGAGGGAAGTCAAGAGGGAGTGAGCTCCATAGATAACGGCAATGTAAGAAAAGGAGGATGCCCTGGAGATGATCAACCGGAGGGTGGAGGATGGAGGGAGGAAAGGAGAAAGGCATGAGATGAACGGAGAGAATGGGAAGGATGATAAGAAAAGATGAGGGAGGCAAGATAGAGAGGGGAGGAGGCACATAAGGCCCAATGGGCACTACAGTAGTCGAGGGGTGAGATCAAAACTGCAATAATAAACTGTTGTAGCTGAGGGACATGAAGACTGAGCAGGCAGTGCAGATATGACGAAGGGTGAAAAAGCAGGACTTAGTGACAGCATTAATGTGATTCATAAAAGTAGAGAGAGGAGTCAAGAATAAAGCCTAAGATCTTAAAAATGTTACAGAAAGGTATAGGAGAGGCAGTGAGGGTGGAGAGAGATTGAGGTTGAGATAGTCTAGGAAAAAGAAAACAGACAGACTCACACTTAAGACAGGGACATGGTTTTGTACAGAAAAAAAATGACAGTCTAAATGAAGAGCTCCATGCCTCAAGCAACTAATATTATCTGTCCATGATGATTTTCAACCCACTTGGAATATTTTGTGAGAATGCAGGAAACTGTTCATGGTAACGCCAAGTCCACAATGGTTTTTGATGAATTCAGGCCTAAAGAGAAATAAGACCGATCCCATCACGCCAGAAAAAATGATGTCGGGTCTAAGTCTTGTGGAGATTCTGAAAGCGTTCTATTGGGTGAAATTCAGAGCCTCCACGAACCCACTGAGGCCCAAATGGGTTCCATACACGATATTAAAGCCAAGATTGCTAATTTGTCGTCTAAAATTCAAGCTTCGGGGGTGCGAGTTGAAGAGGTTGAACATTGTGTGTCCCGGCTTGAAAAGTGCCTAATTAAAGACAATACAAAAGTGATCAAGAGACTTCAACTGGATTTGGAGAATCTGTATAAAAGAAATCGCAGGAATAATATTCCTATACTGGGAGTGGTGGAAGGCGCAGAAAGTGGAGATATGATTGCCTTCCTTGTATCCCTCTTCAGAAGCAGCTTGGCCTACAGTTTGATCCTGCTTTAGAAACTGAAAAGGCTCATCAGCTGCCTTCTCAGTTGATTACAGGCTCCAAATAGTCGCGAACCATTATAGCTAAGTTATTGCGCTACCAGCAAGCCTTAAGATTCTGATTAAAATGAAAGTAATGCCTAGCTTGTCCTTTCAAGGCAAATGTCTTCCATTTGTTCCGAATGTCTCTAAAACCACCGCCATTAAGCGCAAGTTTTCTGGCTTTGAGACTGCAGCTGAAAGCCGTTGCAGCACTATATGGCTTGCTCTACCCTGCAAGGTTCAGAGTTACACATAAGAATATCACCCGCGTTTATATTGAGCCTCAAGACTGAAGATTACTTGGCTCAAGAATCAGGACATAATGACATGGTGTGATACTTAAAAGTGTTTTGTTCTCTTCTTGGTGTAGCTTCCTGCAACTCTTTGCCTCTTATTGGAAAAGCTGTTTACTTTGTCTGGCAGAATATATGGATCTACTGTATCTGGAGATGGATCTTTACTAAGGGGGTTATTCTGATCTGTGAATAGCGGGGATGTAGTCCGGTTTGGATGTGCAACCCCCGCTATTTGCAGGGACTGTATTCTGAATCAATAGCTTCCTGCACACATAGGGCTTTTGTGCGGGGAGCTTTGGACAGGGGCAGGAGGGAGCGGTGACTTGGCAGAGCGAGGGCAGAGTGTGGACACTCAGACATACAGGGCCTATTTTGATCAGAGCCCTATACGTCTGCCGTCAGGAAGATGGATGTGGGACTTATTCTACTTTGAAGGTGGAATAAGTCTCACTGACAGTTGCGATCAGGCCGGGCAGCCCCACCAAAACCACAGCGCAGGGTCAGATAAGACCCCGCTGCCCAATCCTGGCCCTTGCTGCCCCCACAGTTGCAGAATCGGGTACATATTGGGCCCGTCCATTTTTTGGTCATCCTAACGGCCTGGACATGCCCTGATTAGAACTGGCCTCAAATTGTTTACTTCCAATCTTTGCTTGAATCTAGATTTCATTTTTGAGGTGCTTGGTGGCATCCTGCAAACCGGCAGGATGTTTTTCTCTTGTCTTTCTTCAAAGTGTTTGTTCCATCTTATTTGTATTATGAACAGTACACTGTTATATTTACTCACTCTTTCACAGTTTGGAAACCTGTCTGCTTATATAGCGAGTGTTGCCTATGCTCTCTGGTTCTTGGATGGTGGGCCTGGGGAATGGTGAATGTAGGAATATTGAGTGACTGGTCTTTCTTTTATTTTCCTTGATGAGTGGACGGATCAGATCGTGTATATGTTTGGCTGCTGTGTTGTGCCTTGCCCCACCGTTTGCTTGGTTTCTTTCCATGGAAGGCTTGTTTTGTTTCTTTTTTGTTTCCTTTACTGAGCATTCTGATGAATATGAGGGGGGTTCTCTGACTTGTAGCCAATGCTTATTGTATTTGTGCTCATAAGTATTCTCTAGATTGCTTTTTTGCAATGGCTAACATCTTCGCTTGCTGACCATAAATGTGAATGGTGTCTCCCATCCACTTAAAAGGAAACATTATTTTTTTTAACAGTCTCAAGAAGCAAAAGGTAGATATAACTTATTATTTATTTATTTATTACAATCTCTTATATACCGCGCTATTTGGCATCAGCGCGGTTTACATTATAACACAACGACCATAACAACATGCTGTTTGGTTTTACATCGAACAGGTGATCAAACTTGGATAACAGGGGTAACTATATACATGAGATATTTACATGGTGAGGAGTAACTTGTATAACAGGGGTCAATTATGATATACATGATCTGGAGACCAATTTGAGTATAGCTGAAAGTCTGAAACTTAAGGGTTTTGATTATAATGGGTCCTTTGCTCCAGCTTTCAAAAAGAATGGGATTGCAATCTTACTCAACTCCTTCACAGCCTGTTCAGGTTGTGACTACCATTATGATCCTTTCGGCTGCTGGGTAGGGGATAGTTTTATGCACTTACTGCAGATGATCCTGCCTTTTTCTCATGTATGTACCAAATAGTAGATGCACATAGATCGATAACCATCGTCCTAGCTGGAGACTTTAATATAGTTCAAAACACAGTTCTTGATAGGCAATCACCTGCTACAGCTAGCACCTCTACAGCTCAACTAGAGCTTAAACATCCTGCAGCTGACTGAGGATTATTAGATCCTTGGAGATTACTGAATCCTTCAGGTAGGCAATATACTTTCTTTTCTTTTCCACATCAATCTTACTCTCGCCTTGATTATTTTTTGATTTCTAGGTCCCTGATGGCTGATGTGGTTAATGTGTCAATATTTCCCTGGATTCTTTCAGATCATTCTCTTGTAGCCTGAGATAGTCATCTTTGGCCTGGCCAAAATAGATCCAAGATATAGAGATTCAATTCTTCTTTACTAGAAGACCCTCAGTTTCTAGGCAAAATTAAGGATGCTATTAAAGAATTCTCCAAGGACAAGCAGGATGAGTCAGCCACACCTGGTGACGTCATCTGACGGCACCGAGACGAAAGTACTCTCCATAGCTCAGAAGGGTTTTTCGCCCTTCTGAGCATGGGCCAACTGGCCCTGCCCCCCGGCCCGCCCCTAGCTAGCCAGTTCTAGTTCTTCCGCCTTGCCAGCAAGACGGACTTTGCTACTCTCCACCAAAATCTAACTTAATTGATAATACATACGTTGTAGATGATTTTAAGTTGTCTTTTTTTTTGCTTCTCTTCAGATACCTTCCTATCTCTACCAGCCGTGAGGTCTCCAGGACTATGGGCGTGAGAGGAAGTCCAGCCAGCGTGGCAGCCCAGGACGTGCCTAACAGGCCTCCGTCCGCGGCTAGCCCTCTAACATACCTTCGTTTCTCCAGATCTTGCAGCGGAGCTCTCAATTCCTTCATGCTCTCTTCTGCGGCAGATAAGAGGAGCGGGGAGCTCTGGTTCTAACTGTATGCCACCGCTACTCCACTGCAGCTCGAGATGTGCCTCTGAGGCCTCCATCTCCAGCCGCATGCCTCCGTTGATCAGCCCTGCTACCCGTGACTTCAGCTCTCCCTTCGGGACCCCCTACGGTGCTGCTGTGGCGCCACTTCACTTCGTGTGAAAGAGGAGCGAAGGGCATCGCTCAGGAGACCCGCCGACTGAATTTCTCCTTGTCAGCTGCCTCCCCAGCCGCAGGCCCCAGTATACATCCCTATCAGGCTTCGATCCGGAGAGCTCTCAGTTGCCTGCCTGCATCCCCAATCCGGCCAGCCACGAGGCCTCGTGGCGGCAGCTATCTTGCCTAATTACATCTTGGGCGAGGCTCCTCCCCCCTCCTCGGCGCCATTGGTCGGCACCGATCCTAGCTTCGAGGGAGGAACAGCCTCTCACAGAGGACACTCTGGCCTGATTGTATTGGCCCATGGCTCCTCCCCTGCAGCGCCATTGGTCGGCGCAGATCCAAGCAAGAAAGGAGGGGCTGATCGCGGAGGGCACTCCTCCATCGGCGCCGATGGTTTTGTTCGGCGCAGAGGCATTCCCCAGAAAGGAGGGGCTGATCGCGGATGGCACTCCTCCATCGGCGCCGATGGCTTGTTCGGTGCGGAGGCGTTCCCCAAAATGTCCCGATGATCACGGCTCTTCCCCTGCAGCGCCATGGATCGGCGCAGGTCCAAACGAGAAGGACTCCTAATCCAAGGGGTGAAAGGGAAGCAACTCCGGCAAACCAAATTTGAAGCCTTGCCAATGCTACCATTATGCATCGGCATTCCCCAGCCCGATTCTTATCTCCTTACCTCTTCACGCTGCAAGAAAGGGTGCGAATTAGTTAACTCCGACTGTGTCGATCAACGCTGGGAACTAGGACGGACCTCGGGGAGAGGACGCTTCCCTTCTTTTCATGTGAGCTGACCAGTCCCTCACCAGCGCCAAATCCCTTCCAGTAACTCAGCAAAAGGTTCAGCGGGGTAAGGCGTTTTTGCCGACGGCCCGTTCAGTGCGGAGGTGTCGGCGAGGCCTTGGATGCAGTTCTGCTCTTCTTGCATCGAGACCATGTAGGCTTCGTTACCCAGCATCCTGACTGCCCGCTCTCATTCCCCGGAGCCGATGAGGAGGGGAGCGGATGAGCACCGGAGCCCCTGCTCCACTCTGTGCCAAACACCGAAGCATATGGGGAATTTTCATGTCGAGTTGCTTCACGCTTCCCTCCGCTCCATCGCACTCCCGCTCTCCGCTCCAACACCGGAGCAGCCAGAGATCTTCTTAAGACCAACGCAGGCGAGCACCTCGGGAGACACAGCCAGTGTGTTCTAGAGCACTGCGCCACCGTCTCAAGCATAGAGCATGTCGGCTCAATGCCGCTCGATCGCTCAGACTGCGTCAACAGCGGCAAACAGCACAGCTAATCCGTGCAGTCCAACGCCGGCGCAATCGCACTGCCTCAACACCACATGGCCTCTCATGGAGATAGAGCATGTCGGCGGATCGGCGCTGGCTCTATGAACGTGTTGCGTTTCCCAGGGCGGAGGCACGGGCATATGAGTAGGGCCCTCTCACACCCTACTATGCGAAGGGTTTCCTCTCTCGTTCCCAAAACAGAAGCCCCAGGGCACCGCATCGCCGCATGCCGCAAATGCCCCGTGGGGGTGCTCCGTGGATTCCTTCCCATTGCGTCACAAGGACGAGATACCCTGAAGGAGGCCGGATGATGACCTGTGCCTAATTCCCAAGCAACAACACATTGCTGTAGCTCATGGTTTATGCAATGATGCCTTCGGGGCCAGTTGTCATAGGTCCGATCCCACAGTGGCTCAAGTCAAGGCACTCCGAAGTTGGAGGCCTTGGTTACATCCATACCTCGGGCTGTCCCCCATATAGGGACATGATATCAGACACTTTGCTGTCCCCTACGGGACATGGGAGAGGACTCTTATCCAGTAGCCCCGGGGGCACAGAGTGAGACCAGTTGCTACTGTAAATCAGGGAGCCAGCTCCGACTGTTCGTCTAGTGGCCAGCAGGTGTTTTCAAATTCACCACACCTGCTACACTGGTTAGTACACGGACTGATGGGGCAGGGGTCATAGGTTCGATTCCCCAGCGCACCCAATGAATAAGGCTGGTTGAGGCATTGCCACGTTGCAGGATACAGCCCTCATTTGTGAACCTACAGCAGTGACGACAGTGTGGTACCATACACACAGCCTGTGTGTTCAGAAGCAGAAGGTCACGGTTAATCCCACAGTCCTGAGGAGCAGCAAATGCACTTCTTGGAAATTCTGCGATCCAAGGAAGTGGCAAGGGCGCAGTGCCAGAAGGCTTGCACACTCCCTCCTGAGTCCGCTACCGCTCCTGCTCGAGAATGGAATCACAGACGGTGGCAGAGGGTCTTCGTCTTCCCCTATCTGGATCACTGGTAATGGCCAGCACAGTCGCCAAAGCACAACAAACGACAGGACGCACTATCCTTGTCCTGGAATGCTTCGGTTCTTAGTCAGCTACCCAAGTCTCTTCTCCAGTCCACCCAAAACGTGGAGTTCATAGGGGGCAACCGGACACCATCAAGGCCGAGGCATCTTACAGGGGGCAGAGCCCTGTGTCTCCAGGGGCTTGCAGAGTGCTCTCTAAGGGAGGAGTGGCTCAGTGGTTGGGGCAGGTTACCTCAGGCGAGAGGGCCAGGGGTTCAGTTCCCACATGGGGACAAGCAACCTCAGGCCAGAGGGACTGGGTCTCTAGTCCCATGGCCACTCAATCCTCCATTGCCTCAGGTACACTTAGATTGTGATCCCTTCAGGGCCAAAAAAAAAAAAAACCCAACCTGTTAGTATACATGTGAACCACACTATTCTAAAGAGTGCAGTAAATACATTTCAACAGGCACTTGCAGAGGGCACTGTCGCCCAGCATCTGCCCAACACATGCTTTCTACTGGGACATATGGCACCAATGGTAAACATCACCCCGGACGTCTGCCTATGTGGGTAGTCCAGGGGGCTCTCTGCTCTCAGTGGTCCCGGACAATAGGGTCCCTGCAAGACTGGGTGATTGTCAACAGTTCCCTGGCCAACAACAATAAACACAACAACAACACTTGGCTTGTACCGATTGGGACCCCCCCTGCCAGACCCCTACACCGTAGGGGATCCTCGGATACCTCCACTTTGGGTGGGGGAACCCATTGTGGTGACCTCTGCACTCGGGACAGTTGGGCACCAGCGAAGAATGGCAAAAAAAAAAAAACCTTCTAGAGCTCCGCCACCACCTCACCACCTGCTTCCCCTGCGGAGGGAATCCTGCACTATACAGGCCCACCAGAGAAATCTGTGGCCCTAAGCACAAGAGTCCTACGGCACCGGACTCAGGTTACTGTGGCCCTTAGTACAAGGCGACAGAGTCCTGCGGCGCTAAACCCAGGTTTCTGTGGCCATAGGTGCAAGGTGGTGAGGTCGGGACAAACCACCATTGTATAAAAGATCACATATTCAATACCGGACTGCAGGCCCGATTGGAATGCGAGCACGCGGCCACAGCACAGCTATGACTCTGCACTCTAAGGCCACGCACACATAGTCAACAAGACAGCAGTAGTCACGCTCCTTCACAGAAGGGGAACAGGTTCCCTCTTCCCTGCAAGAAGGACTCAAACCCCTTCCATCCAGGCAGGCTCCCGACTCTACTGCAAGAGTGGAGGAGTAGCCTAGTAGTAAGAGACCAAGGTCCAATTCCATTAATGCTCCTTGGGGACTTGGACTGGTCACATATCCATCCTTTACTAACCTGCAGGTGCGAAATTGCAACCCTTGGCCATCAGATTCCTTCTCCCACCAGTGGACTGTCCAGGGCTCCCGACTCGACTGCAAGAGCAGAGGCGTAGCCTAGTAGTTTAGAGACCAAGGGCCAACTCCCACTACTCCTTCTCCCATCGGTGGGCTGACCACAAAGCGCCCTTGCCCACCTTGCAGGAAGGGCAACTGTTTCAAACAGTCAGAGCCGGGCCATCAGCACCAGCGCGTTTTTCCCTAACTTATGGCCCTAGGACCCTGGGTACCCTTTCCCCTCCCCCCCCACCAAGTGCGGATGGGCAAGGAGTAACTCCAGAGGCTGACATGGTTGGCAACTACCAATTCAGACCCGACTTGTCGTCTCCTTCTCTGATACGAATGGAAATCAATCCTGCGAGGCTTACACAAGCCTCTGGAACCACACAAGCCTGGAACCAGACAAGGCGGTCACGGCCCCTTATGACTGCGCCAGCATCCTCGATGACTGCCCCCGATGACTGCGCCCAACATCCTCGATGACTGCGCCCAACATCCGTACGGCCACATGGCGTAACTACCACGCGTAGGGCCGCCATTACCCCAGCCTGACGCATCATCACACCCCTTCCCAGCTTTTGCCCAGGAACAGCAAGGGGACCAACCCGTCATCGCAGGTGACCTTAAATATCCTAACCAACCGGTCACGCCGTCCTCCCCCTCTAGTAATTCCACAATGCCCCACCATAGGAGGAACGGTCATGGCTCACGCAGAGGCTCAAACCATGCAAAGGGCGAGCACAGGTCTCTAGCTGTGCCAAAGGATCCACCGAGAACCTGTCAAAGGATGCATCAGCCCGGACGCTCCTAACCAAGTCATTAAACGAGTCATGTCTCATGCCCTGGATGGTGTTAATACTCTAATTGAATCACTCTGGCAGTATTGCACTCTGGCAGCACGGTGATATTGCTGCTGGTCTTAGCCCGGCCGCAGCGACCTCCTCACTGCCGTAGCTACATCAAGGCATCAGTCTTGTGCCGCTCTTGCCATGCTCCCGGCGTTGATACCATGGTTATCCCCGCTCGCAGTGGGTTAACTCAGCATTCGGGGGCGCCCTCTACTTCTGCATCTGCCATTAGACCTTCTCGGCAGCTGCCCATTGAAGACCATAGTCCCTCACAACCAGTGCTGCCGCGTAGGCGCAAATTGGGACTGCATGTACACACGTTCAGTATTACTAGCTCACTTCTAATGGGCGCACACCCATTAGCGCTGAACACTGCTCACTGTTCTGTATACATGGCAGGTTACCACATACCACGCTGACGCTGCCACCAGGTGTCCAGGGCACATCCTAAACATCCAGCCCTGATATCGTGTCTTCTGAACCTGATCTCGGCCTCCCCCTTTCCACCGCATCGCATTACAGCTTGGGAGGCACCAGGTGTGGCTGACTCATCCTGCTTGTCCTTGGAGAAAGCGGAGTTACTTACCTGTAACAGGAGTTCTCCAAGGACAGCAGGATAAGTCAGCCACACATACCCGCCCTCCTCCCCTGGAAAAGGTCTCGGCCTCTGACCAGTGCCCGCCTCCTAGCGGCTAAGGCTCAGCTAGTGACGAACTGGCTAGCTAGGGGCGGGCCGGGGGGCAGGGCCAGTTGGCCCATGCTCAGAAGGGCGAAAAGCCCTTCTGAGCTATGGAGAGTACTTCCGTCTCGGCGCCGTCGGATGACGTCACCAGGTGTGGCTGACTTATCCTGCTGTCCTCGGAGAACTCCTGTTACAGGTAAGTAACTCCGCTTTATTTCAGAACAATTTAACAGTTGGAATGCCTTTGCCTATGGCATGGATGGCTTGTGAGGCTTATCTTAGAGGAATCATCATAGCTCATCAAGCCTTTGTAAAGAGGAGAGAAATGAGCTTCTCCATTCCTTCGAACAGGAGAATTTAGAGTGTAAAAAGAGTTACTTGGCAGCCCCTTCTGGGATGGGCCTTCATCAGCTCCAGAATTTAAAGCTGAAATATCATAAATTCACTAGTCAGATGGCTGCTCATGAGAAATTCTTGAATAAATCGTCTTATTATATTTGTGGGGACAAATCAAGCAAATTATCAGCCCAAAAATTGCAATTCGGTAAAATTAAAAGGCACATAACAATTCTCAGAGACTCTGACTCTCAAGCAGCTTATCAGATGCTAGTATGGCTAATACATTTAGATAGTTTTATCAAAATATTATATACCTCTGAGTGTCCTTTAGTGGATCTTAATTATGAGGCGTTTTTGTCAAGGATATCACATCTGCAGACAGAGGATGAGAGGTCCGCTTGCTAAAACATTTACTCTCTCTAATTTAAAGACTACTTTGAAATCTATGCCATTAGGCAAGACACCTGGACCTGATGGTACTCCGTTGCGTTTAATCAACAATTTTTTTCCCCGAGTTGGCTCTCTTTCTGTTAGGCTCATTTACTTCCTACTGTATATGTTTTCAGGTAGCAGCGAGGATGGTTTGGGGGAAGCTAGTATTACAGTCATTGCTTAGCCTGGCAGAGATGATAGCAAGGTTGAGAACTATCGTCCTATTTCTTTATTAAATGTTGACTGCAAATGAAACACCAAGAATCTTGCTTTAAGATTAGGGGTAATTGTGGGTAAAACAGTCCAACCGGATTGGGTTGATTTATGAAGGATTGATTTCTAGAGGATAGTGGACATCATTGCCCTCGCACAGTAGGAAAGGGCCCCGTTAGTTGCATTATCTATAGATGCTGAAAAAGCATTTGACAGGGTTGAATGGGGCTTTTTATATCGAGCAATGGAGTGGTTTGGTTGTGGGCTCACCTTCATTCAAGCCACTCAAGCTTTGTATGCCCATCTCACATCTTGTGTTGTTGTGAATGGCACACTATCTGACTCCTTTCTTCTATCTTGAGGGACAAGACAAGGCTGCCTCCTACCCCTCTTTTATTTAATATTGCATTAGAATCATTCTTACTAGTAATTCGTCATTGTCCCTCTGTGCAAGGCCTCCAATTTGGGCATGTAGATTATAAAGTATTAGCCTATGCAGTGACATGCTTATCATATTATCCTCAGCAAATAAATCCTTACCTGCATTTCTGACACTTGCAGCACAATATTCCAGATTCTTGGGCTATAAAATGAATCTCACCAAATCTGAAGTGATGCCTCTGTTCTGAACTGCTGCTTGGGAGTCATGGTCTTAGGTGGGTACCTATGGGTCTCAAGTACTTAAATAGACAAATTCATAGAGATTTAGCTGTGATTCTGCAGTCAGTTGCTTCCCACACTAAGGGGCTTGTTTACAAAGCTGCGGTAGCGGTTCGCGATCGTTATCGGAGCCGCGACCCCATTGATTTCAATGGGGCCGCGGCTCCGATAACGACCGCAAACCACTACCGCGGCTTTGTAAACAAGCCCCTAAAAGATGGAGTCCTTTAACCCTTTCCTGGTGGAGACATGCTGAAGCATTAAAATGACCATTGCTCCATGAGTCAACTATATTTTATCACTTCTCCCCAGCCTCTGTCCCACTATTTTTTTAGGCACATGGATAACACATCCTGTCCAACTTTCTTTGGAAAGGCAAGCCTCCTAGGATTTCTTTTAAAAAATTAAGGGTGTCTAGGGAATGTGGTGGTATAAGTCTATCAGATCTCTCTTTGTACCAGAAGGCTTTTTTGTTACAATTTGATTTGAATTGGATGCTGGATGATAGTGTAGGTCTACTAGTTCCTCGTTAGTTAAAAATACAGAAGGACATAGCAGCTCTTTTTCCATTATCAATAACAATGGGCACTTCGTTAGCACATAACATATTTAATATACCAACAGTTATGAGTACTAAACAGGTTCTGCTTAATCTTGGTTGGAAATTGCCTAATCAGTGGATGAGGGAGTACCTTGGTGCCCCTACGGGCCAACCCTCATTTTAAGATTGGAAAGAAAACCATTGATTGGCCAAACTGGCGCACTAGGAGGTTATGAAGGCTAGAGCAATTGTTGCACAATGGGAAGCTGCTTTCTTGGCAACAGATGGTGGATAAATTTGATTTAAGTCATTCACAATATTTCAGATGGCTACAGCTATGTCACTGCTTGCAATCGGAGATACAGGGTCTATCCCAGCGATCCCATGAATCTGACTTAATCCAGATATGCCAAACTGTATCATACCAAAGGTCCCTAGAGTGTGGAATCTGTTCCTTAATGATCTGCATCAAACCACTGACTTTATGATTTTAGAAAAACACTGAAAATCTGGTTATTTGCATGGTCCTTTGAGGAAGTGAATTAAAGTTAGTGTTATTAACTGCTAATTTTGTATGTTTTATTGATTTATGTGAAGGGTTGTATGGTGATCATATTTAATGATATATACCACTCTAAAGCAATTTATAAAAATAATAAATGAAATGAATGAATATCAAAGAAGAGCCAATCTGCTCCCTAAATCAGCCAGATTACTCCTGTCATTCAGGAACACGAAGAGCAGACATGGAGAAGATGAACCTGCAGCAGCCATTGCAAAGCAAAAAATGGCCCCCCTGTTCCCTCATCCAGCTCTTCTCCTGTCTGCAGTGAGTAGGAGGGAAGGGGGAGACACTGAAGTAGACAGCAGAGCAAAAGGGAATTCCGTTTTTGTTTGCATATTTCTAATGTGTGATCACTTGTTCTGCTTTTGGTGATGGTCTATGTTCTGCATGTTTGACAGATGTGAGATAGCCTGGTATAATGCAATTTCTGTATAGGCAGGAGTCTTTGCTTGTTCTGTTTTCTAGATCGGTGGTGTACTGGTGTTTTGCAATGCAATGTATGTCTTCAAGTCAATGTTGGCTCCAGGTGACCCAGAACCTCCTGGGTTTTCTTGGCACTGTGATTGGAAGTAGATTGCCAGGCCTTTCTTCCGAGGCAATGGAGGGTTAAAGTGACTTGCCCAAGGCCTCAAGGAATGCCAATGGAAAACAAACCCTGGTCTCTTTGTTACTAAGCCAGTGCTCTAACCATTAGGCTACTCCTCCGTTGGTGTTTTTGGGCTCCATTTTGCAGTGTTTGCTTTTCATGTAGGGTTGTAGCCGTTTGCATTCTTGACGTAAATGTTATTTTGGTACAACAAACTTGCTAAACAAGTTGAGAGTGTCAGGTTTTTGTGCTACATCACCAAGTATCTGGTAATGGAGGGAGTCTGTATCACTATTACTGGCGTGACAACAGAAGTTGAGGACCAGATATTCAAAGGCAGTTACACGGTTTACAGATCTGTAAACCGTGTAAATGCCACTTGGTGGGATATTTAGCAGCACTAACATGGTTAAGTGCCGTTGAATATCCCCGATTATCTCACTATACACGCCGATGCTAACCGCTTAGCATCAGCGTGTGTTATGGGTGTTCCAGGGCAGCGACAGTCGCTAACCAGGTAGCGGTGATATTGCACCACTGCCCAGTTAGCGATCTGTGGGTAAAAGATGGGCGCAGCAAAAGATGGCCTATTTTTTACCCGTAGGAGCTAATCAGGCAGCGGCTCAATATCGCCACTGCCTGGTTAGTTTCTGCAACTGCAGAGGCTGTGCGGTGACACAAATATTCAATGCCGGGGACGCATATGACCCTGGTATTGAATATCTGGGGTAAAAGGTCAGCAGCAACGCATAGCTGTCCCAGAAGAATATCGGGCCTTGAATATTTTATCTATGATAAAAGGTTTAGTGAGAGAAAGGAGCTACTGGACAGGGAGTTACTATAGACAGGAAGTAGCTATTGGACAAAGGGGATATGGGAGAGAAGTAATGTCCATGGATAAGATGTGGAAGGGGAGAGAAAGAGGAATGCATGGCAATCAGTGAGGAGGAGAAGAAGAATGCAGGGCAAGGAATCAGTCCCGGTGTTGGGGCTCGTAAACAGGGAAATTGCCCTATGCCCCTTGCCACAGGAGCCCCTAGACTGTCTCTATCTGAAGGAGGGCTTTGGGGCCTCCTCTCCAGTTCCTGCTCGGGGCCCCTACATGTCTAATACCAACCCTGTAAGGAATGGATGAGAAAGAGAAGGAGATCCAAGGCAAGCAGTAGGAAGGGGGAAAAAAAAGGAGGGATCCAGGGTGAGGCAATAACCAGAAGGGACAGAGAGAAAGAAAAGTGCTGTGCTGGAGCTGCTATTGCCAGAGGAACAGTCACGTCTCTGCTGCCAAAAGAGAGAAGGTCACGCAAGAATAGCTACAGACAAAGTCAAGGTGAGAGGGTGTAATTCTAAATATCTGCCCTGGCACAGAAAAAGCTGGTCCCAGCACTGGCTGGTGTCAAACATTACCCATGGAATAAAGGCCACAGCTCCTCTTGCTAGAGCATTAACTGCACATAAATTGTCCCATCAATCATTCTTATATCAGTAGCATATTCACACAGGAGCCCTCATTTTCCTTGGCCCAAAACAATTTCAGCCAAGATGAACTTCTGCCAGTCATAAATCATAGCCGCAATTTGCAAGGACTTCCAGGAAGACTGGATCACAGGGGCAATGGAAAGGTCTGATGGAGGGCAGGGCTGCAGAAGTCTAATACAAGTCAGCTCTCTCTATTCCAGATGTCATGTCAGCAGTTTCCAACATTCAGAAATTCAGCCCTGCGTGCCCACTATCTATACTATCTAGCCTTTGGATGGTGATAACTGGGTCTATTTGTCAGCGCATGAAGAGTAAAACTCTAATCTTTCAATATCAAGAGCATTAACGATCTTAACTTCACTCTGTAATTACTGCATATGGCAGTGAAAAAAAATCTATGAGCGGATCTCTAATGCTGGGAAATAGAGCAATCATTTACAATTCAGTCATTTCCATCAATATTCAGTGCAGCTCCTCACAAGGCTGAGAAAACGAAGCCACTTGTCAGGAAAAGTCAGCTTGGCTTGCCCATACTCTCTCATAGCAAATAGAACAAAAAAAGAACAATCCGAAGACTGAAAAACGGACTGACTCCTGGGGATTGAGGATGGTGCAACTACAGCAGGCTGTTCCCTATTTTTATTTACCTTTAATTTGAAAAGAATATTCTTCTTGCTACTGCTGTGCAATGTATATATCTCTTGTTTTTTGACAGGAATATGGGTAAGAGGCTGAGGGCCCCATATTCACTGCATTACTTACCAATACTGCATTTACTTCACCAGCCAGCGCTCTCAGGAGTCAAGCACGCAACCTTCTGACTCCTGACCCCTAACCCACAGAAGTGTTCATTACCCTCTTGTGTTACTGCACTATCAAGACAACACTGCAAATCATATTTTATTTACTGAAACTCATGCTGATAGCTAATAAATTATGGAGACAAGCCTGCTGACTGAGGATAGGTAGCCCATGTGATGCTTTTCTTGATGCTTTCTGAACTCCAGTCCGAATTTCAATGCATGAATTTACTGTTGTTATCTGTTTATGTTGTCACTCAAGAAAATTCAAGGTCTAAGACCCTGATATACCCATAAGGGGTACTTTATAGATACAGGTACATGCGCCGATGATGTGCATTTTAGAAGTATCACTTTAAACAAAGTGATGTGGAATCAAGGGAGGAGAGGAGAACAGCAATGGAAAATTAACAAGACAAGCGAGCTTGCTACAGCAAAATCTCAGAGAAGTCAAATCCCCAAATGGAAGAGTGAGACAGAAGTCTACAGTGAGCACAATCTGTGACAGCACAGTGAGCAGTCACAAATGGGCAAACCTAGTGGAGCAAGTGGCCCTTCCACTGCTATCTTCCATGTTTCTAAACATGTCTCTGTGTGTGATCCAGCTGTCACTAAATGAGCTACAGGAGATAAATTTCTGTACTGACCATTTGGGGTAGTACATGCCCTGGTGGCAGCATAGATGTATATGACCAAGTTATTTTCTAGCTAGATTTCCTGAAAGCAGAAACCATGACAGGAGCTAGATGATCCCAGAGGCCATATAAGATAGAGTTTGAGGAAAAAGGCTATTTTTGTCTTTATTTTCTTCCAAGCTGACAGAACAAGCTCCAGGGTCACTGGGGGTGCGGCACAGACTAAGGCCTGCACCAAATGAAAAAGGAAGTGTACTGAGTGACAGCCTAACCTCAGTTCAATTACTGGAAGAGAAGGGGAAGGAGACTGTCTTTTGCATCTTTTTACTGCTGGCCAGAAGTTAGCAGAGAGCTGTAGCCCACAGATTCAGGCCTTGTTAGGGTGGGGGCCCCAATGTATCACCTTAGTCAGAAGGCAGAGCAGTGGCGTACCAAGGGTGGGGCGGTGGGTGTAGTCCACCCCAGGTACTGGCCAGGAGGTGGAATGCACCCCCACTTGGCCCATGGAAGCAGCATGGCAAACCAATTTACCCTAAAGCTGACTTGCCGGCCCACTGTCTCTGTAGGCCCGCTGTTCTCCTCTGCCAGCCGAAGTCTTGTGAATCACGAGACTTCAGCCAGGAAAGGAGTGCTGTGAGCCCACAGAGACAGTGCGGCAAGTTCAATTTAAGGTAAGTTTGTTTGCCATTCTGCCTCTGGGGGGAGTGGCTGAATCTGTGCCATGGTGAGCAGAGGAGGGATGCACAGGCCATGTGGGGGGGGGGGCACGGACCCCAGATGGTGAGGGGGCTAGGAATGGCACTGGGGCAGAGGACAAAGAAAGTACCCAAGAGAAGGCAAACTACATGAGTTAGATGGCGCCTGAGTGGAACCATGAAAGTGAAAACTGAGGACCTGCAATAAATCCGCATAAATCCTGCTATCCGGGACATTCAGCAGCACTAAACTGCATGCCCTGATGCTGAACGGTTTGCATTGGGGCGCTGCGGAGGAGACACCCGGCCATAACTGGGCAGTGGCAATATTAAGCTGCTGCCCAGTTAGGGCAAGGTGGCAAAAGTAAGGTGCAGCAAAGGCTGGCCTAACATTCGCTGTGGAAACTAACCAGACAGTGGCTAAGTATTGCCGCTGCCTCCTTATGGCTAGGTGCTGCCCACACAACATCCCAATATTGCCACTGCCCATTTACCTTCCTGCCAATCTGGACAACCTGCTGTGGGCAGATAGGACCTCAGCACTGAATATCCGGGTTTAAATTTCAGTGGCAGCGGCAAGCTGCTATTGTTGAATATCCCCCAATAAATTATAAAATACGTTATACATATTCCTTACAAATTTAGGCATGGGCATTCACACCAGCCCTAGGGTTGACTGAAGGCATGCTTCCTTAAATTAATGTGCAGTTTTGGCCATTTACGCCTATATTTTATAAAGTATGAGTATATTTTATAAAACAGGCATTAAATAAGTGCAGAAAAACGTGTTAACTAGCAGGATTTCATAAAATTGCCATCTAAAGGGGGTGGCTCGTATTAACATGTGTTATACACAATTTTTGGCTTTCATCACACGTTAAACAGCAAAACTGTGCGTCATTTTTACTGTAATGCATGTTAGCTTGCGACACTGCATGTTAGCAAATAACTAGATGCAAAGCACCTCATTATGTAAATTGAATAACACAGCCTGAGCTGAACTTTGCAAGTTGTTTTATATTTCCTACCTGGAAACATTGGGTTATTAACATGCAAACTGATGCTCTCGGGTGCCATCTTAAAGGGGTCAATAGTGGTCAAATCTCTCTGATCCCGCATCCCCTCCCCCTCCCCCTCCCACTGAAGAGATCCCTCGGATCCTTTGCTTCCCCACCAACCAAATAGGTTTGTTGGATCTCTCCCCCACTCCCAGCTACTCCAAAGAAGACTGCCTCCGGTACCCTGGGGGAGCTACAGGGAGGGGGAGGGAAGTCTTCAGGGGATCAAGGATGGAGGAGAGGGTCTGTGAGATTTTGCAGCCACTGGCCCCTTTAAGGCGGCTTCTCGGCAGCACTGTGGCCCAATTCTCCTGGAGAGCAGAATAATGCAGCGCGCTAGGTTGATCACAAGTTGTGTTGTTCATTTGCCGGAGGAAACATTAACCTGTGTATTGAATTACCACAGATTAACAACTCCCATGTGAAATTTTATTGTAGCTTAGTAACTAGCTCCCTAAATAACCTTTAATTGTTTTGAGTTTGTCAATAACTATGAATCAATAGATACATTTTTCTTTAAGAAATCCCACCCAGTAAATTATAATTCTAATCCACAACACAGCATTCTGTAAATTTGATTATCTGAATGGTACAAGGAGTGAGAGACATACAATGAAGGAGACCATGTACTAGGTTCTCTGCCTTAGGAAAGGCAGAACAAAGTCGTGTGCACCAGTTTGATCACTACAGAAACGGCACCCACATAGAGTAAGGAAGAGGTACAGAGTGAGAGAATTGTGCTGACAAGGGATTCTCACTCTAAACAAGATCCTTGGAGACTGTCTTCTACTCACCCCCAGGACCCTAATCAAATAAAATCATTCTGCAGCCCCACAAATCCATGGGGAATGACCAGGATAGAATTCCAAAACCCATTTTACATAGAGAAGGCTGGTTGGAAATAGAAAGACTAAGATAGCATTTTCAAAATTTCTAGACTATTTTACAAAAATTGAAAACTGGTGCCTTTTGTAAAATACATGTAAGGGAGGGAGGCGCAAGCCTGTTGGAGTGATGCCGCTGCTTCAGGAAGCCACTGCGGTACACTCTTATGGGCCGATGCAGAAAACTAGCATGGCCTTTAAGCACAGATCATGCCACTTTTAAGCACACTTACTGCTATTGCCAAATGCAAAAAAGAGACGGACGCGTGTGTAAACAGCAAAGGAAAAACTAACGCACAATTAATGTCAAGAGTATTTAAATATATTTAAATTAGAGGCAAATGAGCTGCACATAATGAAACAGCAAGCAAATACTGTCTGCACCCGATGCAGAGAAATGCATTGAGGATTTCACAACCAACCTTAGTGCCAATAACTCTACACCTGGGTCTGAGGTGGCTTAAACATCTTGCAAGCTGTCACCTGCTGACTCAGTTGAGTCTCCCGCACTAGTGCTGTCAGCCTGTGCAGATAATCGTGCGAAAGAAAGGCCCTCACCTGAGCCATGTCAAGCAGGGCTCTAATGAATTCCAACTGCTGGGTGGGTTGAAAGTGGGGCTTTGGGTTTATAACGAATCCTAGTAGTTCCAATACCCGAATGGTCAGTCGTGTTGATTCTTGAACCCCTTCCGAAGAGGTATTCTTTATCAGCCAATCACCTGGATAGGGAAAGACAAACACTTCCAGCTTCCAGAGGTAAGCAGCTACTATGGGGGGCATTTTGTGAAGATGCAAGGAGCTGAGACCAGGCCAAACGACAACATTCGGTACTGGAAGTGTTGTTCCCCCAGGACAAATCTGAGATACTTCCTGTGAGCGGGATGTATCGTTATGTGGATATATGCATTCTTCAGATCCAGGGAGCAGCGCCATCTCCTTCTTGAAGGTAAGGGAGCAGGGTGCCTAGAAAAATCATTCTGAACTTCTCTCTTAAAACTACATGTTCAGGTCTCTTAGGTCTAGGATGGGTCGGTATCCCCCCTGTTTTCTTGGGGATCAGGAAGTACCTGGAATAAAACCTCCGACCTATTTGCTCTGATGGCACAAGCTGAATCGCGAGATCCAACAAGAGGGCAGTGATTTCTCTCTGAAGCAGTTCCTGATGCAGAGCGTCAAGATGATGTATCCTCGGGGGACAATTTGGTGCAGTTCCAATAAATGAAGTTTGTAACTGCTTTGGATGATCTGTAGGACCCATGAGTCTGAAATTATGAGGGGTCACCTTTGTGCAAAAAGAGTCAGCCTGCCCCGACCGGAGAGTTTCCTACTGTGGTTATCGGAAGACTGGCTATGCTCCGAAGGAACCTGTCAAAACCCTGCCCCAGGTTTTTGGTTGATGAGCTGGCTGGGCCTTCTAAGGCTTTTCTCTATGCAGCTCTTGGCAAGAAGCTTGTTTAGGCTGGAACGTCTACTGCACCTAAGAGAGTAGTAGGTATTTTTCTGGCTCCCATCCTGGTACCTCCTAAGGTAAAAGGCCTGCTCAGACGTGTGTCTCGAGAGTCTGGTGAGAATGACATGCTACTTCTCAATATAGCCAGTCTGATCTTTGATCTGTTCGCTGAAGAGATTCCCCCCATGGCACGGAACATTCACCAACTTGTTCTGCACCGGCTTCTCCAGGTCTGACGACTGGAGCCAGGCGGGTCCGGGCATCAATGCCTATGGCAGCATTTATTGAAGCTGTTTCGAAGGTGTCATAGGAGCAGTCCTTGCTGTGGGTCACTAGGAACGATATAGATCCAATTTCTCTGGAAAGAAAAACTGGGTCAGATCAGCCAGTTTGCACATGATGTTCTTCAAGAACATGCCCATGTAAAGCTAGTAAGAGGCCACGCAGGCTACAAAGCATGGAACTCTGAAAACACCTCCTCCCTAAAGAGTCCAATGTCTGAGCCTACCTCCCTGGGGGTGCCGAGGAATGAGTCTTGGTACTCTTGATTCTCTTTAGGGTGGATTTGACCACCAAGGAATGGTGCAGAAGCTGAGGCTTCTCAAATCCAGGAGCTTTCTGAACTTTGGACATGGAGTCAAGCCTTCTACTAACTGGAAGTACAGTGAGAGGTTTCTCCCACATTCTCATCTGTACTTTCTGCAGGATACAGTGCACGGGCACGGGCACGGGCACGGTCACTGCCTCCTTAGAGGCTGAGGAGTACTGTAGGATCTCCAACTCTTCTGCCCTGGGTTCATCCTCAGTCTCCAAAGAAAATGGTATGGCCTTGGCCATGTCCCTTACAAATTCATGGAAGGTCATGCCCGCAGGGGGGACTTACATCGCTCATGATGTGGAGAAGGGTCTGACAAGGGCTCAGGGGACCTGCCCTCTGACAAGTCCTCCAATTCCACGTCAGTGACCCAGCCTTCTGAGTCAGAGTTCACTCTCCTACCCAGAGGAGTTTGAGAGTTCTGTTAGGAATGATGATGCACCGAAACCCATTTAGACTTCACGGACGCATCAGACCCTGAGACGCTAGAAAGGGGTATCGAACAAGCATATACCGGCATCGGGGTCTTTTGATACCCCAAAGTTGATGCCCCTCCCATGGGCAGGGCATGCATCTCGAGAATCAGCTGTATAACGGCCGATGTCGATGCAGCAGACGTCGAGGCCCCAGCATGCTGCACTGCCAACAGCATCAAAATGCGTTGAGTGCTTGAAGAAGGTACTTCTCAATGGCTGCCAATTCTGAAGGCTGCAGGGCCTGTACAACTTTGATCGATGTACCGGGTATCTGAAGAGGGGTATCGGCAGCTGAGACTTGCCTGTCAGTGCCCCTCGGCTGTCCTGGAGGATGAGTTTGCCTCTCTTTAGGGTGTTCACGTGGGACCCTCATCGCTCTCAATGCCATGCCTTGATGGGTTCCGATGCAGATACACCACAGCCTTCACTCGGTGCTCAGTGTGATCACCCCTTGGCGTCGAAGAAGAAAAAGACAAATCCTTCCTCATCTTCGGTTGGAAATCAATCGATGACTGATGCTCCAGGGCACTATAGATGCTCAGCTCCAATTAAGCCCAACAGCTCCTCAATGTCAATGCAACACCAGCATCCAATGCAGCCTTGGAAGTCATAGAAACAGATGTTGTTGATGCCAAAGGCAATGGATCGGACTTTTGAGCACCAAAAAGTGCTTTGTGCTGCTTTTCCCGACCTTTGATTCCTCTTTTTGTCAACTGCAAACACAAATTACAAGAAGAGGACTGATGATCTGGTACCAGTCACTGTAGGCACTGGCTGTGCGTATTAGTGGCAGATTTGGTGCTAGCACACTGGAAACAATTTTTTAACCCGATGGCAAGTTTCCGGGAAAATAGCCATAGTGAAGTCAAATGACTCGATGTTGGAGCGAGGCCCAACCAGAGCACCAGTACCGGCCGCAACAAGAATGAAACTAATGATCAAATGTAGAAAAACTCAAAAGGAAAAGAGAACCGTGACGCAGATGACTAGATGAAAAATGAAGTGCGAAAAACCCCTGCAGGGTAGAAGGAAAAGTTTATCAAGCGGAGGATAATTGGAACATTTCCATGGGTCTCAGCAGAAAACGAAAAACTGATCCAACATGGCGCCACGGCGGGAGGCAGGAAGGAGGCGCACAGGCATGGTGAAGCCTCCCACAAGCTTCCAATAGAAGCTGGAGTGCATTCCCGTGCAGGGCTCAGTCAGGGTCATCACCCATACATGCAGACTCATTCCTGCTTGTCCACAGTGAAGTACTGTTACTAGACATTGGAAGGATTCAGTAGCCCCCACCATAATAAAATGGTTGAGAAATATTTCAGATATTTTTATCATGGAAAAGCTACTGCCCAGCCACTACCACTGCAGCAGTGGACTTGGAAAAGATCCAAATCAAGTCATACAAGACATTCGCCACATATGCGGCTCCAAACTTTGCAACTTTGCAATGGTAGCTCAAGGTTAGGTACATTCAGATACAGTATTTATTTATTTTATTTAACAGTTTTTCTATACCGCTCTATCATAGAATTCAGAGCAGTTTACATATAATATGAACCAACAATAACAAACGTTTACATAGAACAAGGGTGTTACACTTGGATGATTATAAGGGGTTACAGATAATTCACATGTATTAGTGTTGTGGGTGACACGTTACAGCAGATAGGAAATATGCTCTTTGGAGGGTGGAACTGGTTAGGTTGGGTTGGGGAGGGAATGTAGGGGCAGACAGTTGGGAAGATTTGGTCTGTATACTGAGGTGTTTCAGTACGTATTCTACTGTTCATGGGGTATTCCTGCAGTATTCAGTAAATAGGAAGGTCTTTATTGCTTTTCTGAAGTCTGAAATGTCCTTGATGGCTCTTATTGAGTTAGGTAAATCAAGCCATAAGGAGGGAGCATATAAGGAGAATGCTCTCTTACATGTCGTTTGCTTGGCTTTTCTCTTCTGCTTGGGGATGTAGGCGTTATCCTGTCCCAGGAGGCTTTACAATCTAAGGGGGCTGATGCAGAAATGGTAGAGCATCGTTGATGCATAATTTGTGCGACATCTGCACATACTTATTGCTGCTACTTAATGCAGCAAGGGAACTGGCACAAGCAGTCCCTGTGCAGAATTGGCGCCTATTAAAATTACATTATAGTGAGCTGTTTGTATTCAAATGACATGGTAACAAGGTCATTGGCTAGTTCACCTGGATGCAAAGAAATGCACAGAAGACACAGGACGTGCGCAGAGTTCAGTAACGCCATTGTTCGAATGCCTATTCGTGGGAGAAATAAAACTTTGGCGCATATAGGAGAAAACAGATTGGCGTATAGGAGAACAAAAATGTTTTCAGGTGCGACTGACCCGCTGGTGGCTTTAGAGTGGCATCCATTCCTTACTGTGTCTACAAAACATATAGACACAAACCACTGTTTTGGGCACTAAATTTAAAGGCACAACTTTCCCCACCACAATGCAAGTAAACAAATATTACTCCACCCTGAAAACTGTTATTTTAAATTTCACTGCAGATATGCTGCTGCTGCTAGTGCATAAGCTGTCTGCACATATGTCTGGCGCTCACCGCACATTTAATGCAAAAGTTTGGCACAGATCTCATTTGCATATATTTTGCTTATGACATACCAGTGCACAACCTTTGCGGTGCTCTTGTGTTAGAAAACTGTGCTCATAGGTTTTAGCCCACAGCTCTAAGGCTGGCTTTCTACATGAGCTCCTAAGACAATGGAGGGTTAAATGATTTTGGCCAAGATCACAAGGAGTGTTGATGGGATTTAAATCCTGGCTTCTCTGGTTCTCAGCCTGGTGTTCCTCCACCACAATCTGTGGGCTGTCTAGCAGCTGCTGAACCCAGCACAAGAGGGCTTGGACCACCAAGATGGCATAGAATGCCGCTGAAGAACTTAAGACGGCGACAGCAAAGAAATTCTTAAGGAGCACCTTCGCTCTCATATGATGAGACTTCTAGAGTTAAGTGCTTCCTTCCACTGGAATGGTTGTGCACTTTGTTGCAGCTATTACATAGGCATCCACCCGAGGAAGCTCAGATGGCGGATCCAACTTGCTCTGGGAGAGAGAGTACAGCTCATAAAGGACCTTAGGACCACTATATGTCCGTGCCCCGGGGTCTCCCACTGGGAGACCATGAGCTGCCATATAGGCTTAGGAAGAGGCAAGGCTGGATACCTTCCAAATTAGGGTCCACTTGTAAAGTTTGTACGGGAGCAGGCTCAGCAATAATAAAAACCATCATAGCATTCTGAATTAGAATAGGAAGGCCCCTCCATCATGCAGGATCCTCACCATTCAATAGGCCCTGCCTCCTCAGACTCCAGGGAAAAAAGATTCCTTTTCTGCATCCCAGACAATCCTCGTAGGGTATAAGGCTGGGCTCCTGGAAGAATAGAAGGGCTCCTGGAAGAATAGAAGGGCAAAGCAGGAGTACACAAACCCCTTGCTATCAGTGGCAGAGGTGCTCAACAGCCCCAGATCCCCCCTCCCCCATGCCCTCCCCCTCCCCAGGAACCATGCCGCCATTCAAAATGGCCATGGAACCAAGGAAAAGAACAGAAGGAACGTAATTGAGAAATCCAACATTGCATAGGGTCCTGAACATGCCAAAAAATATGTTCTGAGGCAATCCTACAACATCCAAGGCAAAAGACTGCACACCCATGGGAAAAGTATCACTAAAGGCCACAGGCTGCATCAGGCCGCAATTATATGCAGGAAAAGAAATTTGAGAAAAAAGCCCACCAAAAAAGACTTAAAAACCACAGTGTAAAAGGAACCCCAAAAATGGAATCCAAGCACCTGTCAAGCCAGCCGAGAAAACCATAGAAGAGCTGCCCCAGCTGACCTCGCAGGCCTGAGAGACCTAGCTGCTGGAGAAAAGGGCTTTTTAAAAAATATTTAGAGCTGCTTTATTGCAAACAGTAAAGTCAGACAAATACAGCCCATGAATTCAACAGGGAAAGAAGACAATCAAAGAAAGTCAACAAAAAGACAGATGACAGCACGAGGGAAGGGGGGCCTGGGTCTGAACTTAACACTCGCCCCAGGGACCCTGTGGGGTCCTCCTGTCCATTTTCCAGCCCACCAAGCGCTAGGAACCTGTGGATAGCGGTGCTGGACACCCAGGAAGCTGTCAGCTCAAGTAGATGGGCATACTCAAACTCCAAGCAAACATTGGGCCTACTAGTCTCAAGCACACAGGCCACAGGACAGTAGTCTGGTTCAGGAAGACAGACCTAATTGCACTGCTGTACCAGTCCACACATCTTGTCACATGCTGGAGTACGACAATACTGGCTTCTCTCAGTGCTGAAACAGAGAATATACCAAGTAATGACATCACTAAAACTTGATCAGTCTGCCTCCACCTGCTTTTTGGAGGCCATAGCCCACTTGTCTGGACTGATCTAGCAGGATAAAGAAATGAGGTCTTAGAAAATTGTTGCCAAATAGTCAGGTACATGCACGCAGCTGGTGTGTGCGTGTTTTTACATGAAACATAATCCAGCAATGTCTGCATAGCCAAAAATCTGCAACAAGTACTTTTCACTAATGCGGCCAGTTATAAAATTATCTTCCTCATGAATCTCTCAGTCAACAAATTAAACAAAAGACAATTACAAAAAAAATTGGAAATTGCCCATGTTTAGTCTTTTTTATGTATTTTCACAGGGGAGATACGATCACTTGCCAACTCCTGATTTTTCACAGCCTTGCCACCTCTTACACAACCTTAGAAACTGATTCATGCTCTATTTCAGCTACCTGAAAAACATGAATCTTAGTCCCTTGGTGTAGGAGATCCTCCCAGGACATCAAGGTATGAAATAACAGGAATGATGCAATATGAAAGAAGAACCCTTTGTCATTTTCCTTCAATGAATTGAGCAACAGTTGGCAAACACACACACACAGGACATAATTGTGAAACGCCTCATGAGTAACACAGAAACCTTTGAAATGCAGAAATATACCTTGCCATAATTCTCTTCAACCACCTGAAGACCATATAAAGGACAACGCAGGACAATGGAAATACAGTGTAAAATTCAGAGGTGCTGCTGAATACTTTGAGGATTTGGGACTCAGACAGCCAAAGCAATGTCTCTGCCAAAGATATGGGGAGGGGTCTCCCCGAAAACAGAATTCTTCTCTGCTCATAAGAACATAAGATATGCCATACAGGGTCAGACCAAAGGTCCATCAAGCCCATTATCCTGTTTCCAACAGTGGCCAATCTAGGTCATACGTACCTAGCAGTTTCCCCAAAAGACACAGGTTCCACAATGCTTGTACTGGGTCAAGGATTGATATCCTGGGTTCCTTTTTAATAATGGTTTATGGACCTTTCCTCCAGGAACTTGTCCAAACCTTTTTTAAACCCAGCTACACGAGCAGCTTTTACTACATCTGCCGGTAACAAATTCCAGAGTTTGATTACACGTTGAGTGAAAAAATATTTTATTTTATTAGTCTTAAATAGTTTACCCTGTAGCTTCATTGCATGTCCCCTAGTCTTTCTATATTCTGATAACGTAAACAATCGATCTATGTTTACCCGTTCCACTCCGTTCATTAATTTATAGACTTGAATCATATCTCCCCTCAGCTGTCTCTTTTCCAGGTTAAAGAGCCCTAATCGTTTTAGCCTTTCTTCATAGGAGTATCCTTCCATCCCCTTTACCATTTTGGTGGCTCTTCTCTGAACCTTTTCTAATAAAGCTATATCCTTTTTAAGACACGGCAACCAGAATTGCAAACAATATTCAAGGTGCGGTCTCACCATGGAACGATATAGAGGCATTATAATATCTTTTGGGTTTTTTTCCATTCCTTTCCTTATGATACCTAGCATTCTATTTGCTCTCTTGGCTGCTGCTGCACACTGGGCCAAGGGTTTTAACATGGTATCCACAATGACGCCTAAATCTTTTTCCTGGGTGGTGGTTCCTAATGTGGAACCTTGCATCATGTAACCATAGTTTGGGTTGTTCTTCCCTAGGTGCATAACTTTGCACTTGTCCACATTAAATTTCATCTGCCATTTCGATGCCCAGTCTTCCAATTTATCAAGATCCTCTTGCAATTTTCCACAATCCTCATGGGTTTTAACAACTTTAAATAGTTTTGTGTCATCTGCAAATTTGATAACCTCACTCGTTATTCCACTTTCCAGGTTATTTATGAATATGTCGAAAAGCAGCGGACCCAGCACAGATCCCTGGGGTACACCACTATTCACCTTTCTCCATTGGAAAAATTGGTCATTTAGCCCAACCCTCTGCTTTCTATCTTTTAACCAGTTCTTGATCCACAGTAGTACACTGCCTCCTATCACATGACTCTTTAGTTTTGCCAAAAGTCTCTGATGAGGGACCTTGTCAAAGACTTTCTGAAAGTCCAGATACACTATATCAACCGACTCACCTTTGTCCACCTGTTTATTTACACTTTCAAAAAGACATGAGAGATTAGTAAGACAAGATCTTCCTTGTCTAAAGCCATGTTGGCTGTCTCTCATTAGGCCATGACTATCTACATGCTGAGTAATTTTATTCTTTATGATGGTTTCTACCATTTTTCCTGGTACTGACGTGAGGCTCACCGGTCTGTAGTTTCCCGGATCACCCCTGGAACCCTTTTTAAAAATTGGTGTTACATTGGCGATCCTCCAATCTTCAGGTATTAGAGATGATTTTAATGACAATTCACAGATTACTAATAGCAGGTCTGCAATCTCATATTTCAGTTCTTTCAACACCCTTGGATATATACCATCCGGCCCAGGTGATTTGCTACTCTTCAGTTTATCTAATAGTTGTAATGCATCTTCCCGATGTATCGATATTTCCTTTAATTCTTCCGCACCTTTAAATACCACTTCAGTCATGGGTAACATCCCTACATCTTCCTCAGTAAAGACTGAAGCAAAGAATTCATTCAGTCTCTCCGCTATCGCCTTGTCGCCTCTTAGTGCCCCTTTAACTCCTTTATCATCTAATGGTCCAACTGACTCTCTCACAGGTTTTTTGCTACAAATGTACTTGAAAAAATCTTTATTTCGCATTTTTGCTTCCGCAGCAAGCTTCTTCTCAAATTCTCTCTTTGCCTGCCTTATCAATGCCTTGCATTTGACTTGCCAGTGCTTGTGCTGTTTCCAGGTTTCGTTGTTTGGCTCTTTTTTCCATTTCCTGCTCAAACATACAACACTCTTCCCATCTGATTCACTCTCTTAATGGCACAAGAGCATGAAGGTCTAGGCCTATCACAGTGCATCACCCCCAGTCACAGTAATAGACAGGGAGCACAGGACCTTGAATGCATACCTGTGCAAAAGGCTCCACTTCATTCTGTCCCTAATGCAGATTTCCTGTTTCTAAACGTTCTGCAGACGCGCAGATTCAAGGTCCTGTGCTTCCTATCTGTTACTGTGGCTGCTCAACATTGGCGGGCTGACGCACTGCAATTGGCCTCAGCCTACCTGGGGGGGGTGGAGTTCATTCTGGACTAGAGGGGAAGATGTGCTGCCCTAATGAGGGGAGGAGGAAGACTGGAGGACAGATACATGCTGGATCACCAAGAGAGGAAGGGGAAGGAGGAGATACTGGACATGATGGGGGAGGAAAGAGGATGACAGAGGACAGATGCTAAACATGGGAGCAGGGGACTAGGGTGATAAGCAGAGAAGGTGCTGGAAATTCAGGAGATAGGGAGGCAGAATGGAGATGCTGGACATTGCACAGGGGGACAAGGGAGGGAGACAGAGGAGATGATGGATCTGGGGGGGGGGGGGTGGATGGGAATTAAGCTGACAGAAACGAGGAACTGGACATGGGGAATAAAGAAATGCTGGATGGGGAAGGGAGAAAGGGAAGAGTTAGTGAAAGATGGGATTAAGAGGCTTTGGAAAGAGAGAGAGAGATGGGGAATGAGAGAATTGGGTGAGGAAAAGAGTGGAAAGCTGTAGGTAGATGCAGCAAAAAAAGAGAGCGAGATTGTGGACCACATGATAAGGAGGAGAAGCAAAACATAAATGGAAAAAAGCTGAAAGAAAAAGATCTATGTACTCTTGGTTCTGAATGGCATTTTTGTACAGTTTCATATTACTTCACAGCCCTCATTTACTATGTTAATACATCTGCTGCTGAGAGGGTTTATGTTGCTGTTTCTAAGATGACAAAAGACGACGACATTTTTTTGCATGGCAAGTTTCTTTGAAGAAATGTCCTAGCTCTACTCTGCACCCATTGTTGGGGGAGGAGTCGGGGGTTCTGTGGATGCAGAATGTGTGCTCCCACCCTCTGGACTTTCATCAAAAGCTCTCATTCAAGAAACTACAAACAGGTCTTCAGACTTACTTATTTGAAAAAGCTTTTAACCTCTCTCCTGATAATGCACATGCTTGAATTTCAATTCCTCGTAACCCGATTTTCTTTATATCCCTTTTCTCCTCCTCTCTTTATTATATGAATGTTTTGACTTTTCTTATACTTTGAGATCATTTCTATTTTATTAGGCATTGTTTTTTTGTAAACTGCTGTTGTTTTTGAAGAGCAGTATATCAAGTTTTATTAAACCATAAACCATATGTTTGGATTTATACCTTATGGGGAACACGTATGTGATGAGGGACTGAAGAGGGGACTGGGTCTCAGTGGGAACTGAAGAAAGGAACCTCTTGTACTCCCTCCCCTCCCCTCAATGTGTGCTGCAGGCGCCGAAGTCCACACTACTGCCCTCACTACAGTTATTTGTTGGGGTGGGGCAAGGAGTAGGATAGGGGGCAGTGACAAGTGGTGGGTTTTTCTCTTTCAAAAAGTTAGCAACTAGTCTCTAGGAAATCATCAACATACCTTCTGCTTAGCAGATGGCAATTTTACTTTCGAGTGCTCTTAGGGGATGAAGCATGGAGTAGCCGCTGTTCGCAAAATAACAGAAAGAAGCAGGCAGCTCTTGTGATTTTCATTTCATCTGGCTAATGCCGTCAGCATTACGGCACTAGGCACAAAATCACACTTCATGATATGAAATCCCAACTGAGTATGACCCAAACAACCAGCTATATTCTCAGAGGTTTGAAAACTGCACCAAATAAAAGCTTCTGTGGAAAAGTTGAGCAGTATCAGTTAAGGGTAGGATTACCAGATTTTTGGAGAACATATCCGGGACAGCTGAGCTGAGCTGAGCTGGGCTGGGCTGGGCTGGGCTGGGCAGGGATTCCCCCCCATCCTCTGGTATCTTTTTCCCATGTATTTCAAAATAACCAGTCTAGGTAGAATTCCGTAATCTCAGAAGTTTAAAAAAGAAAACAACTGCCCTTTGCGAGTTATAAGCACACATATATACATACATATATGCTTAAATTTTATAGCTACTTTTGCTATGGCATGTTTGAACAATTCTTGAAGCTCAGGTGGACGCCAAAACCCCTGACGCAGATCAACAAAACCTGTGACCAGGTCGGATGCTGTGCGGCTGGATGCTGGGCAGTTTAGCCAGATACAATGATTAAGTAGCCTAATGGGAGAGCAACAGTCGAACAGATAAGTATAACGCTTGTAGTTCTGAGTAATATTAAGCCGTGAATGTTGAAAGTTGAATTATGCCATGCAGATATTTAATGGATAAAAAGCAGCTTGAAAAGGTCTTCTAGCAGCAAGGCTTAATAAAGTGAAAGCGAACGCAGTGGTTAAAATCAATATTCTCAGGAGGAAGCTGAGATTTTTAAATTAACAGAAAAAAACTGAATAAAAATGTTTTGAGAATAAACAACAGAATAAGGACAATGACAGGTTTCTCATTGTATAAAAGGATAGGGGGGGGGGGCGAGAAGCACAATTATACAACTGAAATAAAAGTTCACAGCCCTGTTCTGACGGCTCCTTGCATCTTCACTTTATATTGGCTGCTTGTTAAACATATTTAACCGGCCTCTCCTCAGTGGATGATTAGTGGTGCTATACTGTAAACTTTATTTCATACATATAGATATATATTCTACGCATTTCTAAAATTCACAGTCTTTTTTACACAAAAGAAGTTCATTTTACACTGAGAAGACTTCGTCAGAGGGGTAGGCAGGAGAAGCACAGTCCTTTACCTATGTCCCCACTGAAAGTGGAGACAGGAGGAGGTTATAGTACATGGAGTCAGGAACACTATTTCAAAATCAGAGACATCTGGTAACTTTAGCTAACGGTCATACTCTCTTTCACGTAGAGGCACTTCATTACTAGTACTGACCACAATCTCTCAGCTACCGTCTAAACTGTCTTGGTTGAAAATGCAACATGCAAATAAATAAATTTGCACCCACTGTGGTGGAGGAACACTAGGCTGAGAACAAGAGAAACCAGGATTTAAATCCCACCAACACTCCTTGTGATCTTGGCCAAAATCATTTAACCCTCCATTGCCTTAGGAGCTGATGGAGAAAGCCAGCCTTAGAGCCGTGGGTTAAAACCTATCAGCACAGTTTTCTAACGCAAGAGCACCGCAAACGTTGTGCACTGGTATGTCATAAGCAAAATATATGCATCTACGCCAAACTTTTGCATTAAATGTGCTGTGAGTGCCAGACATATGCAGAGAGCTTATGCACTAGCAGCAATGTATCTGTAGTGAAATTTAAAATAACAATTTTCAGAGTGGAGTAATATTTGTTTACTTGCATGGTGCCAGTTCCCTTGCTGCATTAAATAGCAGCAATAAGTATGTGCAGATGTCGCGCAAATTATGCATCAATGGCACTCTACCATTTCTGCATCAGCCCCTTAGATTGTAAAGCCTCCTGGGACAGGATAACGCCTACATCCCCAAGCACAAGAGGAAAGCCAAGCAAACGACATGTAAGAGAGCATTCTCCTTATATGCTCCCTCCTTACGGATTGATTTACCTAACTCGATAAGAGCCATCAAGGACATTTCAGAATTCAGAAAAGCAATAAAGACCTTCCTATTTACTGAATAGTACGAGAACACCCCATGAACAGTAGATACATACTGAAACACCTCAGTATACAGACCAAATCTTCCCGTCTGCCCCTACATTCCCCTCCATAACCCAACCTAACTCTTTCACCCAACCGGTTCCACCCTCCAAAAAGCATATTCCCTATCTGCTGTAATGTGTCACCCACAACACTAATACATGTGAATTATCTGTAACCCCTTATAATCATCCAAGTTTAACACCCTTGTTCTATGTAAACTTTTATGTTATTGTTGGTTCATATTATATGTAAACTGCTCTGAATCCTATGATAGAGCGGTACAGAAAAATTGTTAAATAAATAAATAAAATAAATACTGCATCTGAATGTACCTCACCTTGAGCTACCATTGCAAAAAGTCTGAGCTAAATCCAAATCCCCTAAAGGGAAAGGCCAGGCATTTGCCGAGGACAACAGATTGTCATTATCAATGTTTAACTTTATAATATTTAGTGGGTTTTATGCAATAAAACATTTATGATTTTGCTTTTCTTTGCCCATCTCTTTGTGACATCTATGCAATAAAAAACAGAAGCTATGGCGTGCTGCATCCAAGGACAGGAAACGTACAAAGTTGGCACAGAGTCCAGGCCCCACATGAGAAACAGAATTATGGAGGTGGCCTGAACAGCAGATCTGATGATGCAAGAGAGATAAAGGGCGGATGGAGGTGGGGCAAGATATCAGGGGGAAGGAGAGACGAGTTAGAGAAAGATGAAAAAAAAGAGGACACAGGTGAAGAGAAAGCGAGAAAAATGTGCTACCAATACCTACTTTCCATCACACCCACCACACATATATATACCCCCCCCCCACATCCACCCGCCAACATCCTTATCCAGCAGTTCCTATCCACAGCCAATAGCACACACACACACCCTTTTCCATCCAGCAACACACAGAACCCAACCCTACACCATCACAGAGCAACTATAAAACAAACACCCATATAACCCCTCCCCATCCCAGAAGAACCATAATACACATATGCAGATTATGGAGTCATAAACTCTGAGCTGCCATGCAATTCTAGGCTTATTTTTATTTGAACCACATACTTTATCTTCTACAATTCCACACACTTTGCTGTATCTTCCTCTTTGAAGAAACTTGCTTTTTTTCTGCTCTAGCGACCTGCTACTGCACTCGTAGCTCATCACAGAAAAGTGCACGGTCATTAGCTCAAGCAATGGCGCAGTGTTTACGCACAATTTTCTACGCTGGTGTGGTTGCAGAACGTAGGAAGGGATTTAACGCCAGCATTATCAATGCACAGATGCTTGCACTAACTGCAGCGCACTTAAAAATGGATGGTAGCGAAACAATTAGCAGATAGAGAAGTGCGCGGAGGAGCAGACGGCTGAGCTCACTGATGATTTTAATGCAAAGCCTGAGGAGATGTAAAGGGTCAGCTCACAGCTCTGCAGCAGTGCTGGCGAGGAATTTTATGCCTTTTTCTTCAGCGTCCAGCACCCACAGCTTTTTTCTGGCTTTGCTGAGGGGAGTAGTGAAGAAAAAAAAAACAGCAGGGGGATGTACTGGAACAATGTTATGTACATGTATTGGAATGCTTCGCGGCACATAAACAGCAATATTTTGTGCAGAATAATAATGCTGTTTAGAGACCCCAATATTATTACTACTGCTAATCATCATTTATATAGCGCCACAAGGCGTACGCAGCACTATACAGAGACATGGAAGAGATAGTCCCTGCTCATAAGAGCTTAGAGTATAGTCAAGACAGATAACACAACTGGAGATTAGGATATATAGAGGAATGGTAAGGAAACATATAGCAGGTGAACAGCTACACAAGATACAAACTGCACTAACGCAGAACTTGTGCACATGTGCCTGGTTTGCTCTCTTTGTTTACCACAGACGTTTTGCACACAGATCATTTGCATGCCGTTTGCTTACGGCACTGCTGAGTAAAACATCTGCGTAAACTTGCATTAAGAAAAACTTGTGCCAGAGCTTTAGTGCTGGGCTCTAGCTTAAGGGTTCCGCCTCTAGGCTTCAGGGAGACATCGTCTACACAGTTCAAACCTTGACTGGATTACAAACTAGGCAGTTCAACAACCTGAAATACTAGAACTCTATTTCAACCTGGGAAAAAAGGTGCTCTGCTAAACTCCTCCTATTCTTGATAAGGGTAAACAAGTGAGGAATGCAGGAAGGGAAAGGGGTAGGGCTATCCGCACATCTGGGATACCCGAGCCGTGTTGAGCTGGGTTGGCTCTTCAGGCATCTTTATATCTGTAAAGGGCCAGTTTAGGTAGCATTCACTCATTTTAACAAGTTTAAAAAAAAAGACTAGTAGTCTTTCTCACGTTATAAGTGCAAATACAGACATATATGCACAAACTTTATTTTAAACATATAGATAAATTAAGGTTACCAGATTATTTTGCAGGCAAATCTGGGATATGCATGCAAAGTGTGTGTGTTTGGGATGAGACAAGGACTCTTTAGTTCAAGGTTTGGGCAACAAGGGGTGGAGGAAGGAAGAGGAGTCTCCGGAACAGAATGAACAAACAGACGATGATGAAATGCTAACAGAAATTAGGGAAGCTGGCAAAGTTTACAACACTGTAATAATGGCATAGTTGCCAAGTTACCCACTTCCAAGAGGGAGATTTTGTTGCTATTTATGGTTTTAAATTTGCATTGCGGTGCACGATGCAGGGCCAGCCCAAGGGTTTCTGCTGCCCCAGGCAGAAGCCCCAGCCATGCTGTCCCCCTTCTTCCACGCCAAGTTGCACAGCTGTCCCCACCCTCTGCGGCCGATTCCGTCTGCAGGGTCGGTGGAGAGGGAAAGGTTCAGCTTGGCGCAGCAGCAACAGCAGGCTATGTGCTTCGGCATACATGGCTTGCCGCTTCTGAACCCCGTCTGACACAACTTCCTGCCTTGCTGACCACAGAGGTCTGACACCTTAGGAGGCTGCCTAGTGGATGGGCCAGCCCTAGCAGTATGGTATTTGTAGTCCCTGATTTTATCCATTGAAATCAGGGCTGCAAGTCCCATAATGCATCAAAACAAGATTGTCAGAAATCCAGGACTGGCTTAATATCTCACGCCTGGAACTGGGTAACTTGGCAACTCTGTAATGGGAGATTTCAATTACCCCAGTATTGACTGGGTCAATGTTGCATCAGGACATGCTAGGGAGATACATTTTTTTTAGGTGAAGTAAATGACTGCTTCATGGAGCAGCCAGTTCAGGAACTGACACAAAAGGATGCTATTTTAGACCTAGTCCTCAGTGGAATGCAGTATCTCGTGCGAGAGGTAACTGTTTTGGGGCTGCTTGGCAATAGCAATCATAACATGATCACATTTGATTTAATAAATGGAGGGAGGATAGCAAGGAAATTGACTGTGCTAGCATTCAATTTTTAAAAAGGAGACTATAATAAAATGAGGAAAATGGTTAAGAAAAATTTAAAAGGAGCAACTGCAAAGGTTAAGAGTTTACATCAGGTGTGGGTGTTATTTAAAAGTACTATCTTGGAAGCCCAGACCAGATGTATTCCATGCTTTAAAAAAGATGGAAGGAAGGAAGGCCAAACAACAGCCACCATGGCTTAAAGATGAGGTCAAAGAAGCTGTTAAAGCTGAGAATCTTTCAGAAAATGGAAAAAAGAGCTAAATGATGAAAACAGGAAAAAGCATAAATACTCGCACGTTAAATGTAAGGCATTGATAAGGCAGGCAAAAAGAAAATTTGAAAAGAAGCTTGCCTTGGAAGCAAAAGTGCATAATAAAAATGTTTTCAAGTATATTCATAGCAAAATACCTGTAAGGGAGTCAGTTGGATCATTAAATGATTGAGAGATAAAAGGTGCACCGAGAGAGAACAAGGCCATAGCAGAGAGACTGAATACTTTTTGCTCAGTCTTTATTGAAGATGATGTAGGAAACTTACCTATGCTATAAATGAGATTTAAAGGTGATGTATCAGAGGAATTGAAACAACTTTTGATAAATCAGGAAGATGTAATACAGCTGATTGATAAACTAAAGAGCAGCAAATCGCCTGGACTGGATGGCATACATCCCAGGGTGTTAAAAGACCTGAAATATGAGATTGTAGAAATTTTATTAGTAATCTGTGATCTATCATTAAAATCATCTGTAGTCCCCAAAGATAGGCGAGTGGCCAATGTAACGCCAAATTTAAAAAAAAAGGGTTCCAGGGGTGATCCGGGAAACTACAGACCTGTGAACCTGACATCAGTATATATCTTTATCTTTATTCGGCTCTTGATATACCGCTTTACAGTAAAAACATCAAAGCGGTTTACAATACAGTAAAAACAAACTTCCGGAAAAGGAAAGGAACGCCATAGCTACGACAGGAGAGGTGAGAATAGAGGAAGGAGAGAGAAGGCAAGGTAAAAAGGACAGAGGAGGCAAGGAGAGGAGAGACAGATGGGATTCTCAGCTGGATGTAGGGGGACAGGGAGATCAAAAGCAGAAAAGAAGAGATTTGAATCTGTTGGAAGAGAGTTCTAATCTAAGGTCTGGAGGGAGGGAGTTCCAGAGTTTGGGGCCGAGAAAAAAGAAGGCTGAGTTTCTGGAGGATTCCAGGTGTGCAAGAGGAGGGGAAAGGAACATACGGTTTATGTGAATGTGGTGACGCGAGCAGTGGGGGGCATGGATATATATATTTATAATTAAGTCACACCATTCCAATGATAGTTCAAGGCGAGTTACATTCAGTCCCCATAGGGCTCACAATCTAAGTTTGTACCTGAGGCAATGGAGGGTTAAGTGACTTCCCCAATGGCCACAAGGAGTGCCAGTGGGAATCAAACACAGATCTCAAAATGGTAAAAACCATTATAAAAAACAAAATTACTGAATATGCAGATAGTCATGGTTTAATGGCAGAAAGCCAACATGGATTTAGACAAGAAAAGTCTTGTCTCACCAATCTCTTATATTTTTTTTGAAGGTGTGAATATACAGGTAGATAAAGCAGCATGGATCTGAACACTTTTTGGGAACCCAACAGGTACTTGTGACCTGGATTGGCCACTGTTGGAAACAGGATACTGGGCTCGATGGACTCTTGGTCTGAACCCGTATGGCATATCTTATGTTCTTATGATTCACGAGACTTTGGCTGGGAGAGAAAAGCAGCAGGGCCTCGGAGTCTGAGGCACCGTGGCCCAGCTTTTTGGTAAGTTTGCCGTGCTGCCTCTATGGGCCCGGCCGGAGGTGCACCCCCCTCCCACTGGCACCCGGGACAGCCCGCACCCAGCACCCCACCCATGGTACACTACCGTGTGCCAGTAAAACATAAGACCCAAACCAGCATCTGTCTTTTGAGCCCTATTGTGTATGTGACAGTGCTGATTTGCAGAGGCAGCAAAGTTATCTGATTAGCTTCCACTTTGGTTTTGGCCTTCCTGAACTATTGCAGGAGTTCCTGCCACTGATGTGTTATTGCCACAGATCTTCCCCAGGGTAAACCAACAAGACAGATGCAATGTACTGAAGGAGGAGCTCAGAGAGCAAGCAGTTTGTCTGATCAGCAGCATCCATCCGTACTGCCTGGTGGGGGCTGTAAAGCAAAGTTTACGGTTTTATGTTTTATTAAGGCTGACAAACTGCCCTTGGAAACAGCAGAACAGTTTACATAAAAACCAAATTAGCCAAAGCAGAAAGGAACTCCAGTTAGAAAAATCAAAGGGCAAAAGACGACAAATACAAACATCAAGAAAAAGTTGTGTGCTTTGTACATTTTTTGTTTAACATTTATTTACTTTTCAACATTGCACAAACAGCAGAAAAACTAGCCTCCCCTCCCTCGCCCCAATCTGCAACTACACTCAATATGTATGAGACAGAAGTGGAGGAGTAGCCTAGTGCTTAGGGTTCAAATCCCACTGGCATGACCTGTGGCCTTGGGCAAGTCACGTAACCCTCCTTTGCTCAGGTACAAACTTCCAGGCCGATGCAGAGGGAGTGCACTGCATCAGCACAGGCATCTGCAACGTATTTACACACAATTTTCTGCGCTGGTCTTGGCGGCAAAATGTAAAAAGGGATTTACTGCGAGCATAACGGCAGCGCACAACACATTTAAAATCCATTCAAAACAGATGGTAATAAGCAATTAGCTATGTGGTACAGATGCAGAGAAGCAAACAGAAGGGTAGAAGGCCGAGCTCAACGCCAGGGCACAAGCACTTTCAGCTGCTCCTGCCTTATCCCTTCCTAACCCCCCCTCCCTCCCTCAGGGCCGGCCCCAGAGTTCGTTCAAGGTGTGAGCGCCCTAGGCAAACCTTAAGCCTTATGCCTCCTCCACCCCCACCCCCAGGATGTCAGAATCTATTGTTTAGCTTTGAATGCCTTGCTCCTCCCCTCTCCAAGAAACTTCCAACCTAGGCAACTGCCTTGTTTGCCTAGTGGTTGGGCCATCCCTGTCTCTCCTCCATCCAAGGAACTCCAGGAGCCTTCAGCCAGACTTATTCCTGACATTCCCCTCATCACTGTTCCCAGTTGCATGACACTGGTTGTGCTGGGCACGATGGGGTGCAGCACTCCATAATGCTGACAACTCATGCGTGCGCCCCCTGTCAGCAGCAGCACTATCACCCAGGCGCTATGCCTGTCCTCTTCGCAGGGCACTTTGGATATTAGCAGGCTCCCAGGGGAGTTAAAAATACCTAATTGAGTTAAAATGCTAAAAAGTTCATCAAGTTAAAAAGGACTTGATTGCTTCCCTCCAGTATTTATTTTTTACCAAGGCAGTTTCTTCAGTAACAAAGATGGTATCTGAATGATGTGTTATAACTGTGCTTTCATAAGAAAGCCGGGTCTAGCTAGTGTTAGCTAATACTTGATAGAGACAATGAGAGATTTCCTGGATGCCAGCACAAAGTTGGTATCAGAAGATGACAGAATTGGTCCTGGTAACTTACTGAAACTTGAAAATGTTTAAATAAGAGAAAACATACAGAATATAGGATGTACTGGACCCTTTTTTATGTCAATAGCAGCAAAGAGAAAAATCATCCCAAAATCAGAAACCACTAAATTTGAATAGATTGATCACAACTTAGAAATGATACAAGCCTAGAAAAATTATATCAGTGTTAAAACTAGGGAGTTAAGAAGCAAATCACAGAAGCAAGGGGCCTATTTCAATCCACTATCTGTGTTATATTTCTGCTATTCCTCCCAAAGAAAGGTACAAAACCATAAATTCTGCAGTTTTTAGCTTTTCATCAAAAGAATAGTTGCCCTGTTAATCATTATAAATGTACTGAAGATTAACCAATAAAAACCAAACTAACAATAAATGCATATAGCACAGTTACTTACCTGTAACAAGTGATCTCTGGGAACAGCAGGAATAAGTCTTCACATATGGGTATTGTCGGTACCGACGGAGCCTGCGCGGGAACGCTCCCCAGCGTCCAAAAGGAAAGCTTTTGGGAGCATCCCACAGCACCTGCGCGCTGCCTTCCCGCCTTTCCTAATCGCTTCTCTCCAGTTCGAGTTTTAAGCTGACAAAGAGAGAGTGAGGAAAGGAAAGAAAGATAGAGAGATACAACTCCTAGGGGAGGTGGGTGGGTTGTGAAGACTTATTCCTGCTGTTCCCAGAGATCACCTGTTACAGGTAAGTAACTGTGCTATCTCCAGGAACAAGCAGGAATGAGTCTTCACATATGGGGACTCCCCAGCTAGAGATGCCTGGGAGATCACCCAAGTTGTGAGTCCCTGGGAAGGGCTCTACCTCCCCCCATGAATCTCAGGCATCCAGCCAGTGATGGAGGGTAGGAGTTGGTTAGGTATGGAACAGGTGTTTGAGAACAGCCTGACCAAACAAGTCATCCTGGCGGGAGTCCTTGTCCAAGCAGTAATGGGCTGTGAAGGTATGAACCGAGGCCCAGGTGGCCGCTCGACAGATCTGGTCGATGGACACAGAGTTTAGATGAGCCATAGAGGCTGCCATGGCCCTCACATTGTGAGCTGTGACATGGCCCTCCAGAGAAAGGTTCTTACTCTGGTAGGCGAAAGAAATACACTGAGCAATCCAATTGGACAGAGTTCTCTTAGAGACTGGAAGTCCTAAATGAGAGGGATCAAAAGCAACAAAGAGTTGAGAGGACTTTCTATGTTGCTGTGTTCTTTGTAAGTAAAAAGCAAGTGCTCTCTTACAATCCAGGGTATGAAGATTCCTCTCTGCACTTGATGCATGAGGTCCTGGAAAAAAGACAGGTAAATACACCTCCTGGTTCAGATGAAAAGGTGAGACCACTTTAGGCATAAAGTGTGGATTAGTCCTGAGGACTACCTTGTCATGATGAAACCTTCTGTAAGGAGGATTAGCCACCAAGGGTTGCACCTCACTGATGCGGAGAGCTGAAGTGACTGCAATGAGAAAAATAACCTTCCAGGAAAGAAATTTCAAGGAGGTAGTGGCTAAAGATTCAAAGGGTGGCTTCATGAGCTGGCCAAGAACCAGATTCAAGTCCCATGCCACTGGAGGTGGTCTAATGGGAAGTTTAGTCAAAAGAAGGCCTCTCATGAATCTTGCTATAAGAGGATGAGAGGAAATAGGCCGTCCATTGAGAGGCTTAAGGGATGCTGCAATAGCACTCAAATGGACTCTTACTGAATTCGTTTTAAGGCCTGATTGGGATAAATGCAGCAAATACTCTAGTAAAGAATTCAGAAGTATTGCAAGAGGGTTAAGACCCTTCTCTGCACACCAAATGGTAAACCTTTTCCATTTAAAAGCATAGGAACGTCTGGTGGAAGGCTTTCTAGAAGCATGAAGGATATCCTTTACTTGCTGAGAAAGATGCAAATCTTGAAGGTCTAGGCCTTCAGCAACCAGGCTCTGAGGTGAAGAGACTGGGGATTTGGGTGCCACAACGTTCCCTCCTCCTGGGACAGGAGGTCTGGAGCAGAACCCAAGTCCAGGGAGGGAGCTTGGGAGAGATGCAGAAGTAGAGGGTACCACACTTGGCGTGGCCAAAGTGGTGCTATGAGAATCATAGATCCCTTGTCTCTCTGAAGTTTGAAGAGTGTCTTGGGAATTAGGGGAATGGGTGGAAAGGCATAAAGGAAGTCTTGCCCCCAATGGAGGAGGAAGGCATCCCTGGCCTGAACTCCCTGACACGAAATTCTGGAACAGAACCGGGGAAGTTTGGCATTCCACGGACTTGCAAACAAGTCTATGTCTGGGGTTCCCCATATTCGAAAGATCCTGGCTATCTGGTCCCCATGGAGGGACCATTCGTGTGGAAGCAGAACTCGACTGAGTCTGTCTGCCCAAGAGTTTTGAACCCCTGGAAGATACACTGCCATGAGATGAATCTGATGCTCTCTGGCGAAGGCCCACAATCTCAGAGCTTCGTTGCAAAGCGACAGAGAGCCAGTCCCGCCCTGCTTGTTCACGTAGAACATGGCTACCTGGTTGTCCGTGTGGATGAGGACTGTCTTGTAGCTGAGCAGGGTGTGGAAGACTCAGAGCTAGAAAAATTGCTCTGAGCTCTAAGAGGTTGATATGTAGAGATGTCTCCTGTAAAGACCAGATGCCTTGGGTGGAGAGATTTTGAAGATGTGCTCCCCAACCTCTTGGAGAGGCATCTGTTGTAAGGGTTGCTTGGGGTAACATCTGTTGAAAGGGGGACCCGAGCAACAGATTTTGAGTGGACTTCCACCACTGGAGGGACCAAAAGAGGCGACTGAAGGTTGCTATTTTGTCTGACAGGCAACCTGATGCCTGGGTCCATTGGGTGGACAGAGTCCACTGAGCTGCCCTCATGTGAAGGCGAGCGTAAGGAACCACATGCACAGTGGATGCCATGTGGCCTAAGAGTTGTAACATCTCTCAAGCAGTTAAATGGGATTTTAACTGAATTTGTGAGGCTAACTACACCAAACGTAGGCAACGGGCCTGGGGAAGATAGGCCCTTGCAGTTGTGGTATCCAGCAAGGCCCCTATGAACTCTAGAGACTGAGTGGGGGTGAGATGGGATTTTGGAATGTTTATTACAAGTCCCAGATACTGAAGGATACGCCTTGTGCAGGTTAGAGAAGTCTGGGCCTCTGACTGGGATGGAGCTCGGATGAGCTAATCGTCCAGATATGGGAATACGAATATCCCTAGAGTAAGTAGAAATGCTGCTACTACTGCCATGCATTTTGTGAACACCCTTGGTGCAGAGACCAGACCAAAAGGAAGCACTCTGTATTGGTAGTGCTTTCCTTGATAAAGGAACCGAAGGAACCTTCTGTGTGTTGGATGGATGAGGACATGGGTGTACGCATCCTTGAGGTCTAGAGAGCAAAGCCAATCCTGACTCTGAAGGTATGGAAGGAGAGTACCGAGATAAATCATCTTGAATTTCTCCTTGCATAGAAACTTGTTCAATTCTCTGAGATCTAATATGGGTCTGTAGCCCCCTGTTTTCTTTGGAATAAGAAAGTAGGGGGAGTAGAACCCTGAGCCCTGTTGAAGAAGGGGTACTTCTTCTATTGCCCCTTGGGCAAGAAGGGTAGTAATCTCTTGACCCAGAAGGTCGAGGAGAGATGTCGGAGAATTGAACTGTCTCACCATGGTGTGAGGAGGAAGGTTTAAGAAATGAAGCTTGTACCTCTCCCTTATGATGGAGAGGGTCCATTGCTCTGCTGTGATTTGTTCCCATCTGGGAGCAAAGTAAACCAACCTTCCTGGAATGGTGACAGGCTCTGGATGTTCTAGAGCCAGAAAGGCTAAGCTCTCTAGTTGTAAGTCAAAGGCCCTGAGGAGGCTGAGGCTGTTGGGCCGTAGCAGTTCTAGCAGCCTTAGGCTTGGCCTGTTTTGGTTGTTGCTGTCTCTTTATAGCAAAACGACCTGCAGTAGATGACTGCTGACCATTAGCAGAATAATATTTTCCTTTTTTAGGAAAAAAACCTTTTTTAAACAACCTTTTCTTAAAAGGAGCAGAAGTAGACTTTGAAAGTCTATCTAAAGCAGAATTCTCAGCATCCATTTGGGTGGCCTTTGCTTGCCAATCTTTGCCAAACAGGTTTTCACCTGTACAAGGGAGGTTTCCCAGTCCATCTTGAACCCAAGGTTCCAAATCAGAAGCTTGTAGCCAAGCAACTCTGCGTGCCCCTATGGCAATGGCCGAGGCTCTGCTGGCACCTTCAAAAGAGTCAAAGGCTGCACGGTTGGAAAACTTGGAAATATCCTGGGCATGTTTGAGCCAGGTAAGGAACTCCTCCCTTTTATCTTCTGCAATAAAAGGAGATAAAGTTTGCAGGTGATCTGTAACCTCTTTTAGAAACATCCCCATATAGAGACTATAGGAGTTGATTCTGGCAACAAGCATACTGGCCTGGAAGATTCTCCTGCCAAAGGCATCTAAGGTTCTGCATTCTCTACCTGGAGGAGCGGAAGAGTGCCTTTTTGTACTCTTTATCTTCTTCATAGCAGACTCCACCACAATGGAGTGGTGAGGAAGCTGAGTCTTATGAAAGCCAGGACAAGGAGGAACACGATACATGGTGTCCAACCTGCAAGAATGATGGGGAAGTGGTGAGAGGAGTCTCCCATATGCCCAACATGTGATCATAAAGAATCTCATGTATTGGTAAAGTGGCTGCCTCTTTAGGAGCCTTAGGATATTGTAAAATATCCAATTTTTTTACTCTAGGCTCTGTCTCAGAGGCCACTGAGATGGAAAGACCCCTGGCCACTTCCCTGAAGAAGTCTTGAAAAGACAAGTCCTCTGGAGGAGACATTCTCCTTTTGGGAGAAGAGGGCTCCTGAGGATGAATCACCGATGCTTCGACAGAGACTTCTGATTCATCAGAGTCTTCAGAGGAATCGAAGTATTGCCTGTCTGGATGCTCCTGCAGAGCCCGATACGCATACCGGGTGGTATCGACATCGGGAGTGATCGGTACTGGATCGGTACCGATGGGCATCACCGAACAGTGTACCGCTGCAGTCGACCCTGAAGCGGATGTCGATGCAATCGGTACCGGCACCGGAACCGAAGTCGGTACCGGTGCCGGGGTTGGTACCGGCAACGGAGTTTGTTGCGGTACCGAAGGCGTCGCAGCTTGTATGAATGCCGTTATGGCACGCTGCATGGTCAGGATATTCTGATCCATTGACGCAACCAATGTCTGGATGTCGGTACCAGTGGGAACCACCGGTACCCCAGAACATGGCAACAGGTGATCGGTCGAGGCCGAGCCATCGATGTCAACCTGTGACCCCATAGAAAAAGCTTTGGAAGCCGGAGCCTCCCGCCGGGGTAATTTTGCCAGTGCGGATTCCTCGAGGGCAAGCCCGGAGGCATCTCGATATTTGGAGGGAGATCTACCCTTCGAGGACCGGCTGGATTTAAGTTTGGTTACCTGAGATCCATGTGAGGAAGAAGAAGCCCTAGAAGACGTCGATGCAACCGAAGCCGCATCCGAGGGAAACAGGGTACTGAGCTTAGCTGCTCGGTTCTGTAGACCTCTTTTAGACATCATGGAGCAGGACTCACAATCCGCAATGGAATGGTCAGGACCTAAACATTTTAGACACCATTCATGGGTGTCAGTGACAGAAATAGTGCCGCTGCACTTCGTGCATTTTTTAAACCCAGAAGCGGGCTTTTCCATGAGGAAAAAGTTCTAGGCCTAAGGCCAAGAAGAAAATGCACTGAAGTGAGGAAAAACAGTAGTTTTTTTTTTTTTTTTTTTTAGAATAAAGAAAGAAAAGACCGGCCGTACCGGTCCAGCGCTGAGAAGGCAGACGCGCGACCAAAGAAATAAAATAAAATAAAGAAATTCTTCAGCGGTGACAGGAACACGACCTGCTGGCTCCGCGGAAAAGAAGAACTGGAGAGAGGCGGTTAGGAAAGGCGGGAAGGCAGCGCGCAGGCGCTGTGGGATGCTCCCAAAAGCTTTCCTTTTGGACGCTGGGGAGCGTTCCCGCACAGGCTCCGTCGGTACCGACGATACCCATATGTGAAGACTCATTCCTGCTTGTTCCTGGAGATAGAAAATTATTAAGCAGATGTCTACTAGACCAATTCAATATATTCCTTGACTAGCTTTCAGGAGCCAACATGCTCTTCCCCTGGTCAGTAAGAAAGTAAGTAAAAAGCTATTCCCAGAAAATATAAGTGAATCATAGAAAGCATTCCAACAACCGTCTGACGAGAGAAAGGTGGGGAGAGGTTGATTAGTGATCAGAGGGTGGCAGGTCATAAAATGTTATGGTTCATAATGAGGCAGAACGCCCAGATCTTTGTTTCATTCTTTGTCAGTTTCAGAGTCTGATCATTTTAACTTCAAAAGTCTTCTACAGTATTTCTGGATTGTTTTATATTTTCCTTTAAATATCCCGATTATAATGTCATTGATGCAGTAGAGCCTGGTCCCAAAAAGCATGCCACCAAAAAAATGTCAACTTATTCTGCTATGTTAAAAAAAGGCAGGCCATAGGAAACCAAAAAATATCCCACAGAAAATACAAATTAACTTGCCCCCTCCCTTCCCAAAATCTCTGTTTCGTTGTATGTTGATTTTATTGTGTTTGCAACTTGTACCTCACTCAGAAGTCTAGTTCATGCGGGTTATAAATCCTTTTAAATAAATATACTAAAAGGCAGCAAAAGATTAAGAACGGTAGCTGGTATGCAAGGAGTGGGCGTCCCAGAGGGCAGATTGGGAAGACGTTGTAGGAGGGATTCTGGAAGAGGACAAGATAAAAACTAATTAAGAGAACTTACACATTAACTAACAGTAATTTCAGGGATGATATCTAGGTCACTGCCCCTTCATGATTTTCTACCCTTATATGCGTGCCTGCAGGCTCAGATTTAAGCATAGACAACCATCCAGGGCATCAGATTTTGAAAGCGCTAAATACCCCAGCTAAATGGGACCAGCTCCCCTTTGCTTTAGGTAAATGCAATTCAAAGGGACGCTGCCACGTCATTGTAACCCCCTTCCACCTCCAGACTTTCCAGTCCTGCTACGGACACCAGAATCTTAAATCCGGCCCTGCCTGCCTGACTCTGCGGAGCAGCGCTCCAGATCGTCTGCTTGCTGCAGAGCACAGGAGGGTAGGGGCCAGGGCAAGGAGCCCATGCAGCAGTAGTGGAAGGCAGAGAAGTGCATCCCGTCACTACTGCAGTCCCACCCTTCTTGTCCATCTTCATAGGTTCCTTTCTGCCGAGTCTTCTCCAGCCTCCACAGTCTGTGTTTTACTTGTGTGCGCGTCTGTGATTGGTTTTTATGGCTGTGGATTTATGGCTCTGGGAGATTAGAGAGGAGAGGAAAGGTGGCTTGAAAGAAGCAATTCCCCAAAACGTATGTTTCATATAGCAGTGTTTCTGTGATGCAGAACAGTGTGTCTCCTGGAGAGACACCTAGCCAGTCCGGTTTTCAGGATTCCCCAGGGGCGGCTCAAGACAAACTGCTGCCCGAAGCGAGAGATGAGCAGAGCATCCTCCCCCCTTCCTCCTCAGTAACCAAAATGGAGGGGGGCTTTCCCAGAGCCCTAGTCAGGAACACCCCCCCCCCCCCACCCCCACTCAACACCAGTCAAGTAGTTGCCCAGGGAAGAAAGAAAGCAATATATTCTCAGGCTATAAATGTTTTTGTTGTTGGTTTTTTTTTACTTTTTAAACTGTTTTGATGCAACAAAAAAATGTATCAACTTAATTATATAGCCTGGGAATCTAATGCAAAACATACTGATCCCTGAGATTGCACACTGGATTTATGGGCTTAGTTTGGGGGTGTGGGGCGGGGCATTCCCCCCCCCCCTGAAATGAGCTGGATCTTGTGCCAAAACAGTTACAGCCTACCTCTGCTCCCACCTATAGCGCCACCTCCACCGCTGTCACTGCTCTTTCTATGTCTGCAACAGCAGCAACGCCGTGGGTGAGGGGCAGGCTGGAGCCATTTCGGCATGAGAGCCAGCTCATTTGGTAGGGGGCAATGCCACGGTTGCAGCTGCTTTTTCTATGTCTGCAGTGGCGGTCTCCAATAAAAAGAAAAAATACATATAGCCTCTCCCGAGCTGAGGCAGCTAGTCTGCTCCCGCTCCTCTGACGTATGCTTCGTGTCAGAGGGTGTGGGACTAGACCACACTTCCTAGCACAGAAGTACATAGAGCCGTGGGAGATTTTGCTTTTTAAATTGGACACCACCGCTGCAGACACAGCAAAAGCGGTGGTGGCGAGGGGGTGGATTACAGAATGGTTGTAAGTGAAATGTGGGGCAGATGGACAAAAAGGGGAGGTGGAATAGCCAGAAGGGAAATGCTGGGCAGACGAACATAAGGGGAGGGGGCTGGAATGGCTGGACAAATGTTGTATACGAAGGGGGGGAGGGAGCACAGGGCAGATGCTGAATAGGAAGTGAGGGTATGGCTCAGAGCAGATGCTGGACACAAGAAAGGTGAAGGGCAAATATTGGCCACACAGTGTGAGGGAGGAAGGCAGATGCAGGACATGGGATGGAGAGCAGAGGCCAGACATGGGGTAGGGATCATAAAGGGATGGAGAGCAGGTGGCTGCTGAACACAGGGTAGGGGTCAGAGGGGAATATATGGCAGATGCTGGACACGAAGTAGGGGAATGGAAAGCAGATGCAAATAGGGTGAGAGAGAGAGAGAGAGGAGAAGCTGGGCATGGGTGGGGTGAGATGGGGAGATGCTCGACATGGGGCGAGTGAGAGGGGGGAATAATGGACATGGGGGATAGGATGAGAAAAAGAGGAGAGGCACAAGACTGGGAAGAGAGGGAGAGACAAGGCAGGGCGGGAGAAAAGGGGATAGATACTGAACCCAGAGAGGATGGAAGATTGGGGAATAAGTGGCTAGGGAAGGACAAAGAGATGGAGTAAGGGAGCTGTGTTAAAAGGTTGAAAAGTGGTAGGTTGACACAGCAAAAAGAGGGATGTCGAGAACCGGATACAAAAAGGAGAAATGAAATCTGAGTTGATAAAGAGAGAAAAATAAATGGAAGAAAGCTGAAAGAAAACGATCAATGTCAGAGATGGATGTAGGAGAGCAAGTGAAGAAGACAGGAGTGGAGAGAAGTGGCAGGTGGATTGCAGACAGGACCGTACCTAGCCCTGTGCGAGCGGTGCGGCCGCACAGGGCGCAAAGGCTTAAGGGGCACATTTCAGCTATCTGCTGTTGGCTGCCACCGCCACTTTTTTTCTCTCAGCGGCGACAGGCAACGGCAGAAAACTGAAATGTGCCCCTTAAGCCTTCACGCGGCACGCTAAGCAGGTCTGGTCCCTCTGGGAGGGACCAGACCTGCTTAGCGTGTCGGCGACTTGCACATCGGGTGCACACCTCTTCTCTCCCGCCCCCATAAAATGGCTAGATGGAGGCGTGGGGGGGGGGGGGCGCACCCGATGTGCAAATTGCACAGGGCACATTTCACGGTCGGTACGACCCTGATTGCTTGCAGACTCTGGAAAAGAGTTAAGAGAAGACAGAGGATGCAGAAACCAGATTACCAGGACAAAAGCAATTAGAAAAGTAAAATTGCCAGATGATAAAGGTAAAGAATTCATTTTCCGTTTAATGACTGGAATGTGTCAGGTTTTGGATTTTATATATACCATCTTTATATTTTGCACAGTCTAGGGGAAATGCATCACTGTTACTATTTCTTGTGTTACGCTACATGCAAAGTCTGGTTTGTTGGGGTTTCAGTTTAATGTTTTCTACATAGTTCTACCTTAAGTTTGTTATAATTTATTCTGTACTTGGAGAGGGGTCCAACTGTGTTCTGCCTGTGTGACTGAGACCATGTGTTCTGTTAGCATGGAGTTTCTATGTAGGATCTGCAATAATCTGGCTTTTTCAATTTTCCGAATAGGTGTAAGGATGTTCTTTTATGGTGCTGCTCTTTTCTGCATAGACTCCTTATTATGTTAATTTTAGAAGCTGGTGTCCCTTATAGTATGGTAGATTTGCTTTATAGGTCTTCAATGACTTTTGTAGGGTTTTGTGTTAGTTCACAATCTGCCCTGTACTAGAGAGGCTGTGAATGAGATGACACCAGAATCAGATTTATTTTTTCTTGTATGTTGGGTACTATGGTGAAATGTCCTAGTTCTGCTCTGCACCTACTGTTAGAGGAGGGGCTTTGTTGGACGCAAAATAGATGTTCAAAAAGAGAGAGAACCACTTTTTTTTTGGTCTTTGCAGTGCGAGCACCTTTCATCTACTTTATTTTTTCTGGAATATATATTTATAGATGCTGATATTTTTTTTATCTTAGTGCCAGGCTAAATAATTAAACAGCTACAATTTTTGCTGCATTTTAATTATATAGCCTGGGAATACGTTGCATTTTGTTATTTTTTTTTACAAAGCCACTGAATGAGAACCTCTGCTCCCTCATAAGGACATAAGAGATGTCATACTAGGTCAGACCAGGGTCCATCAAGCCCAGTATTCTGTTTCGAACAGTGGCCAATCCAGGTCAGGTTCTGAAAAGGTAAATAGATGCCATGCTGCTTATCCCAGGGGTAAGTGGTGGATTTCCCCCTTTTAATAATGGTTTATAGACTTTTCCTCCAGGAACTTGTCCAAACCTTCACTAAACTTACCGCATCCTCTGCCAACAAAATTCCAGAGTTTGATTACGTAATCAGTGAAAAAAATATTTTCTCTGATTAGTTTTAAATGTGCTACATTGCGACTTCATTGCGCATTGCCTAGACTTTCTACTATTTGCAGGATTAAACAACCGATCTATGTTTACCTATTCCATTCCATTCATCTCCCCTCAGCTGTCTCTCTTCCAAGCAAAACTTTTAAGCCTTTCCTTGTAGAGGTATCCATCCATCCCCTTTATCATTTTGGTCATTCTTCTTTGTACCTATTTTAAATCTGCTATATCCTTTTTTTTAGGAAAGGCAACCAGAACTGCACACAATATTCAAGGTGTGGTCACCCCATGGAGTGATACAGAGCCATTATAATATCTTTGGATTTCCTTATGATTCCTAGCATTCTACTTGCTTGGTCACCCCTGCACACTGAGCAGAGAATTTTAACATATTATCCAGGATGATGCCTAGATCCTTTTCCTGGGTGGTGATTCCTAATGTGGAACCTCGCATCATGTAACTATAGTTTGGATTGTTCTTCCCTAACTGCATAACTCTGCATGTGTCCACATTAAATTTCATCTGCCATTTGAATGTGCAGTCCAGCCTTCATCTGTTTGATATATTGGCTTCCTATCCATCTAGGCCCGATATTCCAAGGCATTTACACAGTTCACATAGCTGTAAACCATGTAAATGCCGCTGAACGCGATATTCAATGGCAGTAACAGGCTGAATATCCCCAACTAACGCTGCTATACGCTCTGATTCTAACCGCTTAGCATCGGGGCATATTGTGGGTGTTACGGAGCATTTCATGGGCAGCAACAGTAGAAAACCGGGTAGCGGCGATATTGCACCGCTACTTACTTAGCTACTGTGGGTAAAATATAGGGACAGCAAAAGCTGGCCTCTCTTATCTGCAGGACCTAACCGGGCAGCCGTGCAATATCGCCACTACTTGGAGCATGTGCAGCAACACCAGATATTCAATGCCGGGGCCATATATGACCCCGGCATTGAATATCCAGGGTTAAGGTTCAGCGGCGTTGAATATCAGGCCCCTAGTGTTTTTTTAATGATAACCATAATGAATGTGCAAATAAGTATGCAAATAAGGCACCACACCCTTTGCCCCTCCCCCAATGAAGCAAACTATGCCCATGACTGGATTGGCAAGCTATCAAATGGAGCTATATAATCTGCAAAAACAAAGGAGAAGCCAGGCGAGTATAAACCAATGAGTAAAATGAAAAAGCAAGAACCACAGCTATTTGATGGGAGCATGTAAGGCATTTCCCCAGCAAGTATCCCGACAATACCATGGATGCACATAACACCATCCATTGAGGTGGCGTTATGAGCACCCACACTGTCTGCCACTTTGACGGTTACCATGCACTGTTGACCCCTGCGGTAACTGTGCATTCCACATACATCCACTCTTGCAGATAACTCTATTTCTGCAAACACTGCAGAAAATCGCTATGTTATCTGCGGTGGCCGGATATGGCCCTGGCACTGAATATCCGGGGTTCGCCTTCAGCGGCGATGGCTATAACCACGTTAGCGGTGCTAGCCGCTGCATATCGGGGACTAACTTCTTTAATTTTGCTTTATGTGGTGTAGGGCAGTGTCGAGCTTCTGTCTCTGTCTTATTCTAGCTGCTGGAGTTCCTTTTCAGTGCTGGTTTTCTTTTTATTACTATGTCAACCACTCTGATACTGAAAGGTGTAGAGTGGTATAGAAAGTTTTAAATAAACAAAAAAACAATTTCCCTGCGTTATCTGTTAACGCACCCAGATAGTATGCACTATCTGGCACATTAACAGTTAGCCCAGCTTAGTAAACATCCTCCTAAATATTTTTATTGCAGTGGGCCCTAGAATATCTATACACCTAGGCAGAAAACCAACATGCCGGGTTACTGTCTATCGTTACATAGACATTCCATGATAACAGAATACTGTACCTGGCCTTGGCCACACACTGAGAATTTAGATAGATCCTCACCAAGTACAAAATAAATTAACACAAATTAAAAATAAAATTATATGGACAAAATTTAAATCCCAACAACCCAGACTCTGCATGCAGTACAACATCAGAGAAATGGAAAAAGCTGCAGATGCCCCTGTACTGTGCAGTGTATAAAGATAAAATGTGCATGTATAGCCCAATATTCAAAGGCGTTTATCTGGTTAGCAAAATGCAATGTGTGCCCAGGACCTGCTAAATGGATAAATCCCGTTGAGAGGGATATTCAGCAGTACTAACCGGCTAGTGCTGCTAAATATCCCTCTGAACACTGTGGCACTATCTGGAATGTTCCAGGGTAGTCCAAGGGCAGGGCGACTGTAGTCCCAGCACTTAACTGGTTAGCAGCTAAGTGCCCATATAGAGTCAGATCATCTCAATAACTGTCCTAACTTTATGCAATTTCAGTTATCCTAGCAGTCCGAGGGCATCTGCAGGCTCCATGCACAGCCCTGTGAGAACACTCATGTCATCTCTACACCTGTCATCTGGGAGTCTCTGTGAGCGAGCCTCCCCAAGGTCAATAACCAAATTTTCCAGGCCCACCCCAAACAGTAACTGATCCTAACTCAGCTGCAGCTAGAAAGCAGCATCCACTGACCAATTGCGGAGCCACAGCTACTTCCTGGCCACAAACAACCACTGCCAAAGACAGGGCTGGTGCTAGGGTTTCTAGCGCCCCCCTGCAACCTATAAACCGGCACCCCTCCCTCATTATTATTAATGTTGGCTGCACCCTACCTTCCTTTTTCCCAAAACTGCTTTGTGAACTCTTTTCAAGCGATATAAGTGTTTCTCCTTCAAATCCAGTGTTGTAAGAAAATTGCAGCGAAAGAGCAAACGCATAGTCAAAATAAAAATACTGAGCAGTAAATACTTAGCATCATACAAACAGGCTGGATAGTCCAAAAAATAATAAAATCTGATTCTGGTCATCTCACTAACAACATAAACATTCTCCAATGCCAGGCATATTGTGAACTAATATAAAATACTGAAAAAGTCACTGAAGACCAAATCTACCATACCATACCAGCATACACTTCCAAAACTCATACAATAAGGGGCCCACCCAGAAAAAAACAGCACTATAAATACTGCAGTGGACCTCAAAATATCCATACACCTAATTTGAAAAGCTGTACAAGTCAAATTACTATAGTACAGATCCCTACATACAAACTCCATGTTAACAGAACATTTGGCCTTGGTCACACACTCAGAACACAGACCCTCACCAGGTACAGAATAAGTGACACAACTTAAAGTAAAACTAAAAATATGTAGGCAAAAATTAAACTGAAATCCCAAGAAGCCAGATTCCGCATGCGGTGCCTCACCAGATAAGAGACGCAGTTCCCCATACTGTGTGAAATATAAAAGATAGCACATAGTCCAATCACTAAATTGAAAATAAAATAATTTTTTCTACCTTTGTCTGACAATTTTTGATCATGCTGGTCCTGATCTGAGGTTTCTGTTTTCCTCTGTCTTCTCTTACCTCTCTTTCTATGGTCTATAATCCATCTGCCATTTCTTGTCTCTCCTTTTGCTTTCTTCATTTTCTTTCATCAGTCTTTTTCCAGTCCCAGTAACCCTCCCCAGTATTAGCCCCCTTTACAACCTTTCCTCCCAGTACCTTATAGTGTCAATCCCCTTGCATTCCCAGCACTGCCACTGGTGTCTATTTCCTTCCAGTCCCCCTCCTTCCACACTGTCCAGCCCCTTCTAGTCCAAATACCATCCCAGGTATCAGCGAACTTCAAAGTCCCAGTGCCCCTTCCCATGTCAGCTCCCTTCCAGCCCCCACCTTCCCCTCTTTTCCACTCCCTTCCAACCACCATGTCAGCTCCCTTCCAGCTCCAACCTTCCCCACTGTCAGCTCTCTTCCAACCCCTCTCCTATTACCCAGCCCCGTTCCCAAGTATCATCTCCCTTCCAGCCCCCACCTTCCCCACTGTCAGCTCTCTTCCAAACCCACTCCTATTACCCAGCCACCTTCCAGCCCCATTCCCAAGTGTCAGCTCCCTTCCAGCCCCCTCCTTCCTACTGTCAGCTCTCTTCTAACCTCCCTCCTATTACCCATCCACCTTCCAGCCCGATCCCCAAGTGTCTGCTCCCTTCCAACCCCCCCACCCATCTACTCCCTTCCAGCCTCCCCGTCAGCTCTGCAATAGGGATAATAATCTAAAATAAAACAAAAACTGCTGCGGAGCATTCCGGCCTCTATTATGGAACCCCTGCTGCAGCGTCCACCTCCTTCTAGTGTAACTTCCTTTTGGCAGCAGGACGCAGCAGCAGGGGTTCCATAACAGAGGTCAGAAAGCTCTGCATCGGTTTTTGTTTTATTTTAAATTATCGCTATTGCAGCTGCGGCTCTGTAAGACACAGGAGCCGTGGCTGGATCGGAGGAGAGGGTGAGGGTGTTGGGGGATGCAAAGAGAGATGAAAAGCCGGATTTCTACTCTGGCTGCTCCCAGTCCCACGATCAGAGAAAAAAAACGGCTTTTCAATGGCCAGTTTTAGCTCTCTGCAGCCGGTCTGGCCATATAAGAACCAGCCAGGCCATCTGAATACCAACCGGTTGGCAACCCTAGCCGAGGGTGCATTGGGCAGTGATTAAGTACAGCAGTGGCCTGAATTTTAAAAACCACAAAAAAGCCCACCACAAAAAAATGAAAAACCACTATGGTGAAAAAGAAACCCTGAAAGGAGAATCCCAAAATCTGTGAGGCCAGCCAGGGAAACCTGACAAGGGAGGCCCCATCCTCCCCTGTAGGCCTAAGGCCTAGCTGCTGGAGAGGTCTTTGTTTTTGTTTTTAATTTAGAACTGCTTCATTGCAGGCAGCAGAGGGCCAAATACAGCTTCACTGAAATCAAAAGGGAAAGAGACAGAAAAAAATATGACAACAAAATTAGCAAACAGATATAAGACGGCAAGAGGAAAAGGGGGGCCTGGGCCAAACTTAACATCCCCACCTCTTGGGTACCTTGTAGAGTCCTTCTGTCTGCTCTCTGGCTCATCAAGCGCTTAGGAACCAGTGGGTAGCAGAGTTGTACACAGGGCAAACTGTCGGCTCAAGAAGACAGAGGTGTACTCGAGCTCCAAGCAAACATTGCACCTGTTCGTCTCATGCACACAGGCCACAGGACCATAGTCAGTGCCAAGAAAGATAGGCTGAAGGCAGACAGTACTGCCTTTTCTCTGTACTGCACCAGCAGATACAGCTAGTGATGACATCAATGAAAGTTGCTCAAGTCTGCCTCTACCTGCTAGCAAGGGAGCACAACTCACTCATCTGGACTGGTCTAGCAGGATGAAAAGAAAAGCGCTTATTTTAAGCCTACTTTATAAAGCCAACATAGACACCTATGCATCTTTATAAAACAGGCACCCAGAACCAGCCCCAAAAGTGCACAAATGCCCAGGCTCCAAATCACAACACATTCAAAAGAAACTATAAAATGTGCCTCTGCCCTGCCCAAACTATGCCTCTCGGAGCTATGTAGAGATCACATGAAAGCAGGTGCTCTTTTTCGTGTGCATATTTTTATGCACATTTGCAACACGCAATTTTATAAAAGCCCTTTCTGCATGTAAAACAAGCTTTATAGGTCAAGCACATCCGGGAAAAGCTTGTTTTACATGCAGAAAGGGCTTACGTGCAAAAAATATTCGTATATTGAATTTTCCTGTTTGTCGTTTACTGTCTGCTGAAATTCTTTTGAGGAAATATTTTAGGGAGGTCTTGGGCTTAGCTTCTGCTGACTCCATAGGCCTCTCTAATATTTATTATTTGACAGGCAAGGGCCTTTCTCCAGGTTCTCCAGGGGGGTTTGATGTAGTCCAGGGCCAAGCTAGCCTAGGACTCACCAAATTCCTGGAGGACTCGCAGGATAATATTTCTTCTAGAGCTACTTTGTTGATATCTTTTTTGTCTGATCGGGATAGGGCTCTTGTTTTTCGTAGTTATTTTAAAAATATGTCTGTTCCGTTCTGTGGATTTCGAGTGCAAATTTTTCCTGATGTTTGTAAGGCGACTCAAACTAGGTGTTGTTGTTAAGTGCCATCGAGTCGGAGTCGACTCATGGCGACCCTCTGGATAGCTATCCTAAATTGTGTTCGGTCTCCAGTCAGGCGGCTCATTGTTGACAGACTGGTACCCGTAGCTGCTGTTATTGTATCGATCCATCTCATTGCTGGCCTTCCTCTTTTGCGTTGACCTTCTATCTTGCCAAGCATAATGTCTTTCTCTAATGATCTCTCTCTTCGCATGATGTGTCCAAAGTATGAAAGTCGAAGTCTTGTCATCTGAGCTTCTAAAGAAAGCTTAGGTTTGATCTCTTCTAGTACCGACTGGTTTGTTCTTCGAGCAGTCCATGGTATACACAGTATTCGCCGCCAGCACCATAATTCAAAGGCATCAATTTTCTTCCTGTCTGTCTTTTTCACTGTCCAGCTTTCACATCCATATGATGTTATTGAAAAAACCATGGCTTGAACAAGTCGAATCTTTGTATGGAGAGAGACATCTCTGCTCTTGAGAATCTTATCTAGGTCTTTCATAGCCATTCTGCCAAGAGCAATGCGTCGTCTGATTTCTTGACTGCTTGTTGCTTCTTTATTGATAGTTGATCCAAGTAGGTTAAAGTTGTTCACAATTTCAATTTCTTCTCCTTCAACGATGAACCTGTTGATTATGCCAGTTGTCATGATCTTTGTCTTCTTTACATTAAGGCGCAGGCCCATTTTGAGACTATGTTCTTTGATTGTGAGAAGCAAATGTTTCAGATCATCTTCACTTTCAGCCAGTAATGTGGTATCATCAGCATAGCGAAGGTTGTTGATGACTCTTCCACCAATCTTCACACCTCTGTTGTCTTCATACAATCCTGCTTCTCTGATGATTTGTTCTGCATACAAATTAAACAGGTAGGGGGAAAGTATGCAGCCTTGTCTTACACCTTTGCTTATTTTAAACCATTCTGTTTCTCCTTGTTCCATTCGAACTGTTGCTTCTTGATCAATGTACAGATTGCGCAAGAGAACGATCAGGTGTTCTGGTATACCCATGCTTCTTAATGTGGCCCAGAGTTTCTCATGGTTTACACAGTCAAAAGCCTTGCTATAGTCGATAAAGCACAAATAGATATCCTTTTGGTATTCTTTAGTCTTTTCAAGGATCCATCTCACATCTGCAATGATGTCTCTCGTTCCTCGCCCTTTCCTGAACCCTGCTTGCACTTCAGGTAGTTCTTGTTCCAGGTATGGTTGTAATCTCTTTTGAATAATCTTCAGTAGAATCTTGCTGGCATGTGGGATCAGAGCGATTGTGCGATAATTTCCACAGTCAGTTGGATCACCTTTCTTTAGTATTGGTATAAACACAGATCTTTTCCAGTCAGTTGGCCATGATGTTGTCTTCCATATTTCTTGGCAGAGTCTTGTGAGTACGGTAACAGCTGCATCAGATTGCTGCAATACCTCTATGGGAATGCTATCAATGCCTGGTGCTTTGTTCTTTGATAAGGCTTTCAATGCTGCTTCAACTTCTTCTTTCATCACCAATGGTTCCCGATCATAAGGTACAGGTTGAAATGGTTGTTGGTCCACTTGATCTTTATCATATAAAAACTCTGTATATTCCTTCCACCTTTTCTTGATCTTCTCAGCATCATTCAACATAGAACCTTGAGCATCTTGTAACATTCCAATTCGAGGCTGGAACTTTTTCTTTAACTCTCGTAGCTTTAGGAAAGCCGATCTTGTTCTTCCTCTAATAGTTTCTGCTTCTATTTCCTTGCAAGTGTCATTGTAGTACTTTTCCTTGTCCTGTCTTGCTGCACGTTGGAAATCTCTGTTGAGTTCTGTGATTGTCTTTCTTTCTCCTCTGGCTTTAGCTTCTCTGCGTTTCTGGGCAATTTTCAGAGTTTCTTCCATCATCCATTTTGGTCGTTTTTGCTTTTTCATATTTTGTAGAGACTTCTCGCTTTCTTCCAACACAACCTTCTTGATGTCATTCCATAACTCTTCCGGAGCTCTGTCATTTGTATCTAAAGCAGCAAATCTATTTTGCAGGCAGTCTTTAAATTCCAGTGGTATATTCTCAAGGCCATATTTTGCTGCATTCATGAGTGGTTTGCTCTTTTTCAACTTTAGCTTGAGTTTGCATACTGGTAGTTGATGATCTGTACCACAGGTTTTGTCTTTGTTGATGTTACAGAGCTTTTCCATCGTTGACTTCCACATATGTAGTCAATTTGATTTTTATATAATCCATTCGGTGAAGTCCATGTGTACAGTCGCCGCTTGTGTTGCTGGAAGAAGGTGTTTGAGATGAATAGATCATTGGTCTTGCAGAATTCTATCAGTCTTTCTCCAGCTTCATTTCTGTTGCCAAGTCCATATTTTCCAACTACTTTGCCTTCTTCTTTGTTGCCAACATTTGCGTTCCAGTCACCCATGACTATCAGGATATCCTGTTTGCATGTTCTGTCAATTTCAGCTTGTGCTTGTTCATAGAACTCTTCAATTTCATTCTCTTCTGCAGCTGTTGTTGGGGCATATACTTGAATTATAGTTGTGTTGATAGGCAATCCTCGTAGACGAATAGAGATTAAGCGTTCGCCGACTGCATTGTATTTCATTACAGTTCTTGCAAGTTTCTTCTTAATTATAAATGCAACACCATTTCTTCTTTGTCTTTCATTTCCAGCATAGTAGACCATGTGATCATCTGATGCAAAGTGCCCCATGCCAGTCCATTTCAGTTCGCTGACACCCAACAGATCAAGTTGTACACGTTCCATTTCATTCTTGACCACCTCCAACTTCCCTTGGTTCATGCTTCGTACGTTCCATGTTCCAATGTGTAAGACATCTTTACAGCTTCTGACTCTCATTTCAAGCGCAGCTACATCAGCAGTCAGACTTCCCGAGGGCTTTGATCCAAACACATCATAAATGCTGGCTTTACTCTGAAAAGTCTTCAGCTCTTCCCCAGTAGCTAGTTGAGTGCCTTCTGACCTGGGGGTCTCATCTTCCAGCACCATAGCACAATTTGTTTTGTTGTAACTATCCATTGGGTTTTCATGGCAAGATACAGAAGTAGATTGCCGGGCCTTTCTTCCGCGCAGTTTAAGTTTGGTGTTGTTGCCGTTGTCACAAAAATGTGATCCTCCGCCGTCAACACTGTCCCATTCTGCTGCTGCCCAGATGGGTGGTTTGTCTTGGTCTGGCACCTCAGCTGAGACCTGACCATCTTGGGAGACCCTGCCAGTAGTTAAACTACCGATAGTTTAGCTCTCAGCATCACTGATGCACGCAAGCCCTCACAGCACGACAAGCTGCAAACCAAGTGAGAGCTCAAACTAGGAGGAAGGGTTTTTTGGCCCTTAAGCCTAGGGTGGTTGCCTTATCAGCTACGTTTTTTCTTAGATATCCCTGCAAGTGTCTGATAACCTTCCAGGGTTCAAAATTTATATTTCTTGATCCTGCTCAGCTTGAGGTATTTCTCTCTGATAAAGAGGGGCCTGGCATTAATTGACTGGGGTGGGTGGTTAGTTTAAGAAGCTGCCTGTAAGTAAGATTGTTCTTGGATTTCCTGTATTTGTTTCCTTAAAATATCTCCTCGTATTGTGGGCTAGGAATGATGGGATGTTTATATTTTATATTGTATGTATTGATTTCCGCTAAGTCATCAAAAGTTTCTTTATGCTTGCTTTTGTAAGTTTGTTAAATTTCAATAAAAAAAAAAAAAACAAGCTTTATATGCTGAAAATCTGTATACTATTAGAAAAAAAGGGTAAAACCGTAAGAAAAAGTACAGGAATAAAAAACAAAGGAAACCAAGGAATAAGTTCAGAAGAGGAAGCAACAGAGCTAAGAGCCAAGTGAGTTTCTACTTGAGCTGCCTTAAGGGAAATTTTAACTTTATAGCCCTAAACGAGTGACTTAATAATAAATGATTCATGGTTTCAATCTTCCTCTGTGCTGGGCTGCTTTCCAGTGTCTGCAGCCATGTTTGCATTTGACAGCACAAGAGGGTATATGTGTTTTCAGAAATCCATCATTACAAAGTAATAATCGGGCAAACTGGATGAGTCTGCAGGTGCTCTTACAAGTCAGTTATTTCAAGGCCTATCCGATAGTCACATATGCAGAAGAAGAGTGCAACATTCGATGCCGTCTTCTGACCAAAAGATCCAAAAGGCAAGAACATTCTTCAGCTAGTTTCGCATCTTCCAACTCAAATCTATTATAAGAGCAGTGGAAGTGATACATGTGGGATGTGTGTGTTGGGTACCCAGAGTTCTCTCACCTAAGGGTATCCCTGGGCTGTCCTCAATCCCATATTACACGTTGCTCTGTACTTCTCTGCTGCAAAATGTGTGCAGTGAAACAAGCCAGCAAGCAGGATACAGACAGGCAGTTTGTGCTGCTAAATACAGCACCGAGATAGAGAAGATTGCCATGGCCTTTTCAAACTACACATCAGTTTCGCTCAACTCTTCCAAGCCCAAAGCACACCTACATGTCCAAAACTCTTGTGTGGCACGCCAACCTCCGCAGAGCGGACGATGTGCACATAGGAGAGGACTCCTGTGGCTAAAATTAAAACTAGGAACTATGCATAGTGCCATAGAGGTGGCGGCACTATGACCATTGGGCATAAATTTTATAAAGGGAGCACATACTTTGTGGTAGTTTAGTCATTTATGCACATAAATAAGCCTCTTATAACATACTGACCAGCATAAAGATATGTACTTTCAGATGATGGCACGTGCACTGTTGATGAGCAAAATCTGGGAAGACTATGAGTGGAGCACACAAACACACACATAGATTATAAAATACTAAAGTGAAGGCACATGCTAGAAAATTATAGGCACATATATTCACACCAGTTCTAGGACTGGTTTCAACTGTCTGTGCCTGAAATTAAAGACACGTTTTCTGCAACTTATCACTAGTATTTTATAAAGACCAGTCAACGCCTACTTGTCTTTATAAAATAGAACTTATATAGGTGCCTACTCATGGAGCCCTGTTTTAAAATTTCTCTCCGTGCATATGCTGCCTGTTTCTTCCCACACTCTATGGCTTATGCTGTATCTAGGAAGGAAAAAGGCATACATGACTCAGACAGAAGCTCCTGCATGTTTAATAGGCATTCTGCAAGGAGCTGAGAGCAAGACCCATATGCTGGTCTGGATCTGATAACTCTTTTCTTTGACACGCATCAAGTCTGAAGGCACATTAGTTGTAAAACACTGCTGCAGACTATAGAACCGTATCCCTTTCAACAAGCATAAATCAGAAGCCCGTGCGCGAGAAGGGAGTATGATGACATGAAAGCCTATCATGGCTACAGATCAGGTTTTCTGACATCACACAGTTCAAAAAGTCAATTTTAAGTCATAGATTTCCCCTCATGCTTTGCTATATTGACTTGGCCAGAGCTGGTTAGAAAAAGGAATCAGGTCAAAGAATCAGCAGAGTTATTTTCTCTATTCTGAGGAAAGCAGTCAGAGCTTCACGCAAGACTGACAAAGCTCATTATCGAGTTTCAGAACGCTTCTGAGAGCATGGAAAAAAATACTAGGAAATCTCAAGCCTTCCATCTGCACAGATGGGCCACCAAGAGGCAGGGAACATAAAACTGGGAAGAAGCCCTTTATTTTTCCACCTGACATGAGGACCACAGTTCAATTTTAGCAGGCAATGAAAAAAGTGCCGGTACTCGGTGCCACCGCATATCCCCTCAGAAAAAGTCATGCATATCAGCATGGCATGGTGATACGTGGAGCAAAAGAAAGTCTGCCTCTTATGTCTCCGCACCTTGTCTTCACCCAATAACTCACCTCCAACCTTTCCCCAATCTCTCTCATGACCCTCCACAGCATTCTCCCAGCCTCTCTTTCATGACCACCCCCACCCCAGGCGTCACCCAGTCTCTGTCTCATACCCAGCCCCCCAGGCTTAAGCCAATCTCTCTCTCTCTCTCTCATTACCCCCGCCCTTCATCCAGTCCCTCTCTCACTCACCTGATTCTTGTACCTGGTAGCTGATGCTAAAAAACAGTGAGTTTCACACTTCCCCCACCACGATTGGCTGTCTAAATCCTTGAGCCATGTGATGGAGAAAGTTTGGGCTGATCTCATGGCTTCAAGACTCGTGAGAGCCAATCGTGGTGCGGAAGTGTGAAATAGTAGGTTTTCAGCTGCATTTTTCAACAGCAATAGCCAAATTGGGGGCATGGCATCCCGGGCACCAGGATGCAATTTCTAGGTGCCATGATGCCCAGATTTGTCAAGCCCTGCATTAGGGTTTCTCACAGGGCCAGCGATGGAAATGCAGCTTTGGCTTGTTAGCTGCAGAGGGCTTGTTTGTGCATGTGTAAACAAACACGCATGCTCCCTCATGGGCACCCTGAATAAGAGGCTTAGCCCCAACCGCGACCTCCCCCAACTCCAAATCAAACTGGAAGACACCACTGCTATTTACTTTGTCCCCCAATTTGACTCACAGTCAGGGCAAAGGGTGCTCTGGCCAAAACAGCATTTTCCTTCCACTGTCCCCCTACCTCCATGTATGGAAACCTGTGGCAGCATCAGCATGGAACAAGGGCCATCCCTCCAAATAGAGGCTTCCTGTTTCTAAGGGGCAGGATTGGCAAAAAACAGCCCCACATTTTTTGAGGTTCTTTGCTGATACAGTCACAGGCTCCCCTAAGCAGCAGAAATGGAGGTAGCAGGGGGTAAGGGCACCAGCATCAGAGGTTACTCTTCAAATTGAATAGGGTCACAAAATGTATACTTATTACCCTGATATGTCAACATTTACAGTTGAAGCGCAAACAAAAGTTGCGCCCACCTGTAAAATCATATATTTTAATGCAAGAAAAACTTTACAAAGTCGGGTTGATCTTGTGACATCAGGAAAAACTGATATTTTATGCCCACAAAAAAGGGAATCAGTTTAACCTTGAAATATTCCCAGAGCACCATATTCTTATCAGTTTCCTAAGAGAAAACAAGCAAGGCAAACCTGGTCACAATATTATCAACAGAAGCTGACAGCAGGATATTCATCAGGACCACCTTCAGCTGTTTCCTCTATCTCAACAGGAAACGAAAGATAGTATAGCATAATCTAGATATAATTTGGTCATGGTAAGAAATTTTCAAAACAACCCGGAAATACATATGCCTGATTCTGCAAATGGGGAAACGTGTCATTGTGTTACGTTGAAAAGAGTAAACTCTTCAACTTGTTTCAAACTGCATTTGATTTTTGTCATTTCCATTCTCTGGGATTTTCTTGGAATTTTCTTGAAGGAGGCACTTGTGACCCCCCCTCCCCGCCAAGGAGATCGTCAGACTCCTGGGAGGGATGGGTCATGGCCAGATTAATCTCCTGTTCCGCTGAAGCCGCCATGGCAGTACAGCTCCTGCAGATCCCTGTCTCTGCGGATGTACCCCTGCGTATCCCACAGGAAAGGCAGCGCGACTTGGTGGACATGACCTAGAGCTGAGCCCTCTGTTGCCAGTTCTCCTGGTCCTAATGGGGAGGGTCTGTCCTTACTGTGGAGATAGCTCACTCTCCGGGCAATTTACCCCAAAGAATTACCCCAGGAGGGAAACCAAAGCCTATTAGCCTTAGAGACAAAAATAAAGAAATACTCTAGCCGAGTTAAACCCCCCAAAATTAAACCAGGATACTAGCAATAAAACTAGAAATAAATTTTAAACGCAAATTAAAGAAAAAGTAAATTACAGCCCTAAGCAAATAGGGGTACTTGCGGGTTTTTTTTTCCTGTTTCTCAGGGCTGGGCTAGCTTCAGGGCCGCCGCAGCGGTGCCCACCCGTTGGCTCCACACGTGGTAGGCCTCACCACGTGGAGCCTGAACGGGGGATCCTGAGACTCTCCTCTCGGATGATGGCTGAGTCTCCCGCTGCCCTCCGGAGCGAAAAGCTTCTGCTCCCGATGCAAGTCGCTGCTCCAAAGCTCCCCCGCGGACCTCGAAGAGATCGTGTGTGGCCGCCGCGTCCTTCCGATCTCGGACGGGTCTGGCTGTGCACGCGGTCCCGCGGTGCTGCCTCCAGCGCTCAGCCTGCCGGAGGGCTTTGGCGCGAGGCAGCAGATGAGGGTGAGGAAGGCGCAGGAATCTGTGGTCTCTGCAGCAGAGAAGGGCAGAAGGGCCCTCCTCAATGCTGCGAGCAGCGGCTCTCCTCCGACGTTCTATCCGGCGGGAGGGGGGGGGGGGAAGGAGCAGGAGCAATTAAAGGGGCAGAGCTCTAGAAATTAAAATAACTCAAATTCAATCAAAATAAAATTCAAATAGAAATAAATGAATAAATAAATAAATAAATACAGTGGAATCAGTGAAATAAAGGCAAAGAAGGACTCCAGTAAGCCCTAGGCTTACGGAACCCTCCAGCTGCTTGGAGGCTGAGATTACTGGAGTTGGTGGGTGGGATCAGTGGTATTTATACCGCTCCACCCCCAAAAAGGTTGGGCTCAGCCTCCAAGCTGCTGGAAGGGTTACGCAACCCAGAAGTGAAGGGACTGGACTGGAGTGACGATAAGGAAGCAGTATGTTTTTTCCCTATTTATAGGGGGGGGGTCATAGTGTACTAGTAATGGAGCACTTTACTAGACTTTTAAGAGGTATAGAACTCAGAGTAGTTTGGAAGTCTAGAAGCACACACCCACACAGTAAGAACATAAGATATGCCATACTGGGTCAGACCAAGGTCCATCAAGCCCAGTATCCTGTTTCCAACAGTGGCCAATCTAGGTCACAAGTACACAGCTCTGTTATTCCCTTTCACAGACGTGAGGTTATCACAGACATTTTAAGATTATTTCATATTTCAGGAATGCTCCAGCACTGGAAAAGATCAAATTTAGTGCTTTGTACTCCCTGTATTCATTCACAGCTGGGATCCAGATTTCTTAGAGAACATAAGATAAAGCCAAAGGTTGACCTTTCCTTCTACATCTCCAAGTCAATGTAAGGACAACCTGAGCACCAAGAGACACTCTATCTACCCATCAACTCAGCCTATTTCATTTGCTCTCCAGGAGCATCATCTGGACCTAGTCTGCATTCTATAAACTTGTGTTGTATGGTGTAACAAGGACTAGAAATAGGCAACAATTGAGATTTTAATTACACATCTCACAATCTGTCAATCAATGTCAATACCATGATGCAGGTAATGTTTAGAACCGTTTGGGTGGCCCACTGCACATCGCGTGCAGCTACTATTTTTATAGGACTTCTTACCCTACTGGCCTAAGACGTGATCCTGCATTTCAACCATGTATTTAGACTACCTGCTTGACACCACCTGACTCTGCCACAGAAATATCAGAGCAGCCTGAACATTATTCCCCAAAGATTTCAGTGCCTTATCTCATCACCAGTAGTCATGCTCTGTACTCTCAGCTTGACACAACGTGATAGCACTGTAGTGGATACGTTAGGCACGCAAGACTGCAAATTCAGAGCTGTCAATGGCCTGAGAGACTACTTCTGAACTCAGATTCATAACGCAACTGCATGCTATAGAGCCTTTCACCCACTTGTATAACAAAATCTGAAACATTACTTGACAGAACAGATATCATGTACCAAATATTGATTCCAAAGAAAATCTAGAAAAAAATCAGTACCGGTATTTATTGAACATGTGTACTAGTAAAATAGAACAAGCGGCTATCGAGTGCAAGGCAGTATTTTCATTGACCAAATGACATTATTATCAAACAGAAATTAGCAGTGTAACCATAAAAACTGCAGGCTTGCCAATTGAAAGGTTGAAACTGCTTTCCCCAGATCCTACTCCTTTCCTTTAGGCCATTGGTTCTCAACCCAGTCTTCTGGGACTCCCCAGGCCAGTCAGGTTTTCAGGATATCCACAATGAATATGCATGAGATAAACGGGCAAACAGAGTGCATGCAGATCTATCTCATGTATATTCATTGTGGATATCCTGAAAACCTGACTGGCCTGGGGGTCCCAGAGGACTGGGTTGAGAACCACTGCTTTAAACCTACACCCATGCACTAATCTCAGGCAGGGCAGCCTCCATGGGCCTTTCTCCAGAAAGAATGCCTGGCTACCAGGATGGAGGGAGAGATTGCTGCATCATCGATGAGTCTGCAACACACATTGCATTTTTACTGTTCCCCTTAGAATGAATACTTCTTTATTATAATGGGTTACCAAGGATTAACTATTTCAGTCTGCAGTTTCAGTATGCTTGCCCCCTACATACCCCTAGGGCTCCAAGTGCACTGGGTCCCATGAGCTTTCCTCTTTCCCCTGTACCCCCCCCCCCCCACTCCCAACTACAATAAGGTTCCTACTGGTTAACCAGACAATAATATCCAGATAACTCTGGCCTGCATTTACACTGGCCATTGTGGGTTTCTGCCTGCAGATCTAGCACAGTTACTTACCTGTAACAGGTGATCTCTGGGAACAGCAGGAATAAGTCTTCACATATGGGTACGTCGGTACCGACGGAGCCTGCACGGGAACGCTCCCCAGCGTCCAATCAGAAAGCTTTTGGGAGCATCCCTCAGCACCTGCGTGATGCCTTCCCGCCTTTCCAACTGTCTCTCCTCAGTTGAGTTTCATAGCTGAGACAAAGAGAGAGAAAGAGGAAAGGAAAGATAGATAGATATAGAAATACAACTCCTAGGGGAGGTGGGCGGGTTGTGAAGACTTATTCCTGCTGTTCCCAGAGATCACCTGTTACAGGTAAGTAACTGTGCTATCTCCAGGAACACGCAGGAATGAGCCTTCACATATGGGGACTCCCAAGCTAAGATGCCTGGAGCCCTAACATGTTGAAGATTGAAAACATGCTACACCTCATATGGCCAGGCATCCTGAGGATGGAGGGCAGGAGTTGAAAAGAGAGGAGCTGCAGAAAAACAGCTAACCTAAGAAAGGACTACCCACAAGGAGTCCTTGTATGTATGATCATTATCAAAAGATATATTGAAATGAACAATCACCATAATATTGAAATGAACAATCACCATATGACGCTCACCTACTGGATTGCAGGAAGTAGAGAGGCCGATGGAGTCTACTGGGGATCCAGAAGAATAATGTTCAAGGTGACCTCACTGGAGTGAAGGTGGAGGTCAACATCTGGAAGTGAGAGGTGACCTCAGGATTCAATTGGGGTAGCACAAACACGGCAGGTCTTCAGTGGGAAGCTTCATGGAAAGCTGAAAACTCTTTTGGCTACAGAAGTATTCTGAGGTAGGAGCAAAAGAGGAAGACTGACCGATCTGGACAAACAGACCTAGTCCTTGAGGGAGGAAAGGGTATGAGAAGAACCCCATACTCCCAAGAAAGGACAGATGTTTGAGGAATTGAATCTGAAATCCACTGAAGATCCACCGTGTCTTTCCTAACTGGTGAGAGGTAGGAAGACATTGGGGCATGGAGCTTCAGGGATACGTAAACCTAGGATACGGTAGGGCTGTCAGTTCCACAGCAGTGGTTGTGTGCATAATATCCGAAACATACTGTGGAACAGTATGAAGCTTTGCAAGCCCACTGTCAGAAACATACAGGAAGGTAAAAACCTTTATGAGCATAGACAGTCAGAGAGATAAGTATGGAAATACATATCTACCTATAATAAGTATCTGGACAGATACACACACACACATATATATATATATATATATAATGAGATCTAAAGGGCATAGCATATGCACACTTAGCTGACAGACAGATACATCTACAGAGATGTATATAGGTATAGATATATATACCTGAATATATAGGTCTAAAGATAGATGCCTGCAACTAAGCAGACAGAGCTATGCATATCAGGACATTCACATGGAGATGTGAAGGGAAAAGATTCATCTAAGAACAAGGAGGTGAAACCTACTTGAGAAGATATATAGAGAATCTATTCCCCCAGAGATGATGGTAAAGGAATGCTATCCAGTGAATAACCAGGATGGTTACGCGAAAAAACAGAGGATAATATCAGTCTGTAAACAGCAAGTCCAGAGTCCTGTGGAACTCCAGCATGGTAAAAGGACAGAAACGCATAGAATGAGATACCAGGTTGACCTACGTGAGGGACAAAGGAAGTATCAGGCGTTTTCCAGATTAATATGTGCTGTCCTTGAAGTATTAGGATACCATGAGGACAAGCTGCAAGAAAAAAAAAGAGTATATTCCCTATAGGAATGGGATAACTCTTAGACTTTCACGTGGAGAAGGCTTATGTCCTTTTCCCTCCTTTTTTTTTTTTTTAAAAGAAGATAGTAGGGTGTGAAGAACCCTCACAGTCATAGGGGATGACTGAGGAAGCCTTTTTCAACCATGATGGATAGCCATTAGAGAAACTCTATGCTCTCTAGCAAGGGCCCATAGTGGAAAGCTTCTCAATAGGATTGCAGAGAGCATTATGCAGGAGAACTGGGATGTAGAACTGGCTGATGGAGAAAACTGACAGCCACGTCCACTACGTTGCCAAACCCAGAGATTGGAGATGGCAAGGGTAGAAGATAGTGTAAGAAGCCTGTAGTGAAAAGGATTATCCAAGAAAGATGTAGAAAACTGTCTTGGAATCACTACTAAGGCCAGACAGGAGTGGTGGAAGACAAGACTGGGACTTATGGAAAAGTACCGGTAGTCAATTACTGGAACTCCTGCATGGGCAGCTACTGAATAGGACAACAGAGAGAGTCGGTCTGTGTCAAACAGAGAGAACAGACTGAACAAAGAGAGCAAGCTGTCTCTGTCTGCAGAGCTGCCCAGATAAAGAAGGGAGTTTACTCAGGAGAAGAAACTTTACAGTGAAAAGAAAGACAAGAAAAGTCTTTCAATGGTATGGTACCACTCTTACAGGGGAAACCCTGGCGAAGAGGGTAGAGATAGAAGCTGAAGAAGGACTTACCACATGGTAAGTCCCTGGAAGGAAAAAATTCATGCTGGTACAGAGAAACTATCATGTGATAGTTGCTAAACCTCTCTTCTAGTCAGGAAGAGGTGGAAAACCCTGTAACTTATAGACATGAATATCCTGACAGTTCAGCATACTGAAGAGTAAATGGATTTCCTGAGAATAGGAATCCCTGAGCAGAGTTTTGAATGGAAAAACAGTGAAAAACTTCTGCTGAAAAGAAATTAACTGTAGTTATAAAAAGATTAATCAGAAACCTATGGTTACTGTGTTTATTCAGCCTGGCTAGAGTTTGGATTCTTCAGACCAGGGCGAGACTTCCCCTGCTTGGGAACATCCGAATGATGGGCAGGAGAAGAGGAAAACCTCTTTCTTTTAGGGAAAGAAGGTTTGGTAGGGCATTTCCTACCTGCTGAGGAAGGAGAGGGCTTAGGATGGCCCTCAGAAACAGGAAAGTCAGTGGAGCAATGAGCAACCTGACGTAAGGACTCCTTATTGAAGAGATTTTCTCCAGTACAAGGAGTATTAGTCTTTGTTGTGCCCATCTATTCAAGTCAGATGCTTGGAGCCAGGCTTTACGACGTGCTCCTATGGCTATAGCAGAAGTTCTGCTAACAGACTCAAAAGAGTCTAGGGAAGCACGAGAAAGAAACCAAGAGATAGTTTGGCTATGACTAAGAAGTAGGGAATAGTCTGCAGCCTTGGGCTCTGATAGAAAAGGAGTCAAAAGAGATAATTTCTTTGTGATCTCCTGATGGGATAGACTCATATAGAAAATATATGAGAGAATCCTTGTTGCCAGCATAGATGTTTGGAAGGTTTGACGTCCAAAGGCATCCAGTGTTCTAGATGTACGCCCTGGCGGGAAAGAAGAATGTTTTTTCTTGCTTTTTACCTTCCTCATTGCTGATTCCACTACAATGGAATGATGGGGAAGTTGAGGCTTTTGAAATCCTGGAGAGGGGGGCACCTGATACAGAAGATCAGTTGCTGTAGGGGGTGAAGAAACCCTTAAAGGTTTTTCCCATACCCTCAGAAGAAGATTCTGCAAAGAGTGATGTAAAGGAAGCATTATATTTTCCTTTCCTGCAGAAAAACCCTGAGAAGATTCATAGCCAGGGATAGGAATATTAAGGAAGGTTGCCATGTCAAGGAGAAATTTCTGAAAAGAAGGATCTCCGATGGGAACCATCCCTGGACAGGCTAAATTTGAAAAGGTAGCCTGGGCACCGGAGGATGTACTTGTCCGATGCAGAACAGGATTTGTAATGGATGGACACTGGAACTGGCAGTTATGAGTTGAGACAGTCAATAGTGCATCATCCATGCCAGGTATCGACTCCAAACTAGGTATAGAGAGGAGCGATCCAGGTGAAAAAAGCATGGAAGGAGCTGGTTCCGATGATACTGCAGGTACCGGCATCAATACCGATACCAGTAGTTGTGCCGGAATCGAAGGCGAAACCGACACCGAAGCAGTCATCGGAAGCTGCTCAAGCGGTACCGAGGTAACTAAAAACCCTTGGTGATTATCCTCGGTACCGTGCATGCGGAATCGGTAAACATTGGTTCCGAGACGCGTCGGTACCCAGTCCTCTAGACTAGAAATCGATTCTAGACTCGGCATCGAAGGAAGCGAGTCTATCGATGCATGCCTAGAGGGTACCGACGTCGGTGGTGGTATCGGCGGTACTGCCGATACTGGAAAGTCAATCTGGGACGTTTCAGTCGGTCCCGAAGGTACCGAGAACGCCAGATGATGATCCCTGGTGAAGAGCGGATCACTCAACACCGGTGCTGATGCCGGGGTATCGGTACCGCTCGAAGCGGATGCCACCACCAAGCATAGCTCAGGTATGTTCTGTGAGGGGTGAGCCCCAGGAACAACCTGAAACCCCTGAAATGCTTTGGAGCCCGAAGACTCCCGCCGGGGTTTTAATGCCAATGGGGTCTTGAGGGCAAGGCCGGGGCCGTCAGCATGCTTAGCATGAGACTTACCACTCAAGGATTGGCTAGTCTTAACAGACTGTTTGTGGGTTACCTGATCCTGTAGAGAAGAAATGGCCGGTGCCCTGCCATAGGGAGGGAAAACGGTATCAAGGGAAACTCGAAAGAGAGAATCTCTTCTCACAGTATTGTAGCCTGACGGTTCAGGGGAAAAAGGGTCAAGACCCAAACAGGTTAGACACCAGTCACTGGAGTCTAAAAAGAAAACTGTATTTCCACAGTGAAGGCACTTCTTAGGAGAAGGCGGCTCCATGATGGAGAGGCCTTATAGGCCCAAAAAATTGTAAGACAGAAACTGAGGGAAAACTCTCCCTCAGTTTGAGGAAAAGAAAAGAAAAAACCCCACCGGCGGTACCGGTGGCGGCGGGAAAACAGCCGCGACCACAAGAAAACAAAAATTAAAAAATTAAAGAAAAAAGTTTCTGCGGTGACAGGAGGACGTCCTGCCGGCTCCGCGGAAAAACGAAAACTGAGGAGAGACAGTTGGAAAGGCGGGAAGACAGCACGCAGGCGCTGAGGGATGCTCCCAAAAGCTTTCTGATTGGACGCTGGGGAGCGTTCCCACGCAGGCTCCGTCGGTACCGACGTACCCATATGTGAAGACTCATTCCTGCTTGTTCCTGGAGATAAATCTGTTATACTTTAAATTCCACTGCACAATGAAGGCAAGGAGGAGATGAAGGAAATATTTAACGCAAGACACGACTGTATTGTTTCTATATTGGGTTTCCCACTGCAGTACTCCATGGTTAGCTAAACCATTTCAACATCAAAGATGACACAGTCTCTTGCAATTGCAATGTGTGCCTTTGAGTCAATGTGGACTCCTGGTGACCCAGCAGCTCCTGAGTTTTCTTGGCAGTGTGACGGGAAATAGATTGCCAGGTCTTTTTTCTGAGACAATGGCGGGTTAAGTGACTTGCCCAAGACCGCTAGTGAGAATCAAATTCTGGTCTCTTTGTTATCAAGCCAGTGCACTAACCACTAGGCTACTCCTCCACTTAGTCTCTTAATTCCACCTATTTATTACAAGTAAGTAGATCAAGGAACTTACTGTAACAGTTGAACCAAGAGTAACATGGATTCTAGTAGAATGCAGCAGGATGAGTCTGTCACAATTAATTTCTTCAGTTGAACAACTGCAGACAGGGTGGGTTGTGGAATCAAATACTGGATGTCGGAAGACTGAGGCTGGGGTGGATGCTAGACGTTAAAGGCTGACCGGCTAACTGAATGTTGAACCACAGACTGAAGGAATGAGTGTTGAAGCCTGAAGAAATGGAGGCCGAATAGCTAAAAAAAAATGATGGAATTCTAGGGGAATGGAGAGGGAGACAAGGCTATGAAGACTTGCTCTCTGTGGCCTAAGGTGGAGAGATTTTTGTGCTGAAGGTGGGGGAAAGTAGACAGGATTACCCAAAAGGCTAGAGGCTTTGGAAATTGACCAACAGGGTCAAAGGCCAGGCAAGTCTTAAGTAAACTGGAGGGAATGGATCACATACAACCTTTAACCTATAAGAGCAAAGATTACATGAACCTAGCAAAAAGCAGCTTGCCCTAGTTTACAAGCTAGCAGTGCAGTACAAAATATATTGAAAACATGAACATACACACTGTGAGAGCAGGACAGCAACCAAATTCTAAGCAAGAACACTCATGATGAATTCAAACTGCAGAGAGGGAGCACATCAAATCTACAAAGTAAAAATACCATACCCACCAAAGACTGCAGACAAATAACACAGTATTTCATGCCTCCCAGAATAGGCAATAACTGGTAGGTAGACTCCATTGACGGGAATTTATAATATATAAAGTATAACAGATAAAAATCTTCCTTGACTCATCCCAACAAATGTCAACATAGCAGAGCTGCTTCAGACCACTAATAATGCCAAAGAAATAAGATACCATTGGGAGTTGCCCTGCTTAGTGAGTTTCGCCCACAAAACTAAACATTATCACCTAATTTCTTCTCAATGAGTGCCTAGAAACAGAAATATAAAAGATTAATTGGGATCAGAGTTGGAAGGAGACCGGGCGAAACTAACAAACAGAAACAAGGATGGAACAAGCCTAGCAAGAAAGAAGAGCAGTCCATTTCATTTACACCAACAAAAGGATGTCAAAAGACTGCTGACCCAGCTAATAAAAGAGCACAGTAGAGATGAATAAAACATGACCTCCCTACAGGATGGAGAAGTTACTAACGTAGAATGGCATGTTGACGATTCTCTTTTTCACCAACAAAAGGCACGTGCTGAACCCAGAGCTCTCAATCTCATGCACTCAACATCAACAATGGAATTTACACAATGAGCAGAACCTCTCACAGGTCCAGAGAGGTTTGTCCCATTTGCATGCTTTTGAGGCCCTTACTCATAATAAAAATAAACTGTGATAGCATCGGAAAACATAATAAAGCACCAAAAATGAGAGGGAGGCAATCTGGATTTCTTTTTATTTAACAAGTGCTTTTCAGCCCTTTTTTTCTACAATTGTACTACATAAAATTAACACGTATCTAAATATGTGAGTGAAGCTCAATCCGAATGGTCCACCTTTCTGCCCCCCTTTGATTGGATATAAGTAGTTTCTTCAAATATTGCTTAACTAGATGCTGGAATAAAAGCATGCTTGGAAATAAGCCTCTTGAATTGTAAACATGAAACAAAAAATAATATAGATTTTAATGCTGACATAATGTCAATGGTTCTGACAGTTCTCTGGCTACGTAATTGTTCATTTCAACAGTGTCTGATTTATAAGGGAAGAGGCTCTTTGAAAACTTTTTCATCAAAAGATTGCACCACAGAGCAAATATTTGCTGGGGAAATACTTGATTATAAGGTTTATTTGAGTTTTACAAATGGAGCCTTGTTGATTAGGGCTCTGTGTTTATTGTGTAGGCGTTAACGGACCCAGTTAAATGGTCACCTAATATTTCAACTACAAGAAAAATGTAATGGCTAGTTATTTTAGTTATTTTGTCTATGAGAGTAACGGTGATACATAGTTGGAATCTTTATCAAAGTATATGGATGTGTACACCACTCTATCAACAATTAGCTGCTAACTGAAGACCAAACACAGTTTAGGACAACTATCCAGAGTGTCGCCATCGATTCGATGGCACTTAATAGCAACAACGTTGTGGGTGGGGGAGGATGAGAAATAGGTTATGTCTGAAAGTTGAGGAGAAACGTTTTAGGGTTTGTGAGACCTCATGGCCTATATAACCTTTCTTGTCACTAGGAGAGAAAGCTTGTAATGGGTTATAATTAGGAAAGAACCGTCATAGCGCAAATAGCATCAAGAGAAGTTTTTATTCTTTACAACTTTCAAATTCATCACGCCCTAATCCTCAAATACTACAGCCCTCTACTACCACACACCCTGCAATGTCCTAGCCCAAACTCTAGTCCCCCACAACAGATGAACCATCACACAAACTGTCCCATCCCCAAAACCTACCCCCCCCCAGTAATTGTCCCACCATCTTGACAACTTGCCCCACCCCCAAAACTATTAATCCATCCCTCAAAACAACCCAAAAACATGAATTCCCACCTCCCAACTTGTTCCACACAGGATATGTATAAGACACCCAGCACACATCACAGATGCATACACATATACACATTTTAACTTAATCAGATGTATTTTTGGGGGGATAGTCAAAACATTTTAGCCACTTAGCAGACCTGCTAACTGGCTAAAATGAGGTCAACAGGATTTTCTATAGCACTAACGTGTCTATTAAATATACCCCCCTAACTGGGTTAAACCCCCCTAAAACTAACCGGTTAGCGTTGGGGTGTTCCAGGGGTGAAGCCACTAGCCAGCTAACTAAAACACCTAGAATAAGAACAGTTGAAAGGCTATTGTAACTTTAGGCGTTTTAGCTGGCTGGTTAGTGACTCAATCGCCTTTAGCCAGCTAGCTAAAATGCCATCCAGGCAAACCGGACCATTCACTGCTGACTGCTGGATATGGGATCCACACTGAATATCCGCTTATAAATTAAAGTGGTGACATCCAGCCACTTCAAAAGTGCTGGCCGCCACCACTAGATATGCCCACCTTCATTTTCTTTTTTATTAATTGTACTATGAAAACTAATGATTGACTTCTCCAGTTTTCTTATTGGTTGCTCTGTGTACTGTCAACGAATAGTTGTTACCATGGGTAGGGCTAGATAAAGGCAGAGGCAAAAGAGGCACATACCTAGAGCCCAAATTTGTTTTGGGAAGAGGAGGAGGAGGAGGGGAGGACCTTGTCAGATGTGACCAGGTCTCAGAAGTTTAGGATTGACAAATATCTAGCTTTTACAGGATACTATTATTTTTTACATTAATGCCCGGATGCCAGATGGGTGGTTAATATGTCTACATATTTTTCAGATTTTAAAACCTCTGTCCAAAGCCATATAGGGTTGCCAACTAGGCAGTTTTCAGCCGGCCTGGCCGGTCTTCAGTTGGTCAGAATGGCTGCCGGCAGACCTTTAAAACCAGCAATACAAAAGCCAGTATTTTTGTTTCCCTCTGCCATTGTTGAAAGTATATTTTCCTTTTCTCTGCTGCCCACAATGCCACTGAAACCTTCCTGGATGCACGGCAGCAGCAAAAGAGAAGGAGCGTTGCCGTCAAGCCCGCATGCACCGTAAGATTCTGTTGGCCCCGCCTCCGAAAAACACTTCCCTTTCTGTGGGGTCATGTGGTGCATGAAAGCTTAAGGCCCCGCGCCTTCTCTCTCACGGGGCCATTGAGCTTGCGCATGTCACCTGACCCTCAGAAACGGAAGTGTTCTATGGAGGGGGCGGGTCTGTAGACTCTTAGAAGCGCACGCGGGCTTGATGGCCAGGCTCCTCCTCTCTTTTGCCACTGCCGCGCATACAGGGAAGCAGAAGCAGCAACATGACAGGCAACAGAGAGGGGAGAAGGCTGATAGCCGATTGATGCGGCGGCAGGCAAGAAGAAATGCTGGATCGGATGAGAGGGGAAAAAACCCAAAAGGCACACTTGTTCAGGGAAGAAAAAGGGGGCATGTTAGACACTGGGACACGGTGCAAAGGGATCAGTATGGGAGGAAAAAAAGAAGAGGTACTTAGGGAAAAGACTAGGGAGGCGATAGAGACCCAAAGGAAAGATAAAGAGACAGAGGGCTATTGGGAAGGAGGGAGGGGGTTGAGTAACAGTGGAAATGCTGGACGGGGGGGAGGGGGGCAGAAAATTCTGGATGAGGGGGAGGGTGTAACAAGACAGAAGGGGATAATGAACATAAGACGGGGATAGGGACAGAAAAAGGGAATGCTGGTCATCAGAGGAATAGGGAGATAGGGCATTGGGAGAGGCGTATGAAGAGAGAGGGGGTGATGCTGGACAGTTGGGGATAGGACACAAAGAGGGAATGCAGGACACTGGGAGGGTAGGGTGATAGGAAATGCTGACATGGGGGTGGGTAAGAAAGACTCTTGACAGATTCTAATTTCTAACCCTCTGCTATGAGCCGGTGGGAAGAAGCTCAAATTGCTGTCTGGTGGGGATTGGCCCTGCTGGCCACCAGGGATTTGGAGAATAGTGGCTTGAGGACCACTCAAGGGAAGGGGGGTGACGAACAGGAGCACTTGTCTTCAAACACCCCTCCCCATACAGAGTTTGACTTGTTGAGATTTCAGTTTAATTGTTGTTTACACATTTCATTTTGTGGTCATCTATTTTTATTTGATGAAGGTTTATATGTGCGTCCAAGGCTGGGTAACATATAGCATGGAATTTCTATTTAAGACTGTGTAGTAATCTGGCTTGTTCAGTTTTCCTGATGTTCTAGGGCCCACTGCAACATCTATGGTGCTGCCTTTTCCTAAGTAGGGTCCTTGTTGTGTGAGTTTTGGAAATTAGTGCTGGCGTCACAGTTTTTCTCGGTTCTGTATGATTTTCTCATGTTAATATTCACAGTAAGCCTGCTACTGAGGGGGTCTGAATTGCCAGCACTGAGATTTTCTTCTTATATAGTGTCACACCCTTAGCCCCTTACATTGGTATGGAGGGGCGTGGTTTTGTTTTTGCCATTGGGGTGCTTCAACTTTCTGGCCTTTTTCTAACTGGATGCCTTTAAATGCATTATGGGAAAGGTAGTTCAGTTAGATATTGTTTGGGCTCAGATAAAAAAAACACCTTCATTATAGTTGGGTTGAGTAGGTGCATTGACAAGAATTTATTCATTTAGAAAGAAAGACACGCTAAGGTTCACAGATCCACCTTCTTAGATATTTCACCAGGAATTCTTGTAACTCATTACAGGATAACTTGAACTGAAACAAAACTGCTTTCCTCAGTCTTAATTAACAGCACCTGCTTCCAGCAGAGCTTGCCGTGAAGTCCAAAACATACAGAAAGAAACTTTAAACCAGGTTTTCTTTCCCTTTCCAATCCAGAACAAATACCTGGCTATCTTGTCTGCTTAAACATAGTACTTCATACAGATAGTCAAATTCTCACAAGCAGATACAACTCTTTTCAAGGTTTTCTCAGTAGTTAGACAAACAAAAGCATTTCTTACTTCCTCAGTTGAAATGGCAACAGACTGAGCTCTGCACTGCTCCCAGCTGTTTCTCAAAGATAATCAGGAAGATTCAGCTTTGCACTGCGTCACACTTCTCCTGAGCTTAGAACATTAACAAGCTAACACAGCTCTTAGGGCTTTGGACACCAGAGGCTTCTCTTTACCGCTGACACCCTTGCAACCCCTCTGAATTGGCAGACTGGCATGCAGAGCAGTCCATGTATGAGACCTCGTCTTCACAAGGTAAATCTGGCTCCCCCAATTGCAATCTGGCTCAGATTCAGATAGCTTAACTGACTGCCTTCTGTTATGGTTAAAGCTGTCTCTGGTAAATTCGTAGTGCTCCTTATTAGCTAAGCTTCTGGGACTCATACCTTGATCAAAGCTTGTAGTAGCTTCACTCCTTACAAGCTCTGGCCACCATCCAGCACGTCCTGTTCTCCAATTAGTGTTTCTGGCTCTTACTGCTCCATTCGTTCTTGAGTAGGCAAAACATCTGCTCTCTCTTTCTCTCTAGTCAGCAGATGCAGCACTCTCAGCTCTCAGACGTCCTTCCAGTTTCTCTCCACGTGTCCTGCTTATCCTCTCCTTTCTGCTTATCCCTGGTCTGCTTTCTGTTCTAACTGAGCTAAACTTAAACCCCTCAGGCTCCTGCTCCACCCTCTCCCCTCTCAGGTGAGAGAGGTCAAACTCCCTCGTGGCAGCTGAGTGATTAGGAAAGGCAGTGACGTAAGGGTTCCTTACCCTGGGCCTGTATTCCCTCTCCTTTCCACCACTAGGGGCACTCTGTTCCTTACTGTAGCCAGGAATTACCTGCTTTCTAGGAGCAAATGGAGTTTTAAGTCCCTGACTTTTTAAAATGGGTCCCTTTATTATGGTAAATTCCTTCTTTTTACTCCTCTCTTCTAGGTCCTGATAAGCTTCCTTATCACAATAGTGAATTTTATTGGGCCGTGTGCTTGCACAGATTGCTGCAGAAGTGGTGGGGAAAGTTCTGTGGATGCAGACTATATGTTCGGATTTAATACCATATAGCAAAACATAGGTGTATTGCAGGACCTGAGGAGAGGACTGAATAGGTGCTGAAGAGTGCAGCCTCTTGTACTCCCCTCCTCCCTCTCGATATGGCCTGCAGATGATTAAACCTGCACTTCTGCCCTCTGCAGTTATTTGTTGGGGTGAGGTATGGGGTGGGGCAGGAGTGGAGCATGGATAGCCACAAGTGGAGGGTTTTGCTCTTTCAAAATGTTGGCAGCCCCAGAGCCATACCAAGGGCTAAGCAAGTAATGCAGCCACACAGGGCGTAAATATGGAAGGGCACGGACTTCATCACTGGGCTTCCAGAAAGCACAGTAAGACTAGGGTCTTGCATGCAGCCGGGGAAGGAGGGAGCACCTGATTCACAAGTCGCACAGAGCGCATTTCTAGCTTGGTATGGTCCTGCCTCTATCTGTAGTTTTCTAATCCCCCTCCCCCTCCTTTGAATGAGCCTGCCCTTTCTGCTTCCATTGCAATTAGCAGCAAAAACTGGATAGGATCCCACCAATGGGAAGGCACTGGAGATGGAACAGTGAAAGGTATCTCTAGTTACAGAGACTGTGGGCAGGATCTAGCTCAGGGGTTCCTAAACCTGTTCTGGGGACTCTCCAGCCAGTTGGGTTTTCCGGATATCCACAACAAATATGCATGAGAGAGATTTGCATACAATGGAGGCAATACATGCAAATCTCTCTCATGCATATTCATTGTGGATATCCTGAAAACCTGACTGGCTGAGAGGTTGGTCTGGGAACCCCTGATTATTCCAGCCAATATGAAGGCTGTGAGGACAGAGCACTGAAATGCTGCTGTAGTCACAGAAAGGGAAGAGCTGAGCTGGGGGAAATTTCTGTACTGTACAAATGAACTTTCTCCATATACTAGAAGATAGAAATGAAATTAAGCTCCCCCTCTCCCCCCCCCCAAAAAAAACCCCCAAATTATTCAATGCGTTTCTGTGGCAAAAGAATTTCCAACTGCTGCAGCACAGTAACACAGATTCACCGTAGCACAGTAATCATAGACTTGCACTGTTCAAACAGCCTCCTCTCTTATATAATCTCATGATCACAGACACACAGACGACCAACACAGACATAAATGCGCACACACAAATGCCTAAACAGACACCTACAGATATATATATATGCATGTGTAAGTATATGCAGACATACTAGCCCACAAAGATACAAAATAGTGTTACACAAACATACAAACAAACAAAAATGAGATACACCAACACAGGCAACTCAGATACAGACAATGTTTGTGCATGTGCTCGCATGCACACCCACACCCATACATACACAAATAGGCAGAAGGGGTTGGAAAGAATACAATGAGACAGGCTCTGCATTCTTTCCCCTCTTGTTTGTTTTAATAAGACATACAGTACTAGTAGTCAAACAAAATAAAATAACTTTATCAGAGAGGCACCATATTGGAGGGTGGCAGGGTAATTTTATATCAGGGTACCCAGGTTAAAGAGGTTGGTAGGTGCCTATTTTATAAAACGCAGGTAGGCGGCTACTTGTCTTTATAAAATACTAGCACTAATCCTGAACAAATCGCGGCTACATCCCAGGCGTGGATATTATGCCTGCTCAAGAGCAAGCGTAAATGCCTATACCAGCGATGGCGAACCTATGGCACGCGTGCCAGCTGTGGCACGCGAAGGCCTTGCAGCTGGCACGCGGGAAGTTCCGCAATCAAGATATGCGGCATTTTAAAAAAAAAAAAAAAAAAAGCTGCCGCTGCCGGGGCCGGGGCCACCGCGGCAGAATCGAGTGTGCCGCGGGGCCCCCCCGCCCAGCAGAGCCTGCCCTCCGTCCCCGGTATCACCTCTCTCAGCTGCCTCCAGTCACACGCGCCGGCTTTCAGAGCGCGAGGGGAGTTTCTCCCTCGCTGCTCTGTTAAGCCCGCGGGGGCTAATGGGAAGTTCCCATCAGCCCCCGCGGGCTTAACAGAGCAGCAAGGGAGAAACTCTTCCCTCGCGCTCTGAAAGCCGGCACGTGTGACTGGAGGCAGCTGAGAGAGGTGATACCGGGGACGGAGGGCAGGCTCTGCTGGGCGGGGGGGCCCCGCGGCACACTCGATTCTGCCGCGGCGGCCCGGCCCCGGCAGCGACAGCTTTCTTTGTAAAAAAAAATTTCGCTGGGGGGGGTTAGGAGTGGTGATGGGCTGGGGGGTTAGGAGTGGTAATGGCTGGGGGGGTTAGGACTGGTGATGGGCTGGGGGGGTTAGGAGTGGTAATGGCTGTGGGCTGTTGGGGGGTTAGGACTGGTGATGGGCTGGGGGGGGCTAGGACAGGAAATGGGCTGATGGGGGGGTTAGGAGTGGTGATGGGCTGGGGGGGTTAGGAGTGGTAATGGGCTGGGGGGGATAGGAGTGGTAATGGCTGTGGGCTGTTGGGGGGTATGGACTGGTGATGGGCTGGGGGGGTTAGGACTGGTGATGGGCTTGGGGGGTTAGGAGTGGAAATCGCTGTGGGCTGGGGGGGCTAGGACTGGCACTGGGCTATGGGGGGCTAGGACAGGAAATGGGCTGATGGGGGGGTTAGGAGTGGTGCTGGGCTGGGGGAGGTTAGGAGTGGTGATGGGCTATGGGGGGGCTATGGGCTATGGGGGAGCTAAGTCTATATGGGCTGATGGGATTAGGACTGGAAGTGGGTTGATGGGGGCTTAGGACTGGTAATGGGCTGATGGGGAGGGGTTAGGACTTGAGGTGGGCTGTTGGGTGGGGTTAGGACTGGTAATGGGCTATGGGGGGCTAGGACAGGAAATGGGCTGATGGGGAGGGGTTAGGAAATGAGTTGGGATGTTGGGTGGGGTTAGGACTGGAAATGGGCTGATGGGGGGTTAACACTGGAGGTGGTCTGATGGGGTTAGGACTGGTAATGGGCTATGGGGGGGGGGGTTTAGGACTGATAATGGGCTATGGGGGGGCTGGGACAAGAAATGGGCTGATGGGGAGGGGTTAGGACTTGAGGTGGGCTGAGGGGGTTAGGACTGGTAATGGGCTGTGGGCTGATGGGGGGGTTAGGACTGGCAATGGGCTATGGGGGGGTTAAGACTGGTAATGGGCTGTTGGCTGATGGGGGCTGTCTGGTAATGGGCTATGGGGGGTTAGGACTGATAATGGACTATGGGGGGGCTAGGACAGGAAATGGGCTGATGGGGAGGGGTTAGGACTTGAGGTGGGCTGATGGGGTTAGGACTGGTAATGGACTGTGGGCTGATGGGGGGGTTAGGACTGGCAATGGGCTATGGGGGGCTGACTGGAAATGGGTTGATGGGGGTTAGGACTGGAAGTGGGCTGATGGGGGGTTAGGACTGGAAGTGGGCTGATGGGGGTTAGGACTGGTAATGGGTTATAGGGGGGGCTTAAACTGAAAATGGGGTGATGGGGGGTTAGGACTGGAAGTGGGTTGATGAGGGGGGGCTAGGACTGGTATTGGGTTGGGGGGCTGCTAGGACTGGAAATGGGCTGATGCAGGGACTAGAAGGGAATGGATGCTGGGCGAGGCTGGAACTAGAAGGGAGTTGGTGTTGGGGAAGGATTAGAATGGGATGGGGCTGGGAGAGTAAAATGGAGAGGGGAAAAATATTTTGTGTGGGAGGGATAAAAAATCTACAATTGGCCGGGTATTGGGAGAATAAGTGGGGATTGAGGATGGAGGGGTAAATTTTGAGTAGATGAAATAGGAATGAGGAAAGAGCAAAAGGAGAAAGATTAGTATGTTAAAGCAGATGTAGAGAGAGAATGGAAAAAAAAAAACAAGACAGAAGAAAGGACAAATGGACAGCAGATGGAGAGTTAGCAGAAGACACGAAGAAGAAACCAGAAGAAAGTGGCTGGAACAATTGCAACTGAAAAAAAATGTACAAAAGGTAGAAAAATATCTCTTTATTTTGAATTTATTAACTGGAATATGTCAGCTCTGGGAAATGTGCATCATTAATTTTTGCGCTTTGTTTAGTACAAGAGGAAATTAATTTATAGTTTTATTTCTACAGTGTTGTTGTATATTCCAAGTTTGGCTTTTGGGGTTCCCAGTTTAATTATTGTCTTCCTGTTTCTAAATTGTGATTCCTTGTTTGGTGATGGTCTGTTCTGCATGTGTAACTGAGCTGAGGTATTCTGTTTATATAATTCCTATTTGACATTGCCACTTGTTCTTTCCCCAGTAGGTCATGTATTGTTGTTCTCTGAAATGTATTGGTTTAATATTTGCAGTGTTGCCTTTTGATAGTTAGGGTATGGTGCTTTGTGAGTCCTGGTAGTGCTGTTAGGATACGGCGGGTTTGCTATGGGTTCTAAATGGGCAGCGTTTGTAGTAGTTCCTAATGTGCCTGGCGGTTGGTACTGGATTATAGTAATGTAGAAACCTTTTAGTCTTTCTTTATCCATATACTCATTAAGAGGCATGTTTACTAAAAGTTAGTGTATGGTAACATTATGCAAATATTTATGCAAATGAGGCACCTTATGCAAATGAGGCTTTAATTGACGTGCTGGCACTTTGAGGAAATTCTTTGGTTTTGTGCGGCAGTTTGGGCACTCGGGCTCAAAAAGGTTAGCCATCACTGGCCTATACCTTGATTATGGAAGAGCATAAATGAAGGAATTTCATAAACTATGCACATGCCCTGCAACTCTGCCCAAGCACCACCTAGTCCAAGTGGCAGCAGTTTCCCTTGGGTTTTAAAGTATGGCCTTCATGCCAAAGTCCTCCTTAATGTTACTCAGATGTGTGTGCTTTTAGCCTGTTCTCGGTGAACTTCAAAAGCACTTGAGCAACTGTTTTTGTAAAGGAATAGAAAGTTAGGATGTGGGTCGTCCTGTAGCTTTTCTGCAAATCATTAAAACAAGCCCTGTGCAGCTAACAAGCCAAAGATGCATTTCCATTGCAATGAACTGATTGCTAGCTGGATGAGAAACCCTAACGCAAGCCAGCTTTTGCCGTACCTATCTTTACCCGCAGGTTGCTAACCGGGCTCAATAGCGTAGCAGTGGCACCCATAGATATCCAGCGTGTTAGTGTCGCTGAATATCCACCTAATCGGCATTTACATGGTTTGCAGGTCTGCAAACCGTGTAAATGCCTTTGGAATATTCCCCTCGTAGTTCCGGTTCCCCTAAGTATGGTTTAAGCTGTCGCACCAATTTTAATTTACAAGACTGAGACACTTTTGAAGTCTGTCTGGCTCCAATACCATCCTTCTCCAATGTTATCCCCATACAATGGACTTCGTCTATCCAAGGAATTGATTTTCCTTCAATTGAAGGAACAGGCGAGGCAGCATAACCTTCTCGGTCATTCCCATACCCAAGCAAACAATTTTTTCTATATTCAAAATCAATCCACTCTTTTCCAGCCAATGTCTAATATCTTCCAAACAATGATTAATCTTCTTCAGAGATCGTGTCTTATCTGTTTCCAAAGCAGCAATCAACTCAATCATCTGCATATTGGCATCTGCATATTTCAGGTGTATATTGTTACGTACACATGAAAAGGAGTCACCTAGATTTACACACAAACTATGCAAATAATTTCCAGTATTTTAGTCATTTGTACATATTAAGTGGCCTCTTATAAAATAACGTACATGCATAGTTTGCACCAAGCATACTTTCACTGTAGGCATGCACATGGGCAGAGTTTGGACAGAGCGTAGCCAAGCAGGCAATAATATGCGTAGATTATAACATTCTTTAATTTACACGTGTAATTGCAAAAAGTAGGCACAGTCATTTAAACCAGCTCTAGGGCTGGTGAAAGTGATTGTGCCTTAACATCACTCTGCTCTATTTTATAAAGTCAAGTATTCACGCACTTGGTTTAATAAAACAGGTGTAAAAGCAGGCATATCAAAACGTGCCTTACTAAGCACCAGTTTATAAAACTACCCTCTAGGTCAATGCAATATAAAAAACTTTAAAAAGCGGTTTGTGCGCTTAGATTAGCAAGTGCAGATCTACTTCCCTTCGTTCTATTCAGCAACTACACCTAGTGGAAACTCATTTGCAGTCTTTTGGGGTGGCTGGCTCTACTGAATGGAATAATCTACTTATTAGGTTAAGAGTTATAGTAAAAACATTAGACTCGGATAGTCAATGTCGGGGCCATATCTTGGTCCCAGTATTGAATATCTGGGTTGCCTGGACAGCGATGAAGCTAACCGGGCAGTGGTCCAATACTGCCGCTGACCGGTTATCGCTGGGTGCCAGCCCCGAATGCCCTGATGCTAGCCGGTTAGCATTGGGGTGTGCAGCGGTGGAATTCATGGATATTCAGCGGCACTGACCTTTGAATATCGGGCCCATTTATTTTCAATGAGCTTTTTTTATGATATGGGAAATGAGAACGATGATTATATTGGTAAAAGGTCAGAAATGTCTATGACTTTTAGTTTAAAACCCGAGTAGGATGGCGATACTGTTTCATTATCTTGCAGGCTGATACGGGAAGACCAACATGCCCTTTGCACACAGATAACACAACTTATACACACAATTTCTGCCATGCCGAATGCAGAAAGAGAGATTGACGCGCATCCCTTTATTGGCTAAAATACTTGAGAAGGTTACTCAGAGGCAGATCCAGCAACATATTGACACAGCATCACCACTCGACATCAGCCAACATGGATTTAGAGAAGCTCACGGTGTGGAAACACTTCTTACATCCCTAACCAATGTGCTCATCAGTGGAATCGACAACATCAAAATGGGCTTCGCACTAATCTTCCTCGACATAGCTGCAGCATTTGATTCAGTCAACCATGACAAACTATTAGCTCGACTTTACGAAAAGGGAATCCAAGATCTAGCTTGGAAGTGGTGTAAATCTTACTTAGAAGACAGATGGCAACAAGTCCGGATTGGCTCAAACACATCTGAACCTTTCTGCAAAAGCAAGGAGTTCCACAAGGCTCCTCCCTTTCTGCGCTGCTCTTTAATATATATATGCAGCCGATCTGCGAAATCACCAGCTCCTTCGGTATATCCTGTTTAATCTACGCAGATGATGTGCTGATGTACACACCGATCAACGTTGTTACACCTGATTACTCAACCCTAAACGAATGCTTCAATGCTATAATGGACTGGCTCCTTGGGCAGAACCTGAGAATCAACTTCAAAAAAACCGAAGTCCTAATTATCATAAAGAACAAAGGATTTGCACCCCCGCTACTTTAAAAGTACGAGATGCAGAGCTTCCAATAAAGTCCACCATACGATACTTAGGTGTAATATTAGACCAAAGGCTGGAATTCAAGGAGCACATAAACCGCACTGTGAAAACAATATACTATAAGATCAAGACCCTCAGGCACCTAAGACCTATGCTTGACCCTGGTAACTTCAGAACTATTTTCCAAGCGATAGTCACACCCCACTTTGACTTTGCAAACATCATACTCCACAGCCTCCCAAAGAATACCCTAAAACCACTACAATTAGCCATGAATGCCGCCGCCCGCATTTTACATGGAGCAACAAGAAGTGAACACACAACCCCCATTTTAAGGGAATTACATTGGCTCCCGATAAACTGCAGGATCTTATATAAAGTCCTACTAATTACCTTCAAGGCCATTAACAAAATAGCTCCCTCCTCAATCTCGACTCTACTCGACCATCCACCCAACAACAGACCCAGGAGATCAGCAGCCACCAATACGCTAACCATTCCGAGAGAAACTACAAAATGTGCACTTTCAACTAACAGAGCATTCGCGTTCTATGCCCCCAGATGCTGGAACAACCTCCCACCTCCCATCAGAGCATCCAGAGACCTCATGCAATTTAGAAAAACCCTAAAGCACTACCTTTTTATTACACACTTCTCACAACCTGGAAACACCTCTCCATCTCTGCAACACAGTTCAAGCTTGTAATATGAATCAGCAGCGGTCCTATATCATGATGCACATCACTGATATAGAATCCATCCACTGTAAATAATCTACCTCAAAATCTGTAAATAAGTTTCCCAAAGTGAAATCCCAGTTGCCTTCCCTGTTCTATGTAAACTCAGGACAGATTATTTGTCCGAGAGTCATTTTGTTTCATTGTAAACCGCACTGATGACAAAGAGCGCGGTATAAAAGAACTATCAAATAAATAAAATAAATAAATGTAAACAGCAAAAGTATGCACAAACAGCAGCACCAAGCATATTCAAATAATATGCAAATGAGCTGCATATATTAAAATAGAATGCTAATATGGTCTGTGCCCAAAGCAGAGAAACGCGTAGAGGATTACACAACCAATATCTCTACTTCTGGTCGGAGGTGACGAGCATCTTGCATGTGCAGGGAAAGACCGTTTCAGGGTATGTACCAGTGAACAGTTACCTTTGATGTGAAAATTTTCTGGGAGGGAGGGATGGCTGACATGGAGGGACGGAGGGAGGGGGGCTAACATGGACAAAGGGGGGGCTGACATGGAGGGAGGGAGAGGGGCTGACATTGATGGATGGATGGATGGAGGGAGGGAGGGGGGCTGACATAAACAGGGGGGCTGACATGGAGGGGGGGGCTGACATTGATTGATGGATTGAGGGAGGGAGGGGGGGGCTGACATGGAGAGAGGCGGGGCTGACACAGATGACCCAAGGGGGTCACCACAGGATTTAGAGGGGGTCGCCTCACTCCGCCATTAAAAAAAAAAAAAAAAAAAAAAAGCGCACAAGTTGCTGCCGAGTCCGCTTCTCGGCAGCGGCAAACTCACCGCCTCCCTTCTAATGCAGCCGCAGCTTCCTGCCTCTTAGGGAACCGCGGCTATGCCAGTAAAACCATTGCAGAGCCTTCCTGTCTCTTGACGGGCTCCGTGCAGCATTGTCCCGCCTCCAAAGGAAGTTGTTTACCACTTCCTTTGGAGGTGGGACAATGTTGCACGGAGCCCGTCAAGAGGCAGGAAGGCTCCGCAATGGTTTTACAGGCATAGGCGCGGTTCCCTAAGAGACAGGGAGCCACGGCTGTAGAAGAACAGCAGGGCAGCAGCTGGCAGAAAGGGAGAGGGGAGGAGGGGGCAGGGAACCTGCAACGAGGCTGACATGAGGGAGGGAGGGGGCTAACATGGACAGGGGGGCTGACATTGATGAATGGATGGAGGGGGCTGACATGGGGAGGGGGGCTGACATGGAGAGATGGGGGCTGACATGGATGGAGGGAGGGGAGGGCTGACAAGGAGGGAGGGGGGCTGACATTGATGCATGGATAGAGGGAGGGAGGAGGGCTGGACAGAGGGGGGACTGACATGGAGGGATGGATGGATGAATGGATGGAGGGAGGGAGGGAGGGAGGGGGGCTGACATGGACAGAGGGGGGCTGACAGAGGGAGGGGGGGCTGACATGGACAGAGGTGGGACTGACAGAGGGATGGATGGAGGTAGGGAGGGGGCTGACATGGAGGGAGGGTGGGAAAAAGAGGGAGGGCTGACATGGAGAGAGAGGGAGGGTGGGAGAGAGGGGAGGGCTGACATGAAGAGATGGAGGGAGGGAAGGAGGGGTGGCTGACATTGATGGATGGATGGATGGGGGGAGGGAGGGAGGGGAGGCTGACATGGAGGGAGGGAGGGGAGGGCTGACATGGATGGATGGATGGAGGGAGGGTGGCTGACATTGATGGATGGATGGATAGATAGAGGGAGAGAGGGAGGGGGGAGGGGGCTGACATGGAGGGGGGGAGGGCGGGCTGACATGGATGGAGGGAGGGAGGGAGAGGGGCTGACATGGACAGAGGGGCTGACATGGAGAGAGGGAGGGGTGGCTGACATTGATGGATGGAGGGATGACATGGACAGAGGGAGGGCTGACATGGATGGATGGATGGTGGGAGGGAGGGGGGCTGAAATGGACAGAGAGAGAGACGGTGAGAGGGAGGGGAGGGCTGACATGGATGGATGGTTGGAGGGAGGGGGGCTGACATGGACAGAGGGAGGGGGCTGACATGGACAAAGGGAAGAGACAGGGGGACATACTGGACAGACGGGGGATAAATGCTGGACAGAGGGGGAGAAAGTGCGGGTTAGGATTATAATGGGCTGATTAGAGAAGGCTAGGACTGGTAATGAGCTGATGGGGGGGGTAGGACTGGTATTGGGCTGATTAGGGGAGGCTAGTACTGGTAATGGGGTTGAGGGGGGACTAGCACTGGAAGCGAGCTGATTGGGGGGCTTCAACTGGGAATGGGCTGATTGTGGGGAGGGGAGGATAGAGCTGCTGGCCCTGGAAGAAAACTGGGGGCTAAGGCTACAAATGGGCTGATACGAGGGGATGGGAGAATGGAACTGGAAGGGAGTGGATCTGAGAGGGGCTGCCGTTGTATTTGTACTAGAAGGGACTGGTCAGTGGGGAAGGAGGGGGACTGGAGGGGGATGGACACCAGTGGCAGTCATGGGAATGCAAGTTGACACTGGAAGGTACTGAGAGTGAGGACTGGAAAGTGGCTGATACTGGGGAGGGTTACTGGGACTGGAAATAGGCTGATGGAAAGACTTGAAGAAAACGAAAGAAGAGATAAAAAATGGTAGATGGACCATAGACCACAGAAAGACTGCTAAGAGAAGACAGGAAAGCAGAAGCCTCAGATCGGGACCAGCATGATCAGAGAATAAATTGGTCAGACAACAAAGGTAGAACAAATAATTTTATTTCATATTAGTGATTTGACTACAAAATCATCATAATTTTGAAATCAAATATTGTTACTTGTTATTGTGATTAATTATTGTGGTTTAAATAAGTAAATTTTATAAATAAAAACATATTGCAAAGGCCTATAATATATTAATAATTCAACAAATGATTACAGCGACAATGCGTTAACGGTAAAGGAAGAGAGATTTTATCATTGGGGATCACCACAAGTTGACCAATGGTAAAAGGGGTCACAGTACAAAAAAGGTTGAGAACCACTGGTCTAAACAAAAGTCTGGCGTTCAAGAACAAATGGCTTTTGCTTCTTATCCTTGTGTGGTTTCTGAACTCACTTATATTATTCTCCATTTATTGTTACGTCTGTTGTCATTTCATAAAAACATGTTTTTGGGCGAAACAGTGTTGATTGTTATGGGCCGAGCGCCAAAAGACCCTGAACGTTCTGTGCTCATAATGTGAGCATTTGACATTTACACGCGTGGAAGAAAACTTTAGAGATCCTCTGTGTTCATCCCATGCCCTCCCAAATTCAGATGCAGATCTTTTCTCCAATACCTCCACTGGTATCCACCACTCTCTCCGCAAAAAAAAGATGTCTGCAAATTACTCCCGAATCTATCCACTTTCACCTTCATCCTATGCCCCTGGTAGCAGAGCTTTCTTTCAATTGAAAAGAGACTCTCCTGTGCATTTATGCCACTGAGGTATTTAAACATCTCTATCATATCTTCCCCCAACCCCCATCCAAAGTATACATATTGATATATTTAAGTCTGTCCCCTTATACCTTATGATCTATACCACTGAGCATTTCGGTAGGCACTCTATGCAAAGACTCTTCTCTTAGAGGCGTGGTTTCCAGAACTGCACATGGTGCTCCAAATGAGGTCCCGCCAAAAATTTATCACCTCCTCCTTCCTGCAGGCCATTCCTCTCCCTATGCACCCAAGCATCCTTTTGGCTTTTGCCGTTACCTTTCTACCTATTTAGCCACCTTAAGATCATAAGAAACAAAATACCACCAGGTCCTGTTCTTCTTTCATGGGCAGAAGTACTTCACCCCTTATGCTATACCATTCCCTTGGATTTTTGCAGTCCAAATGCATGACCCTGCATTTTTTAGCCTTAAATCTCAGCTGCCAAATTCTCGACCATTCTTCATTTTATTTGTGTTGTTCTTACCTATGATTTGATTATTTTTTATTAGATGCTATAAAGTAGGTATTGTCTTTGTTGGCTTCCCTCCTTTCAACTTTACACAGACATTTTGCGCACAGATCATTTGCATACACACCATTTGCTGCATACCGGCACTGAAGTTGCGCGCTATTAGCTCTATATCTGTTTTTGTACTGTGCCGATAGCGCAAAACATCAGCGCCGGCTTTCTGCATCGGCCTGTTTCTTTCTTATTGTATGGAAGTTGTGATTTGTCATTGCTGTATATGTTGATTTTGCATGTTGTTTGTACCATCCTCAGAACTGGGGATGGTGTGTTATAAAAGCTGGTATTGAAGGTTATTCTTTTCTGAGGTATACACTTGCTTAGGAGAAACTGGTTATGTTATGGCCTGGAATATGCAAGGATGCATGCTGTTCTGGGACAAACTGGAAATGTGGAAATACATTGACGGGGGAAGAATACACATGGTTTGAGATTGGGGTTTGGGAATGAGAGATAGGGTGGCAAGTTATTGTATTTGTGGGTTATAACATGTATGCTTGTACACTATGGGGGTCATTTTAGAAGTCTTATTCATGCTTCGGATGTTCGAAAACAGGCTTAGAGATGTCCAAAGCACAAAGACATCTGCAGAGCCAGGGTATGAGATGGCTGCAGCTGGCTCTTGGTAAACTTCACCACACAGCCCAGCTCCTGCAGGCAGTGAACCACCAGCTCCGTCGACTGACAGCTCTCCTCAAAAGATGTTGCTCAAATTAACCAGTCGTCCAGATATGGGTGGACCAGCACCCCCTACTTGTGGAAGTGCGTCGCCACCACCATGACCTTTGTAAACACCCAAGAAGCTGTTGCTAGGGCAAAGGGCAGCGCCTGAAATTGATAATGCCCTTTGGGCACTGCAAAGTGAAAAGAAACACTTATGCTCTGCCCGGACTGGTATGTGCACAGGTACGCTTCCATGAGGTTCACGAAGGTAAGCAGCTCACCCTGTCGCACCGCCACTATCACTGAATGCAGCATCTCCATGCAAAAATGCAGGACTCTTAGGGTCCTGTTGATCTCTTTCAGATCCAAAATGGGCTGCCAGGAATCTTTTTTCTTGGGCACGACAAAATGGATGGCGTACCTTACGGACCCCCAGACAGGCCGGGCACTGGGACTACCGCCTCGAGCTGCAGCAGGTGATCAAGTGTCTCCTCCGCAGCCCGTGCCTTCCTGGTGGCCCCACATGGGCACGACATAAAAAGCTGTGTCAGAGGCCAAGAAAATTCAAGGGCATAGCCCTTATGAATGACCTCCAAGATCTAGACATCGGACATAATTTGGGCCCAAGTGGGAAGGAAGCTCTGCAAGTGATCGCCCAATGGCTGCCTCCAAACTCTCCTTGTGAGGGCTTGGCTGCTCCAGGGGCACTTGCAGTGGCTCCTTGGCCACCACGGGTTCCCTCTCGAAAGGAGGAGACGTACTGTAGGAATGAGAACCTCTGCGGGTTAGCCGCTTGAGCAAGGCAAAGACCCCTGAACTACCTACCACAACCCCTGACCAGGCCACCTCTGCTAGCCTTGGGCTTATACTCAGACAACCTGGGCACTTTGTAATCACCCAAGGACTTGACAAGCTTTTTGAAATCTTCCCCAAAAAGCAGTTTGTCACAAAAGGGAGCTTACTAAATCTCATTTTATATGCCATATCCACAGACCAGTTGCACAACCACAAGAGCCTCCAGGCCACAACTACCATGGCCATATTCTGGGCAGATGCCTGCAACAAATCATAGAGCAAATCCAACAGGAAGGCAGACCCAGACTCCAACCGAGCCACCTGCACTCGACCAGGTGATCGTGTTCCTGTCTCCACTGGCAGGCCCTGAACCCACTGGAGACAGGCTCAAGCCACACAGGCTCCTCAAATGGCACCATGCAGTCCCAGCACTGACACCTAAACGCCCGCTTAAGCAGCGCCTCCATGCATCAGTCCTGAGGGTCCTTCAAGGCCGTGCCGCCCTCCACTGGAATGGTGGTCTTGCGCATAACTGTTGTCACCAGTGCATCCACCTTGGGTAGGCACAGCTTTTCTCTTTCCTCTAGAGGAATAGGATAAATTCTTACCATATTATGCCCTACGCATAGCCCCAAGTCCAGGGAACTCCATTCCTCCTTAATCATGGTTTGCAGCACCCTATGGACCAGAAAGGACCAAGGATGCCTCCAGATTCCTTCCATCACAGGGTCTTCAGTCAACTCCGGGGCCGATGGTCCAGAGTCCTCCGCAATACAGAGGACTGCTAGGGACTCTGATTAATGCAGGGAGCTCATCCCAGTGAAAGAGTTGCACAGTTGTCAGATCCTCTGCCCCCAGGAGCTCCACTTCCTCCAGCTCCTCCTGAAGCTGGCCATCCAAGAGGCCGTCTAGGGAGGCCACAGAGCCAAACTCAAGCTCCTCTTCCAAGCAATCCTTATGGGGTCGCTTGTCCCTGGCCCCCGCTTAACGAAGGCCTCCCCCATACCCTCCTTGAGCAGAAAGACTTGATGCAGAAGCAGAATAAATTCAGGGGAAAAGGAGAGCCTCTGCTCTCCAAAACACCCTCGGGATGTACAGCAGACCTCCCCGATGCAAAATCTAATGTCGATTGCAGCGCCAGAGACCCTGGGCTTACCAAACTCGCCCAAAGAGAATTCTCCAAAATGGAGGTGGTTCCCGCCAAAATCGGGAGAAGTGGAAAGGGGAGATGCTGGACTGAGGGAGAGAGAGGGAGAAGAGCAAAGGGGATAATGCTGGACTGAAGGGTAGAGAAGAGGAAAGGTGGAAATGCTGGACTTTGAGGGAAAATGGGGAGATGCTGAACATCGTGGGAGAAGCTATGGAGGTGGGTTGGCAAGAGATAAGTGACATGATGTTGGAAATAAAGTCGAGAAAGTGGCAAAAGGGGGCAGTAGGAGACTGGGCAATGATAACAGACAGAAGGAAGGGAAAGGAGAGAATGACTGAGAGAGAAGATGCTGGAGCTGGTGAGGAAGTAAGAGAGGGTGATGATGACTTGCAAGGGAGTGGACGTGAAGGAGGAGGGGGATGGGTGAAAGACAAGGGAATAAGATGCTGGGGAAGGAGTGAGATGGGAAAGGTAGGGCTAGGAAGAGGGGAAGAGTGGGGAAGATGGACTGGGAAAGATCAGTGAAGGAGATGGGAAGCTGATAGGTGAAAGGTAAAACAAGAGAGATTGAGTACTGGAGGGTACAATCTGTGAATAGGCAGAAGAGAGGGAAATGAAAGGAAAATATCAATGCTGGTGATAGATGTAAGGGGGGAATGGATAAAAACTGGAAGAAAGAAGTGGCAAATGAGTAGCACACCATGTAAAAATCAGGGGAAAAAACAGGCAGAAGAAAACAGAAAACAGAGATTGGAACCAACACAACTGAAAAAATAAACTGTTTAGACAACAAAAGCTAGAAGAAATATTTCATTTTGAATTAATTGAAAATGTGTATCTCAGATGTCTTTATATTTTGCTCAGTACAAGAGGAAAAGTATTTCTGTTTCTTCAATTTTGCAGTTCATGCAGAGTCTGACTTTTTCAGGTTTTCAATTAAATTTTTGTTTGCATATTTCAATTTCAAATGTGTGGTCCCTTGCTCTGTATTTGGTGAGGGGCTGTCTCTTTTGTGTGTGTGTGTGACTGAGGTGTGGTGTGGTGTGCAGCCAATGTTGTAGCAGTCTTGCTTGTTAGTTCTCTCAGTAGGAGGTATATTGCTGTCCTAAGGGCCCGATATAATACTTGTAGTGCTGCCTTTTCATAGGTAGGATTTGTGCTGTGGGAGTCCTGGCAATGCAGGTTGGCTATAGGCTCTGAACGAACAGGGTTTTGTAGTACTTTATAATATACTTGGCAGTTGGCACCGGAAATAAATTGTGTAGAAATCTTGTAGCCTTTCTGTAACCTTACTGCACATGTAAATAGCGTTCAAGCACTTACTGTTGGAATAAAAGAAAAGTTCACATAGAGCTCCTTTGGAATACACCAGGGCGGGGGAGGGGGGGGGGAAGTGCACAGTAATGATTTGAACATGGCAGCAAAAAGGATAGCACCAGCCCTTGCCAAGGGTCTAAGAGAGGGCTGCACTACAGTCCCATTTTCAGAATATATGCAATTAATATTCAGCAGCTGTATTTACATATATTACACCTGGGGAAATTCTGTGCAAAAAAAATGAAATTGCTGTACACAGTATTTTAAAATTCTGCATGTTTATTGGCAAATCTGTATGCAGAATTCCTCCATCATAAAGCCTAACTCCTCCTGTAGACTAGAAATTCCCCTTTCGCTCCTCAGCTCTCTCACATCAATCACAGCTCTCTCCCCAACACCAAAGCCTTCCCTACCCCCCACCCCCGTTCTCTCTCCTTCTAACTTCTAGCAAGATCCCTACTGTTGTCTGTCCCTAAGGTCTATCCTCATGCACATACCCCCACCTCACCTCATTTGTCCCTTCTCCATGCACCTACACTTATCTCTCCCTTACCTCTCCTTTTTTTCCCAGGCACATACTTCCACCTTTCTTTCTCCCCATCAATCTCCAGATCCCAGCCACCACCTAGAGTAGAGGAATACTCTAATGGTTAGAGCACTGGCTTGAGAACCAAGGAACCAGGGTTTGATTCTCACTAGCACTCCTTGTGGCCTTGGGCAAGTTACTTAACCCTCCATTGCCTCAGAAGAATCCAAATTTCAATATCCCTGTACATTACCAAATTTAAAAGTTACAATGTAAACCTCTTTGACTGAAATGATAAAATGGTATAAAAAAAACCTGTTAAATAATAAAAAAATAGATTTACCATCAGACCCTCTCCAGCCACCAATCACCCCCCCAACTCACCATTAGCCCATCTCCAACCACTAGACGCCTCCTTACTCACCATCAGCCCATCATCAACCACCAGGCGCCTCCCCCCCCCGCAACACACACTTTTACTCCCGCGACTGTGCTGCACTTCCGGCACCACCACGCTTTAAGAAGGTAAACAGATGCACATGAAACAGGAAGCGCTTCCATTCACCTTATTAAAAACTCATGGTGTCAGCATCAGAAGGGAAGCACAGCTGCAGGAGCGAAGGACAACACTCCTTGGCTGTGGAAAAGCAAACAGTGAGGCAGGGTCCAGGCGCCCTTAAAATTTATGTGCTCCGAGCCTGCCTCCCTTGCTTGCTGACGCCAGTGCTGATGCTGCGCAGAATTCCCCCTGGAGTAATATACAGAGTCCAAGAACAAGGTTGGTTTGAATAGAATGATTACCCCAAAAACCAGATGTGTTGGCAAACTGGAGTAAGAACCATTGTGATAGATTATCCTAAATAGGACAGAGCTGAAAAGTGTGTTTCATGACTTTCTGTACATACCTGAGATTTTTATAACATTCAGCATACTTTACTGGCTGAACACGAACCCTTAAATTGCAGCATGGATAAAGTAGATTACAGCTTAAGAGACTGAAGGTCCCTTTCACTAACACTCAGCTTGAGCTATAGGAATAAAATAATCAAAGGGGGTAGATAGCTCCAGCTAAAGGTTAGTAAAAAGCAGACCCTAAATTCTTCAAGATAGCAATTTCCTTCTGTTGCTCTGTCTTAGTCTTGTTCTAGTCCCTTCTCTTGTAACAGTAGGCATTTTGTAAAACCACTTCCCTTTTCTGTTTAAAACAAAAACTTTCTTGAGTTCACTTTTCAGCTGTCCATTACTGTTATCTGCCTCAACCACTCATGATCTGACTGCACTGCATATTTCTCTGTACATGGGAAGATTAAAAAGAACCACCGCAGTTTGACACCAAGTCTTTAAGAAAAGGGACAAGTCCTTTTTTTTTTTTTTTTAATGGTGTCTGTATTCTTTAACTACCTCACCATAACATGATGCTCCACTGACTAGTTCAGCACAGAGGAGAAACAAAGACAACCCTGAACCAAGGGACATGGGATCTGGAAGGAACTCTGTTACACCGCATTTGCAATCCTTAAGCCTAAAGAAGTTTGATTTTGTTGGAATCAGCTATTTTGTGTTTTGTTCAATAAGACAAGATTAATATTAGTGTTGAACTAATTTGAATTATTTCATGTGTAGTATAAAAGAGGGGGTGTAAGAGATACCTACAGTTGAAGACTAATGACATGTAACAATGCTGTCTATGAGTGGTATCCGTGCATGAGGCCTACTTTGTAATGTACTCAGCAAAATATGTCTGTACTATGTGTGCCTTAGCATCCATGAAGTCCTGATGATTCCTTGTGTCATGAACGTTTCAGTACAAGGAATTGTTGTTAATTGCCGTTGAGTCGATGTCAACTCATGATGACCCTGTGGATTGTTCTCCTAAACTGCGTTCGGTTTTCAGTCAGGTGGCTAATTGTTGATAGAGTGGCACCCATAGCTCTTATTGTATCAATCCATCACATTGATAGCCTTCCTCTTTTGTGTTGACCTTCAACCTTGCCGAGCATGTCGTCTTTCCCTAACGATCTTTCTCTTTGCATTATGTGCCCAAAGTTTGAAAGTCAGTCTTGTCATTTGAGCTTACAAAGAAAACTTAGGTTTGATCCTCTCTGGTACCGACTGATTTGTTTTTGGGCAGTTCATAGTATATACAGTATTCTTTGCCAGCACTGGACTTAGTAAACAGACCCCTTTATTATTTTTGCTCTGCACATACATGAGCCTTCCCTAACTCCTAGTCAACACGGCCTTTAACTTTCTTCTGATTATAACAGTTTTTCCATCATCAAATAAAGATTTCTTGGGATCATATTCAAAGCAGTTTAGCCAGTTACCATTTTGATCGGTTTTGCCTTTTCATCTTGTGCAGAGACTTTTTCCTCTTCAAGCACCGCTGTCTTGGTATCATAAGGAACATGTAGTATTTAATACAGTCTTTTCCTCATAATTATTCCATATTTGCCAGTTAGAAGGGATGGAGGTGTGGCGTTATTAGTCTCGGACAAATTTCATGCTAAGGCATTTTCATGTTGTCCAACAAGATTTTCAGATGTGCTTTCAGTCCACTTTGATTTAGACCCTCCATTACATTTTTTAACAAATTTGCCCCCCCCTCCCCCCCATTTCTCAAATCTCTTCTCGGTGAATTAAGCCTTGTAATTGCCGATTTTAGGGGTTTTTTAACTGGTGATCTAATTATGGGGCGTGTTTATTAAAAATGCGCTAACAGCATGGGGTCTACTGTGAGTTAATCGCACTGCGCTATCAGCACAAAGCACTGCGGTAAAAATCACACTTTACTCACTTAGCACAGGATGGGGTGGTGACCGGGCAGGTTAGGGGTGGAATGCGAGCATTAACAGCACATCACAGTTAGCATGGGCGTCATTGATGCATGCTAACCACAAATCATCTCCTCAACAGGTAGTGATAAGTGCAACAGCATTAGATGTGCCTGCTGATCAACATGATGAGGTTCATATCCCCACGGTAACTCCAGGGGGACATGCGGGACATGCCACCAGTTAGTGTGGGTCTACACCACCTCTCATGCATCTAAATGTTCATGTACTGTAGACTCCCCTAGTACTGAGGCTGAAAAATCAGTTATACTGTTTCTATCGTATTTAAGTTTTTATCAGCTGCAGCCACATGTTTGGCTGGACACTGTCTGGATCTAATTTTATTAGAGGTGCCCTTCATCCCAATGTCATGGTCTGGTCATCACCTTCATTCACATTAAATTGTACCGTTTCCTCCCTTCCTAGGACAGAAGAAATTAGAAACAAAACAATGAGAAGATGGAAATCTATAGAGAATGTTTTACCCCGAAATGTATATCCCTTTACAAATACTCCCCTCCCCCTTGCCCCATATATCTGTTAACCAAAAAGCTACAAACTGGAACAAAATCTTTAGTCAAACTCTGAACCAACATGCTTTGCTAAAAGATATAAAACTAAAAACTAATATTAATCCTTGGTATGACGACTCCTTGAGAAAGACTAAGCAGCTGAGATGAAGTGACTAAAGGATAAAAAAATCTTTATAATAAGGATCAGTATAAATAGATCCAGAGGAAAGAGTAGTTACTCACCTGTAACAGGTGTTCTCCAGGAGCAGCAGGAATCAGTCCTCACTTATGGGTGACATCGACGCCGATGGAGCCCCCGTGCGGAGCATTTCCCCAGCTTTCTAAGAAAGCCTTTGGGAATACTGCACGCATGTGCGGTCTCCTTCCCGCCTAAAGGTGCCATCTTGCTCAGTCAAATGACATAGCTAAAAAACAGCACACAAAAATGTAAAAACGAACTATGTACAACTGCAACTCCCAGGGGACGAGGGAGGGTTGTGAGGACTGATTCCTGCTGCTCCTGGAGAACACCTGTTACAGGTGAGTAACTACTCTTTCTCCAGAACCAAGCAGGAAGTCAGTCCTCAGTTATGGGACTCCCCAGCTTCAGGCTACCGGGGACCCAGAGCTGAAAAATGAGCTCCCTCTAGCCTCAGCATCAGAGAAAGGATTTCACTGAAACATACCTCTACCGGTAGCCCAACCAGAGGGCTGGAGGGTAGGAGTTGCCTAAACCTCGAAGAGATTCCGGAGCACTGCCTGACCAAAAGCACTGTCCCTACGGGACTCCCTCTCAAGGCAGTAATGGGCCGCAAAAGTCTGGCTTGAGGACCAATTTGCAGCCCTGCAGATGTCTGCCAATGGTACAGAGCGGCGATGAGCTACTGAGGCAGCCATTGCCCTGACACGGTGGGCCGTGACCCGACCCTGCAAAGGAAGGTCAGCTGCCCTGTAAGCCCAGGTGATACAGTCAGCCACCCAGATGGACAAGGTACGCTTGGAGACAGGCACCCCCATGTTATTGGGGTCAAAAGATACGAAGAGCTGAGTAGCCCTCCTATGCCCCTGCGTACGCTCAAGGTAGAAGGATAAGGCCCTCCTACAGTCCAGGGTATGCAGTACTGTCTCAGCCCGGCTGGCAGTGGGCCTAGGGAAGAACATTGGAAGAACCACCTCCTGGTTGTGATGTAAAGAGGAGACAACCTTTGGGAGGAACTTAGGATGAGTCCTAAGGACTACCCTGTTCCTATAGAAGCGAGTGTAGGGTCTGTCACAGACCAGAGCTTGAAGTTCACTCACTCGCCTGGCCGAGGTCAAGGCCACTAGGAATAGAGTCTTCCAGGAAAGGAAGCATAAAGGACATGTAGCCATTGGCTCAAAAGATGGGCAAGTCAGTTGCTGCAAGACCACATTTAACTCCCACTCAGTGGACGGTGGATGGAGAGGAGGCTTGAGCAATAGTAAGCCTCTGAGAAACCGGGACACCAAGGGATGAACCGACAAAGAGTGTCCCTCCACCACTGAGTGGTGAGCTGCCAGAGCAAAGAGGTGGACCCGAACAGAATTGGACTTAAGGCCCTGATTGGACAAGTGCAGAATGTACTGGAGCACTACTGGCACAGTGCAGCCGAAAGGATCTTCCTTGCGCTGCTGACACCACAAGGAGAACCTCCTCCACTTCAGGGCATACGTTTTCCTGGTGGATTGCTTTCTAGAGGCCAAGACCACCTCTTCTACTTCCTGAGGCAGGCCCCAGGGAGCCAAGACTACCCTTGCAGCCTCCAGGCCATCAGATTGAGAGATTTGAGATTGGGGTGCAGAAGGGAATCCTGATCCTGAAAGAGAAGGTCGGGTTGGAACTCCAGAGGCAGTGGTGTCTCCACTGCCAGTTGAAGTAGGAGTGGGAACCAGGGCTGTCTCGGCCACCTGGGAGCAACCAGAAGAACCGAGGCCTTGTCCCTGAGAATCTTGAACAAGGTTTGGGCCACCAGAGGCGTGGGAGGAAACGCATACAGTAGGTCCTGGGACCAGGAAATCAGGAAGGCATCCGCCGCTACCCTTAGGGGATGTGGTTGCCTGGAACAAAACCTGGGCAGTTGGTGATTCAGGGGACTGGCAAAGAGATCCATGGATGGAAGTCCCCATTTCAAGAAAATCTTTTGAACCACTAACGGGTGCAGCTGCCACTCGTGGGGCTGCAGAATCCTGCTCAATCTGTCTGCCAGAAAGTTCTCCTGGCCAGGAAGATAAACAGCCCTCAGCAACATCTGGTGCCTGAGGGCAAAAGAGCAAAGGGTCTGTGCTTCCAGGCATAGAGGCCTGGATCCAGTGCCGCCCTGTTTGTTCACATAGAACATGGCTACTTGATTGTCCGTCTGAACTAGAACAGACTGATGAGCCAAAGTGTGAGAAAAAGCCTTGAGGGCTAAGCGAATAGTCCGCAGTTCTAGTAGGTTGATCTGTTGCATGGCTTCCCATGGGGACCAGAGGCCTTGAGTGCAGCTCTCTTGACAGTGTGCACCCCAGCCCTGTAAGGAGGCATCTGTCGTCAACACCACTGTGGGGACAGGCACCTAAAATGGCACCCCTGAAGCAAGTTGGGGGGGTGTAGCCACCACTGAAGGGAAGTCAGGAATGGCTTTGACACCCTGACTTTGTCTGCTAAGTTCCCAGTGGCTTGCTTCCACTGAGTTCTGAGGCACCACTGTGCAGGCCTCATGTGGAGGCGGGCATTGGGGGTCACATGTACAGTCGATGTCATGTGTCCTAGGAGCTGCAGACAGAGCCTGGCAGGAACCCTTGGCAGGCTGAGAAACCGGGATGCCAACTCCATGAGCCTTTGAGCTCTGTCCTCTGGCAAGTAAGCCCTTGCTTGCAGAGAGTCCAGCCGTGCTCCTATGAACTCTAGGTTCTGGGAGGAGAGCAAAGTGGACTTTGCAAAGTTTATGACAAAGCCTAGGTCTTGAAGGAGTGATACAGTCCTGAAGGTGGCCTGCCTGGCCTCCTGGTAAGTCTGACCCCAGATGAGCCAGTCGTCCAGATAGGGGAAGACAAAAACACCTGGAGTCCTCAAGTAGGCCGCCACCACAGCAAGGCACTTTGTAAAGACTCGTGGGGCGGAGGTTAGGCCAAAAGGCAGCACTCTGTACTGGTAATGGTTTCCTCCCACCATGAACCTGAGGTACTTTCTGTGGTCTGGATGAATGAGGATGTGAGTGTACGCATCCTTTAGATCTAAGTAGCATAGCCAATCTCCCTGCTGGAGGTAGGGCAGAAGTGTTCCAAGAGTAAGCATCTTGAACTTCTCTCTCTTTCTCCAAGAACTTGTTGAGGTTCCTGAGGTCTAGGATAGGCATTAGGCCTCTGGTTCTCTTTGGCACCAGAAAGTACCTGGAGTAGAAACCGTGCCCCTGTAGGCGAGGAGGTACAGGCTCCACCGCCTTGTCCAGAAGCAGACTTTGAAGTTCTTGGAGGAGGAGGTTTGTATGCAGGAAAGGCCTCAGAGGCTCTCCTGGGAAGTAGACAGGAGGTAACTGCTGGAAATGAAGCATATAGCCCTTGTGGACTATGCTTAATACCCAAGCATCCCCTGTAATGGGTGGCCACCTGTGGGCAAACAGGGCTAAGCGACCTCCTGTGCAGGAATGGGGCAGCAGAGGCGGAGAGGCTATGCTGTGGGAGTCAAAAACCCCCTCCCTGCTGGGTAGGAGCAGGAGCCGGAGGCTTGGGGGTCTTCTGCCTATGGGGCCCATGTCCCTGCCCCTTGGCCTGCTGCCCCTGTTGGGGAGCTGGGGAGGCCTGGTACTGAGGGAAAGGTTTGTAGGCAGCCGCCTTCCTTGGATAAAAGGGCTTTTTACCCGAGCCCTTCTTTTTGTGAGAAGGGGCAGAAGTCTTTCTGGACAGCCTTGTCCTAGTCAGGTGCTCGGTTTCGAGCTCAGCCGCCTTCTCGGCCATGGGCTTGCCAAAAAGGTTTTCACCTCGGCAAGGGACATCGACCAACTTGTCCTGCACCCAGGGCTCGAGGTCCGATGACTGCAGCCATGCCTGGCGTCGGGGTTCGATGCCGGCTGCCGCCACACGAGCCGAAGCCTTGAAGCCATCGTAGGCCGCTCGGGACATGAACTTAGAACAGTCCCTGATTCCTGAGGACAAAGTCTGGAACCTCTGCAAAGGTTCCCTAGAGAGGCCAGCAGAGAACCCGGCAAGCTCTTTCGCCAGGTCTCGTAAGTACATGCCCATGTACAGCTGGTAGGACTGGACACGGCAAGCAAGCATCGAGCCCTGGAAGCACTTTCTGCCGAAAGCATCCAGGTTCCGGGCCTCCCTTCCGGGGGGGGGGGGGAGCACCGCAGAGTGCATCTTCTGGCTCTTCAGACGATGCATGGACGATTCCACCACCATGGAATGGTGTGGCAGCTGCGCCTTCTGGAAGCCAGGGCACTTACGAAGTCGATAGATGGAATTGAACCGCTTGTTCAAGACCGGCGCCGAGACCGGTGCCTCCCACATCCGGAAGAGGAGCCGTTCCAGCATTGGAGGAACCGGCACAGTAAAGGCCTCCTTTGGAGGAGAGTCATACTGGAGGGTCTCAAGCTCCTCGGCTCGAGGCTCCTCCTCGGGATCCGCGGGAATCACCAATGCCTTGGCCATGTCCCGCACGAACTCCGAGAACCGGGTGTCCTCCGGGGGGGACCTATTCCGGGGCTCGGACTGCGGTGAGTCCGAAGGGACGCATCGAGTCTGGAAGGTGTCGGGGGACTCCTCATCCTCCGTCCTCCACGCTGACTCATCCGAAGCGGAGTCGAGGGGCTCCGACCGCACGGGTCGAGGTGGCACCCGCCCCGACGCCGAAGGCACCGGCGTCGATGCCCTCAGTTCCGAGCGGGAGGTCGAGGGGGACCTTGACCGAGGACGACTTCGAGCCTTCATGGTCTCGAGTATCGGCTCGGTCTCCGGGGTCGACTTCGACGTCGATGTCCCGGTGGTCGGGGCAGATGCACCAGCGAGGCTGGCCATCAGTACCCGCTGATGATCCATGAAGGCAGACAATCTGCACTCCAAGGCTGTCAGCCTGAGTCCAAGCTCAGGAGACTCAACATCCACCGACTCGGGCCCCGGTGGCGCCGGGCCCGACGTCGGCTCCCTCGGAGGAGAGTCCACGAGGACTACAGGACTACAGGACTTACGTGCCCGACGGTCTCCGGCTCCACACGAGGTACTTTGGATGGCTTCTCCTGTTCCAAAGGCCCGGGACAGCGGTCGGGGGTCTTGGACCTGGCCCTCGAGGAACCAGGGACCTCTTCCGACGCCACCCTCACGAGCCGCTTCTTCCTCTTGCATTCCCGGTCGGGGGACCCCCTGTCCGAGGAACCCTGGCGATGCTCGGGATCAGACTCCTGAGACGTCGAGGCCTCCGACGAGGTCCGGGCCCGGCCAGAGGCAGAATCTGAGAAAATCCTTTACTTCTGGTGCTGATGGCTTCGAAGTGCCTTGGTGGACATTTTGCCACATGGGCCACAGATCATTGGATCATGATCTGGGCCGAGGCACCGAAGGCAGTAGTCGTGTGTGTCGGTGAGAGACATTAGTTTCTTGCACCGATCACACTTCTTGAAATCGCTGGAAGCCATCAGGGAAAAAAGGGCCCCCGCCAGGTCAAAGGACCGGCCTTCCAGGGAAAAACAGAAAAAAAAAGGCGCGCAAGCCAGCCGCGAAGGGCAAAAAACGAAAAATAGAAGACGGGCTCGATACCAGTGCACCGAACCCGGTGGGAAGGGGAACCAGCGTCGAACTTGGAGAAAAAGACGAAGTAATCGTTGAAAAAACCATCAACTTTTCCAGGTGACTCAGACAGACGTCCGATGGGCTCCACGGAAAAAGAGAGACTGAGCAAGATGGCACCTTTAGGCGGGAAGGGGACCGCACATGCGTGCAGTATTCCCAAAGGCTTTCTTAGAAAGCTGGGGAAATGCTCCGCACGGGGGCTCCATCTGCATCGATGTCACCCATAAGTGAGGACTGACTTCCTGCTTGGTCCTGGAGAAATATAGATCCTTGATCAGGAAAGACAAGAAGAACTATTTCAAGTTAATTCGTTCACAAGGAAAATTCAACTTTACAGTTACTAAAGATCGTGCAGGATCCAACCACCTCAAATGCAAGAAATATTGCCCCATAGTCATTACAGAGGACCAGTTAGGGCATTTAATTGAAAATAAATTAAAGAAATATCTTAGGATGTTCTCGCTCCATTATCCCCAACTCACTCAACCTCAGCTTTCAAGCTCACAAGTAGAACCTTCCAAGGTCTCATATAGAACATGGAGAAATCTTTCATACCTGATGATTTTCTTTCCTTGAATCCTGCTAGACCACAGGTTCTCAATCCAGTTCTCGGGACACACCTAGCCAGTCAGTTTTTCAGGATAACCACAATGAATATACATAAGAAAGGTTTGCATTCAATGGAGGTAATGCATGCAAAATTCTCTCATACATATTCATTGTGGTTCTCTGGTAAGCTGACTGGGTTACGAACCTCTGTACTAATCCAGTTATCTTCTCTTCCCAATTGGGCTTTATTTATTTTTGTTTCTGTAGAGTACTGTGGTTAGGGTAACAATCTGGGACCAGAAAGACCAGGGTTCAAATCCAACTAGCACTCCTTGTGGTCTTGGGCAAGTCACTTAATCCTCCACTGCCTCAGGTATAGATGTAGATTGTAAGCCCTTTGGGGACAGGGAAATGCCTGCAGTACCTGAATGTAACTCACCTTGAACTACTGGAAAGCTGCAATCTAAATACTACTAAATAAATAAATGTCTAATTTTATATTAGTCATGCAATGTCCCAGCTTTGACTGATTTTGTCGGTATTGCAGTATGGTTTGAAAACCGCCTTGATGACAGTTTGTCTATTCCAATGGCAGTATAAGAAATACTGATCAGTAAATACATAAATGCAAATATCTACCCTTCATGTATGTGCTAATGGTTCTTTGAATGTCTGTGGCTTTCGAAACCTTGTATTCTGCTTTGTCCGCAGCTACTCTGTGCCCTCCCTTCAGAAGTTACTGCCTACATGGCCGCCTGGATCTGCCTAATGGTTAAGCTGGCTCCCAGCATGACAACATCCTGCATGATTGAAACCATCATCCTTTTGGCCAGAATAGCAGGAGGAGGAAGACCTAGCTCCAAGCCCTCTGCTACTGTCCTCCTCCTAGCTCCAAGCCAGAATCCACACAGGTGAAAAGGGAAAGAGATGGTCACTAGTTCTGCTTCATCCTGCTCCCCCACGTCTGTGGCAATGGAGAGATTCTGTTGCATCAAGGGAAACCAGGGGCCTTAAGTACCTGAGATGATGTGAAAGTTATGTAGTCTAATGTGGGCAAGCAGGGACGGCCAAATGTTTAAAAAGTCAATGTATGTATAAAAACATTAGCCAATGTTTAAAAAGTAGGGTATGGATGCTAAGAGGATTATGTTAGAAGCCTTAGTTGTGATTTAAATGCTTATAAGCAGCCATATACACCCACGCGTACATGGCCATTTTACAAAAGGATGTCCGTACCATGTCAAAGGTGCATGAGGTCGTGTCAGGGGTGAGGCCTGGGCAGGACAAAAATATACACCACAAATAGGTATTTGAAAAGTACTCCTTTTGGCCATCCCTTTACAGGGGCATTTATTTCCCCTCCAAGTGGACATTAATTTAAAAAAAAAAAAAAAAAAAAAAAAAAAAAGAGTCCTCTGTAGTTCACAGCATCTACTTGTCTAGGATTGCAAAACAGCCAGATATACATGTAAGTGGCAACTTCTACACCTGTATGTCGTGAACTGGCTGCATCTGAACGCATAAGTGCCAGGTATTCCCTGTCAATTTTTCCCACGTGTAGATTTGTGAAATGGCACCTCCCGCTCTACATGGGTATCAAGCCCCGTATGGCTCCTATACTTCCATCTGTCCGCAAGCTATTTTTAACAAATCATGTCCATTTTGAAGGGTGAAGATATATCAATTTTACATCGGTTTCATGTGTGCCCACTCTTTTTTCTGACACTGGCAGATATGCATGTTTTCACTTCTACGTCCCTCCCACCATATAAACATCCTAAAATATGCCTTTAAATGGTTTTGAAGGTGCTGAGAGTGAAAAAATGATTTGTTCAAAACCGATTTCCTATTTTGTATACATGTAAAGGAAATACGGCAAAATTACTCACAAAAAGAAGCAGTAGGAATTGCATGGCTGTCTTACGTTCAAGCAGGAGCAAACATATTTGCATCTAAGACTCTTGGAGCACACAACCCTAAACACAGGCAAAGAGGGGACTTGCCCGTATAAATGAGTTAATATGGGCAAGTCTGTGGGCAAAATGGCAGATATTAAGACAGAGTGTCTTGTCTGGCTTCTCTCTTTGGCTATGTTCTATCCGTCCATATTTTTTTTCAGGATAAACCTTTCTTTTTGCCAAATATCTCCTGAATATTTGCTTTTATGATAGTTGCTATTTTTTCCCCACTGTTTAGTCAGAGACCAGAAAGCGTGTGGGCCCTAAATTACTCGAGACTCTCCAATTCTGTATAGTGTTTCCATGTAGTAGTGCTATAAAATTTGTTTGCAAACCCTGAATCCTCAATTATTAAATTCAGGCAGCAATCACAACCAAAAGAAAAGGTTAATATTTTCCCCAGCTCCTGAATGAGCAAAACCTGCTGTGCAAACCAGAAAGCAGACGTTATGAGAGAATTTTGTGATTATGGGTCACAGGCAGTTAGTTGCTGCTGCTTTCCAGTTGGTCGCTTTATAATCTGAACGTTAGCTACAAACAGGAGATTATTGCACAGATTTTATTTTCTTTCCCCAAAGGGAAAGATAACCAGATTACTCACTAGCCTTACAAAAACCATTTTGGAAGAACTCAATCTAGTTTAATAATCTGAAGACTAAGAACAGGCCTGTGGCTTTAATCTGTAGGCAGAAAAGCTCGTCTGGGCATGAGCAGATGGAAATAGGATTCAGCTAGTCCCAGATGGCTGTTTGCATGACTTCAGATTCTTATACATTCCCTCACCCACATGAAAAAAGCTGTGTTGAAACAATCTTCCAACAGAAAACTGAACTGATCTGTAACAAAAAAGTCATTACCCCGATAGACTTTCAAGCCATATCTCTTCGAAGACAGAAAGCTAATACGCTTCACGATGAAGTAGTCGATGACATCTGTGAAGTTGGCTAAATGAACCTGTGGTCTCCACGACCCTATACCTGATTATAGTTGATATCACATCCTGGAGTCCGCCCTATTTAATATTTTCTTAGTGCCACTCGCTACGTTAATACAAGGCTTTGGTATCAGTTGCTACCTATACGTAGATGACATCCAGTTTTATACTATTTTATAGACATTGCTCCTTTTAACCTTAATCATCTCAACAAATGCCTCGGATGCTCTTACTTCATGGCTACGTGACCACAAAGTGAAGTTCAATCCCAGTAAGTCCAAAGCCACGTGAAAGCCTCTTCCCCTAGCTCCCTGTATTCTAGGATCTTCCATCACAGTGACACAATCAAAATTCTGTGTATCTTTAACCTAAAACTTTCTTTCAATCACTATATTTCTGCTGCGATTTTAAAATGTACTTATTTCCATGTGCCAAAAATGAATATTATGCCATTTTCTGGAAAAGAAAGATTTACATGCACTCATGTGTGCTCTATATACACCTCAACAAGCTGGATTACTTCAACAGTCTCTTGAAAAGTATTTCAACTGCAAATATGAAACGCCTTCAACTTCTTCAAAATTATACCGCAAAAACTATTTTTGGTACAAGGAAGTTTGACCACATTACCCCTCTTTTGAAAGAATATCACTGCCTTCCTATTAAATATAAAACAAAGTATAAAATGTTAACCCTTGGTTTTCAGGCTCTTCTCATGGAGTCTCCTAAATAGCTTACCGTCATTCGAATTGTACATCATAGCAGTTTACAAAACTGAGAAAGCCCGGAGGCTGCAGCAATAAAAGCGTAGAATAGTAAACATAAATTAAAATATAGCATAATAAATGAACAAAAAAATGAAATAAAGAATACAAATAACTGAAACACAAACTCTAAAACACAAGGAAGGGATGAATATAAAACAGTATAATCTGAGACAATATTTATAAACGGAGAAACAACAGGGAAAATGGGCAAAAAGAATCCTGTTCCATCATTTGGGATCTTCTCAACTTTCTCTACCATTCATCCCACCACCGTCCAGATTTAATCTACCCAAAAGGATAGCTTTCTGTCATATGACACTTTGTTTCTGGAATTCCTTGCTTTATTACCTTTGATAAGTCCAGACATTTTCTACTTTTAAAGCAGCCTTAAAGATGCGCCTTTTTGAACAGGCCTACTACGATTGTTTACCTACTTGCAGGTGGATCTGAATGGATTGTGCACCAGCAGCATTACGGTCTTCTACCTAGCCCTGTTCTGTTTGTCCCTGGAGTCATTCTATTGTAAATTGCCCTAGACCTTTGCCAGCTCTTCCATCCCCTCTTTTGTTTCTATTTTTATGGTCCATTATAAGATTTGTAAATTGTTTTGGTGTGTAATCAAAATGCATGTAAACAAAACTAAACTTGTCTATAGTTTTTCCAGAGACCACAACTTTGAATATATTTTTTGGAGCACAGCCAAGGAAAATCACCTACCTAACTGAATATCACATAGTTTTATGATATGTAAATAAATACAGCACAGTTCTTTGTATCAAACAGACACTCCCAATCCAAAATTCCAAGTTCCAGAAGAGTGATATTTGCCTCCATACTATTCCGACACAGTTCATATAGTATAGTAACACTGTACACACTACAGGGCCCACAAAGAATAAGCTAAAAAAATATGCCCCAAAAATTAGTGCAAGCATAAAAACCATAACCACTACAAGTCTAGCAAAGGCATGAAGCACAGCGCTGATTATTAGCAAGGATGTGCACTTTTTCATTTTGGTCAGTTTCTCTTTGTTTTAGCATGCACTAATTTGTAAAATAGGTACTAAAACAAAATAGCTGTGTGTTAAGGAAATAAAAATGAAATACAAATTTTCCTCCTGCACCCCTAATTATTAGTATAGAGACTCCCCCTCCCCAAATTAACATAGTAACATAGTAAATGATAGCAGATAACGACTAGTTTGGTAGCTAGAGTTGTACCTTATGCTTTGTGCAGGTTTCTCCCCTCTATGCCTGTGTTTAGAGTTGTACCTACTATGTAACCCCAAACCAAACACTCATCCAATTAAAAAAATGACTCTCCAACCCTGAACCACCCTCCCAACCAAACAATTTAAAATGGATTTAATTCTGCATCCTCTCCCCCCTCAACATAAACCCCTCTCCCACTAGTTCCCAGTTCCAAGCAGACAGGACACAATCTTGTCTCCCATCAACCTGGTGCCCACCCAGTGTTGCATCTCTGCTGCACACAAATTTTGAAACACCCTGAATGCAAAATAATTGAATCTGAATTTGAAAGGGTAAAAGGAGAACTGAGAAACTACTGTAGAGGATATGTTTACTTATAATCAAGTGAGTGGGGCGCTGTTTTTCACAGATAGTTAAGGGGCAGGTAAAGGGTATGGTCTCTCCCTACCCCACACAAGAATTAAACTGCTAATGTGCCAGATGGGTGTGATGTTTACTGTTGCTTCCTGACAGAAGCTAAATTTAGCTAAAGTGCTAAAAGGAACTTTCAGTTCTTGATGTTGCTTTTAAGTTTACCTCCTTGCAGCTTCCTTTCATGCCCTCTAACGCATTAACACAGCAGCGTTAAGGGAGGTTAGTGTAAGGCCCATCTATGTGCTGCACCATCCTAGATGTTACTTGACCTCCAAATTTCTTTCAGTTTTCCACCCAGTTATTTATTAGGATTTATTTATTGCCTTTTTGAACAAATTCACCCAAGACCGTTTACAGTGCGTTGGTCCCATCCCTTCTTGAAGTACGATACCATTTTTGCACCCATGCACCAGATAAGCAAGAGTTCTACAATAAATAATTCATTTTTCCTACACTATAAAACATCTTCATAAGGCAGACATTTCACACCAGAAGAATGAATCAGACACGGGAACTATTCCTAAGAAAATTGAAAATAACTCAAAAGATTTGTACAGAGGGTGTTATATGCACTGCTGTATCCACTGAGAAAACGGCAGTGAAAATAAAGGATACACTTGAATATGTAAATATTTAATGTTTGCAGAATATCTGTTTTCAAAGAGTGTATTTTGTTTCCTTCAGTACAATTTCTTGATTAGTAATTACATTAAAAATGAAAGATTATGGTCGCCATTCCTGAGCCTGATTAATCTCCTGACGCTCAAGAGAGTTTAAACACTCTTGTATTGTTCATGAATCGTCCTAAACGAAACGACTGCCCTTGCTGGAATCTGGTATCTCCTTCCTTGTAACAAAGCGCAGATCATTCCACTGTCACCACTAATAGAAGGGTCCCAATGTTCTCAGGCAAAGCCTGAATCGACCCCCTCCTCTTCTCTCCAGCACAGAACACGACCATTTCAGGCCTCTGCGCCCCCCGGGTATTTCTCGCTCTATTATTCACAGAACATATCTCATGTAGCCCCCAAAAGGTATTAGAGGAAAAACAAGCCATCCTCGAACAAAGAATTCACAAAGCAAGGAGCTCGTCTGGATGTCACAGCCGATGGGAAACCTAACACGAATGCAACGCGACCGCAAAGCTGGGAAGACTGGACCCTCCACTCAACCGAAACAAAGAACGATCAGCGTCATCGGACGAATGAAACGACAAGGAAAAATCAAATAGCCAAGTGAGAGCCCTTCAGTTCACGCCAGGCTCGTACAAATTGAGCACGTACGTGGTAAACACCTCGACCCCAAGGAGAGCCGGCACACCCCGAGCTCGCCACCTTAGCCCGAAGCGGGCCGCATCGGGCCCCAGCCCCCAGCACTCACCGCGACCTCCTGCGGCAGCAGGATCTCCGCGTTGCTCCCATCGCCGGCCCCTTTGTCCGTCTTGAGCCCGGCGGCCGGCTGCTGGAAGCTGATCTTCACCATGGTGCCTAGCTAGCTGCGAGCTCTCTGCGCCACTGTGCAAAGCCGGAAGTTTTGCAGATTTTTTTTTTTTTTACATCTCTGAAGGAGTTAATGACCCTCCTTGCTCGTTCCTTCCTCCCTCGGCTTGGCTTTGTTTGGTTTTCTTGCCACAGGTGGCTGCAGTGACACCCACAGGTGACTGGCAGATCCGGTAAGCACAGCCTGAGCAGGTCACGTCTCCCAATGGGCTGCTGCTGTCCCTTAAGCCGCCATCCGTGGCGATTCTTCCTCATACTAAAGCTATATCGATATTGCCTTTCCCACTTGGTCGGCAATGCTGATTTACAGTGCTTTTCTGATGTTTCACCATTACAGACATAAAAGCTAAGACATAAAAAGCAAAGGACCCCATAATCAAAAAAGGGGGGGGGGGGGGTCATCCTGATCGCCTGGCCAGTAAAGCCCAGTGAAGCTCATATTCAGATAATGTGGCTGAATATTGTCTCTGCCCACCTGCGACATTATGCAGATGAATACCCTGGAATATACTAACTGACCTTCCCTAATCTATCCCTCATATATTCCAAGATATCTTACTATTACACTTCACAAATGCTCATATACCCATTGTAAAAACTTGATTGTATATTATGTTGGTTGTAAAAGAAGTTTATGGTATTTTATAAGACGTTTACTGTAATTAGTGTAGCACTAATTTCTAACACTATGTAAGTTTTAAATAAGAGTTTAATGTAATTTTTGTTGGTTAATTGTAAACCGCCCTTGATCACTTGGTATAGAAAAACATATAAATAAATCCAGATAGTACCGGGGTGCAGGACCACCCAACTGTGAAGAAAGAGCAGGGCACAGTTGCAAAGATATGAGGTGCCCTAGGTGAGCCCTCAGTCCTGCCACGCTGCTGCCTCACCCTTGCCCCCATTTGCCTCCTCTCCAGGACCTGCAGTGGTGGTAATACCATTTAAGCAGCAAAACAGCGCTTACCCAAATTCCCCGGCAGGGCTGGTGTTAGACATGCAAGGGCCCTAGGCAGAAACTGGGAAGGGGAGCCCCAAAGCTCCTTCAGCTTGAGGCAGACCTGGGACCCCTCTATGGCATGGGGACAGGGCCGGCCCGTCCATTGAGCGAGAATGTTTTTTGCACAGGGCCCCGCGTTTCAGGGGGCCCCGCGCAAAAAACATTCTTTTTGAAAAGTAAAATTGAAAAGAAAAAAAAAACCTGTCTGCTGCCGCGGTCGGGGCCGCCGCGGCAGAATCGAGCGTGCCGCGGGGCCCCCCTGTGCACGGCAGAGCCTGCCCTCCTTGTAGCAGCTCTCTCTTTGGAGCTGAAGTCAGGCGCGCCGGCTTGCAGAGCGCGAGGGAAGAGTTTCTCCCTCGCTGCTCTGTTAAGCCCGCGGGGGCTGATGGGAAGTTCCATCAGCCCCCGCGGGCTTAACAGAGCAGCGAGAAACTCTTCCCTCGCGCGCTGCTCTGCACGCCGGCGCGTCTGACTTTTCAGCTCCAAAGAGAGCTGCTACACGGAGGGCCGGCTCTGCCGTGCACCGGGGGGCCCCGCGGCACGCTCGATTCTGCCGCGGCGGCCCCGACCGCGGCAGCAGACAGGTTTTCTTTCTTTTAATTTTCGCTGGGCTGGGCTGGGCTGGGCTGGGGGGGGGGTTAGGTGTTTTGCTTGGCTGGGCTGGGCTGGGCTGGGGGGGGGTTTAGGAGTGTTGCTGGGTGGGCTGGGGGGGGGGGGTTTAGGAGTGTTGATGGGCTGGGCTGGCTGGGGGGTTAGGAGTGGTGATGGGCTGGGGGGGTAGGAGTGGTGATGGGCTTGGGGGGGTTTAGGAGTGGTGATGGGCTATGGGGGAGCTAAATCTGTATATGGCTGTTGGGATTCGGACTGTATGTGGGTTGATGGGGGGTTAGGACTGGTAATGGGCTATGGGGGGGCTTAAACTAAAAATTGGGCGATGGGGGATTAGGACTGGAATGGGCTGGTGGGATTAGGACTGGGAGTGGGCTGATGGGAGGTTAGGACTGGTAATGGGTTGGGGGGGGGTTGCTAGGACGGGAAATGGGCTGAGTGGAAGGGGGCTTGAACTGCAAATAACTGATGGGGAGGGGGGCTGGGAATGGGCTCGGAGGGGAAGGAGCTAGGACAGGAAAGGGCCTGCGGGAGGGCCTAGGATAGGACTGGGACTTGGGTGTGGGGGGCGCTAAGATTGGAAATGGGCTGTGGTGGGGACTTGGATTGAAATGGACTCATGGAGGGGCTAGAACTGGAAGTAGGTTCATGGGGGGCTTGATTAGAAATGGGCTGAGTGGAGGGGAGCTAGGATTTAACATGGGCTGATGGTGGGGCTAGGAAAGGACTAGAAATGGCTGATGGGAGGCTGGTATTGGAAATGAGCTGATGAAGGGACTCGGATAGGATGGAAATGTATGGGGGAGCTAGGACTGGAAATGGGCTGATGTGGGGACTAGAAGGGAGCGGATACTGGGTGGGGCTGCAACTAAAAGGGAGCTGATGTTGGGGGAGATTAGAAGGGGATGGGGCTGGGAGAGTGAAATGGTGCGGGGAAGTCTATTTTGTGTGGGCGGGAAGAAAAATCTTCCATTGGCCGGGGTTTGGGAGTCTAAGGGGCTTGTTTACAAAGCCGCGGTAGTGGTTCGCGATCGCAGCCGCGGCCCCATTGAAATCAATGGGGCCGCTGCTCCGTTTAAGATCGCAAACCGATACCTCGGTTTTGTAAAATAGCCCCTAAGTGGGGATTGAGGATGTAGTGGTAAATTTTGAGTGGATGAAATAGGAATGAGGAAAGAGCAAAAGGAGAAAGATTATTATGTTAAAGCAGATGTAGAGAGAGAATGGAAAAAAACTAGAGGAGAGAAGAAAGGACAAATGGACAGCAGACGATGGAGAGTTAGCAGAAGACACAAATAAACCAGAAGAAAGTGACTGGAACAATTGCAACTGAAAAAAAAATGCACAAAAGGTACAAAGAGATCTCTTATTTTGAATTTATTAACTGGAATATGTCAGCTCTGGGAAATGTGCATCATTAATGTCGGTGCTTTGTTTAGTACAAGAGGAAATAATTTATAGTTTTATTTCAACATTGTTGTACATTCCAAGTTTGGCTTTTAGGGTTCCCAGTTAATTATTGTCTTCCTGTTTCTAAATTGTGATTACTTGTTTGGTGATGGTCTATGTTCTGCATGTGTAACTGAGCTGAGGTGTTCTGTTTATATAATTCCTATTTGACATTGCCACTTGTTCTCTTTCCCCAGTAGGTCATGTATTGTTATTCTCTGAAATGTATTGGTTTAATATTTGCAGTGTTGCCTTTTGATAGGTAGGGTATGGTGCTTTATGAGTCTTGGTAGTGCTGTTAGGATACGGTGGGTTTGCTATGGGTTCTAAATGGGCAGTGTTGTAGTAGTTCCTAATGTGCCTGGCGGTTGGCACTGGATTATAGTAATGTAGAAATCTTTGTCTTTCTTTATCCATACACTCATGAAGAGGCATGTTTACTAAAAGTTAGTGTATGGTAACATTATGCAAATATTTATGCAAATGAGGCCCCTTATGCAAATGAGGCCCCGCACCGAGTCTCCGCACATGGCCCCGCACCCCCCTTGGGCCGCCCCTGCATGGGGACGGCAGTAGCAGCAATGGCCGCCCTATGAACACTGGTGCTGTGGCTAGTTCTCCTATTGACTTGCACCAGCCCTGAGCAAGGGTAGGCAATGGCCAAAAGCATCAGCTTCTGAGTGGCAGCAAATAGCAACAGCAGTCAAAGCAAAATAATAGATCCTGACAGCCACACAAACTCAGAGAGCCATAAGCACAATCCTTGACCTGCAGCGAGGGGGGGGGGGTGGGGGAGGGCGCACACGCACACACAGCAAAGTTTAAATGTATGATGTCCAAGTATGCATTGTTATAGGATTGTTGTGGGAGGGGTGGTGTTGAGATGATCATGACAGTTGAGTTTAACTATCAGATTTTGGGTGGGGGCGTGTAAGACTGAAGTTTCGCCTAGGGTGCCCCTGTTGGGGTGGTCCGTGGGCAAAGTTGTGGAGGAGCTAGCACTTATCTAGAGAATGATGATGTTCAGCACCACTATCCAGATAAGTATCCACACGACTTAGGTAAAAAGCTGTCCCGAGTCTATGCCGATTGGCTGACTAGCAGCAGAATATTAGCACTATTGAGATAGCCGCTATCCTATGCAAAATACTTTGCCTATGCCGATCAGCGTATAAAGAAACAGCTGACACTTATAATGCTCATATAGTGATGTTTTTATGATTTGTCTAATGCATGGCCATCTGTTTGTTCTTGTGCCAAGCTGAGACAATAAAGATTAAAAACTGACCACTGCGAGCGGAATATATCAGCCTGAAAAAATTGGGCAAACTGAATAGTGTCTGTTCTGACAGGGCTTAATTTGTAGATAAAAAGGAAGTGGAACTGTGAAGCTGAGGAGGGAAGAGGCTGGCAATAGAAGAGGGGCTGGATTAGAGAGTATTCTCCATGGACCAGCAGGATTGCATCAGCCACACTTGGTGACGTCCTCCGGGCGGAGCCAAGCATACGGAAGTGCTCTCTAGAGCTCAGAAAGGTGAGCCTTTCTGAGCCCACCCAGGTGGCCCATCCTACCGGTCCACCCCCTGGTCCGGCCAGTTTTTGTTCTTCCGCCTTGCCAGCAAGACGGACTTCTGCTCTCTGCTCTCATTTGTTTATTTCTTTGTTTTGAATTTTCTGCCAGCAATGCCTAAGTATCATGCTAAGAAATGCCCCTGTTGTGGCAATAAGAGTCGTACCTCTCAAGGATGCTCCCACTGCGGCAAGATGAAGAAAGGGTACCGGGAGATCTGCAAATCCGCTCCTCACGCTGACCCTCCGCCGGCCCAGGATGTGCCTGAACGGGCCTCCATCCTCAGCCGAGCCTCCGTGCCTCCGGACAATGCCTCCCAGCTGTTCACGCCATGTGGGGCCTCTGTTTGCAGCTCCGGGCACAGGAAACATCATCCTGCTACTCCGGGACCAAGCACAGCTAACCGCGGTCCCGCAGAGGTAAGCCCTGCTGCCCCTAACAATGTTCCGGCCGGTTCGGCACTCGATCCTCCATGTGGTCTCCTGGAGCCCTAAACCACGCTGCTCAAGATGGCGATGGCCGGCAGTCCTCCCAGCCCCGACTGGGGTCCTCCAACTCCGCCCACCCGGTGGGCGTGGCTTCAAACCCCGGAACTTCTGAGCATCGCATACAAACCGGCTTTGCTGGAGGTCCCTGTCAGCGCTGCAATGACGCTCCTCGGCATGCCTCCTCTACCGGCACCGCTGGAAGCCCCGGCCTGCACGGCAGTGACGCCGGAAGTCCCGGTCTGCGCGGCAATGACGCTCTTCACCGTGCCTCCTCTGCAGATTGTGGGCAACTCCTCGTCCCGGCAAACCTGATCGCCGCGGGGATCCTCGTCGAGAAGGAAGGTAGGCCTGAACAGCCCCTTGCAAATGCCCTGGGGGAAGCCACGGAGGCGGCTAACCCCTTCACTACCGACCCCCTGTTGCTGGATAACAGCCACAGCAGGAGTGCCTCAGGCCACAGATCTCTCCACCGCAGGAAGCGGAACAGAGACAGAGGGCACAGCAGCAGCAGTTACTCGGGTCACAGAACTCACCGATCAAAACGTCACAGACATTCCAGACACCACCGCCACCGATCCCAACACCGCAGGCAACGCTCACGCAGCGGCAGCAATGGGAATCGGGGTTCTCCTCGCTGCAGCAGATCCAGCCTCAGCAATTCCTCTGCTATTCTCAACCTGTTAACCCAGCTTCTGCGGCAGTCTGCCCCAGCAACTCCCATGGCACACGCCTCGCCACCCGACGCTGAGACCACGCGCACAGAGCATGGAAAGACAGCGCCTACCTCCACTCCTGATGAGAGGACCAACGAACCCTCCTGTGGACACTCACCGATCCCAGTCAGGGAAGATCTTTCCCCTGACACCACCGCCGAAGACCAGGACATAGAAGCAGCAGTGGTGGGGTCGGCTTCCATGGAGCTTACAAGCTCGGAGAAGACGCAGACAGCTGAGACTGAGGAGCCCCCTCCTGCGGAGGACCTCACGTACCCCAAGTTTTTAGTCAAACTGGCCTCCTCCCTCGCTTTAAATATCACCGATGCTTCGGGGGAGACAGTGCCAGAGGTTCTGAAATACCTCGCTGCACCAAAACCTACTTTCGCACTGCCCGTGCACCAAAGGCTGTTGGACAATCACTCCAAACTGTGGCAGACACCAGCGTCTGGTAGACCCTTCCCCAGACGACTGGACTTCAAATATCAGGTAAAGCCTGTCCCTGGATTTTCTCTGCCACAGCTTCCACACAACTCCATTGTCGTGTCTTCAGCGCTCAAGTGCACCAAGTCCACACGCACTCACGCCAATAGCCCCCCGGGCCGCGACAATAAACTCCTCAATGACATCGGGAAGAAGATATTCCAAGGGGCAATGCTTAACGCAAAAATTGCAGCCCACCAATTCCAGCAAGTTCTATTCCTTGACACCTGCATGGCAACCTTGCGAACAGCGTCTGCATCCCTCCCGAAGGAAGCGCTGCCTCCATTCTCCAGTGCCCTCGCCGATATGTTTGAGTGCAGTAAGCACCTGGCCAGCGCAACCTTTGACTCGTTCGACACGGCCTCACATACCGCTGGTACGGCTATATCTGCAAGGCGCTGGGCATGGCTGAGAGCCTCTGGCCTGAGGGAAGACACCCAGGATGCCATTGCCAATGCGCCCTGCTCCGGTGAGTCTCTCTTTGGGGACAAAGTAAAAGACACCGTCAACGACATGAAGGAGCACTGTACCACCCTGCAAACCCTCGCAGAGGACGGCTACGAGCGCCACAGTGGAACACACAAAAGCAGCTTCCAGAGATGATCTTACTACTCTTCCAACAAGAGATACCCCAACAGGAAATGGCAGCCTAACAAATATAGGAACAACTCCTACACCGGACCCGCTCACCAGCGAAACTCCCAGCGGGACCGTAAACCGAAAAAGAGCAACCCAGCCCCTGCGAAAAGTGGGCCATCCTTTTGATGCCTATCCTCCAGCATACACCCGCGTCGGGGGCCGCTTGACTTACTTCCTGAGAGAGTGGCGACGCATCTCCTCAGACTCATGGGTTCTCGAAATCATCCAAGAGGGATACCGAATGCGCTTCAAATCAACACCACGCCAAAGCAACCATCCCATCAGCAAAACACCTCCACACCTGCGCCTGGCTATGGCTGCAGAGCTAATGCACCTGCTGTCCTCCAATGCCATAGAACAGGTACCGTCGGACGAGATAAACTCTGGCTTCTACTCCAGATACTTCCTCATTCACAAACGGACAGGCGGGGTCCGCCCTATCCTCGACCTCCGCAAGCTCAACAAGTTCATCATCAAAGAAAAGTTCAGAATGTACTCTCTGAACTCCATCCTGCCCCTCATTCAGCCCGGTGACTGGATGGCATCCCTGGACCTACAGGACGCCTATACCCACATCCGCATCCACAAGTCGCACAGGCAGTACCTTCGCTTCAATGTGCTGGGCCAGCATTATCAGTACAAAGTCCTTCCCTTCGGACTGTCACCGGCTCCACGGGTATTCACCAAGTGTGTGGCAGTACCCGCAGCGCATCTCCGCAAACAGAACGTATCCATCTTCCCCTACCTGGACGACTGGCTCATAACAGCCCCCTCAGCGACGGAGCTTCAGGAATCTCTGAGGATAACCGAGTCCCTGTTATCTGCACTGGGCTTCGTGATCAACTTCAACAAGTCGCATCGCACCCCCTCACAGAGGCTGGATTTCATCGGAGCCGAGATCGACACCCGACTCTCGAAGGCCTTCCTTCCCCCACGCAGGCTGGTGGCTCTGACCTCACTTGCGACCAGCTTGGCTTCTGCGGAGACCTCTACGGCGAGATCCATCCTACGCCTTCTAGGCCACATGTCCGCCACCACCTCTGTCATCCACATCGCCAGGTTGCGGATGCGGCCACTCCAGGGCCACCTGCGTGCCCACTGGAACCAGCACTCGCAACCCCTCTCCACCCGCATCCCCATGAACGCCAGTATCAAGACTCATCTACACTGGTGGATGGTTCTGGAGAACCTCTCGGGTGGAAAGGACATGCATCCACCGGAGCACCACGTGACCTTGACCACAGACGCTTCCAACTCAGGCTGGGGTGCTCACATTCTGCAATTCAGCACACAAGGGGCCTGGTCGCCACAGGAAAAACTCCTGCACATCAACCTCCTCGAGTTAAGGGCTATCAAGTACGCTCTCAAAGCCTTCCTAACTCACGTACAGAAGAAATCCGTCCTCATCCAGACGGACAACCAAGTGGCCATGTTCTACATCAACAAACAAGGGGGCACCGCTTCTCGCTCACTCTGCAAGGAAGCCCTGCAGATCTGGTCCCTGGCCCTAACGCACGGGTGCAATCTCCGTGCCTCCTACCTGCCCGGCGATCAGAATGTCTTAGCGGACAAGCTCAGCAGACAGTTACAACCGCACGAGTGGACACTCCTCCCGGAGGTCACACACAGTCTCTTCCTCCAGTGGGGACGCCCGAGCATCGACCTATTCGCCACGGAACAGAACGCAAAATGCCCTCTATTTTGCTCCAGGCACCCGTCCCGCAAACGACTAGCGGCGGATGCATTCGACGTGTGTTGGGGGAGTGGTCTCTGGTGTATGCCTTCCCCCCGACACCCCTCATCCCTGCAACACTACAGCGGCTGATTCACGACAAGGCGCGCGCCATCCTAGTGGCTCCCTACTGGCCCCGTCAGATGTGGTTTGCACTCCTCCATCGACTAGCAGTGACGGAACCCAAGCGCCTGCCACTCAGACCAGACCTACTCACGCAGGACGAGGGAAAAACGATGCACCCCGACCTCAAAGCCCTGGCTCTCACTGCCTGGAGGTTGAACGGATGAGCCTGTCTTCACTCCGGCTCCCATCAGAGGTGCAGGATGTGGTCCTAGCGGCCAGGAGGCCCTCCACCAGGAAGTCCTACGGCCTCAAATGGAAGAGGTTCAGCATCTGGTGTGCAGGACAAGGCCTTGAGCCCACCACTTGCCCTCTCCACGAAGTTCTTCGTTACTTGACTTCCCTATCAAACCTTGGCCTCAAGACTCAATCCGTAAGAGTGCACCTCTCGGCAATTGCAGCTTTTCATGCACAGCCCGAAGGGGCTACCTCCATTGCAGCGCTACCCTTGACCAACCGTTTCATGAAAGGCCTGTCAAACCTAAAACCCCCGCTCAGGTGCCCCGTCCCATCCTGGGACCTCAACGCTGTACTACTTCGACTGACCGACGAACCCTTTGAGCCACTGCAGTCGGCCGAAATGAAGTATGTCTCATGGAAAACCCTGTTTCTCGTGGCCATAACATCTGCAAGAAGAATCAGCGAGCTGCAAGCATTGGTGGCACACCCACCCTACACACAACTGCTCCATGATAGAGCTTCCTTGAGGACCAACCCGAAGTTCGTACCCAAAGTCGCATCTGCTTTCCACGTGAATCAATCCATTGAGCTTCCGACTTTCTTCCCAGAACCCCATGCCTCCGAAGAAGAGAGCCGCCTGCACACGCTAGACTGTCTCCGGGCTCTCCGGATATACCTGCTCCGCACTGAACCTATTCGCAAAGGCGAACAACTGTTCGTATCCTTCGACGCAACCCGGCCAGGCTGGCCTGTCACTAAGAGGACCCTTGCGCACTGGGTCGCCTCCTGCGTTTCCCACTGCCTCAATCCTACAGGGACGCAGAACCTGCCAAGAGTGGGCCCCCACAACTTAAGGGCCATGGCCACCACAATTGCCAATCTTCGTTCCGTGCCTCTGGTGGACGTCTGTAGAGCGGCCACCTGGACCTCACCTCTCACGTTCCAAAGGCACTACTGCCTCAACCTCAGAACCCTTGAAGATTGTGCCCTCGGAACTGCCGTTCTCTCCACTGCAATGGACGTGAGGAATGCCACCTAAAGCCTTCACCTATTGCACAAACACTGTATTGCACTAGTTATTGCCTTTGCACTAGTTATTGTGTTGTTGCACAGACATGTTATTGCACTAATTACAGTTTGTGATGCTGTTACACGTTCACCTATGTTACTGTATTAAAGATTGTTGCACTAATCTACATGTCTCCCATCCTTAACGATATAGTAGGCTTCCTCCTCCTCCTCAGCATTCTCCAGCTAGGGAGGCAACAAGTGTGGCTGACGCAATCCTGCTGGTCCATGGAGAAAACAAAGTTACTTACCTGTAACGGGAGTTCTCCGTGGACAGCAGGATAAGTCAGCCACACAATCCCTACCCACCTCCCCTGGAGGAGATCAGCCTCGGCATCCGCTCCCTGTCTGGGATTTGGCTAGCTAGGAACACACTGGCCAGACCAGGGGGCGGACCGGTAGGATGGGCTACCTGGGTGGGCTCAGAAAGGCTCACCTTTCTGAGCTCTAGAGAGCACTTCCGTATGCTTGGCTCCGCCCGGAGGACGTCACCAAGTGTGGCTGACTTATCCTGCTGTCCACGGAGAACTCCCGTTACAGGTAAGTAACCTCGTTGAGTGACTGTTCTGTGCTCTGCTCCAGCCTTATCCTCTTCCCTGCAGGCTACCTGGGAGGGAGGGGCTGGAGCAGAACCCTCTTGCTGTTCTGGCATCTGAAAAGAAGTGCCAGACTTCCACCACGTTCCCCCAGAAATTAAACCGTGATTATTAATATATTTCTTGATTAACTTTCAGAAATTATTAGTTCAATAACAAGATATCATCATCTTTAAAAAGATAAATGTATTACAAAGAATGTATATAATTTTGATAAAACCCTCTATCAAACGCAAACTTCCCAACTACGTTCTCTACTACCCCAGCCCACCCTCAACAGGACAAACCACCAGCAACACCCTCACTATCCCCCACGAACGAAGTACAATCAACGAATCAGAGCTTTCGAACTATACGCACTCTCCCTCTGGAATGCCCTACCGAGCCAAATCAGAAACAATGGAGACCTTTCCACATTCCGAAAACAACTAGAAACTATCCTGTTTCATAAATACCTTGGACCAGAAACAGACATCCATCACTGACAACTCCTCCAGACCTTCTGACGTATCCCCAGAACTACCTACTAAGAGACCTACGTCTATTGTCTAAGTCGTTACTTTCTGTTCAGATCATCAATGTTGGCCCCCTTGGTGACAGCCCCCCCCCCCCCTTTTATTAAACCGCTTTGACCCGGTGAAAAGCGGGATATAAATACGATTAAATGAATAAATAAATAAAAATAAATAAACATACATTTATTTCTGTGCATTTAAGGTATCCAGTACATTAATGTGTATTAAGTGCCACTGCACCCATAGAAATAAAAGGCCTCTGGTACTTAAAGTGCATTAATTTCGTTAACGTGTGTTAAATCCTTTACTAAATATGCCCGATTAGTTTTTCCAAGATTTACATAAAAATGCTTGCATGAAATAACCTAGAATCATAGCAGCCAGTATTCCCAAAGCACTTCCCTGGTGAGCCAGCACCCACTGAGTAGGTAGTATCACTGAATATCTTTCTAGCCAGCACTTATCTGAATAGTGACGCTTAATATTTCCTCTGACCACCTCGGAACTATCCAAATAAGACTGAGGCAGTCTGTGGGCAGAGCTAGGATAGAGTTAATATGCAGACCATTAAGCAGATAAACGGAGTGGAGGATAGCCTAGTGGTTAGAGCAACAGCCTAATAATCCAAGAGATCATTTGATTCCCACAGGCCAGTGACCTTGGGCAAATCACTTTACTTTCCATTGCCTTGGAAGTAAGGCCTGGCAATCTACTTCTGGTTATTCCTTGCCAAGAAAACCCAGGGGCTGCTGGTTTACCAGGAGTCAGCATTGACTTGATGGTACTTAAAAAAAAAAAAGTAGATAAATGTCCATATAAAGTAAGGTCATCCAGATAGCAGCTTGATATTGCTGTTATCTAAACAACAGTTGCTGTCAGTTTTGAATCCTGCTATTCGAAACCATCCAATATCTAGATTATTTAACCATGCTGGCTGGCATTTAAAAAAGCACTGACTGCCATGACTAAATATGTTTTGTAGTTTAACAATACTTCACAAGAATATATGCAGTCTCCATTGCTAAAGTCAGTTAATCTTTGTAAATTACTTCAGGTGACATACTAAAAGTATTGTGCAAGAAAAATAGACTATTTTTTAGGTAAATAAATAGATAACGTTTAAAAAATTAATTGGATGATATGTGCATAAATATCATGCAGTATCATAATTACTGTGTATTAAGGTGCGATAAATATTGCATGGAAAAGAATGAACAGGCAAAGCACCAATGCATGAGGTTATGCCTCATGCACTGTTTCATGCCATAACCCTCCAAACTGGCCTGTTTAATCTGCACTTACCCTACAACCTGGCAAATTCCCTACTCCTCTGGTGCCGAGAGAGGAGGTGGTGAGTTTAAGCGTGTTTTTTGGAGGATATGTTCAGAAAAGAAAAAAGACTGCACAAGAGAAGGCCAAGCTCACTGATAAGATTCCTCCCCCAGTGTTCACTCTGTAGGAAGAAGCAGTGTGGGAGCTAATAAGGAGCCTGATGGCAGCACTGAAAGACAAGTTAGCTAATCTACAATCTTCTCAAGAGGTTTTAGCATAAAGGGGTAGGAGGGTCAGATGCAGCAATGACAGGGGTTTCCTTTGGGATGGGCAAAGAAAAGTTTGAAGTATTTGGGATTATACCTAAAGCAGGAACTGCAGGGTGAGGTAAAAACAGCACATTATTGATACAATCAATATGATTAGAACATTTAGTACTAGATGGAGGGACCTCCATTTGCTGCTTTATTGTAGCATAGCATTAGCAAAGATGATGCTTTTTCCAAAATTCTGTACTTCATTCAATCTGTGTCAATATGGATCAAACAGGAGGATGAAACCCAGCATAAAGGCATTTCTAAACAATTTATATTGAAATCGAAAAAATGCAAGAAAGCATAGTTACTCACCTGTAGCAGGTGTTCTCCGGGATCAGCAAGAATCAGTCCTCACATATGGGCGATGTCACCATTGGAGCCCATGCAGGAATGCTTCCCAGCTTCCATAGGAAGCTTCTGGAAGGTATTCCACGGGTGTGTGCCAGTTGTCCCGCCCAAAGGAGCCATTTTACCTCAGTATGACAACATAGCTGAATTAAGCCAAAAAAAGAAAACACAGGAAGGAGGGATGGTAGTGAGGACTGATTCCTGCTGATCCCGGAACACCTGCTACAGATGAAGAACTATGCTTTCTCCAGGACCAAGCAAGAAGTTAGTCCTCACATATGGGACTCCCTAGCTACAGGCTACCGAAAAAAAACTTGTAAAAGGCCCAAAGGGGCAACCAGAAAAAACAAACCGAGAACAAGCAGCATGAACAATCGCTGAGAGATTCCGAGAGTAGGCGTCTATCAGGGACATCAACATCAGATAGACTCTACGGTAGCCTGGACAGACAGCGGGCCAATGGAAAGGCGTTGCTTCAATTCCCGAAGAGATGCTGGAGTATGGCCTGGCCGAAGTTGCTGTCATAACGGAAATCTTCACCCAGACAGCAAGGGGCTGTGAAGGTGTGGACTGAAGACCACATAACAGCCCTACAGATCTCTGCTGTGGAGACTGAGCATAAGTTGGCTACCGAAGCGGCCATTGCATGAACATTGTGAGCCATGACATGGCATTCCAATGTCAGCCAAGCCTGAGCGTAAGCAAAAGAGATGCAATCCGCAACCCAAATGGACATGGTGTGTTTCAACACTGCCACCCCCAACTTATTGGAGACAAAGAGCTGGGAAGAACAGCAATGGGCTTTTGTCCTCTCCAGGTAGAAAACCAGTGCTGTTTTACAGTCCATGGTGTGCAATGAGGCCTCAGCTCTGTTGGCATGAGGTCTTGGGAAGATGGTAGGAAACACCACCGATTGATTGAGATGAAAAGCAGAAATTACCTTAGAAAGGAATTTCAGGTGAGTTCAGAGAACTACCCTGTTCTTATGAAACCTGGTGTACAGTAGGTGCGCCACCAGTGCTTGCAATTCGCTGACTGCATGAAGAAGTAAGCACCACCAGAAAAATGACCTTCCATGTAAGGAATTTGAGCAGGCAGGAGCTAAGTGGCTGAAAGGGGAGAGGGGGTGCAAGGAGTTGTCTGCGCCCCATATTAAGGTCCACGCCACTGGTGCTGGTTTAAGGGGGGGGCAAGATTGTAGGAGACCCCACATAAAGCAACCCACAAAGGGGTGAGTAGAGATCGGTTGATCAACTATGGGCCGATGATAAGCAGCTACAGCACTGAGGTGCATTCTGACTGAGTTGGACTTTAGACCAGGGTCTAACAGGTGCAGATGTTAAGACAAAGCTGATCCCACAAAGTGAGAAGTATGTTCTCCACATTTTGTGGCAAGTGGAGCTCTGTGGTACTAGCCACTCAGCAGCCAAGCCATTAGTGCTAGGGGCAATAGATTGGAATGAAGCAGAATCTCATTGTCCTGTGAAATCAGGTCTGGGGCACAGCCCAGTCTGAGTGGTTGCCATGGAGATAAGCGGAGGAGGAGTGGAAACCAGGGTTGCCTGTGCCAGTGTGGCACAATGAGGATGCCTGCCTGCAAATTGAAATGGGTCTTGGCCCCCAGAGGAGTTGGTGGGTAAGAATAGAGAAGACCTTCGCTCCAATCCAGGAGAAAAGCATCAGGAGCCAAGCGATTCTGGAAGGGCACTCTGGAGCAAAACAGCAAGAACTGGGTGTTGCTGGGAGTGGCAAAGAGGTCTATGGACAGCATGCCCCACATCTGGAAGATGCGGTCGGCCACTTGCCTATTCAGAGCCCACTCGTGTGGCTGAAGGACCCTGCTGAGGCAATCCACTAGGACATTGGGCTCCCCTGGTATGTATACCGCTCTGAGGAGCATACCATGCGAGATTGCAAACTTCCAGAGGCAGACTGCCTGCCAGAAGAGGAAATAACAAACCTGTGCCATTCTGTTTGTTGAGGTAGAACATGGCCACCTGGTTGTCCGTCTGTATGAGGACAACCTGGTGCGAGAGCTGTTGTTGAAACACTCAGAGATCCTTGGCAATGGCTCGAAGGTCCAAGAAGTTGATCTGATGTTGGCTTTCTCCCACAGTCCAGGGGCCCTTCAGATGTGCCCTCCAACTGAGTTTGCAGGCATCGGTCATTAGGACTTGCTGATGCGGCGGGGCCTGGAAGGGCAGCCCCGCAAACGAGTGGGGTGCTGCCACCAGGACAGAGTTTTTGGTGAGGCGGAGTCACTGTGATCCTGTCTGAAAGACGTCCTGTCACCTGATGTCACTATGTGTAGAGATTCCACTGTGTCTGACGCATCTGAAGTTGGGCTGAAGGGGTAACTTGGACCGTGGAGGCCACATGGCCTAGAAGGCACAGCATCTGCCAAGGCATGACAACCGGGCAACTCTGGATGTCCCTCGCCAAGGTGACTAGGCATTGGGCCCTGTCTGCTGGAAGGAATGCTCAAGCCAGTGTGGTATCGAGGAAAGCCCCAATGAACTTAAGGCATTGAGAGGGTTGCAGGTGGGACTTTGGGTTGTTGATGGCAAAATCCAGCTGTTCCAGCACCTGAATGATGCGCTGCATGGACTGCCAGACCTCATATGGCATTCCGCCCCTGACCAACCAGTCATCCAGGTAAGGGAAGACTAAGAATCCTAGTATGTAGAGAAAGGAGGCAACAACTATCAGACATTTGGTCAAGACCCTTAGGGAAGAGGCAAGGCTGAAGGTCAGAACCCTGTACTGATAGTGCCGTCCACTGAGCATAACATGGAGGTGCTGACATGCAGGGAGTGGATGAGGATGTGTGTGTAGGCAACTTTGAGATCCAAGGAGCACAGCCAATCTTTCTGATGAAAGTAGGGCAGCAACATTCCAAGAGATACCTTCTCGAACTTTTCCTTCATGGGGAAGTGATTGAGATTGCAGAGATCCAGGATGAATCGGAACCTGCCTGTTTTTTTGGGAACCAAGAAGTAGAGAAGTAGACTCCATGCCCTGTTTGGGATAGTGGAACAAGTTCCACCGCCCATTCTAGTAGGAGGGCCCGGACCTCCTGCTGGAGTAGTTCACGTTGATGATGCTCAAGAGGTACTCCCCTGGAAAGAAGTTAGGGGAATCTGCTTGAAGCACAGCAGGTAGCCCTTGTGAACCACCTGCAGTGCCCAGACATCACTTGTTATGCTGGGCCACCTATTGACAAACTGTAGCAGCTACTCCCCCCCCCATCTGTGGCAGAATGGAGGCTGGGAAAGGAAGACAGGACATGGAAATACCTGAAGATTGTAGGATGGTGAACGTAACACCATTTTTTAAAAAGGGTTCCAGGGGTGATCCAGGAAACTACAGACCGGTGACCCTGACGTCATTACCAGGAAAAATGGTAGAAACCATCATAAAGAACAAAATTGCTGAACATGTAGATAGTCATGGCTTAATGGGAGACAGCCAACATGGCTTTAGACAAGGAAGATCTTGTCTTACTAATCTGTTATGGTTTTTTGAAGGTGTGAATAAACAGATAGAAAAAGGTGAGTCAGTTGATATAGTGTATTTGGACTTTCAGAAAGCCTTTGACAAGGTCCCTCATCAGAGACTTTTGGCAAAACTAAAGAGCCATGGGATAAGGAGGCAGTGTTCTATTGTGGAACAAGAACTGGTTAAAAGATAGAAAGCAGAGGGCAGGGCTAAATGGCCAATTTTTCCAATGGAGAAAGGTGAATAGTGGTGTACCCCAGGGATCTGTGCTGGGTCCGCTGCTTTTTGACATATTCATAAATTACCTGGAAAAGGGAATAACGAGTGAGGTTATCAAATTCGCAGATGGCACAAAACTATTTAAAGTTGTTAAAACCCATGAGGATTGTGGAAAAATGCAAAAGGAACTTGATAAATTGGAAGACTGGGCATCAAAATGGCAGGTGAAATTTAATGTCGACAATTGCAAAGTTATGCACCTAGGGAAGAACAACCCAAACTATGGTTACACGATGCAAGGTTCCACATTAGGAACCACCACCCAGGAAAGATTTAGGCGTCATTGTGGATAACATGTTAAAACCCTCGGCCCAGTGTGCAGCGGCGACCAAGAGAGCAAATAGAATGCTAGGTATCATAAGGAAAGGAATGGAAAATAAAACAAAGGATATTATAATGCCTCTGTATCGTTCTGTGGTGCGACCGCACCTTGAATATTTTGTGCAGTTCTGGTTGCCGTATCTTAAAAAGGATATAGCATTATTAGAAAAGGTTCAGAGAAGAGCCACCAAAATGGTAAAGGGGATGGAAAGATACCCATATGAAGAAAGGCTATAAAGGTTAGGGCTCTTCAACCTAGAAAAGAGACGGCTGAGGGGAGATATGATAGAAGTCTATAAATTGATGAACGGAGTGGAACGGGTAAACGTAGATCGATAGTTTACCCTGTAGCTTCATTGCATGTCCCCAAGTCTTTCTATATTCTGATAACGTAAACAATTTAAGACTAATAAGAGAAAATATTTTTTTCACTCAACATGTAATCAAACTTTGGAATTTGTTACTGGAGGATGTAGTAAAGGCTGTTAGTGTAGCTGGGTTTAAAAAAGGTTTGGACAAGTTCCTGGAGGAAAGGTCCATAAACCATTATTAAAAAGGGACCCAGGATATCAATGCTTGACCCAATACAAGCATTGTGGAACCTGTGTCTTTTGGGGAAGCTGCTAGGTACGTATGACCTAGATTGGCCACTGTTGGAAACAGGATACTGGGCTTGATGGACCTTGGTCTGACCTAGTATGGCATATCTCATGATCTTATCAGTCAGAAACCCCCGCCTGGCTTGCGCTGCTGCCTCTGGTTTTGACCCTTAGCCTATTGTGCCTGTTGGGGCAGCTGGTATGAATAATACGGGGTGTAAGTACCTTAGATGTTTTTAGGATAAAAGGACTTCTTCCCTAAAGCCTTTCTCCTGGAAGGGTCAGTGGTCTCTCGAAAGCCTGTTCATGGTGAGTTGCTCCATTTCCAACTCTGCAGCCTTCTCTCCGCCATGGGTTTGCTGAAGAGGTTCCCTCCCTGGCATGGGACATCGGCCAACTTGCCCTGAAACCATTGTTCTAAGTCTGAGGACTGTAGTCATGCCAGGTGGCGGGCAACAATGCCCACTGCAGCCACTCTGGCCATGGACTCGAACCCGTCCTAGGTCACCCGGATGATGTACTTGGAGCACTCCTTCATTTTGCTTACCAGGCTCCAGAAGCGCTCAAGGTGGCTTCCTAACAGACTATCTGAGAACTCAGCAAGATCCCCCACCAGGTCATGCAGGTACATGGCCATGTATAACTGGTATGCTTGGATCCAAGCCACCAGAATCAAGCTCTGGTAGCACTTCCTACCAAAGCTCTCCCAGCATCTGGACTCCACCCACCTCTTACACCCCTGTCAGTCTGGTTTTTTTCCCAGTCACAGTGTCAAAACCATCATGCTCTCCTTCCTTAATGATCTGCACATTGTCCACAACCACGGTGACGTTTTTATAGCCATTTCTCTCGATCTTTCAGTAGCTTTTGACTTGGTAGACCACGCCACCCTTCTTTTTCAGCTACGTGATGCTTGGCTCTGGGGCACAGTCTTCTGGTGGTTCCACTCCTTCCTCTACTCACGATCTTTCTCCGTGGTTTCTGGCAGCACCTCCTCTGACCCTGTTCATCTTTGCTGTGGGGTTCCACAAGGTTCTGTCCAAGCACCTCTCCTGTTTAACATTTTTCTCACCCCGCTCACTCTACTCATACAGCAATTTGGACTATCCGCTTACCACTGCGCTGATGATATACTTTTGTTACACCACACCAGCCCCCAGCAATCAGACCTCACTCCATTGAACAACTGCTTGGCCAGGGTCTCTGACTGACTTTCCTCCAATTGTCTACATTTGAATGTCTCTAAGATGCAAGCAATCTGGTTCACTTTTGGCAGATCATGTCCCACTCTGGCACCAGCCATCTCTAACTCTACCATTCCACTGGTTCCTTCGCTTCACTATTGGGGTGACACTGGACTCTGCACTTTCCTTTCACGAGCACATATCACTTCTTACTCGCAGGTCTTTTTTCTTTCTTAGTCAGATATGTGCCATCTGTCCTTTTTTGTCCTTGCCAGCATTAACCACCCTCCTATCTTTAGTTATATCAAGTCTTGACTTTTGCAATCTAGCCTTCACCGGCATCACCCAATCACAACTCCACTTCGGTTAGTGCAGAATACAGCAGCCCAGATCATTACCCACACTAAGTGTAGAGACCACATTACCCCTATCCTGATTTACTTACACTGGCTTCTTGCATCCATTACAAGTCCTCATCTTTGCTCATCGTGTTATATATACCTCTACTCCACAATATTTAGTCGATTTGGTCCAATTTCATACACTCTCCCGCAGTCTTCATTCACGCCATGTAAGCCGTCTGGGTCCTCTGGTCCCCGTCATGTGCGCATCTTCAGTCCACTCAACACTCTGAATTCTTTTTTCTGGCCCCCTCACTCTGGAACTCCCTTCCCTCGGCACTGCACCAGGAACCCTCCATTACAAGATTCAAGAACCTACTGAAGACCTACCTTTTCTGCAGCGCCTTTGACATGTCTCCTAGCTCTTTCTGACCCTTCTCTGTCACCTCCCCTAACTAGCTGTGTGAATGCTCTATCCCTGTCCTGTCATTAATTTCCTTTCCGGCCTCGGCCATTTTTGTGTTATTTCTTTTTATATTGTTAACTGTCTTGATGTAACACAGGTGTGATATATCAAATGCTAAATAAACAAACATCCATAGTGTGGGCCTCCCTACCCGTTGGCACTAAAGAGTGCATCTTGGAATTTTTAATTCGGCTGATTCCACCACCATGGAGTTGTGCTTTTTAAAATCCAGGGCTCTTGTGCACTCAAGAGACAGATTTGACTTGTCAGCTGACTTGGCACTGTGAACAGTGTTTCCCACATCCTAAAGAGAAGCTCTTCCAGGATCGGTTGGATCAGAACTGTAATGGCCTCTTTAGATGGTGTCAGGAACTGAAGGATTTCCAACTCCTCTGCCCGAGGTTCCTCCTCCACTTTAATAGTGAAGAGCAAAGCCTCCCCCATGTCCCACATGAACTCGAGGAAGGAGAGGTCCTTGGGGAGGGGGATCTCCTTTGCTCATATGGGGGTGTGGTATTGGAGAGGGTCATTGTGGTGACCAGCGGTCTCAGGAGATTCCTCTTTGGTCTCCCTATCAGAATCAGAGTCCAAGAGGAACTTGAAGTACCACTGCAAATGGTGACCATACCAGTGACGCTCAGGCAGTCAAAGGAGTCCTCGGCTTCCATCTGTCTGAACCTGAAGCATTCATGGGGGGACACTCATTGCACCGAGATGGACCTTGAATGCTCACGGGCAATGTGATGGACTGGAATTTCTAGTCCTATAGTCACTCCTTGTGGTCTTGGGCAAGCCACTTAACCCTCCACTGCCCATGTTCCCTGTAAGTATTAGTGTATGTGTCTCATATCCCCTCGTGTTAAATGTATCCCCCAATTGACCGCTTTGACCCGGTGAAAAGCGGGATATAAATACAGCTAAATAAATAAATGTTCCCTCTAATTTTCTGTAGGCTGTGTGCACATAAAATATCAGCTGTGTGCAGCTTTTGAAGGAAGGTTACATTTTTGTGCGCCACTTAATGACACTCGGAGTTATATACTTTAAAATTTGACTACACGTCAGAATACAGTATGTACACCACATTTGATTTTAATCAAATTAAATGAAAATAGAGGATTACTAAATGAAGCGGGAAATTTCTAGTAATTACAATCATAACTTTTAAATTTTAAGACGTCTGTGTTGTTTTCTATCAGAATCAGAGCTGTAATTTTTGTGCGCTCTGTTGTAAAGTATGTGCGCTCACTCGGCGAGGTGTGGGCGCGCACACACGCACACAGCTTAGAGGGAACAGTGCTCACAGGAGTTGCCCAATAGGGCATGAACCTCTAGGATGGGCTGGTCATCACCAGTGCTGAGGAACTCAAGCTCACTGGGTCCCTGGAAGCTTGCTGAGCCATGAAAACAGTGAGGCTATGTTCGAGGGCCTGCATCCTCTCTGCAATGACAGAGGTCTGCGCCGCTGCCATAATCAGTGCCAATGCCGGCTCCTTGGCTGGCCTCAGGAGTCCCCACTCCAGCCCTCTGGGCCTTGAGGCAACTCCTCCTGTTGCGGCAGCTTTGAGAGCCGCTCCCGGCTCTCACTTTCAGAGTCACACTGATGGCTCCGATGATGCTGCTCATGGGCTTTCATCCTGGGCTCAAGCATTACTCTTCAATGCCAACAAGGTCGAAGTCCGGTTCCTTCTGGGGGGACGCTCCTTATCAAAGGACAGCTGCCATTTCGGTGCCCCCGACCCCTCGGATCTGAATGGGCCCAGCCTCTATGCAAAGCCTCAGCCTCAGTGGGGTCCATCAAGATGTCGATGCTGGGGCCGAAGTCAGTGCCTCGGAATTGAACAGCGATTCCCAATGCCGTTCCTGGTTCTTAAGCATCTTGCATGTCATCTGCAAGCAGAGAGCACAGTCCAAAGGCTCGTGGTTGCACCCAAGGCATTGAAGGCATCAGCTGTGGCAGTCCATGCTGGAGATGGTCTGGCCATAATGAGTGCACTTCTTGAAGCCACTGGCTGGCTTTGACATGGTAGGGAAGATTGCTTCCTCCAAGTCAAAGGACTCCAACTCCCTCATTGACCAGGGGGGCATGAGAGGAAAATCCCATGTGCCGAGAAGAAAAACACAAAAAAGGTAAAACCCCAAGAAAAATATGGCACTGAGACGGCAGGAAGACACTGTACAACACGCAATCCCAAAAAATAGCAAAAAAAAAAACCCTTGCAAAAAAAAGGTAAACTAAATTTCATGGCATAGATGACATCTGAAGGGCTCAGCAGAAAAAAGAAGACTAAGGTAAGAGGGCCCCTTCAAGCAGGAAGACCAGCACGCATGCATAGAGCAACTTTCAAAAGCTTTCTATGGAAGATGGGAAGTGTTCTCGCATGTGCTCTGTCGGTGATGTCACCTATATGTGAGGACTGACTTCCTGCTTGATCCCAGAAATAGAATATGCTAAAATGGTATCTGTTGGAGATGGGGGATGATTGAGGCTCCCTCGTCTTCAGTTGTGCAACATAGCTGCAGTAATGAGATGGATTCATGAAGCAAATATGGATAGTTGTAAGTTCTCCCAAGGGAAATTGATGAGTGAGTGCTGCAGCCCCTATACATTTTTTAATGTTATCCACTTTTGAAAAGGCCAACAGGAACAGCTGGGACAGTCCCAGACTGTGAATATTTGCACCATTTAGAATGGCTTGGAAGTGGTAGTAGATTAAGGGGGGTGGGTCACCAGGAACATCCCCCCTTTTTGCAATTGGTAGGGAACTCAGACATTCCCCTAGGACTGGGAAATTTGTGTTTTCAGATGTTGCTGAAGAAAAGATGTATGAACATAGGTCAACTTTTGGATTTTAGTCAGGGAGATTTTCCCTCCTCTGATCAAATGAAAAAGAAGTGGGATATTCCAAACTCTAATTTACTGCAATACCTAAAGGTAAGGCACTATTATTCACTGAAAGTCAAATCAGTTAGGAGGGAAACATTTACTGAACTGGATAGATGGCTTTTAGGTGTCAGCCCAAGTCTGAATAGATTAGCTGTTTGGTATGGTCACTATAGAATGGAATTAACAGGTAACTATTTACCTATGACATGGTCAGAAAATAAAAACAAAATATAATAATTAAAATTAAATGGGCAGCAAAACCCGGAAGTGTAGGGGCTGATGGCACAGGCCTGTTGGAGAAAGAATATACATCTCATGCTGAGGGCAAGAGTACTAGCATGCATGGATTGTGGAGAAATTGTAAAATTGCATGGTAATGCTAGGAGCATTGGAAATGTAACATAAGAACATAAGATATGCCATACTGGGTCAGACCAAGGTCCATCAAGCCCAGTATCCTGTTTCCAAAAGTGGCCAATCTAGGTCATACGTACCTAGCAGTTTCCCCAAAAGACACAGGTTCCACAATGCTTGTACTGGGTCAAGCATTGATATCCTGGGTCCCTTTTTAATAATGATTTATGGACCTTTCCTCCAGGAACTTGTTACCCATGACTGAAGTGGTATTTAAAGGTACTGAAGAATTGAAGGAAATATCGATACATCAGAAAGATGTATTACAACTATTAGATAAACAGAATAGTAGCAAATCACCTGGGCCGGATGGTGTACATCCAAGGGTGTTGAAAGAACTGAAATATGAGATTGCAGACCTGCTATTAGTAATCTGTGAATTTTCATTAAAATCATCTGTAATACCTGAAGATTGGAGGATCGCCAACGTAACGCCAATTTTTAAAAAGGGTTTCAGGCGTGATCTGAGAAACTACAGACCGGTGAGCCTGATGTCAGTACCGGGAAAAATGGTAGAAACCATCATAAAGAACAAAATTACTCTGCATGTAGTCAGTCATGGCCTAATGGGAGGCAGCCAACATGGCTTTAGACAAAGAAGATCTTGTCTTACTAATCTGTAATGTTTTTTTGAAGGTGTTAATAAACAGGTGGACAAAGGTGAGTCGGTTGATATAGTGTATCTGAACTTTCAGAAAGCCTTTGACAAGGTCCTTCATCAGAGACTTTTGGCAAAACTAAAGAGTCATGGGATAGGAGGCAGTGTGCTATTGTGGATCAGGAACTGGTTAAAAGATAGAAAGCAGAGGGTAGGGCTAAATGGCCAATTTTCCCAATGGAGAAAGGTGAATAGTGGTGTACCCCAGCGATCTGTGCTGGGTCCGCTGCTTTTTGACATATTCATAAATGACCTGGAAAGTGGAATAACGAGTGAGGTTATCAAATTTGCAGATGACACAAAACTATTTAAAGTTGTTAAAACCCAAGAGGATTGTGGAAAATTGCAAGAGGATCTTGATAAATTGGAAGACTGGGCATCAAAATGGCAGATGAAATTTAATGTGGACAAGTGCAAAGTTATGCACCTAGGGAAGAACAACCCAAACTATGGTTACACGATGCAAGCTTCCACATTAGGAACCACCAACCAGGAAAAAGATTTAGGCGTCATTGTGGATAACATGTTAAAACCCTCAGCCCAGTGTGCAGCGGCAGCCAAGAGAGCAAATAGAATGCTAGGTATCATAAGGAAAGGAATGGAAAATAAAACAAAAGATATTATAATGCCTCTATATCGTTCCATGGTGAGAACGCACCTTGAATATTGTGTGCAATTCTGGTCGCCGTATCTTAAAAAGGATATAGTGTTATTAGAAAAGGTTCAGAGAAGAGCCACCAAAATGGTAAAGGGGATGGAAGGATACTTCTATGAAGAAAGGCTAAAAAGGTTTGGACTCTTTAACCTGGAAAAGAGATGGCTGAGGGGAGATATGATAGAAGTCTATAAATTAATGAATGGAGTGGAATGGTTAAACGTAGATCGATTGTTTACGTTATCAGAATATAGAAAGACTAGGGGACATGCATTGAAGCTACAGGGTAAACTATTTAAGACTAATAAAAAAAATATTTTTTCACTCAATGTGTAATCAAACTCTGGAATTTGCTACCGGAGGATGAAGTAAAGGCTGTTTGTGTAGCTGGGTTTAAAAAAAGGTTTGGACAAGTTCCTGGAGGAACCATTATTAAGAAGGGACCCAGGATATCAATGCTTGACCCAGTACAAGCATTGTGGAACCTGTGTCTTGTGGGGAAACTGCTAGGTACGTATGACCTAGATTGGCCACTATTGGAAACAGGATACTGCGCTTGATGGACCTTGGTCTGACCCAGTATGGCATATCTTATATTCTTATGTTCTAAACATTTTTTAAACCCAGCTACACTAACAGCCTTTACTACATCCTCCGGTAACAAATTCCAAAGTTGATTACAAGTTGAGTGAAAAAATATTTTCTCTTATTAGTCCTAAATAGTTTAGCCTGTAGCTTCATTGCATGTCCCCTAGTCTTTCTATATTCTGATAACGTAAACAATCGATCTACGTTTACCCGTTCCACTCCATTCATTAATTTATAGACTTCTATCACATTTACCCTCAGCCGTCTCTTTTCCAGGTTAAAGAGCCGTAACCTCTTTTAGCCTTTCTTCAAAGGGGTAGCCTTCCATCCCCTTTACCATTTTGGTGGCTCTTCTCGGAACCTTTTCTAATAATGCTATATCCTTTTTTAAGATACGGCGGCCAGAATTGCACACAATATTCAAGGTGCGGTCGCACCATTGAACAACACAGAGGCATTATAATATCCTTCGTTTTATTTTCCATTCCTTTTCTTATGATACTTAGCATTCTATTTGCTCTCTTGGTCGCCACTGCACACTGGACGGAGGGTTTTAACATGTTATCCACAATGACACCTAAATCTTTTTCCTGGGTAGTGGTTCTTAATGTGGAACCTTGCATCGTGTAACCATAGTTTGGGTTGTTCTTCCCTAGGTGCATAACTTTGCACTTGTCCACATTAAATTTCATCTGCCATTTTGATGCCCAGTCTTCCAATTTATCAAGCTCCTCTTGCATTTTTCCACTATCCTCATGGGTTTCAACAACTTTAAATAGTTTTGTGTCATCTGCGAATTTGATAACCTCACTCGTTATTCCCTTTTCCAGGTCATTTATGAATATGTCAAAAAGCAGTGGACCCAGCAGAGATCCCTGGGGTACACCACTATTCACTTTTCTCCATTGGGAAAATTGGCCATTTAGCCCTGCCCTCTGCTTTCTATCTTTTAACCAGTTCCTTATCCACAATAGTACACTGCCTCCTATCCCATGACTTTAGTTTTGCCAAAAGTCTCTGATGAGGGACCTTGTCAAAGGCTTTCTGAAAGTCCAAATACACTATATCAACTGACTCACCTTTTTCTATCTGTTTATTCACACCTTCAAAAAAACATAACAGATTAGTAAGACAAGATCTTCCTTGTCTAAAGCCATGTTGGCCGTCTCCCATAAAGCCATGACTATCTACATGTTCAGCAATTTTGTTCTTTATGATGGTTTCTACCATTTTTCCCGGTATTGACGTCAGGCTCTCTGGATTGTAGTTTCCCGGATCACCCATGGAACCCTTTTTAAAAATTGGCGTTACGTTGGCCATCCTCCAATCTTCGGGTATTACAGATGATTTTAATGATAGTTCACAGATTACTAATAGCAGGTCTGCAATCTCATATTTCAGTTCTTTCAATACCCTTGGATGTATATCATCCGATCCAGTTTATCAAATAGTTGTAATACATCTTCCCGATGTATCGATATTTCGTTCAATTCTTCCGCATCTTTAACTACAACTTCAGTCATGGGTAACATCCCTACATCTTCCTCAGTAAAGACTGAAGCAAAGAATTCATTCAGTCTCTCCACCATTGCCTTGTCGCCTCTTAGTGCCCCTTTAACCCCTCTATAATCTAATGGACCAACTGACCCTCACAGGTTTTTTGCTATGAACTTGAAAAAGTCTTTATTACGCGTTTTTGCTTCCGCAGCCAGCTTCTTCTCAAATTCTTTCTTTGCCTGCCTTATCAATGCCTTGCATTTAACTTGCCAATGCTTGTGCTGTTTCCAGTTTTCATCATTGGGCTCTTTTTTCCATTTCCTGAAAGATGCTTTTTGGGCAACAGCTGCCTCTCTGACCTCACCTTTAAACCATGCTGGCAGTTTTTTGGACTTCCTTCCACTTTTCTTAAAGCGTGGAATACAGCTGGCCTGGGCTTCCAGGATAGTATTTTTCAACACCCAAGCTTGATGTACGTCTTTAACCTTTGCAACTGCTCCTTTTAGTTTTTTCTTAACTATATTCCTCATTTATCATAGTCTCCCTTTCGAAAGTTAAAAGGTATTTATTTATTTACATTCTCTTATATACCGCGCTATTCTGCATCAGTGCGGTTTACTTTGAAGAAACTGAAATTACATTGAACAGGGCATTATAACTTGGAGATAACTATTTTACAGGGAACAAGGGCTTTGGAGGGTTAAGTGGCTTGCCCAAGACCACAAGGAGCACCTGTGGGACTAGAAACCCCAGTCCTTCTGGCCCAAGGTTGCTGTCCTCTAGTGGGATTTGAACCCCCGACCTTCCGGCCTGAAGTACCTTGCTCCAACCACTAGGCCACTCCTCCGCTCCGGTAGTACTGTGGATTTCCTTACCATCCCTTCTCCACTAATTAAATCAAACGCGATCATGCAATGACACTATTGCCAAGTGGCCCCAACACCCTTATTTCTTGCACCAGATCTAGTGTTCCACTAAGGACTAGGTCCAATATGGCTTCCCCTCTGGTCGGTTCATGAACCAGCTGCTCCACGAAGCAGTCATTTATTTCATCTAGGAACTTTTATCTCCCTAGCATGTCCTGCTGTGATACTGACGCAGTCGATACCAGGGTAATTGAAATCACCCATTATTATTACTGTGCTATAACGTTTGTTAGCTTCCCTGATTTCTTTGAGCATTTCATCATCCATTTGTTCATTCTGGCCAGGAGGTCAATAGTACACACCCACTGCCATCACCTTCCCCTTTTTACATGGAATTTCAATCCATAGAGATTCTACAGCAAATTTTGTTTCCTGCAAAACTTTAATCCTTTCTGACTCAACGCCCTCTCTAACAGAGCACAACCCCTCCACTAATTTGATCTGCTCTATCATTACGATATAGTTTGTACCCAGGTATCCGAGTGTCCCACTGGTTGTCCTCCTTCCACCATGTCTCAGATTCCAATCATATCTAACCTCTCATTTAGTGCTATATATTCTAACTCTCCCATCTTATTTTTTAGACTTCTAGTATTTGCATACAAGCATTTTATAGACTATTTTATTCATATTAATCTGGCTTTTGGTAGGCATGGGTAATTTGGAATCTTTACGCTCTGTCTGCACCATACTCAAGGGCATTTGGGCTACTTTACTCTTTTTTTTTTGGAACCTCTCTGCTTTTGGTAGTATCCTTCAAAGATACATTGTTCTGAACCATGCGCTCTTGGGCGACTGTCAACTGTCCCTTATTATCTAGTTTAAAAGCTGCTCTATCTCCTTTTTAAAGGTTAATGCCAGCAGCCTGGTTCCATCCCGGTTAAGCTGAAGCCCATCCCTTCTGAAGAGCCTCTCCTTTCCCCAGATCCTAACAAATCCAAAACCCTCATCCTTGCTCCATCGTCTCATCCACGTATTGAGATTCCGGAGCTCTGCCTGCCTTTTAGGTCCTGCACATGGAACGGGAAGCATTTCAGAGAATGCTACCCTGGAAGTTCTGGATTTCAACTTCCTAACTAAAAACCTAAATTTAGCCTCCAGAACCACCCTACCACGTTTTCCTATGTCATTGGTACCGACATGTACCGAGACAGCAGACTCCTCCCCAGCACTATCTAAGACCTTATCTAGGTGGTGCGTGAGGTCCGCTACCTTCGCACCAGACAGGCATGTTACCAGATGATCCTCACATCTACCAGCCACCCAGCTATCTACATGCCTAATGATTGAATCACCAACTATAATGGCTGCTAACCCTTCCCTCATGGGCACATAGCCCTGGAGAAACTTCCTCAGTGCAAGAGGGTTATACATCACCTGGAGGACAGGTCCTAGTTACAGGATCACTTCCTGCCACACCAGGGTGATGCTCTTCTGTCACGTGACCTCTCTCCTCCATGGCAACAGGGATGCTGCCAGACTGGAGTGGGACTTCAGGACTATATCCGTGTAGGTCACGTCAATGCACCTCTCTGTCTTTCTTATGTCTTCCAAGTCTGCTACCCTGGCCTCTAGAGAACGGACTCGTTCCCTGAGAGCAGAGAGCTCCTTGCACCTAGTGCACATGTAAGACCTCTCACCAACTGGGAGAAAATCATACATGTGACACTCAATGCAAAAGACTGGAAAGCCCCCATCTCGCTGCTGGACTGCTGTCTGCATCTTAGTTTTAAGCTTGTGTTTAGCTCTAAGTTCTTTACTTACTAAGGGTTGCTGTGGATACTTATACTAATAGAGGTGTACCTAATACGTTTAATATACCTTGTTCACCTGAAGCTTAATTTATCTCAGGTCCTTAATGTATGACTACTTTGGATAAAGAGTTGCACCTGAGAGCAGCTCCTTTCCTTTAAGATGTGTAAGTACCTATAAAGCTACAATTAACCCGGGGTGGGGGGGTGTTAGGGAGGGAGGGAAATAAGACTTATTAAAAGAGGGCTGCTACACAGTACCCTGTCCTGTGCTTCTAAGGTAAACTGTGACCAACTTCCTGGGTGATTAACAGTCCTTGCTTGGATAGGAGTCTTTCAAAATGGCCTTTTGGCATGCACCTGGCTTTAACACCTATTTAACAAGTTTCACAGGTCTCTTGCCCCCTTGTTAGAAGGCCTCTTTGTAAAGGTCTCTAGAAGACTTTATTTATTGCTCAAAGAATACCGACCCCATTTTGCTTTTTATGCTAAATTATATTCTGATTTGATTTAAATTAAAGCTCTTTGCTGCTGCTAGGCTTTGACTTAATATGAAATTTAAGCTAGAAGCTCTCTGCTGGGTTCTAAATTTAACCAGAAAGCTCTCTTCTGTGTTTTAGTTCAAATCATTTTTATTATTAAATTGAAATACACACAAAACAGCATGTAAAGGTAAGTACGGAGCAAGCAAAATCAACTGGTACAATATGCATAGTGCACAGAACGATGGGGAACAGCGTAATATACACTCCAACAACGGGAACAAGAAACAAACAAATACAGTAAAGAGCAAAGCTTAAGCTGACAATATACCAAATATCACCTTATAAGAAACATATGATGTCCCGTAGAGCAAAGAACTGCCAGCCCCTGTTTTCTCCCACCCCCCTCCCCAACCCCCTCCCTCCCACCCCCTCATCCTCTGCAGTCGGTCCTCAGTCATGCAGAAACAGGAGGCAGGCAATAACCAGGAAGGTAAATTAACTCAATCTGAGAGGGCCATAATGTCCGCCTAGGCTCCCGGTGGGGGGACCATTAACCCAAACACGGGCGGTGGAGGCGCCCGAAGGAGGAGGCATTGGCCCACAGGGGTAATTGGGCCTCTGCGACTACACTCCCCCTTCACAACAAGCAAGTACGTTCGGTCCAGCATCACACATTCAATATGACACTCCGCTCTCGGGGGGCTAAATTCTGGATAAGTGGGAACCAACGGTCCAGGAATACATCCCAATGCTTCCCGCCCTGTTGTTTAGCTGTTAATTTCTCCATATACAACAACTCACGCAAGGCCTTTTCCCACATGAGCACCCCTGGGGGTGTAGCATCCAGCCATCTGGTCAAGAGAGTTTTCTTGACAAGCAAGAAGCCACGCTCCAGGAGCTCCCTGTGTGACGCAGCCGGGACTGGCACCACGAGGCTCCAGTCATGAAAGAGACAAACAGCCCGTTGACAGATATCCCCAGCGTCCAACCACCCCGTCAATTTAGTACAAGCCTGGCGCCATACCGCTTGCGCTGCGGGGCAGTCCCAAAAACGGTGCAAAAAAGAGCCCACATGTTGGGAACACCAAATGCAAGTAGGAGTGGGGCGCAAACCGGCCTTAAAGGCCCATTGATCAGTAGCATAGGCTCTCCATAGAAATTTATACTGCAATTCCTGTAAATAAACCCAGGATGACCCCTTCGGGATGCGTCTAAACGCGGCGCGCAAGGACTCCACTGTCATCCCCTCCACCCCATCCAGACACCACCGACTCGCCAGCGCAGAAAGAGGGGGTCCAGCCGCCATGGAGCTCAGAAGTTGACGGTAAGCCGGGTTCCCTCGGTCCCGCTCCACCAATAGTTGCAAGATAGCACGAGGGGTCCCCATGACAGACTTCTCCCCGGCCTGTAGGCGCCCCTTCAGGCTCTCTAAATAGTGGCGAATCTGCAGGTATCCATAAAATTGACTAGGGGGAAGATGAAAACGTGCAGCGAGGGCCCGATATGTCTCAAGACCCTCCCCTCCCGGCATATACAAGTCCCCGAGACACACCAAACCATGCTCCAACCAGGAGCGGAATAAGTTGCGAGTAGGCATCCCCGGGGGAAACGTCGGATTACCCACCAAGGGGAGCAGTAGAGAGGTCCTCGAGTTCCAGCCGAGTCTAGCGCTCAACGCTCGCCAAGTTGCCCGAAGCGCCCCCATGTAAACGCCGCTCCCTCCTAAGATCCCCAGAGATGGACGCGCCATGTGCAAGACATAGAGACTATGATAAGGTGCACACATCCCATTTACTTGACTCGGTGGAGCACAACCTTCCCCGCTCTCTAACAGGCCCCAGAGATGACGAGCCATATAGCGGATATTGTAGAGCCGTAGAGAGGGCAAGCCTAGTCCACCCTCCTCTACCCCCTGCAGCAAGGCCTTCAGAGGGATCCGGGCACGCCGTCCAGCCCACAAAAAGCTCCGGAGGAGGCCATCCAGCTTCTTCCAATCCTTCGCCAGAATCCAAAGGGGCAACAAACGAAGAACATATAACCAGCGAGGAAGCTCAACCATCGTGAATAATGCCACCCTCCCCTTCAGGGACAAGGGCAATCCCCTCCAGCCGGAGAACACTGCCTTGGTTTTAGCCAGTAGGCCTGGGATATTAGCCTGGTACAAGCGGTCAGGACGGTCTGGAAGATTGACCCCAGGTACTTTAAAGAGCCCTCGGCCCAAACCAGCGGGAAGGGCCCTCCCCACGTCGGCCGCACCCGCCCGCCCACGTTCAACACCATTGACTTGGAGGCATTAATTTTGAGGCCCGAAAAACTACCATAGTGTTCTATCAGCTGCAACACCCGCGGCAGAGACTGCTTTGGGTGAGTAAGACACAAGAGCATATCGTCTGCGAACGCGCTGATTTTGGTCTCCTCCTCCCCCATTACCACCCCCCGCACCTGAGGGTCTCGTTGGATGGCGTGCAGCAGGGGTTCAAGAGCCAAGACAAATAATAAAGGGGACAGAGGACACCCCTGTCGGGTGCCCCTCTCGAGAACAAAGGATTGAGAGATGGTACCGTTGACACCCACTCGAGCCATAGGTTGGGTATAAAGAAGCCGAAGCCATCGCACATAAGCACCAGTAAAACCCAGGGCGTCCAGGACATCCCACAGAAAAGCCCACGCCACCCAGTCGAACGCCTTTTCCGCATCCAGACTCACCATCAATAAAGGCGTTTCCTGGCGTAGGGAAAGTTCCATCCCCAAAAGTAACTTGGCAATATTCCTAGAAGCCTCCCGACCCTGCACAAAGCCCACCTGGCGAGGGTCAATGAGAGACGGCAAAATGGGGTTCAGCCGTTTCGCCAAAACTGAGGCCAAAATCTTCATATCACAATTTATAAGAGAGATAGGTCTATACAAGGCCGGATCTAGCAAATCTTTCCCCGGCTTCGGGAGCACAGTTATGTCAGCGCACCGCATATCCCTAGGGAATTGGCCCAAACAGCAAGCTTCATCATAGAGAACCACCACAGAGGGGGCAAGACGCGCCGACAAAATTTTATAGTATTCATAAGTGAACCCGTCCAGACCCGGAGCCTTGTGGTTACTCCCCGCTTGGATCGCCCGGTGAATTTCCCCTACCGTTAACGGGGCGTTAAGCTGCTGCACATCCAGCTCAGATAAGTGGGGTAAGGCCAATTCACGTAAAAAGTCTCTCCCTCCCGCATAGTCCCGCTCTTCTTCAGTATACAACTGGGCATAAAACTTACGGAAAAGTTCGGCCAACTGCGGGGGTTGGTGATGCAGCACTCCCCCTTCGTCCCGAAGTACTGGTATAAAACGCGTGCCTCCAGGGGTCTTGACTAACTTGGCCAGCAATCGGCCCGATCTGTTTCCATAGCGGAAAAACTGGTGTCTATAGCATTGTATAGAATAAGTAGCTCGTCTCTGCAGAAGTTCATGGAGGGCCGCCTGCGCCCCTATATATTCTAAGTGTAGCGCCCTCCCCCCCCCTGCCCTGCCAGTCTTGCACTGCAAATCACAGACCTTGCGCTCTAATACCAAAAGACTGCAATCCATATGCTTACGTCGCTTCACACAATAGGTGATAATCGCCCCGCGCATGACCGCCTTACTGGTTTTCCCAGAGCAAAACGGGGGAGCACCCCGGCGTATCATTAAAAGAGAGAAACTCATCCCATTGCACCTCTAGGAATTTCCGAAACTCCACGTCCTCCCACAAGAAGGCGGGAAAGCGCCATCCCGCTCGCAAAGGCCCCGCACACTCCCAAGTTACCCACACTAATCCATGGTCTGAGATCATCATGATTGGCTCTATGCCAGCCTGCACCACTTTAGACACGGCCCGATCGCTCACCAAGATATAATCGATACGAGACCAGGAAAGATGCGCTCTGGACTGGTGGGTGTACTCACGAGATCCAGGACTGAGGAGACGCCATACGTCGACCAAATCCCCCAGCCGGCATAGATACCCCACGCCCCTGTTCCGCCAGGCCCTCGCATCACCAGTCAGGGATTTGTCCAGGAGCCGGTCATGCGGACAATTGAAGTCACCAGCCAAAATCAAATTATTACTTTTCACTCCGTGGACAAAGCCCAGCAATTTACGAAAAAAGGCGTGGTCATAAATGTTAGGGGCATAGACATTGACCAGCCAAAGATCCTCGCTATAGACTTTGGCATGCAGCAATAGATATCTCCCCCCGGGGTCTGCAGTCAGATGTTGAACCTCAAATGGTATGCCCCGCTTCACCAAAACCGCCACGCCTGCTTTCCTGGTCCCGGAAGATGCACCATGCACACTCCCCACCCAATCACGAGCCAACTTCCGATGCTCCACGTCGCTGAGATGTGTCTCCTGTAGCAAGGCTATATGGGCCCCCTTTCGCTTGAGGAATTGCAGTATTTTAGTACGCTTCACAGGCGAGCCAATACCCCCCACATTCCAAGAAGTAATTTTCAAGTTAGGCATGCGCAGTTAAATAAGCTTCAATATGCAGCAATATCACAAACTCAAGTCCCGGGAGTCGCCCAGCCTCGACTCCCAGTTCAGAGCCCTTCCTAGTAGGTAAAACAGATCCTCTCCCCATGACTCCATTACCTCCTGCATCTGAAGACCACACAGAACAAACCCCCCCCCTCCCCGTGCCTCTATCTCCCTCCCCACCCCTACCCTAGCCTGCAACCAATCTCCCTTCCCCCCCCGCACTTCTCCCAGACCCCCCCCCACCTGTTCTCCCACCCGCGCTCACCTACCCACTCCTCCGACCCCCCCCCCCCAGGCACTCACACATTCGTTCCCACACTCACCCGCACAATCACTCCCAGAACTTCCCCATCCCCAACCACCCATGGGCACAATCACCCTCCTTCTCAAACACCACCTATCCCTTAAACGTGAACACCCCACTACTTGGGGGCAAGATCACTGTCCTCTGTCCATGCGCCTCCAGGCCTCCACTTCGCAGGTACTACAGATGGCAACATAAAGCTCATACGTACACCTCAGGTGTAAAAATGAACCAAGGGCCAGCACCCTAATATTTTGTGTTCCAATGTCCAGCCGAGTTCAAGCCCACTCAGTCAATCCATCAGGGCTGGGCGGCAGCTAAAGCGGGAGGAGCCGTCAAGGCAGACAAAAACTTTCTCGCTGCAGGGGCCTGTTCAAAGGTGTGCGTTGCACCCTTATGAAAGATTTTCAAAGTGGCCGGGTAGCTCAATGCAAAGCGAACTCCACCTTGAATGAGCTCAGTACAGATGGGCGAGAATTCTTTGCGCTTAGCAGCCAGTGAGGCCGAGTAGTCTTGAAACAAATAAACAGGCACATTGTCCAGTTTCAAATCTCTTTTTTTCCGGTACGCTTGGAGGATGAGGGTCTTCTGGTGAAAATCTAGTAGACGAGCTAGCACCGGTCGGGGTCTCGCTCGGCCCTCCTGCCATTGTCCCAGCCTGTGTGCCCTCTCCACGCGAATCCGGCCTTGCAGTTCTACTAGGCCCAACTCTTTTGGTAGCCACGTGTCGAACAGGGAGAAAAGTTGCTCCCCCGTCCAGGATTCCGGGACCCCAATCAGCCGCAAATTATTGCGACGGGAGCGATTCTCTAGGTCATCTACCTTGAGCATCAGAGCATCAATTTGCTTCTGATGTTGTTGTTGGGTCCGCTGTGTCGCTAGCTCCCCGTCCTCCAGAACGGTCCTCCAGAACGGTTGCTCAACCTCTTCCACTCTCCTCGTGAGTTCTCCGAATGTGTCGGTCATCTCAGCAAGTTTCTGCAACACAGCTGCAAATTTTGGTTCCAGCAGCTTAGCGACCTCATAAGCGAGCTCCTCCGGCCCCGAGTCTACACTCTCCTTGCCTGGGGAGTCGGGTCCCGCTACAGATTTTGCTGCCGGCGCCATCTTAAGGTCCCGCGCTCCTGCAGCCTTCTCCCGTCTCGCCGCCGATTTCATCCTCCGACACTCGCTAGCACCGTTTGCAGGGCACCGGGACAACTCTCCGGCGTTCGGTTAAGCAGCGGGGTAAGCTGTTAGCCCAAGTGGTCACTGAAGTCGCCAAATTTAACTGCCGGTTTTGGGAGGCCTGGGAGCTCGGCAAGGAAACGTCCTCACCCGCTCATGCGCTCACGTGATCCCCCTCTCTTCTGTGTTTTAAATTTAAACTTAAACTACTGCTACTAGGCACTTACTGATTTAACAAATACACCTGGTTCACAGATTAATCAGCTTTAATCCAAAGAATTACCTTCAGAAAAATTCCCAGAAGCATATACTCACTATTGCAGATCTCTCTTCAGAAGTAGCAGTTTACTGTATCATTTTGTTAGGAATCAAACAAACAATTAATTTAACTTGCTATGGAATTACTATATGGATTCTGAATGGCTGATATAGACTAAAGAATTATTGTATTAATGGTGATGAGGCTAATCGAGATATCCCTAGGGACTATTTGATCCAAAGGCAGATGAAGGAACACTACTGCTTAGCTGTTGCTATGGCAGTTGGGGAACAGAGCATATGGAAGAAGGACATATTTAACATCTTTTTATATCACTTCATCATTTCAGTCAAATGGTTTACATTGTAACGTACATTAAATGGGGACATTGATAACATGGATCTTTCTGAGGTGATGGAGGGTTAAGTGACTTGCCCAAGGCCACAAGGAGTGCTAGTGGGAATTGAACTGTGGTCTCCTGGGTCCCAAGCCAGAAAAAGTTAGATTTTATTTAAAAAGGAGAAAAAAATTGTTTGTGAATGTATGTTGGTGGGACTATTTTGATGTTTTTTTGTACCATACCCAGAAGCTCTGTAGGAGACAGATTTGGGTTGCAGTAGCCAAACAAAGCCTCTGTAAGAAAACGTTTTACCAAAGTGTTGGCTATCACTGGAGAAATACCTAAAGAGGAGAGATATTTTTCTTTCTTAAGAGAAATCGATATTGGCATGATTGAGGATTGTTGCTGCTTATGAATCTGTAAGAGTACCAATGTTTGGTGAACTCTGAAAAGTTTTGATTTCTCCGAGCTGGATCAGTGACTTCTAGAGAAACTTAAATGAAAAATTAAAAGTTGAGAGGAGTGTTTGAAAAAGGAAATATTTGTCAGTTTACATCAATTAATCTGAGTCTGAGACCGCTTGTATGAGAAATCAGACTGAAAAAATAATTTTTGTTCTTTCTGAAGTAAAATTTATTTTCCAACACAGACTGAGGTGTTAAGCCTCTGGATTGCTTACAGTGTGGGTTAGTTGAGAAGCGAAATGAAACTTTGAAAAGACATACTGTAGCTGTGAAAGATTTATTTTCTGAGCTGCACTAATACTTCTGTTTTTGTTTAAGAAGGGCCCTGTGTTACCTAAACTCCTTTCTTTTAAAAGTTTGTCATTTCCTATTGAAATAACTCTGAGTCAAAGGAATTGCTTAAAAAGAGAAAAACGGCTGAGGGAAATTTTTAATATTATTAATTTCTCACCTCATAGATTCAAAACCTCTGCTCTAAAAGTTAATTCATTTGCTGATTCCATTTGAAAAAAAAGTAATTGTGTGCATGTGTGTGCTTGAGAGTGGCGACCGGGATAGAGTTAGGGCCATTAAATTATCTTAATTTTTTCTTTAGCTATTTTTTTAACATAGATACATGATGGCAGAAAAAGACCACATGGCCTGTCTAGTCTGCCCTTCCATATCAACCATTACAACAGTCCCCTTTTTTTCCTTTAGAGATCCTCTCTGTTTGGCCCATGCTTTTTTGAATTCAGATACTGTCCTCATCTCTACCAGCTCCACTGAGAGTCTATTCCACGGGTCTACCACTCTATCCGTAAAGAAATATTTACGCATACTACTCCTGAGTCTATCCCCTTTCACCCTCATCCTATGTCCCCTTGTAGCAGAGCTTGCTTTCAATCGAAAGAGGCTCTCCTCCTGTGCATTTATGCCATGGAGGTATTTAAACGTCTCAATCATATCACCTCTATCCCACCTTTCCTCTAAGGTGTACATATTAAGATCTTTAAGTCTGTCCTCTCATGCTTTATAACAAAGACCACTAGATATTTTAGTAGCCACCTTCTGTACCGAATCGATTTATATCCTTTTGAAGGTGCGGTCTCCAGAATTGCACACAATACTCCAAATGAAGTCGCACCAAAGACATATAAAGAGGCACCATAACCTCCTTTCTTCTCCTGGCCATTCCTCTCCCTATGCACCCAAGCATCCTGCCAGCTTTCATCATCGCCTTTTCTACCTGTTTAGCTACTTTAACATCAGACACAATCACGCCTAGGTCCTACTCTTCTTTTGTGAACAGAGGTACATCACCCCCTATATCACTCCCTTGGATTGCTGCAGCCCAAAAGCATGACCTTGCATTTTTTAACATTAAATCTCAGCTGCCAAATTCTAGACCATTCTTCAAGCTTAGCGAGATCCCTCCTCATGTTATCTACACTTTCCTGGGTATCTACTCTATTGCAAATTTTGGTATCATTTGCAAAGAGGCAAACCTTACCCGACAGCCTTCCGCAATATTACTAATAAAGATATTAAAAAGAATCAGACAAGGACAGATCCCTGGGGCACACCATTGGTAACCTCTTTCTTCCTCAGAATGAGCTCCATTTACCTGTACCCTTTGTTGCCTCCCACTCAACCAATTTCTAACCCAAGCAATAACTTTAGGGTCCATCCCTAGGGTGCTCAGTTTGTTTATAAGTCGCCCGTGTACAATGGTGTCAAAGGCTTTACTGAAATCTAAATACACCACATCTAGGGCTCTCCCTCAGTCCAACTCCCTGGTCATCCAGTCAAAGAAATCAATCAGATTTGTCTGACAAGACTTGCCCCTGGTAAATCCATGCTGCCTCGGATCTGGTAATCTGTTGGACTTCAGAAACCTCACTATTTTCTCTTTCAGCAGCGCTTCCAATAATTTATTTACCACCAAAGTTAAACTAACCGGCCTGTATTTTTCAAGCACATCCTTACTTCTGCTTTTGTGTAAAGGGACCACATGTGCCCCTCTCCAATCCTCTGGCATCATTCCCGACTCCAACGAGGCATTGAAAAGGTCAGTCAGAGGAGCTGCTAGAACGTCCACAAGTTCCCTCAGTATTCTCGGGTGTATCCCATCTGGTCCAATTGCTTTGTCTACTTTAAGTTTAGCTAGTTTCACATGAACAAAGTCTTCTGAAAATTGTTCAAGATGCCCCTCGCTTTTGTTTCTATTTGTGGTTGTTTTCTGAGGTCCTGCTCCTGGTTCTTTATCTGTGAACACAGAACAGAAATATTTGTTAAACAATTCTGCTTTATCCTCATCAGCTTCTACATATTCCTCCCTTTCACCTGAGAGTCTGAAAATACCACTTTTGCCCTTCCGCTTCCCACTAATATATCAGAAAAATGTTTCTCCCCCCCCCCCCCCATTTTATTGCATTGGCTATTTCTTCCTCTTTTTGATTCTTTGCTTTCCTGACTGCTTTGCTAGCTTCCCTAAGTTTTTCCAAATATAGATGCCTGTCTTCGTCTCTCTGTAATGTCTTGTATTTCATGAAGGCCTCCCTCTTTTTCTTCATCTTTTCAGCTACTTCTTTCAAAAACCATAGCTGTCTCCTTTTATTTTTACCTTTATTTACCATTTCAGCAAAAAGATTGTGTGCCCTTAAAATATCCCCTTTCAGTTTTGCCCACTGTATTTCTACATCCCCCAGCTGTTCCCGTCCCACTAACAACTCTGAGGTATCGGCCCATGTTGGCGAAGTTAGCTTTACTAAAGTCTAAGACCCTCGCTTTTGAATGAATTTTATCAGCCCTAGTCCTAATACTCAACCACACCATCTGGTGATCGCTGAATGTGAAATGATCTCCCTCTATAACCTCCGAATCACTTTCACTATTGGTAAGCACCAATTCCAGTATGGCCCCTTCAGGTGTAGGTTCAGTTACCAGTTGCCTGAATAGTTCTCCCTGTAGAGAATCCAGGATCTCCTTACTCCTCACTGATACTGCAGCAAGGAAGTGCCAGTCAACATCTGGCATATTTTTGTGCCTTAGTGAGCAGCTTCTGTTGCTGTATCTAAGGAGGAGTGGCAAGTTGTCTTGGGCCAGATGTTCGAATCCTGCTGGAGGACAGCAATCTCAGGCCGGAGGGACTGGGGCTTCTAGTCCCACAGGCACTCCTTGTGGCCTTAGGCAAGCCACTTAACCGTCCGTTGCCTCAGGTACAAAAACAGATTGTGAGCCCTTTGGGATAGGGAAAATGTATACCGTACCTGAATGTACTCCACTTTGACCTGGTGAAAAGCAGTATATACAGTAAGCATTGCTAAATAAAGAATTTAACTTATTTTCAGCAACTGATGTTATGGAATTAGGGGGCAGGGGAGTGGGTTGTTGATTTTGTAAAGTTAGGGAGTAGGAGGAAGACACCTGTATTGGACTAGAGCTGGAACCTGGAAGAAACCCATGAGCAGGACCGGCCCAAGGGTTTCTGCCACCTCCCTCCCTCTGACGTTGCTCCCCGCTGCCACCAATTCCATATTGGAGGGGGAGGGGCAGGCAAGCAGCAACATCAGCAGTTTAAAGCCACCATTTTGCTGCCCGCGGCAGGCCATATGCTTCAGCACACATGGCCTGCTGCTTCCGACTGCCCTCTGACAGTAAGTTGCATCAGAGGGCGATCAGAAAGTGACAGGTCTTGTGTGCTGAAGCACATGGCCTGCCGCAGGCAACAAAGCAGGTGCACAAAGCCACCCACCCGGGTCAGCCAGCTAGCTCGCCTAGTGGACGGGTTGGCCCTGCCTCTGAGTGAACCTGGAGGGCCCCTATACAAGACAGCTCTGGGAAGAAAAAGGTACCTGTGACTGACTTTTGGATGAACCTCAATCTTTATTTGAGCTTAAATAATTTTTAAACACTAATACAACAAGTAATGCTTAAAACCCGGAAAGGGAAAGAAATATAGTTTTCCTCAAAGTAATCTGACGCATTTTTTTTTTTAAAGAAAATACTACAATTACTACTACTACTCCTACTTATTATTATTTGTATAGTGGTACAAGGCGTATGCAGTGCTGTGCATGGGAGGCAGTCCCTGCTCAATAGAACTAAGCAGGAGAATCTTGATACACATGGGTCATACAGGAACTTAAGGGTCAGGATCCAAAAGCAGCCATGAAAAGGTGGGTTTTTAGTCTGGATTTGAATAGGACCAGAGATGGTTTATGGTTTATTAAAATTTGATATACTGACCTTCGTATCGACAGAGCGGCGACACATAAAAACAATGAAGATGGAGTGTGATGCACCAACTTGGGCAATCTGTTGCAGGCATATGATGCAGCAAGGCGGAAATAACAGTCTGGAGTTGGCAGTAGAAGAGGAGGACACAGATAGGCAGGATTTGCCTGATGAGCAGAGTTACTGATGTCCTACTGAAAAAGAAAAGAAGTGTTGTGTTGCTGTAAAATAAAGATATGTTAGTAGGTGTGGAAGCACTAAGGAGCATGTTTACAAAGCTGCACTACCCAAAACACAGTAGAGAATCCATTCTATGGGGCCGAGTTAATAGATAGTGCAGAAAACCACTGTGCTATCTGCACAAACCGCGTTAACTGCTCAAGTGAGCGGAAAACGGGTGGAGTGAGAGTTTCTGCATCACACAGTTACCATGGCCATCAACAGTGCACAGTAGCCGTCAGAGTTACAGACAGTGGGTGGCATTAGGTGCATCCATGGTGCTGCCAGGCCACATTCTCTGCAGTTTGCTCTCAACAGCAAACTGTATTTGCAGCTAACGCAGTGCTATTTACAGAAAAATGCCACATTAGCTATAAAAGCCTAACGCACTTTAGTAAACATAGTCCTAAGAGAACACAGAACAGAAATTATGTAGACCTTTCAGTGTAAAAACCATGGTAAAGAGAACAACTTACCTGTTGTCACTTTAAAGATTTGTACTGGTAGTTCCTGGAAAAGAAAGAAAAAAGTAAAAGTTTGAGGAAAAATTATTCATTTTGGAATATATTTAAAAAAAACAGTTGTTATAAGGTTCAAAGAAAGGGGAAACTTATCTGACTGTTACACTCTGTTTAACGAGGGTCTTGTATTCTCTGCAAAAAGGGAAGAAAGCAGTGCTATAGTACTCAGCAATTTAATTGTTAGTTTTTAAATAGATTTATTACATTTTCCTGAAATCTCTGGATTTTAAAATTCTATTTATTAGAATAAACAATTTCTGTACAGTTTTACAACCTTTAGTATTATGCTGTCTAGATTACTGTAATGTCATTTATTTGACATGTCTGTTGGTAAAAACAGAATCATTGCAGCTGGTACATAATGCTATTGTCCACTTTTTGGAAGTCAATTTCACTTCTCCTGAAATAGTTTCATTGGTTACCAGTTGAAATCTGTATTATGTTAGGGCTTAAGAAAGGCAGGACTTACATATTTCATTGTTAGTGGAAAGGGGTGGGCCACTAGAACCATTGCCCAACCAACCGTGGGTGGCAGTGTTTAGGAATCCAGCACTGCTGCTATCTGCTGCTTTTGGATCTTGACTCATCTGATCTCCTTTTCTTGCCCCTGGTTTACCCTGCCTACACATTCTGTGTTTTGTCTTGACTAGATTGTAAGCTCTGATGAGTAGGGATTGTCTCTTACATGTTCTGTGCAGTGCTGCGTACGACTGGTAGCGCTATACAAATGCTCAGTAGTAGTAGTTCCTAATGTGGAACCTTGTATCGTGTAACCATAGTTTGCAATTTAGAAAATAAGATTTCATGGTTAATGGTATCAAATGTAGAGGAAACATATTGGAGGATCAGAGACATAGATCATCCCCCATCAAGGGTATACCAGAACTGATTCAGCATGGAGACTAGCAGAGTCTCAGTGCTGTGACCCCTCTGGAAATCATATTTAAAGAGGTCACATATATGTCATTTCTATCAAATAAGTCCTACAACTGATATAATATGGTCTTCTCAATTAACTTCCCAATGTACTGATGAAAGAAAGTCAAAGCAGCATTGAAAGCATTATCAAAGAACAAAGCATGGTGAGGTCGCACCATGTAATGATACAGAGGCATTATAATATCCTTTGTTTTATTCTCCATTCCTTTCCTTAAGATTTCTAGCATTCTATTTGCTTTCTTGGCCGCTGCTACACACTGGGTGGAGGGTTTCAACTTATTGTCCCCAATGACACCTAAATCTTTTTCCTATGTGGTGGTTCCTAAAGTGGAACCTTGCATCATGTAACCATAGTGTAGGTTGTTCTTCCCTAGGTGCATAAATTTGCACTTGTCCACATTAAATTTCATCTGCCATTTGGACGTCCAGTCTTCCAATTTATCAAGGTCCTCTTGTAATTTTTCACAATCCTCTTATGTTTTAACAAATTTAACTTTCTTGCATCATTAATCAATCAAGAAACAAGAAGCAGTCAAGAAATCCAATGATGCATTGCTCTTGGTAGAATGGCTATGAAGGACCTAGACAAGATTCTCGAGAGCAGATATTTCTCTCTCCATACAAAGATTTGACTTGTCCAAGCCATGGCATTTTCAATAATGTCATATGGATGTGAAAGTTGGACAGTAAAAAAGATAGGAAAAAATAGATACTTCTGAATTATGGTGCTGGCGATGAATACTGTGTATACCATGGACTACCCGAAGGACAAACCAGTCAAGGAGATCAAACCTAAGCTTTCTTTAGAAGCACATATGACAAGACTTTGTCTTTCATATGTTGGACACATTATGCAAAGAGAGAGGTCATTAGAGAAAGACATCATCCTTGGCAAGGTTGAAGGTTGACACAAAAGAGGAAGGCCAGCAATGAGATGCATCGATACAATAACAGCAGCTATGGATGCCACTTTATCAACAATGAGCCACCTGACTAAAGACTGAACACAGTTTAGGACAACTATCCAGAGGGTCACCATGAGTCGACACAGACTTGAAGGCACTTAAAAACAAGAACAACAATATAGTCAAATTAGAGATAGGGCAATAACTTGCTGACTCTGAAGTTGCCAGTGAAGGCCCTTTCAAAACAGAGTGCACCACAGCTCTTTTTAAATTTTAAGGGAAAACTCCTTCTGTCAATAAAGCATTTATAACTTTACAGGCAATGTCAAATTCTTTCAATGAGACCAATACAAGAGTTTGAGGTTAGACACAGTTGAGAGTGAAATTAGGAGGGCCGAGAGAGTGATCATAGAGGCTGGGGTGATGTGAGGAGGCTTTGAGATAGCTTTCCTTACTCTCCAGATGATTCCATATCGATATCTAAAGATCCATTGTAGGGAGGAAATATGAACAGTCTTCCAAGTGTGGGATATAGGGAAATATTTGAGGGTGTCCGGTGTTGCTGTGAAAGCTTTGCAGTACAATGGGACAGGATTTCAGATGTGGGGTAATCTTTTTAGGGATGGGAGATACAGGGAGAGTTTTTCAGGAATTATGTGAGCTGCCTGAAAGGGAAAGGATATGGGGCTCAAAGAAAAAGAAAGTCTATACATTGAATTTTGGGTAGGGGGAGGCAAGTGATGAAGGGGGGATAAAGCTAGAGGACAAGAGTGGAGTGCATGGAGAATAAAGAGAAAAAGGAACAGGAACTGAGGGATAGAGGACCAGAGATTGGTGGGAGTGGGGATCAGGGGAAAGATGGCTGGATACTGAGGGAGAGACTACTCTGGATGGGGGAAAGGGTAAATAGTTAAAGGCAGTCAAAAAGGGTGCTAGTTATTGGGTGGAGGGACAGAAGCACTAAGAACCAGTACAGGTCCCAGGGCAGAGAATCTTTCCAGGCCCCCTAATCACCAGCCTCTTGACGGGCCCAGGCTTCAAAGAATGAAACAATGTGGCAGCGGGTTTTGCAGCACCTGCGTACACACTAGATCAACTGCGTCCTAACCCCTCTGATACATCCTGCTGGAGGGGCCAGATACAGCCAGCCTAGAGCGCTGCGGGGTGCTGCAAGAGAGGCTGAGGCCAGAACCCTGCCGGACTCTGGGATCGCATGCCTCCCCTGACTGCCTCTTCTTGTCAGGCCTAAACAGGGAGAAAGAACCCATCATAGAAGATAGCAAGAGGGCTAGGGATGGTGAGAAAAGACTGTTGGGGTGAGAGAAAGAGGATCCTGGAATTCATTGAGGGGAGGAAGGTGAAAAGGAATCCAGGAAAATAATGTAGAAGGGAAAGGATGATTAATAGGAGCATGAGAGACAGAAGAGAGGAAATTAGGGGAAAGCAGAATAGGGAGGAAGAGGAAGAAAGGGGACATAAGAAAGATGGGAAAGAAGAGTGGAAAGAGAAAAAGAAGAGAATATTAAATTATCCAGAGAAAGAGAATGGCAATGTAAAAAAAGGAGGAAATCAAAGAGGGAAAAACAACAATAAAAATGGACAGTCACCAAGGTTTGGACACCATTTTATTGCCTTATAAAGAATATTAAAAACTGAACAGCATAAAATATCCTGGGACCTAGTTCAAAGTCCCTGACTTAGAAATATCTCCCTCACAGAACTTACATCTTGATAATTATCCAAGAAAATACAGAATTATCTTTTCATGATCCATAATTATCTTGCATGCAGCAGTGCATACTTACTAGCTTTGAAGTTTCTATATTGTGTCCTAAATAGCCTGTGCAACAAAGTTTGAAGAATGTGCAGGTCCTTTTGATGTAATTGAAAAATAGATTTCTGCAGCTGTCTATGGGGACAGTCCACTAAACACACCCCTCCCAATTGAACTGTTTTCCCACTACTGGCACAATGAAGAAAAACGGTACAAGATTCACCTAATAGCTTTACGTTAACCCACCACACTAGCCCCTCTTTAATCCATGTCAAGACACTCAGACTGATTGCTAAAAAATAGAGAAGCGTAGGAGGAAACATAATAATCATTTGCAAAGGCAGCAGTACTGGCTGTTGTCAGTGGGAGATCTGTTCCTTGATCTTGTTGACATCGAAGGGGCAGTCCACCCCCCGCCCCCTTGCTCCTTGATTTCAATGTCAGTGGGACTCTCAAAGACCTTTTCAATCCTGAGACCCAAAGACAGGTTGATATGGCATTGCAATATCAGTAATGTTATTTCAGAACCATACACAAGAAACATTTATTCCTTGCCGCGTGAAGATCCTACTTCATACAGGTTTTTCATATAACAAATGAGCAGCTGTTCCATGGTGTGCATTTTCCCTCACTTGCGTTTATTCATTCTGGCAGTACACTTTAATTAATTTGATCATTTCTGAATCCTGAACAGACTAATAAACCCACCCACAAGGCTTTGGAACATGTAATATTGTATCAGAACATTTTATACACTGTGATCAAACTATTCTTAGCTTTAAGCAAAGCAAGTTCATGTTAATTACAATTTCTTTTATTCTGTAGGGGCCCTACCACAAAATTAAGCTATTTACTGTGTTCTCAGTTAGGAGAGGTACAAATTAGACGGGTATAAGGATTAAAAGGTTCGGCAATTACGAAAACACAAATACCTTGCTATAGCAGCAGTTACTTATATTTCTACTAATAAAAATCACACCAAAATGCGATAATCCCCAGATGATAATCCCCAGGAAGCAGTGAAAATCCTAGCTGGTGGTACTGAAAACTCGACTTGCAGCCAAGGAGTTTCTATGGAATCCACACTCTGTTTTACAACTTGTCTAATCGCTTTAAAACAGTATCAATGATACACCATGGAACCAGACAGACTAACTCTGGACCATTGAATTCATCGGAATTGGCAGGGGCAACCAGCAAACGTTTCAAGTGACACCCTCTTGTCCCCAAAAACATAAGGCTGATTTCCAAAAGCAATTATGTATTCACTGGCCATCAATGAAAGAGTAGTTACTCACCTGTAACAGGTGTTCTCCAGGAGCAGCAGGAATCAGTCCTCACATATGGGTGACGTCGGCGCTGACGGAGCCCTCGTGCAGAGCATTTCCCCAGTTTTCAAAGAAAGCCGTTGGGAATTGCAGCGCGCATGCGCAGTCCCCTTCCCGCCTAAGGGTGCCATCTTGCTCAGTCTGATGACATAGCTAAAAGACAGCAAAATAGCAAAAATAAATCATATGACTGCAACTCCAAGGGGAGGAGGGAGGGTTGTGAGGACTGATTCCTACTGCTCCTGGAGAACACCTGTTACAGGTGAGTAACTACTCTTTCTCCAGGACCAAGCAGGAAGTCAGTCCTCACATATGGGACTCCCCAGCTTAAGGCTACCGGAGACCTCAAGTGGAAAAAATGAGCTCCCTCTAGCTCGTCAGTACGTAAGGAAGGAATCTTCTCTGAGAACGCCCCTGACCGGTAGCCCAACACCAGGGCCGGAGGGTAGGAGTTGCCTAAACCCCAAAGAGATTATGGAGTACTGCCTGTCCGAAAGCACTGTCCCTGCGGGACTCCCTCTCAAGGCAGTAATGGGCTGCAAAAGTCTGGCTTGAAGACCAAGTAGCGGCCCGGCAGATGTCTGCCAACGGAACAGAGCGGAGATGAGCCACTGACGCAGCCTTCGCCCTGACACGATGAGCCGTGACTCGACCCTCCAACGAGAGGCCGGCTGCCCCATAAGCCCAGGCGATACAGTCAGCGACCCATATGGACAAAGTACGCTTGGAAACAGGTAACCCCAATTTATTGGGGTCAAAACAAAAGAAGAGCTGATCAGCCCTTCGATGCTCCCGCGTACGGTCAAGGTAGAAGGACAATGCCCTCCTACAGTCCAGGGTATGCAGGACCATCTCAGCCCTGTTGGCATGCGGCTTGGGAAAGAAGGTCGGAAGAACCACCTCCTGATTGAGATGAAAAGGGGAGACAACCTTAGGGAGAAACTTCGGGTGAGTCCGTAAGAGGTAAGAGCTACCAGAAACAAGATTTTCCAGGAGAGAAAACGGAGAGGGCAGGTAGCCATAGGTTCAAATGGCGGACAAATAATCCACTGTAAGACCACATTCAGATCCCACTCGGGCTGGTGGACGCAAAGGAGGCTTAAGCAGGAGGCCTCTGAGAAAACGAGCCACCAAAGGGTGGTTGGAAAGAGGCCTCCCGTCCACCGGCGAGTGGTGCGCTGAGAGAGCACTGAGGTGAACCCTGACAGAGTTGGACTTAAGGCCTAGATTGGAGAGGTAAAGCAAATATTGCAATACTACCGCTACCAAGCACGAGAAGCGATTCTCGCTGTGCTGAGCACACCATGTGGAGAATCTACGCCACTTAAGAGCGTAGGATTTCCTGGTGGATTGCCGCCGAGAGGCTAAGACCATGTCTTCCACCTCTCTAGGTAGGAGTAGGGGAGCCAGGACTACCCTTTCAGCAGCCAGGCCATCAGATGAAGGGACTGGAGGTTGGGGTGCAAGAGAGACCCCTGGTCCTGAGACAGGAGATCGTGTTGAATTCCCAGAGGCAGGGGAGTGTCCACCGCCAGTTGCAGCAGGAGTGGGAACCACGGTTGCCTCGGCCACCTGGGGGCTATCAGAATCATTGAGGCCCTGTCCTTGAGGACCTTGAACAGTGTTCGAGACACTAGTGGCGTGGGAGGAAACGCATATAGTAGGCCTTGGGACCAGTGAATCAGAAAGGCATCCGCTGCTACTCTGAGAGGATGCGGTTGTCTGGAACAGAATCTCGGGAATTGCCAGTTCAGAGGGCTGGCAAAGAGATCCATGGTGGGGAGGCCCCACCTGAGAAAGATCTGCTGAACCACCAATGGATTCAATCTCCATTCGTGTGGTTGCAGGATCCTGCTCAGTCTGTCCGCCAGGTAATTTTTTTGACCGGGGAGGTAGACAGCCTTGAGGAGGATTCCGTGATTGATGGCCCAAGAGCACAGACGTTGTGCCTCCTGACAGAGAAGGAAGGAGCCTGTGCATCCTTATTTGTTCACGTAGAACATGGCAACTTGATTGTCCGTCTGGACCAGTACAGACTGGTGAGATGTGAGGTGGGAGGAAGTTCTCAGAGCTAGGCGTATTGCCCATAGCTCCAGGAAGTTTATCTGCTGAGCAGCCTCCCAAGGAGTCCAGAGACCCTGAGTACATGCCCCCTGGCAATGTGCTCCCCAACCTAGAAGAGAAGCATCTGTCGTCAGCACTCGAGAATGCGGAGGGGATTGAAAATCCACTCCGAGTACCAGATTCGGAAGATGAAGCCACCATTGTAGAGAGGAGACGAGCAGGGTGGATATTCTCACCGAGTCTGCAAGGCTCCCTGTGGCCTGATGCCACCGAGTTCGAAGACTCCACTGAGCAGGCCGCATGTGCAGGCGGGCATTGGGGGTTACATGAACCGTGGAAGCCATATGGCCGAGAAGTCTCAGGAATTGCCTGGCGGAGACCAGGGAATTGCTGTGAAACTGCCTGGCTACATCCATCAACCGGAGGGCCCTGTCCACTGGCAGAAAAGCCCTCGCCTGAAGAGTGTCTAGCCTTGCTCCTATGAATTCCAAGTTCTGGGACGGGAGCAAAGTGGACTTTGCGAAATTTATGACAAACCCCAAGTGCTGAAGCAGAGCTACAGTGCGAAGAGTGGCTAGGGTGGCCTCCTGGGAAGACTGGCCCCTTATGAGCCAGTCGTCCAGGTATGGAAACACAAAAAGACCTTGAAGCCTCAGGTAGGCCGCCACTACCGCCAGGCACTTGGTGAACACCCTGGGAGCGGAGGATAGGCCAAAGGGAAGTACTCTGTACTGGTAGTGGTTTCCCCCCACAACAAATCTGAGATATTGTCTGTGGTCTGGATGAATAAGGATGTGAGTATAAGCATCCTTTAGATCTAAGGAGCATAGCCAATCTCCCTGCTGGAGGTAGGGCAGCAGGATTCCAAGGGTAAGCATCTTGAACTTTTCCCTCTCCAGGAACTTGTTGAGGTTGCGCAAGTCTAGGATGGGTCTGAGGCCTCCTGTTCTTTTTGGTACCAGAAAGTACCTGGAATAAAAGCCGGTGACCTCTCAGGTGGTGGGGCACCGGTTCCACAGCCTGGTCCTTTAGCAGACTTGCTAACTCCTGAAGGAGTAGGTCCCTGTGCAGAGGGAGTCTTGGAGGCTCCCCTGGAAAATAGGAGGGAGGTACCTGGTGAAAATGGAGAAGATAGCCCTTTTGGACTATATGGAGCACCCAGGTATCTGATGTGACGGCTGACCACCTGTGGGCAAAGTGGGCCAGCCGGCCTCCTGTGCTGATGTGAGCCAGCTGAGGAGAAGAGGCTATGCTTGCTGAGTCAAAAACCCCCACCCTGCTGAGCAGGGGCCGGTGTTGGTGGCTTGGGGGCCTTCTGCCTACGGGGCCCATGACCCTGCCCCTTGGCCTGCTGACCCTGTTGGGGAGCTGCAGAGGCCTGATAATGAGGGTATGGTTTATAGGCAGAGGACTTCCTCGGGTAAAAGGTCTTTTTTCCCGAGCCCTTCTTCTTCTGAGAAGGGGCAGAGGTTTTTCTGGAAGCCTAGTCCTGATCAGAGTCTCGGTCTCGAGTTCTGCAGCGTTTTCAGCCATGGGCTTGCCAAAGAGGTTTTCACCTCGGCAGGTGACATCGACCAACTTGTCCTGCACCCATGGCTCGAGGTCAGATGACTGTAGCCAAGCCTATCGGCAGGCACCGATGCCGGCCCCAGCTACTCAGGCCGAAGCCTCGAAGCCATAGTAAGCTGCTCGAGAGATAAACTTCGAGCACTCTCGAATACCAGTGGACAAGGCTTGGAACCGCTGCAAAGGTTCCTCGGAGAGACCAGCAGAGAACCCGGCAATCTCCTTTGCCAGGTCTCGGAGATACATGACCATGTAGAGCTGGTAAGTCTGGACACGGCAAGCAAGCATAGAGCCCTGGAAGCACTTCTTACCGAGGGCATCCAGGTTCTGGGCCTCCCGGCCGGGAGGCACCAAGGAGTGCATCTTCTGACTTTTCAGTCGATGCATGGCCGATTCCACAACCATGGAGTGGTGCAGTAATTGTGCCTTTTGGAACCCGGGGCTCTTGCGGACTTGATAGATGGAATCGACCCGCTTGCTTAACACTGGTATCGAGGCCGGGGTCTCCCACATGCGGAAGAGCAGCCGCTCCAGCATCGGAGGAACCGGAACAGTAAAGGCCTCCTTCGGGGGAGAGTCATACTGGAGGGCCTCGAGCTCCTCGGCTCGAGGCTCCTCCTCAGGATCCGCAGGGAAGGCCAAGGCCTTGGCCATATCCCGCACGAAGTCCGAGAACCAGGTATCATCCGGTGGGGATCGTCTCCGAGGTTCCGATAAGTGTCGGGTGACTCTTCGTCCTCCGTCTCCCAGCCCGACTCCTCGGAGGAGGAATCGAGCAGCTCCGGTCGGGCGGGCACAGATGCCATCCGCCCCAACGCCGAGGGTACCGGCGTCGACAACCTCGGTCCCGAACGGGAGGCCGAGGGAGACCGTGGCCGAGGATCGACTTGAGCCCGCATGGACTCGAGGATCGGCTCGGCCTCCGGGGTCGACTTGGACATTGAGGTCCCAGTGGTCGGGGCAGATGCACCGGTGAGACCGGCGATCAATGCCCGCTGCTGTTCCATGAAGGCAGCAAGGCTGCTCTCCAAGGCCGTCAACCTGAGTCCGAGCTCAGGAGACCCAGCAGCCCCCGACTCGGGCCCCGACGGTATCGGGCCCGACTTTGGCTCCCCTGGAGGAAAGTCCATGAGGACTACAGCACTCACGTGTCCAGGAGACTCCATCTCAATACGAGGATGCTTGGCAGGCCTCTCTGACTCCGAAGACCCGGGACGGCTATTGGGGCTATGCGACCTGGCCCTCGAGCAACCAGGAGCGTCCACCGACGACGCCCTCATGGGTTTCTTCTTCCTGCGATGTTCCCGCGAAGTAGACCCCCGCTCAGAGGAACCCCGATGCTGCTCGGGGCCGGAGTCCCGAGACGTCGAGGCCTCTGACGAGGTCCGGGCCCGTCCTGACGCAGAGTCAGAGAAGATTCTATCCTTCTGGTGCTGCCGACTCAACGCCTTCGAGGACATTTTGCCACATGGACCACAGATCATCGGGTCATGATCGGGTCCGAGGCAGCAGAGGCAGCAGTCATGTGTGTCGGTAAGAGACATAAGTTTCTTACACCGATCACACTTTTTAAACCCGCTGGTAGCCATCGGGGGAAAAGGGCCCCTGCGAGGTCAAAAGACCGGGCTGCCAGTGAAAAAAGAAAAATGGCACGAACGCTAGTTACAAAGGACAAAAACCGAAAAAGAGAGTGTGGACTCGATACCAGCGTATCGGGCCAAGGCAGGAAAAGGATCCGGCGTCGAACCGAAGTAGAAAAAGAAAAAACAGGGAAATCAACTTTTTGCTCAGGGAAAAACGAACTACGTCTGTCGGACTCCGCAGAAAAAAGAAGACTGAGCAAGATGGCACCCTTGGGCAGGAAGGGGACCGCGCATGCGCGCTGCAATTCCCAAAGCTGGGGAAATGCTCCGCACGAGGGCTCAGTCGGCGCCGACGTCACCCATATGTGAGGACTGACTTCCTGCTTGGTCCTGGAGAATGTATAATTGCTCTCTCTGTATATTTTCAAACAATATATGGATAACGTATGGTATTTTAGTTCACTAAATGGCCAAATATTATCTGTATATTTATAGGTCAGGTTTCACCAGATGCAGCACCACCACATCCAGAAGAGTCTTCTCCTTATAAGCACCTTCCCACTGGAACTCAATACCATACAAACGCCGAGCCACAAAGGATCTACTAACATTCAGAAAGGCCCTCAAGACTCATCTATTTACAGCTTACTTCACTGAGGATATGACATAATTCCTTCATGCAACAGCCTCTGTCCCCTTTCACCCCATCTCCCCCCCCCCCCCCAAACATTGATCCCCCCTAATTTGAGTTCTCTCCAAGTCCTTTGCCCTGTTACAATGTATTAGGTTTTAGCCAAATTCATTATCCTGTTACAATGTATCAAGTTTTGTTTCAATATAAACTGCCTTGACCTTAGGATAAGGTGGTATAGAAAACCTGTTAAATAAATAAGGGAGGAATAATCGCAAGTCAAAATTTTATCAATATAGCGATGATATTCAACTGCTATATGGATAAGTTATAGATTTGTGTAGCAGGTCTCAAAAAAGTGCCCTCTATGTCCACATAGAACAATCTGGATCCCTTGATGCAAGGTAGAACCCAGCTGGCAACATGGATGTAATGGAGACTGGACTTTCCTGTCAGCCACCGAGCAAGAGTTCCTTCTTCCAACCGGAGAGAACTAGAAAAGGGTCTTGCAAATAAGTGCCTGCGTTGTTCTTCCAAAAGGAATCTAGGGATGTAGGAGAGGTTGTCTGAGCCTATATTGCTACGAGTAGCATAGCACATCAACGGTGCTGCGTTTCATATGACCATCTCAGACACTTCGACTAATATTGTAATTTACCCACAGGTTGCCGAAACTGGAATCAGCAGCACACTACAAGAAAGGAATCCCATGTTGTGAGGACTTGCTAACCTGCTTGTCCTTGGAGAAAACTAATGGAGGGATTTTCAAAAGCATTTACACTGTTTGCAAGCCTTCAAACTGTGTAAAATGCTGCTGAATGGAATATTCAGTGACACTAACACGGTTAGTGCAGGTACATGCCCCCGTGCTAGGCAGTTAGCACTGGGGAGTGTCATGGGCATTCCAGGGCAGGGCAGAGATAGCACCCATTGCTAACTGGGCAGCAGCGATGTTGAGCCCTGCCAGTCAGTGACAAGCAGGGAAAGTAAGGCATGGCAAAGGCTGGCCTAACTTTATCAGTGGAAGCTCAATGGCAGCTCAGTTAGCTTCTGGGTCTGTGGCAACCTGGATATTCAATGTCGGCCCCAGATATGGCCCCGGCATTGAATATCTGGGGTTAGAATTCAACAGCAGCAGGTAGGTGCTTTACAAGCACTAGCTGCTGCCACTGAATATCTCCCGCTAAGTTACTTATCTGTAGCAAGTGTTCAGTGTGGACAGCAAGATACAACATGGATGATGTCACTGATGGAACACGGCACAGAAGCTAGCTTCTCATCGCAGGATTATTCCTGAGATTTTTGGAATGATTCCACCACACATGTGCATCATTTCCTGGCTGTTGCTGTAGTTTGGGACTTCCTCAGTCTATTAGAATAGCTGAATGTGGAATATAATTCCTTGAGGAGGTGGGCAGGTATGTGATTCATCCTCAAAGAATATCTGCTACAAGTAAGTAACTTGTTCTTCTCCAAGGACAAGCAGGATAGCAAGTCCTCACAATATGGGATTCCCTAGTTACCAGTTGCCTTCAAAAGAAAAAGGGAAAATAATGAATATAAAAAACACTGCAACAGCAGACATCAAGAATTTTTTGGTGGCAATTAGCCGTTTTCATAAGTTTTCACTTATTTTGGAAAGCAGCCTAGATTCTGGGGGACAGGCTGATGAAATCTACTGTTGCATCAATGATCTCTTTCCAAAACAATGATCAGATGTGAATATATGGACCAATGCCCATGTTATAGCATTGCAAATTTCCTTCATGGAGACAGAACTCAAATGGGCTACCAATGTAGCCATGGCCTAACATTATGAGTCATGGCACGACCCCAAGAGTCGCATCTAGCTGGGCAGTTAGATGCAGTGTGCTTGTTAGCAACAGTTCATGACTTGTTTGAGTCAAAAGAAGAAAAACTGGGTGAACTATCTAAGGGTTTTAGTCCACTCCAAACAGACAACTAAGGTTCTCCTTGCAGGCCTTTGTGAGCTTGAGACTTGGGAAAAAGATTGACTGATTAAGGTGGAAATCTGAACCATCTTAGGAAAGAACTTTGGATGAGTATGCTGATCAACCCTATAATTGTAAAACTTAGTGTAAGGTGGATCATTTACTAGAGCCTGGAGCTCACTTACTCCGTGCACTGAAATTACCAACATCAAAGACCTTCTAGGACAGGTTCCTTCAGAATACAGGTAATCCAGTGGCTCAAAAGAAGTTTTCATCAGCTGGGTTAAGAACAGTGGTGGGATCCGGCTTGTTTGGCCCAGTTCATGCAAACCGGTCCCTGCCACAGGCCTCGTACAGGTAAATGGAGCTCACTCGGAGGAGGTGGTTACCAGTGGTGTGCCCCAGGGATCTGTCCTTGGTCCGATTCTTTTTAATATTGTTTATTTAAATTTTCTTGAATGCAAAAATGAAATACAACAAAATAATCCATCATCTTTGTTAGTAATGCGGAAGGCTGTTGGGTAAGGTTTGCCTCTTTGCAGATGATACCAAAATCTGCAATAGAATAGATACCCAGGAAGGTGTAGATAACATGAAGAAGGATCTAGCTAAGCTTGAAGATTGGTCTAGAATTTGGCAGCTGAGACTTAATGTTAAAAAATGCAAGGTCATGCATTTGGGCTGCAACAATCCAAGGGAGTAATATAATATTGGGGGTGAAGTACTTCTGTCCACAAAAGAAGAACGGGACCTAGGCGTGATTGTGTCTGATAATCTTAAAGTAGCTAAACAGGTAGAAAAGGCGATGGCAAAAGCTAGAAGGATGCTTGGGTGCATAGGGAAAGGAATGGACAGCAGAAGAAAGGAGGTGATAGTGCCTCTGTATAAGTCTTTAGTGCAACCTCATTTGAAGTATTATGTGCAATTCTGGAGACTGCACCTTCAAAAGGATATAAACAGGCTGGAGTCAGTACAGAGGGTGGCTACTAAAATGGTTAGTGGTCTTCATTATAAAGCATATGAGGACAGACTTAAGGATCTTAATATGTACACCTAAGAGGAAAGGCAGGATAGCGGTGATATGACTGAGACATTTAAATACCTCCGTGGCATAAATGCACAGGAGAGCCTCTTGAAAGCAAGCTGTGCTACGAGGGGACACGGGATGAGGGTGAAAGGGGATAGATTCAGGAGTGATATAAGGAAATATTTCTTTACGGAAAGAGGTGGATCCGTGGAATAGTCTCCCAGTGGAGAATGTAGAGATGAGGACAGTATCTGTATTCAAAGAAGCATGGGACAAACACAGAGGATCTCTAAAGGAAAAGAGGAGACTGTTGTAGTGGTTGATATGGAAGGACAGATTAGAAAGGACATGTGGTCTTTTTCTGTCATCATGTTTCTATATAACATCTATTTCCTCTGCAAATTGGCCTCCTTGTCCAACTTAAACGTTTTAACTTAACCTATATGAGGTGTGATCAAAAAGTATAGAGACGTTTTGTGTAGCTATATAACATTACACTGCACCATGATGCTATTAAGCATGCAGGGACCTAGTGATGTGCTCTGCATGTGCAGAGTATAGCATGGCTGTAGCACACCTGTACTTTTTTTTTAATCACATGATGTTTGGTATCATGTAAAAGGAGTTCGCCAAATTGATGAGTGAAAAAAATTAAACACTGAATTTGCATAAAATTCTTTCAGAAACTTGGAGATTCGTGTAGACACTTATGACAAGTTACAGCAAGTGTATGGTGATGAATGCATGAGTCATGCTCAAGTTTATGACTGGTACAAACGTTTCCAAGAGGGCCAAAGTGTTGACAGTGATGAACGTTCTGGAAGGCCATCTATGAGAAGGAATAAAGACAAAATTGAAGCAGTGCATGCCGCAATATGCTCAAATCATTGATTGACTATCAGGGAGCTTGCTGAGGACATGGACATAAGTTTTGGGTCAGTACAGTACATTTTTACTGTCGATTTGGGGAAGAGACATGTGTCTGCAAAATTCATACCAAAACACCTGTCCCCTGACCAAAAAGAAGATAGACTGTCTGCAGTTGTTGGGATGCATTGAAAACTCAGATTTCATCAAAAAAATTATTACTGGTGATGAATCATGGGTTTATGGTTATGACCTAGAACCTAAGGTTCAATCCTCACAATGGAAGACTCTAAACTCTCCCAGACCCAAGAAAGCTCATCAGGGGAGGAGCAGTGTCAAGGTCATGCTCACAGTTTTCTTTCATTACCAGGGTATTGTTTATCAGGAGTAGGCTCCAAAAAGCTAACCATCAATAAGGAGTACTATGTCCAAGTTCTGACTTGTTTAATAGATGCAGTTCATCGTAAGAGGCCAGAGTTGCACAGGAATGGTGAATGGTTGTTTCATCACGATAATGTTCCAGCTCACGCATCACATGTTGTTCAGCAGTTCTTGGCCAAACACCAAATCCAGCAAGTCCATCAGCCTCCGTACTCACCTGACCTCACACAATGTGACTTTTTCTTGTTTCCAAAACTGAAATTACAACTGAAAGGAAGGAGATTCGATGACTTGGAGACCATTCAGCAAATTTCAACACAACAGCTTCATAGCATAACGAAAGAAGCATTTCAAAATTGTTTCTAGCAGTGGCAGAATGCTGAAGAAAGTGTGTTTTATCAGAGAGGGACTACTTTGAAGGAGACTGAGTGCAATACCTGTCAGTGTTATACTTCCTGTGTTACTGTACAAATCTCAATACTTTTTGATCGCACCTTGTACTTAAAACTTAAACTTTATGATCACTGCCCCATTTAGCCACAATTGTGCAGCTGATCCCCTTCAAGACCTTCGGCTGTTACTGTTTCCAACCTGGGAGGCTGTTTGATTTTATACTGCTGCTATAAAGGGATTCACTGTGTCTGTCCCATGCCATTTTGAATTCTGTCACTGTGTTTTCCCCCACCACTTTCATCGGGAGGGCATTCCAAGCATCCACCACCCTTTCAGTGAAAAATAATTTCCTGCCATTGCCTTTCAGTTTACCCCCTTGCAGCTTCATGCTATGCCCTCTAGTTTTACAGCTTCCCCATCTTTGGAAGAGGTTTGTTCATTCAATTGTATTGATTGTTATTCAATTGTACTTTCTAATCTACTGTACTTTTGTCTTTTTTTGCCACAGAACTTTGGATCCTGTTTAGTCTCCTATCTTTCTCCTTTCCATTTCCTGGATGTATCCTTGTCCTTAGCTGTTCTGTTGTCTGTCTTGACTGGATTTTAGACTCTTTGAGCAGGGACCGCCTTTTACGTGTGCTTTTGCAGTACTGGGTATGCCTTGTGGCCACTGTTCCCTCTAAGCTGTGCGTGTGTGCGCGCGCACACAACTCGCCGAGCGAGCGCACATACTTTACAACAGAGCGCACAAAAATTGCAGTTCTGATTCTGATAGAAGACAACACAGACGCCTTAAAATTTAAAAGTTGTTGTGTATTTACGGTTTTCACAAGTTCTACAGTATTTTCTAGTGCAATCAATGTGGTGTACATACTGTATTCTGACGTGTAGTAAAATTTTAAAGTATATAACTGAGTGTCGTTATGTGGCGCACAAAAATTTTACCTTCCTTCAAAAGCTGCACAGCTGATATTTTATCCACACACAGCCTACAGAAAATTAGAGGGAACATTGCTTGTGGCGCTGTGGGGTTGATGAGGAGTAGTAGTTGATAGAACCTTACCCTCCTACACAGCTACTTCTTAAAGCCATTACTCCGTGTCCCCCATCTTCAATTATTCTTCTGTCTTCTAGTTCCCTCTCCATCTCTTTTTATGGCTCCACATCACTTTTTCTTATTATTGACACTCTCTAATCTTCTTCCCTCATATCTACAACTTCAAACCCCACCCCCTTCCTTATCACCTTCTCTCTACTATCTCATTTCCTCACCCATCTTGTCTTCCATCTTTTCTTCAGCTCTTGAGCTTCACCTTTTTCTTTCTCTCTCATTCATCCCTCTTCTCTCTGTGAAAAAACATCATCCTCGTTTCTTCCTGTCATCTCCTCTCTGCCCCACACTCTTCTGCTCCTTCTCCTTCTATCATCCGGAGACTAATTCCAACCCTGGCCCCACTAGACTATTCTCTCACTCCCAGGACAGTTCCTCATACACCTGCGTCAATCTCATTCATATCCCACTCCCATCTCCCCTTCTCATGCGCCTTATGGAAAAGCGTAGTTACTCACCTGTAACAGGTGTTCTCCAGGGACAGCAGGAATCAGTCTTCACATATGGGAAATGTTGGTGCTGACGGAGCACTTGTGCAGAGCATATCCCCAGCTTTCAGAGAAAGCCTTTGGGAATTGCAGCACGGATGCATGGTCCTCTTCCCACCCAAGGGTGCCATCTTGCTCAATCAAATGACATAGCTAAAAAGACTGCAAAAATTAACAAAACAATAATAGTAATAGGACTGCAACTCCAAGGGGAGGAGGGTGGGTATGAGGACTGATTCCTGCAGTCCCCGGAGAACACCTGTTACAGGTGAGTAAAGAGTAGTTACTCACCTGTAACAGGTGTTCTCCAGGAGCAGCAGGAATCAGTCCTCACATATGGGTAACGTTGGCACCGACGGAGCCCTCGTGCGGAGCATTTCCCCAGCTTTCACAGAAAGCCTTTGGGAATTGCAGCACGCATGCGCGGTCCCCTTCCCACCCAAGGGTGCCATCTTGCTCAGTCTGATGACATAGCTAAAAGACAGCAAAAAATTAGCAAAAACAAATGATATGACTGCAACTCCAAGGGGAGGAGGGAGGGTTGTGAGGACTGATTCCTGCTGCTCCTGGAGAACACCTGTTACAGGTGAGTAACTACTCTTTCTCCAGGACCAAGCAGGAAGTCAGTCCTCACATATGGGACTCCCCAGCTTAAGGCTACCGGAGACCCCAAGCGGAAAAATGAGCTCCCTCTAGCTCGTCAGCACAGAAGGAAGGAATCTTCTCTGAGAACGCCCCCGACCGGTAGCCCAACACCAGGGTCGGAGGGTAGGAGTTGCCTAAACCCCAAAGAGATTATGGAGTACTGCCTGTCCGAAAGCACTGTCCCTGCGGGACTCCTTCTCAAGGCAGTAATGGGACACAAAAGTCTGGCTTGAAGACCAAGTAGCGGCCCGGCAGATGTCTTCCAACGGAACAGAGCGGAGATGAGCCACTGACGCAGCCTCCGCCCTGACACGGTGAGCCGTGACTCGACCCTCCAACGAGAGGTCGGCTGCCCCATAAGCCCAGGCGATACAGTCAGCGACCCATATGGACAACGTACGCTTGGAGACAGGGAGCCCCAACTTATTGGGGTCAAAAGAAACGAAAAGCTGAACAGCCTTCCGATGCTCTCGCGTACGGTCAAGGTAGAAGGATAACGCCCTCCTACAGTCCAGGGTATGCAGGACCATCTCAGCCCGGCTGGCATGCGGCCTGGGAAAGAAAGTCTGAAGAACCACCTCCTGATTGAGGTGGAAAGAGGAGACAACCTTAGGGAGAAACTTAGGGTGAAGGATAACGCCGTCCTAGAGCCTGCAGTTCACTCACCCGCCTAGCAGAGGTGAGAGCTACCACTGCACCCCTCGTTAATTCTTTATTGGGATTTAATTATACAAGATATGCAAAGGGCGGCTGGTTCTCAGAAAGATTTCTATACTTCTCTTTCATCGTGGAAAAGATGTGCGTTGCGAGAATTACAATCCCGTTCAGATTTGGTAATCAAAAGGGCGGACAAGGGGGGTGCTATAGTTATCTGGAGTAGACAGCAATATCTTGAGGAAGCTTTTCGTCAATTAGGAGATCTGCAGGTATATGCCAGGCTAGTAACTGATCCCACCAATTCACTTCAAGACCGGATTCGGAAATTAACCAAGGTAGCTTTGGCAGATAAGTTAATTTCTAAAAAAGAATGTACCTTTCTGAATCCTGTAGATCCGGTGGTTTCCAAATTCTATCTAGTCCCTAAGATACATAAGGATTTAAAGAAGCCCCCTGGCCGTCCAATAGTATCCACACGTGGATCCTTATTGGAACCTCTGTCCATATATTTGGACTCTTATCTACAACCGTTGATGACTTTAATTCCATCTTACATTAAGGATTCCACTCATTTTCTTAATGTTTTACATGAGTATGAGCATCTGGCGACAACGACTGGAGTGTTTCTAGTAACTTTAGATATAACTTCTTTATATACAGTGATTCCTCAAACTCAGGCTCATCTGGTAGTTATTGAAGCGCTTAGAGGTCAGGGGGATTTATCTGCCTCTTCACTTGCCTTTCTATCTACAATAGCGGAAATAATTTTGTTCAACAATTTCTTCATATTTGAGCAACAATTATATCATCAAATATCTGGAGTAGCCATGGGTGCTACTTGCGCCCATTCAGTGGCTAATTTATATATGCAGCATTTTGAACATCAATGGATCCAAAACTGTCCTTTTCAAGAGTCACAAAGTCTGGAAGCGCTATATAGATGATATTTTTGTGATTTGGCAAGGTGATAGACCTTCCCTGCAAAGGTTTCTGGATTGGTTAAATTCATGTGAGCAGAATCTTAACTTCACTATGACATGTCATGAGATTCAGATCTCGTTTTTGGACATCCTGGTGATGAGGACACTGACGGGGTGGCAAACTTCTATTTATCGGAAGATTACTGATAAGAATACCTTTTTACATTACTCAAGTGCCCATCCGAGACAGTTACGTAACAGTCTGCCCTTTTCTCAGTTTATCCGATATCGACGAAATTGTAGTACTGTAAGTGAATTTCAACAACAGGCAGTCCAATTGCGACATCATTTTTCTCAGCGGGGATATCCGCGAAAAATAGTTAGGGATGCATATACTAGAGCACGCTTTATTAATAGAGATCTCCTTTTACACCCCTCTCGTCAAGAGCTGCCTTTGATGGACTGTGTTAATTTGATAACAGCATATACTCCTTTAAGTAAGCAGTTACAGTCTAGCCTGAATAGGCATAAGAACATCCTGTCTACCATATCAGGTTTGCAAAATTACCATACACGTTGTGTATGGCAACGTCAGAAGAATTTCAAAGATATACTTAGTCCGACCGTCTTAAGAACATCTGAAACATCAAGTATGGAGGTTGGTGGTCATAAACCTTGTGGTGATTGCACAATCTGTTCTATTACTCAGGAGTGTGATAGTTTCTCTCACAACGGGCATATTTACAAGTTACGAGCCAGCACTTCCTGCGGATCCACATATGTGGTTTACTGTATACGATGTCCGTGTGCCCTGCTGTATGTCGGCAAAACCAATCGTTCATTTCGAGTTCGTATGAACGAACATAAAAGCAAATTAAAATGTAGACGACTTGAGGCTCCCATAGTGGAGCATTGTTTGTCTTTGCATCATACCTTCGAAGATTTAAGATGCTTTTGTTTAACTCAAGTGCAACAGCCACAGCAGGGACGTACTAGAGATGAAACATTACACAGGTACACTAAAAAAAATTTTTTTTAAACTGCCTCTAATGTTTTGATTGATTTTTACGTTTTTTGGTGCGCTGAATCCAAATCTGGTAACCAATTTGCTCCATCACGTACAGATTTTTGCTACATTGGGTTAGCAGTTTGAGGTGAGCGTTTCAGATGAGTGCGATCGAGATAAAAGTTTCTTGGATGAATTCTTTATACTAATTGTTTAGTAGTTATTCAAATAAGAATAAAGAAAATTGTAACAAGGGCAGCACATAAGAATAGAGTAATGTCAACAAAACACACTGTGATGGTAGCAAAATGTCTGCACTTAAAACAGCCCACATACATGTGCGCAAACATTGAGCATATAAGAGCGAGGTTAGACACAAAGCAAAGCAAAGAAATGTGCAAAAAATGTTGTACAGGTATGTATGTAAGAATAGAAAACGCAAACCGCACCATTGCAATACATGAAGACAAAACACCCGATGGTGTGAAAATAAAATTCTAATAAATGAGATCGACACTGTGGTAATAACTAGCAAATTTTTATTTCAAAGTTTAGTAAAAAACACGATATTGTCAACACAGTTTAGATTTAAAGTCATTCTGGGTCAATCAATCTCCTGGTGGGCCCGTTTCTTCTTCCCCCGAATGCTTCTCTTGGTGCGCTGCTTGGCGTATTTTTCATCTGGGGTTCCCACAGCAGCAACCAGCAGAAATCAGCATCATAGTGGTGTTCCATCTTCCTTGGTACCTTCTCTCTGCGTCCTTGATGTCCTGGTGAAACCTTTCACCTTGTTCTTCACTGGTACGCCCCCAAGTTTTCGGGAAAGTAGTTCACATGGGAGTGCAAGAAATGGACTTTCAGGCTCATGTTACAGCCTTGTTCTTTGAAGGCATTGAGCATCCTGGCAACAATATCCTTATAGTTCTCATCCCGCCTGTTCCCCAAGAATTTGAGAACAACATCCTTGAAGGAATCCCAGGCTTCTTTTTCCTTCTCAGACATCGTTTCAGCGAATGCTCCATCTGAAATGAGTTTCCTTATATCAGGGCCAACAAACACTCCTTCCTTTAGCTTTGCTTCAGAAAGTCGTGGAAACTTTGAGCAAAGGTACCGAAAGCACTCACCATCTTTTGGAGGGACTGATGAATTGCTTAATGAGACCCAACTTAATGTGGAGAGGTGGTAGAATTTTTACCAAGCTCTCATGAAGAACATTTTTCTCACCGGGTCTCAAATACTCCCGAATTGGCCAGTCTTTTTTCCCCCAGTGTAGGTCGCGGGCCCGGCTATCCCACAAGCAAAGGAAGCAGGGATATTTGGTGAAACCGGATTGCTGCCCTAATAGCATGGATAGAATTTTAAAGTCTCCACAAATCATCCACTTATGCTCATCATAACGAATCTTCTGAAGAATCAGGGCCAAATTCTCGTATTTTTCTTGGAGAATTACAGAGTGAGCAATAGGAACTGAAGCGAAGTGTTGCCATTATGAAGAAGAACACCTTTTATGCTGTCTTTTGACGAATCAATGAACAGCCGCCATTCAGCAGGATCATACTTGAGTTTAAACTTTTCCATCACTCCGTATATATCGTTGCAAAAATACCAAATCTTCCTCTTTGCTGAAATACTTCAAAAATTGTGTCTCGCGGTTGCGGTACCAATAAAAAGTTGTTCCTGGTGACAATAGATTTTTCTGTTTAAGCCGAGAACCTAGCAGTTGGGTAGCATCTTTTGGGGAGTCCTAAATCCCGGACTAAATCATTCAATTCAGCTTGAGAGAAAAGTTCAGGTTTCGGATCTGGTTCAGTTTCAAACTCGGAAGTACTGGACTCATCGGGAAAAGCCATCTGATGAGTCTCATCATGATCAGAACCGTCCACACAAATATGATCCAAAGATTTTGTGGTTCAGGCACAGGTACTTCGTTGCTATGAGGCATAGGCCTAATTGCTGAGGGAAGGTTGGGGTAACTTATTACGTTCTTATTTTTTAAGTTGTATCCCTTCACAATGCAAGAGCAAAAATAGCAGTCACTGCTGTGGTCTCTTTGTTCACGCCACATCATAGGTATTCCGAAACGAAATGCTTGTTTTTTACCTTTCATCCATAAGCGTAGATCTTCCTCACATGTCTTGCACACTTTGTGAGGAGCCCACGGTTTGTCTTGATCGCCTAACTTCAAACCGAAATAGGCGAAATATACTTTTTTAATAAATGCAGAAATGTTCCTCTGCCGCTTTTTCACGGTATATTCCCCACAAATAAAACAAACTGTCCGGAGAGTTGACGCAACCTCTGGCTCTGTGAGCCATCACAAATACACAGCACTGCAAACTACAACTGTAGTGAAGCACTTCGGAATAAAGCTGGATTACGACTGAGCAAACAAAAGGTAATAATGAACTTGCAAGAAACTGAAATTTGACAGGAACGTTCATGTCGCAACCACCGTGTTTGAGCGAGCGAACGAGGCGAGGCGAACAGGAAAGAACATGCGCCAGCGCGAGTACTGGATTTAGCCCCCCGCCTCCCAATTGTCCTGTTAATGTATAAAATGAATACAAAACACTCTAAAATATCATGAGGGAGTGTTTCTAGTTAGTTAACCATTACAACCTCTATTTTGGGCCAAGAAAATAAACTGCAGTCGGCTAAAAAGAAATTATGTGAACATTCCTTATATGGGTAAGAAATCTAATTTTGCAAGAAAACGTGATGTGATGGAACATTTTGGCTATTTTTCCTGGATTCAGCGCCCCAAAATCTATAGGAATCAGTTGCAAAACTGGAGGCAGTTTTTTGGTAGTGTACCTGTGTTATTATATGTAGAACAACGATGGATACATTTACTACAGACTGTCACCCCACTGGGTTTAAATGCCCGTATAGAATGGGAGTCTTGTGTGTGATGTCATCATTCTTAGGCTCCAGTTATGAGTAGTTCCCCTATTTAAGATGCGCATGCGTGGCGTTTTTTACAATCGCTCAGCAGTTCAACATGTTCATGTGGATAGAACGCCAGCGTGTATATTGAAAAGTGAGTAAGAAAATTCCACTACACTATAATGTAACGTTTTGAGTTTTCGAAGCTTTTTAATGAAGAAAGTATTGTCTATAAGCACTGTTTTTTGTTTTAGAGCTTAGCAACCTCCCCTGAAGAACCCTTGATTGGCGAAACGCTTAGCGCCTGATAGCGTTGGGAAAGGAGTACACAGCTCAACATTGAAAAAAATATCTGAAGCCAAAGCTAAGTTAAGCAAAGCAAAGCTAAGCATTTTTGGTTATTTTTCGTGACTGAATGAGACATTTCTAACTTACCATTTTAAGAATACTAAAAATATTAAAAAATAAGGTCGCTACCATTTAGTGGTCATTCATGTGAAAGTAAGGGTAATGAGTCAGAATTTCTGACCTTAGCCCGGAGAAACTGAGACCACGTAGCTGCCGATAAAAAATTTGTTTTGAAAGTCTCATAACTATCTACAGTCTTCATTTAGAACATATATTACTTTCTAGTTGTAATACAGAGTTTATTCGATATTTAGTATATATACTCTGTGAGACACGGACCGACAGAGTGATTTGTGATCCACAGGTAGATAAACTACCTTGAGAAACATGCCGTGCTTGACTGCAAAGGTGCACAGGGCCTGCGCTTCCTGACACAGAAGTCTGAACCCTGTGCCTCCTTGTTTATTCACATAGAACATTGCTACTTTATTTATGCTTTTCTTCTATACCGCTTTTTCCCAAGATCAAAGGCGGTTTACAAGTAACACAATGAACAGTTTACAATTAACATAATGAACATGGTTTTACATGGAACATCTTGTTTTTTTCAAACTACGTACAATTAACTTTTCGTAAACAACAACAAGTAACATGGAATATATAATTATGCAAATGTTGTAACTATTTACATTAGTTAAATATTTACAACATTTACAGACTGGTGAGAGAGGACATGAGAGAAAGTTTGCAGAGCTAATCGAATAGCTCGCAACTCCAACAGATTTGCTGTGTGGCCTCCCAACGGGACCAAAGGCCCTGAGTGCATGCCCCCTGGCAATGGGCACCCCAACCTTGAAGAGAAGCATCGGTCGTTAGCACCTGTGCGTGTGGTGGCGCCTGGAAGGGCACCCCTTTGATCAGGTTCGGGAGATGCAGCCACCACTGTAGGGAGGCCGCTAGTAGTTGGGACACTCTCACTCTGTCCCTTAAGTCTCCTGTGGCCTGTATCCATTGAGCTCTGAGGCACCATTGAGCAGGCCGCATATGCAGATGAGCATTTGGAGTTACATGGACTTTGGATGCCATGTGGCCCAAAAGCCTCAGGAAATGTCTGGCCAAGACCACAGATCCACTGCGGAACTGCTGTGCCAGAGCCATCAGTCTGTGAGCCCTGTTCCCGGGCAAATAAGGCATTGCTTGTAGAGTATCCAACCTTGCCCCTATGAACTCTATGTCCTGTGAGGGGAGGAAAGTGGACTTTGCGAAGTTTATGACGAAGCCTAGGTGCTGGAGAAGAGAGACAGTGCGAAGAGTGGCTTCTCTGGCCTCCTGTGGAGACTGACCCCTGATGAGCCAGTCGTCCAGGTATGGAAAGACAAAGATGTCCTGATTTCTGAGATAGGCCGCCACCACCGCCAGGCGTTTGGTGAAAACCCTGGGCGCAGAGGTTAGGCCAAATGGAAGTACCCTGTACTGAAAATTATGTCCTCCCACTACAAATCTGAGATATTGTCTGTGGTCTGGATGAATAAGGATGTGAGTATAAGCATCCTTCAGGTCTAAGGAGCATAGCCAATCTCCCTGCTGGAGGTAGGGCAGCAGTATTCCAAGGGTAAGCATCTTGAACTTTTCCCTCTCCAGGAACTTGTTGAGATTGCGCAAGTCTAGGATGGGCCTGAGACTTCCTATCCTTTTTGGTACTAGAAAGTACCATGAATAGAAGCCTTGGCCTCTCAGGTGGTGAGGCACTGGTTCCACTGCCTGCTCCCTCAGAAGACTTGCCAACTCCTGAACGAGGAGGTTCCTGTGAAGAGGGAGTCTTGGAGGCTCCCCTGGAAAATAGGAGGGGGGTAACTGGTTGAAGTGGAGCAAATAGCCCTTTTGGACTATGCTCAGTACCCAGGTATCCCCTGTTATGGCTGACCACCTGTGGGCGTACAGTGTCAGGCGGCCTCCTGTGCTGAGAGGAGCCAGCTGAGGAGGAGAGGCTATGCAGTGAGAGTCAAAACCCCGCTCCCTGCTGTGCAGGAGCCAGAGCTGATGGCTTGGGGGTTTTCTGCCTATGGGGCCCATGTCCCTGCCCTGCTGACCCTGATGGGGAGCTGTAGAGGCCTGAAATTGAGGGTAGGATTTGTAGGCAGTAGCCTTCCTCGGGTAAAAGGGCTTTTTCCCCGAGCCCTTCTTCTGAGAAGGGGCAGATGTTTTCCTGGACAGCCTTGTCCTGGTGAGAGTCTCAGTCTCGATTTCTGCAGCCTTTTCAGCCATGGGTTTGCCAAAGAGGTTCTCACCCCGGCAAGGGACATCAAACAACTTGTCCTGGACCCATGGCTCAAGGTCCGATGACTGTAGCCAGGCCTGACGGCGTGCACCGATGCCGGCTGCTGCTACTCGGGCCGAAGCCTCGAAGTCATCATAGGCTGCTCGAGATATAAACTTCGAGCACTCTTGAATCTCCGATGACAAAGCCTTGAACCTCTGCAAAGATTCCTCGGAGAGGCCAGCAGACAACCCAGCAATCTCCTTTGCCAGGTCTCGGAGGTACATGCCCATGTACAGCTGGTAAGTCTGGACACGGCAAGCCAGCATAGAGCCCTGGAAGCACTTTCTACCGAGGGCATCCAGGTTCCGGGCCTCCCTGCCGGGGGGCACCAAGGAGTGCATCTTCTGACTCTTCAGACGATGCATGGCCGATTCCACAACCATGGAGTGGTGCGGTAGCTGTGCCTTCTGGAACCCAGGGCTCTTACGGACTCGATAAATGGAATCGACCCGTTTGCTGAGAACCAGCGCCGAGGCCGGTGCCTCCCACATGCGGAAGAGCAGCCGTTCCAGCATCGGAGGAACTGGTACAGTAAAGGCCTCCCTCGGGGGAGAGTCATACTGGAGGGGCCTCGAGCTCTTCGCCTCGAGGCTCCTCCTCGGGATCCGTGGGGAAGGCAAAGGCCTTGGCCATATCCCTCGAAGTCCGAGAACTGGGTATCCTCCGAGGGGGGGGACCTTCTCGGAGGCTCGGACTCCGGTGAGTCCGATGGGACGCACTGGGTCTGAAAAGTGTCTGGGGACTCCTCGTCCTCCATCTCCCACCCCGACCCCTCCGAGGAGGAATCGAGCGGCTCCGGCCGGGCGGGCACCGATGCTATCCGCCCCGACGTCGAGGGTACCGGTGTTGACGACCTCGGCCCCGCACGGGAGGCCGAGGGAGACCTTGGCCGAGGATCGACTCAAGACCGCATGGACTCGAGGATTGGCTCGGCCTCCGGGGTCGACTTGGAAGTCGAGGTCCCGGTGGTCGGGGCAGATGCACCGATCAGACCGGCGATCAGCACCTGCTGCTGTTCCATGAAGGCAGCCAAGCTGCTCTCCAAGACCATCAACCTGAGTCCGAGCTCAGGAGACTCAGCAGCTCCCGACTCGGCCCCCGACGGCATCGGGGTCGACGTCGGCTCCCCCCGGAGGAGAGTCCACGAGGACTACAGCACTCACGTGACTCGGGACTCAGACTCCACACATGGCAATTTGGCAGGCCTCTCCGGCTCCGAGGACCCGGGACGGCGGTCGGGGCTATGCGACCTGGCCCTCGAGGGACCAAGAGCGTCCACCGACGCCGCCCTCGCGGGTTTCTTCTTCCTTTTGTGTTCCCGTGAGGGAGACCCCCGCTCAGAGGAGCCCCGACGATGCTCGGGATCGGACTCCCGAGACGTCGAGGCCTCTGACGAAGTCCGGGCCCGGCCGGACGCGGAGTCAGAGAAGATCGTTTCTCGCTGATGCTGATGGCTCCTCAACGCCTTCGAGGACATTTTGCCGCACGGGCCACAGATCATTGGGTCATGATCGGGCCCGAGGCACCGGAGACAGCAGTCGTGTGTGTCGGTGAGACATCAGTTTCTTACACCGATCACACTTCTTGAACCCGCTGGCAGCCATCGGGAGAAAAAGGGCCCCTGCAAGGTTAAAAGACCGGGCTGCCAGTGAAAAAGAAAAAAAAGACCGCGAACGCTAGTCTCGAAGAACAAAAACCGAAAAAACAGGTCCGGGCTAGATACCGGTGTACCGTGCCCAGGCAGGAAGGGGAACCGGCATCGAACCGGCAAAAAACCACGAATCTTCGAAGGAAAAAATCGACTTTTAACCGGGTGACCAAGACACACGTCCGTCGGGCTCCGCGGAAAAAAGACGACCGAGCAAGATGGCACCCTTGGGCGGGAAGGGGACCGCGCATGCGCGCTGCATTCCCAATGGCTTTCTTTGAAAGCTGGGGAAATGCTCCGCACGAGGGCTCCGTCGGAGCCAACGTCACCCATATGTGAGGACTGACTTCCTGCTTGGTCCTGGAGAAAAGGGGAGTACCCTGTACTGGTAGTGATTCCCCCCCACCACAAAGCATAGATATTGCCTGTGGTCTGGGAGTATTAGGATGTGTGTATACACATCCTTTAGGTCCAAGGAGCATAGCCAGTCTCCCTGGCGGAGGTAAGGCAGCAATATTCCAAGGGAGAGCATCTTGAACTTTTCCCTTACCAGGAATTTGTTTAAGTTGGACAGGTCGAGGATGGGTCTGAGGCCTCCTGTTCTTTTTGGTACCAGAAAGTACCTGGAATAGAAGCCCTTGCCCTGTAGGTGGTGGGGCACCGGTTCTATCGCCTGATCCTCGATAAGACCTGCCTACTCCTTCAGAAAAAGGTCCCGGTGAAGGGGAGATCTGAGGGGCTCTCCTGGGAAAAAAGGAGGGGGTACCTGGCCCAGATGAAGGAGATAGCCCTGATGGACTATCGGCAAGATCTAGGGATCGGTGGTAATGGCTGTCCACCTGTGGGCATACAGGGCACTGTGCATTGCCTGTCCCATGTGGGGAGAGAGGCCATGCTGTGAGAGTCAAAAGCCACTACCAGGCTGGGCCAGACCCGGTGCCTGGGGGTTTGGGGCTTTCTGCTTACCACGGGCCATGCCCCTATCCCTTGGCCTGCTGCTCCTGTTGGGGAGCCAGGGAGGCCTGAAAATGGCGGTAGCTTCGGTAAGCAGCACCCTTCCTCGGGTAAGAGGGCTTCTTATCCAAGCCCTTCTTGCGAGAAGGGGCAGAGGTCTTCTTTGAGAGCCGTGTCCTCGTCATGTACTCGGACTCTATTTCCGCAGCCTTGTCGGTCATGGGTTTGCCAAAGAGTTTCTCTCCTTGGCATGGGACATTGACAAACTTGTCCTGAACCCATTGCTCAAGGTCCGACGACTGTAGCCATGCTTGGCAGCGTGCACTGATGCCCGCCACAGCTACCCAGGCCGCCGACTCAAACCCGTCATAGGCTGCTCGAGTCATGAACAAAAACCGAAAAACAGAGATGGACTGGATACCGGTGTATTGAGCCGAAGGCAGGAAGAGGAACCAGTGTCGACCGGATGAAAAAGAGAAAATTTTACTTTTTTCACGGGGACACAGGGACTATGCCTGAAGGGCTCCGCGGAAAAAAGGAGACTGAGCAAGAGGGCGGGAAGGGGACCACGCATGCATGATGACAACTCCCAAAGGCTTTCTCTGAAAGCTGGGGATTTGCTCTGCACGAGGGCTCTGTTGGCACTGAAGTCACCCATATGTGAGGGCTGACTTCCTGCTTGTTCCCGGAGAACTCATCTTTTCCGCTCCACATTTAATCTCCCTCCCTCTTCCTTCCTATGCTGAAGTGGCTCTCTCCCCTCCTACTCTGTCCTCACTCTTCTTTTTCTTTCCTATCAATACCATGGCAATCTTTTCTACTTTCAGCAGTCTTATGTTTTGTATACTGTAAACCGCTCTGATGCTTGAGCATAGAGCGGTATATCAAAAACCAAATAAAGAATACTGGTAGATCGGCTATGTTCTCGAGGAGCCAGTCAAAACCCATCCCTGATTTTAGCTGCGTTGTTGCATGGACATATCACATAAATAACATGTGACATCTCGCAATTGGAAAAGTCTTCAATGTAAAATTTCTGTTTAGTCTCGGGATGTAAAAATACGTCACATGTTATTTGTGTGATAATATGTCCATGCAACAAGTTATATGTGGGAAAAACTATACGCAGTATTCGTGCACACATTGTCGAGCATAAATGTTGTATAAAGAGAAATTTAACTGAAAAACCCTTGGTTTCTCATTGGATGGCTGAAAATCACAAAATTATGGATTTAAACTTTTTTGTTATTAAAAAAGTTAAGATTAATTGCTGCGGTGGTGATATTAATAAAACAATTATGAGGACAGAGCAAAGATATATCTTTTTACTCAATTTCCTTGCTCCTTATGGTCTTAACAAAGAGTGATCTCTCGGTTTTTCTTTAGCTTTTCCCTCTTTTCCTTTATCCTTTCATTTATGGACATCATTGTAGTTTATATTTACCTTTTTATTACTTTTAATTAATTTTTTATGGTTTTAATATGTTTTTGTCAGTCACTCATATAACCTGTGTTTTCTTTGGATTCTAATGTCGTCTCATTAAAGCACCTACACCATTTTTCCCTGTGCACATAAATGTTTTTCAACTTCTTTTGGTAATTCATTTTTCTTAGATTGTCCAGTTTCGGGATGCCCCTTATGTGTTTTTAATGGGTTGTGTTAATGTTCAATTATGGTTTTATCATACATTTTATCTTTATATTATTCACATATAATTCATCCATATTTATTCATATAAGATCTGGATTGCTATCAGCAGCACCTAGCTGCGGGGTTTTTACACCTTTAGGGATCGCATTACAATTATAATTCAGCTTAAGGAGCTGCTGTAATAATACACACATACATTATGATGTTTTTAGACCGCCAGGTCAAAATGCCCCTATGTGCTATAATGGGTTGTATGAATGTTATTCCTCAACAGGTTTAGTATGCATTTTCATCTATATGTTCTTTACACACATTTTATCCATATCTATCTATATGTATATTTGGACTGTTAGAGCTGCACTCAGCCGCGGTATTTACGACTTTAGGGATCGTGTTATAAATAGTATTCAGTTTAGGTAGATCCTTGTCAGCGCCGCTGTAACAACTAGCATTATATTGTCTATGCCATCTTAAATTATTTATTTATATATGCTATAATTTTATTTAGTGTGCAGTGGCGGTTTTCCCACGTTTCCTTCCCCTCCTCCCCTTTCTTTAAAAGCGCATGTGCAGGCGTTTTAAGTTTTTTATCCTTTGATATACAGCGGATCGCGCACTTTTTACAAGCTGACATGTAAGCCACCAATTTTATTTTGTTTTAATTCATTTTTACTTTTTGTTTGTTTTTAAAGACTTATTATATTGGTGATGTGGTTTTACGCATGTGGATTCCTTTTAGTTTGGGTACATTTTTTTACATTACGATTCTGTAGAACGAATATATCATATTCCACGTCTTTTAGTTCGCACACAAATATAGTCCCGTCTATGAAAGATCTTTGTGACAATTAAGCATTATATTTTTATGCCATTTCACATAATTTAATGCTTTACATGTTTTAGTTGGGTAAAGTAATCAGAAGGCAATGGTGGGTTCCCGCGCTTAACCCTTTTTCTTTAAAGTACTTGTGCAGATGTTTTAACGATCCATTGCATAACGTTTTATATACAGTGATCGTGCTCCCTTTCCAAGTTGATATGTAAGCTACAATTTTGTTTTAGTTCTTTATTAATACTTACAAATTTGATTTAAGGATATATTAAATTGGTATGTGGGGTTCTTAAGTGTGTTCTCCCCGTTTATAGTTAGGTACGCTTTGTCTTTTTTCGCTACGGCTTCAAAGCATAAGCACATGACGTTTAATATTTCTATGCTTAACATAGCTGTTGAGCTCTCTCCTTTTATGTATTTTATTATTGCACACATTTTTAGTTAGGCATATTCTGGTTTTTCGTTCCTGCTCTAGTGTGTTAATATTGTATTTTCAAATATAGCACAGTTTGTCACGGTCTCTCTTGATTTATATGCCTCTTCACATTTGTTACATTTCTATTGTTTTTTTAGTTTGTTACTTACCTGTTCAGAGTTAATCGCTGTACATATGTACAACAAAGGTACGCAAGAGATATGATTCTCAATAAGGTACAGTTGAATCATTATTTAATAGTGTCACACCCTTTTAATATTGTTTTTACATATGGTCTTGATGATTTTACTATTATGGTTGATAGACACTATACATGCTTGTCATATAATATTTTTACTTATTGTGTTTTATAATTTTGATTAGTTATATGTGATCATTAATTATTGTTTGGTTCTTATGGTTTTTAATTATTTATTAATCAATTATTTATTACTTATTTTTATCTTTTATCATTGCTGTATTATGATATGTTTTTATTGACATTTTATGTATTTATGATTTTAGTGTGCCAGTTAAAAAACCCCTGATGAAGGTAACGAAACACGGCCTGTGTTGGGTAGTCCCTGGTATATGGATAATAAAGGTCTGTCTTTCCTAACACCACGCCTGGACTTACAGCGTCTTATAGCCACTCTGTGCTCATTACCATGATCACTTACAGGTGCACCTTATCCCCTGCAATTTCTACCACCTATCCTTTTATTTCTTCTGATTTCTGTGCTCCTCTTCATCTCTCTATGGTTCCTCAACTCTTTCTCTTCCTATTGCTCATACTCGCTAATTGTCTCCCCTACCACCAACATCTTCAAGCCCTCCCCCTTATCATCCTCACTTCCTCCTCCATCTTGTCATCTACCCTATCATCAGCTCTTGAGCTTCACCACTTTCTGCCTCTCATTTTGCCATCTCCTCTTTCTCTGAAACAACCTCACCCTCATTATCGCCGTGCTGTATCCTAATCCTTCTCCTTCTCTCTTCCAGAGATATCAACCCCAACCCTGGCCTCACCTAGATTTTTCGTCACACTCCCAGAACAGATCCTCACACAAAAGTTTAATTATTATTCATATCCCTCTCCTCTCTCCCTTTCTCATGTGTCTTGTGGGATGCACACTATCTCAAATAAACTTGCCTTTACTCATCATCTCTCTCTCTCTAATGCTCTCCCCATCTCCATGCTCTGAGACCTGGCTCCGCCCAGAGGGCTCTGCTTCAGTCGCTACTCTTTGTCATGGCGGCTATCAATTCTCCCACACGCCTCGTCCCACTGACCATGGTAGATGGTTTTGGACTTCTACTCTCTCCTTCCTGGCAATTCAACCCCTCCTTCTACCTCAGTCTCACTCTTTTGAAGTCCACTCCATCAGGCTTTTTACTCCACTAACTCTCCAATTAGCTGTTATTTATCAACCCCCTGACAAGTTCACCTCTACCTTTTTCTTTGACTCATGACTTTCTTTCTTGATTCATATTCCCCCTTGATTATTCTTGGGTATTTTAATATTCATGTTGATAACCCCTCTGACCCTTATGCTTTAAAGCTAGTCTTCCTTACCTCATCATTCAACCTCCAGCTTTGCCCTACTGCCTCTACTCATCAGAAAGGCCATTGCCTCGACCTTGTATTCTTCTCTAATTGCTTACCCTCAAACCTCTGTACCTCAATTGTTCCCTTGTCAGATCATTACCTAAGTTTCATGCTTCATCACTCACCGGCTCAACCTTGCCCTGTTTCCTTCAACCTCTTTAGAAGTCTTCATGCTATTAACCCATTGGCCCTCTCCTCCACTGTCTCATCACCTCTTTCCTTCACTGTGTCATCTGAGTCAGCTGATAAGGCAGTAGCTTCCTATAACACTGCACACTCCTCTGCTCTGGATGCTCTTGCTCCGCCCATACCACATCCTATAAGGCATACTATGCCTCAACCCTGGCTGTCTTCCACTACCTGCTATCTACATTCCTGCGCCCGCTCTGCTGAGCATGCTTGGCCCAAATATCACATCCTTGCAGACTTTCTACATTTCAAATTCATGCTTATCTCTTTCCAGTCAGCCATAGCACTTGCCAAACAAGACTATTATGCCCATCAGACTAACTCTCTTGCCCCAGACCCACACACTCTCTTTGCAACTCTCAATTCTCTCCTCAAGGTGCATCCATCTCCAACCACTCTCTCCTTTTCTGCCCAAACCTTGGTTTACTACTTCCGTGATAAAATCCATAAAATCACACTCTGTAAACGGGGGCGCTGGGTGAGAATGTCCACAGTCTTGGCAAAGGCAAATATTAATATGACTTGCAAAGGATTGTGGGAAATGTAGTCCATTCATACCAGAATCAGCCGTTCACAATAAATTAGTTGTGCTTGCACGAGTGTAAAGCCAAGAAAAGATATTTTATTTATGGGGTTATTTCTCCCAACACAGATTTGCTTGGTAGCACAGAAAAGGATACTTGCTTTCAGTATTATACTTAGAAAAACAAAATCAGGAAAAACAACAACTGAACTTCTTAAGCAATCAAATCAAATCATAAAGACCTTGATGGGAACAGAAAGGTCTTTTCTGTAGGCTCCTGCTAATATCTTTTTAGCAGTGCTTCAAAAACAAACAAATCCCACAAAGTAATGAAAAACTGTTCTTTTTCAAGGCTAACTTCTGGTATTTTCACACACACCCAGAAGTGTCTCTTCAGAGCCCACAGGCAATTAGGCAAGGCTCAATTGCTAACAATTAACCAGCTGCAAACCTCTTGGCTGGTTTATTTTCTATACGTGGCTCAAATCCTGCTCAGAAGCTTTTCTGAGTAGATCAAAGAACAAGTTTATATTTCTTTGTGATGGTTGTTGTACTTTGTAAAAGTATATTACCACAGAAGTTTAGACAGAGAGCAATCCATGTATTCACACTGCTCATTTACAATATCCCCTTCTTCTTCCACTATCATAAAGTCAATATCATGGATTGGCACAGAGGAATTTCTTAATGGAGCAGTCTCAGAACAATACTTGTTTCCCTGCTGTCTTCCAAGTGAATAGCTAGGGCATAGATCAGTGTTCATACCTGAGCTTCCATTGCTGTTAGGGTTCCTCTCTAAATATCCTGGCCAGTATGTAGTCCAGTTTTTATGTCCAGCCTTCCAATCAAGATCCCTGAACACTGGGTCTCTCTTCACATACCTTCTTGCACTGGTCTTAGGGCCCCTTCCAAATGCAGCCGTCTCCCTCACAGGTCCCGTCCGGGGATTCCTGGCTCTGCAACCCCACTCCTCTGGTTTCCTCCAGTCCAATGGAGTATGCTTGCCTCTGGAATGCCTCCCAGCACACGTACTGCTGTGGACTCCTTTAGACCTCCAAGATGCTTCTCTCTTCTTTCTTCCAAAGTGTTTCTTGCTCTCTCTGTCCGTGAGCTCTGGCTTCTGCTGCCTCTGCCCCTTCTTCTGCTGATGATGATGATCATGAAGATTCTGCTGATGATTCTGCTGTGTAGAATAAGCTTTACTTTTAACCTGTTTAGAGGGCTGCTCCACCCTAGCACAGCGCAGCTGTGCTGAATCAAGCCCTGCCCTTGGAGATGAGTGCTTGGGGATTACCTCATAGCTCTCCTGATTGAACACACGTTTCCCCACTTCAGCTCTTCTAGTGGCTGTTGGAAACCTGGTGCATTCTGGGACTGGTAGTCTTTTATGAAAACATTCTTTTTTATTATTTCTACCAGAAAAGACAGGTTGCTTGTTCAGAGCCAATTCACCTCTATTATAGCTCCTTCCTGAACTATGATAAGCTTCCTTATCACAACTCCTATTCCCCATGAGGTCAGCTACTTTCCCTCCCTCCCTCTTCACTCCTAACTTTCCCCCCTACCTCTGCTACACTTTCTTCCTTTTCTATGATCTGAGAAGGAAACCACTCACTTCCTTCCCTCATCCAAAGTCACTACCTATTCCTTTGATCCTATTCCCACCCGTCTCCTTATCTCCATCTCCTCCACTGTAATCCCTTCCATCTCTCATATTCTCAACCTATGGCTCTCCATTGCAAGTTTCCCTACAGCCTTCAAGCATGCTGCGGTCACCCTCTTCTCAAGAAAACTTCACTAGACCTTATTTATTTATTTACATTCTCTTATATACCGCGCTATTCTGCATCAGTGCGGTTTACATTGAACAAACTGAAATTACATTGAAGAGGGCATTATAACTTGGAGATAACTATTTTACAGGGAACATGGGCTATGGAGGGTTAAGTGGTTTGCCCAAGACCACAAGGAGCACCTGTGGGACTAGAAACCCCAGTCCTTCCCGCCCAAGGTTGCTGTCCTCTAGTGGGATTTGAACCCCTGACCTTCCGGCCTGAAGTACTTCGCCCCAACCACTAGGCCACTCCTCCACTCCACTTATCTGTCCTTCTCACTATTGACCCATCTCCCTTCCTCCCCTTCTTTTCTAAACTACTTGAACATGCAGTTCACCGCCATTGCCTCAACTTTCACTTCTCTCAAGCCCTTCTGGATTCTCTACAATATGGTTTTCATCCTTTACATTCTACCAAACGGCTCTTGCCAAAAGGTCTCCAGTGACCTATTCCTGGCAAAATCAAAGGATCTTTACTCAATCCTCATCCTTCTTGACCTTTCTATTGCTTTTGACATTGTTGACCACATCCTTCTCCTTGATACCTTGCCCTTGCTTGGTTTTAAGGGCTCTGTGCTATCCTGGTTCTCTTCTTATTTCTCCCATTCCTCTTTCGGTGTTTGTTCTGGTGGATCCTCTACTATTGCTATCTCACTCTCAGTTGGTGTAACCCAAAGATCTGTCTTGAGTCCACTATGTTTTTCTCTCTATACCCAGTCCCTTGGCACACTTATCTCTTCCCATGGCATTCAGTACCATCTTTATGCTGATGACTCCCAGATCTCTCTCTCTACACCTGAAATCTCCCTGGCAATTCAGGCCAGGATTTCTGCCTGCCTTTCTGATATTGCTGCTTGGATGTCTCACCACTGCTTGAAATTGAACCTGCTAAAAAACTGAGCTTATTTTCCCCCTAAACCATCCTCTTCCCTCCTTCAGTCTCTGTGGATAACTCTCTAATCCTCCCCGTCTCCTCAGCTAGCAACCTTGGGGTCATCTTTGACTCTTCTCTCTCCTTTGCCACACACATCCAACTGATAGATAAAACCTACTGTTTCTTTCTCTACATCTCAATAAAATTCACCCATTTCTTTCTGTACACACTACTAAGAGACTTCTCCGCTTCTGTCTAGACTATTGTAACCTACTCCTTGCTGGTTTCCCTCTGAATCATCTCTCTCCCCTTCAATCTGTTCAACATTCTGCTGTGCGGCTAATCTTCCGCCAGCCTCGTCATGCTCATATTACCCCTCTTCTCAAGTCACTTCATTGACTTCCTATCCGCTTCCACATCCAGTTCAAACTTCTCCTGCTGACCTATAAGTGCATTCACTCTGTAGTTCTTCACTACCTTTCCTCGCTTATTTCTCCCTACACCCCTCCTCAAGAACTCCACTCTTCTGGCAAATCACTTTATCTGTGCCTTTCTCTTCTATTGCTAACTCCAGACTTCACTCCTTTCACCTTGCTGCTCCTTATGCCTGGAACAAACTACCCAAGTCTGTATGTCAAGGGCCTTCTCTGACCCTTTTTAAATCCAGGCTGAAAACTTACCTCTTCACTGCCGCTTTCGGATCTTGACTCATCTGATCTCCTTTGTGTTCCCCCTAGATGGATCCCATGTTTACAGCTATTGTGTTGTCTGTTTTGACTAGATTGTATGCTTTGATGAGCAGCGGTAGTCTTTTACATGTGTCTGTGCAGCACTGCGTACGTCTTGTAGCGCTATACAAATGTTCAGTAGTAGTAGTAATATTGAAAATATCATAGGTCACTCGGACCATGTATTTTCCACATTCCTTCCATTATCCCACTAGGAAGCAGAACTGTGAGACCTCTAGAGGAAGAAACTCTGTCAACTCCTCTAGGCTGTGCATAGTGTTCCTCAAGTGCATGTCCAAGAAGAGCTGGTAGGACACCACACAGGACACAAGCATGGTATTCTGATAAAATTTCCTCTTAGGACATAGGGTCCTAGCCTCTGTCCTTGGGTAGCACTGAAGGTTTGACCTTCTTGCTGACAGAAGGGGGGGGGGATCTTCTCCAGTTTCAATTGCAGCCTCTAAAGGATGCAGTGCATGGGCATCATTATCCCTTCTTTGGGGATCCAGATTCTGAAGGGTTTCCAACTATTCAGCCCTGGGTTCCTCCCCCATGTCCAACTTAAATTGAATGACATCAGCCATTTATCTAACAAACTCATGAAAAGACATACTTTCAGGTGGAGACTTGCGTCACTCATGAGGTGTCTGATGGAAGTTCTGGAGTCCTCTCTTCCAAGAAATATTCAGAATTGAAGTCTATCACCCAAGAGCACTCAGACTCAGGCTTAGAGGGGGACTCCATGGATATCCGAGTCTCTGCCTGGACTGGCTTCGGCATCAGTATCGGCGAACCAATTGGCTTCAATGTTTTGAGAACTGTTCTGCTGCCGATACATTGGATACTAATATTGATCGATCATGTGTTGGTGTCAAGGCCCTTTGAAGTCCCAATGTCGACCCGTCTCCCACAGGCAAGCGCAGTTTCGAGAATCAGCTCAATGCTACTGCTGCTTTGGAACAATTGGAACTGTTAAGCTCCAATTCGGAAAATATCTCTCTCTTTTGGTGGTCTTCAGCTGTTCTAGCACTTTTGGCGACATTTTGCAGCTCCCCTGTTTTTTTTTTTTGTAAACTTGGTTCTCTGAAAATACTGACCCATTGTTTCTGCATTCTGACCCATTGCTTTCAAAGTCATCCATGACAGTCACATTTTTTCTGCATTTCAAATTTTCTGTCTCTATGTGAGAGTTATTGTGCCTATAGACAAAGGGACATCAATCCCTTTTTATTTAATTCTTTCCAATAATCTAAGTTAGAAAGCATGAAAATGAAAGCACAGAACATTTTTTTTTAAGTACAAACTATTACCTCTGTGCTCATGATGAATTTCTTTAAACATCATAAATTCATCTCAAAAGACAAAGGGATCGTCATACAAATTTGAAAGACTCTGTGGAAGTACTAATTTACATGGAATTGCCTACCAGCTGAGGAGGTAGGAACCAAACTCATAGAAGAACAATAATGAAGAAAACTATAGATTAAATCAGGTCCTTAAGGTGAAATTAGATTTACCTGCTAATTGTTGTTCCTTGAGGAATTCCAGTCTAGTCCCGAACCTCTGGGGTTTTGCACCTCCTCCAGCAGCTTTGGAGACTGAAAAATATCATTCTTCTGATGACACTGGTACATATATAGTCCAGGGACCGCTTCCTGAATCCAATAATCTATTGACAAAGCAGACTCACCGGAGCAACCATTAAGTAGTAAACATTCCAATCAACTTGTAAACTAACTTATTCATTAACTGACTAACAGGAAACCAAAATACTTATATACAGCTTAGGTCCGCCGTCCCCCCCCCTTTGTAAAAAAAAAAAAAAAAAAAAAAAAGGAGGAACCTGACCCCACCAGAATCCCCATCTATCGACTTCCCCTTACGAACCGCAACCCGCACAGCTGCTCCCCTAGCATTTCCTGTGAAAAATTCTTTGCTTCAGGTTATAGTCCAAAAGAAACTACGAGGGAGGGATGTGGGACTAGACTGGAGTTCCTCAAGGAACAACAATTAGCAGGTAAGTCTAATTTCACCTTCCTTATCGTCCCTCCAGTCTAGTCCCGAACCTCTGGGGATGTAACAGAGCAGTGATAAATTCAACAGGAGGGACCAGTTAAACCAGCCTTAAGCACCGCTGCTCCAAACCGGGTATCCCTTTCTGCCTGACCATCCAGACGGTAATGCTTGCCAAAGGAATTCAAAGATGACCAAGTAGCTGCTTTACAAATGTCAACAGCAATACCAAACTGTACTCCGCCCAAGACACCACTTGCGCCCTAGTGGAATGAGCTCTGAGCCCTTCTAGCACTACCTTGGCCCTTCAAAATGTATGCTGACGCAATAGCGTCCTTGAGCCATCTAGCAATGGAAGCTTTTGAAGCCGCTTCTCCTTTTCTTGTACCACCAAACAAGACAAAAAGCCTATCAGTCCAACGGAAGTCAGCCGTCCTCTGAATATACTTCAACGCTCTACGAATGTCTAAGAGATGCAACTTTTTTCCAGATGTACTTTCGCTATGTTCCTTAAAAACGGGCAAAGACACTACCTGATTGATGTGAAAATCAGATACCACTTTGGGTAAAAAGGATGGAACGGGCCTCAATACCACTTTACTATCATAAAAAGACAGAAAAGGCTTTTGACAAGACAAAGCCTGCAACTCTGAAATTCTTCACGCAGAAGATATCGCTACCAAACATACCACTTTGAGTGTCAGGTCTTTTATCGATGCTGTGGCCAAAAGCTCTAAAGGCTCACGTACCAACACTTCCAGCACTAAATGTAGATGCCATGACGGCACCGTTGGCCTATGTGACGGTCTCAAAAGATAAACTGCTCTCAAAAAAGAATTTATATCCGTATGCGCTCCCCAGTGCCTTTCCTTTTATCTATCCTCTATAACAGGACAGCGCTGCTAGCTGCACTCTTAAGGTCGAAGCTGCTAAGCCCTTTTCAAAACTATCCTGCAAAAAGGAAAGAACCTCTGGAACTGAAGCCCGCAAAGCTTCCCCGTTTCTGTTCTCACACCATGCTTCAAAAATACACCAGATACGAACATACGCCAACAAAGTAGACCTACACCTTGCTTTTAACAAGGTGGAAATCACCACCATGGAGTAACCTCTCGCTTTTAACCTTGCCCTTTCAAGAGCCAAGCCGTAAGCGAGAATCGATCCAACTGAGGCATGCGCAGCAGACCCTGTAACAATAGGTCCCTTTGATTCGGTAGATGCCAAGGCCTCTCCACTAAGAGTCTTATCAGATCCGCATACCATGGCCTTCTTAGCCAATCCGGCGTGATCAATATTACCGGCCCTCTGTGGACTTCTATCCGCTGAAGTACCCGACCTATTAACACCCAGGGCGGGAACACATACAGTAGCTGTTCTTCTGGCCATCTCTGTATGAGAGCATCTAAGCCTTCCAACATTCTCTCCCGTCTTCTGCTGAAGAATATATTGGCCTTTGCAGACTCGAATGATGCCATCAAATCCATTATTGGCGTCCCCAATCGCTGCACTAGCATTTCGAATACCTCCGGATGGAGAACCCACTCTCCTGGGTCCACCCTGACTCGACTCAAGAAATCGGCCTCTACACTGTCTACTCCCGCTACATGTGCCACTGACACAGCTACCAGATGCTCTTCGGCCCAATCTAACAAGTGCTCGGCCTCAGCTTCCAGCAAAACACTGCTGGTGCCCCCTTGTCGATTGATGTAAGCCACCGCAGTCACGTTGTCTGAAAACACTCGAATAGCTTTGCCCTGCAGCGAAGGTCGAAAAGCAAGTGCTAGCGACACCGCTCTCAACTCCAGCTTGTTGATTGACCAAGCCTTTTCCAGTTTGGTCCAATGACCTTGAGCGAAACTTCCTTCAAAGTGTGCTCCCCAACCTAAAAGACTTGTGTCTGTACTTAAAGGTATTCAGAGTGGAGCCTCCAGGGGCATTCCCCCCTTGGGATTCCCTGGCCGTAACCACCATTGAAGGGCCTGCCGTGTTTCCGGGTAACAGGGAAGCCTCTTGGACAACAGATCCTCCTGTTGTGAATACCTTCTGAGCAATGCTCTCTGCAATGGTCGGATGTGTGCTCTTGCCCACGGAACCAACTCGATTGTCGCCGCCATGATCCCCAGCAACTGCAGATAATGCCATGCCATGGGAGTCGCTCTTTCCAGAAATCTGCGGACCAGTTTTCTCAACCCTTGTGCTCACCACTGCGGTAGAAAAACCTTTCCTACCCTTGTATTGAATTGAGCCCCTAGATATTCGAGACTCTGCGACAGCTCCAACTTGCTCTTTGACATGTTGACTACCCAATCGAGACTCTCAAGTAGCTCGACCACTCTGGCTGTAGCTGCCTCGCTCTCACTCTTGGACTTTGCCCTTATCAGCCAATCGTCCAAATAGGGGTGGACTAGCACTTCCTCCTTTCTCAATGCTGCCGCTACAACCACCATCACCTTCGTGAACGTCCGTGGAGCCGTTGCTAATCCAAACGGTAACGCTCGGAATTGAAAATGTCTCATCGGGACTGCAAATCTGCGAAATTTCTGATGCTCCAGACGAATTGGAATGTGCAGGTAAGCTTCGGACAAATCTAGGGAAGTAAGAAACTCTCCTTCCCTGACTGCCACGATAACGGATCTCAGAGTCTCCATATGAAAGCGAGATACCCGGAGACAGCGATTTACTCTCTTGAGATCCACAGAATTGGCCGATATGACCCTTTCTTTTTTGGCACTACAAAGTATATGGAGTATCGACCGCATCCACACTGGTCTGGAGGTACTGGCACCACTGCATTGAGACTCAGCAGCCTGTCCAAGGTCTCTCGCACTGCTTCGAACTTGCCTTGCGCTTTGCATGCAGATTGCACGAAAGAATCGACCACCGGGAGTTGAAGCTCAAGCACATATCCTTCGCGAATGGCCTCCAACACCCACTGATCTGATGTGACTTGGACCCAGACAGGATAGAAGTCCCATAACTGACCTCCCATGGGCTCCTGCCCTACCTGGGCCCCCCTGACTTCATTAGGATTTCCTAAGGTTCGAGGAAGAGGAAGCTGCAAAACCTCTGCCTGCTCCTCGAAACCCTTGATTTCTATAGGGGAAACAACCTCTCTGAAACTGACCGAACTGTGGGGAACAGAAACGACGAAACTCCCGCTGCAGTCCTTTGGTCACAGGCACCGAACCTGCTTCTGCTTGTCCTCAGGTAGCCTTCCACCCTTAGACTCCCCTAAATCTTTCACTAGCTTATCTAAATCCTCTCCAAAAAGTAGCTTACCTCCAAAAGGCAGCTTACTAAGTCTTGTCTTGGAGGAACCATCTGCTGCCCAATTGCGCAGCCAAAGATAGCGTCTAGCTGCGATCAACGAAGCCATGCTCTTTGACAATCCACGTATAAGATCATAATGAATATCCGCTAGATAAGCAGCCCCAGATTCCAACCTGGACGCCTCTTCTGCTCCATCGTTCAACTTTTCTCCCTGAATGCGCTGAGACCAGCGTAGACAGGCTCTCATCACCCACGCTCCACAAATAGAAGCTTGAATGGACAGCGCATTCATGTCAAAGACCTGTTTCAACAAAGTATCCAATTTCCTATCCTGCGTATCCTTAAGAGCCGCACTACCTTCCACTGGAATGGTAGTCTTCTTAGTAACCGCTGATACTGCTGCATCAACCTTTGGAGACAAACAAATCCCAGTCCTGTTCTACCAATGGATAAAGGCGGGCCATAACTCTGGACCCTTTAAGACCTGCTTCAGGCATGTCCCACTCTTCTTGAATCATTTCCCGCACAACTCTGTGTATAGGAAAAGCTGTCTGATTCTTCCGAAACACCTGCAATAACAGATCCTCTAAGGTAGAATCCTCTGCCGGCCCCACAGACAGCATATTAAGAGCCTTCAATGTCTCCGTAATAAGCGCCGGCAACTCATCTCGATGGAGAACGCAAACCACTCTAGCCTGATCCTCCTCCTCTGTCAGCTCTCTTTCCTCTAACTCATCTTCCAAGTCTAAATCCGGATCTCCATCCTCCGAGTGGAGACCCTCCGAAATGATAGACTGCTCTGGTTGCTCCTTTCCGGTCTTAGGCTTCTTCGACGGAATCACAACATCCCCTGAATTCCACAGGGTACCTGGACGCTTTTCTCCTCTTTTTTCTTCCGCGAGACCCGCTCCTCACCCCTTACCGAAGGCCTGATGGAGCAGAGTCATGAAATCCTGAGAAAACATTGCCGCCAACCCTCCCAGCCAAAGCGTTGGAGAAGGCAGCAAATCCAGAGCGGTAGAACACCCCGTCACCGGCTCTAGAGGTGGACAAGGAGATACGGGTTCCGGCAGTGTTAACATGGACTCTTTTTGACTCTCACCGCCTATTTCCAAGGCTTGTTCCATAGAGGCTGCTTCCTGTACACAACCTCTACACACTCCTGTTTCAGATACTGCTCCCCTTCTAGTACCACAGACCAAATACTGTGGTCTAGAAGGCATCCCGATCAATTTCTCCTATAGCACTCAGCCACTTAATCCAGGTTGAGTCCTTACAATAACTAGCTACATTTCCCCACCGCAGCTCTGATCTGTGCTGCAGTTCAAACCTACGCAGTTTTTTTTTTTTTTAAACTAAAGAAATGTAGAGCCCTTTCTGATGCTCCCCAACCTAATTCCAGCGTCCAACTCAAAAAACGAGGGTCCCCAGAGCCGTACACGAACCTCCAGGAACACCACAGCACACTAACAATCTTGCCACGTGGCTCCGGCCTGACCGCCACGATCACACTGCACTCACAGCTTACACGCCCGTTAAACTCTTACCTCACACAAACCAAGTTCTCAAAAAACTGCTCCGATCGTCTCTCCCCTCGCTCAGCCGATATCGCGGCTTCTGCGTCGGGTGAGAGACCGGATAAGAAAGAGAAACCGTGCCAGCGATCGCCAGTCCTGCCGTGCGTCCTGCTAAAATGTTTAGAAAAGAATCGCTTTTCCAACTCCTTACCCAAACTGTGGGTTCGGGAGCCGGAGCCCTGTCCCCTTAACAGCATATACGTTCCCAAGGCTGTCTGCTTATATCTGACCTGTTCCTCTGCTCTGATATCGAAACCACGGAAGGTAAGAGGATATGGGGGGGGGGGGGGGGGCGCACCTCAGCACAGCTCCGGAATGTAAATGAAATACAATTCCTTTCCCTATACTATAATCTTTTTGACAAACTTTAACTAATCTAAGCTGTTCCTTAATTGTTTCTCAAATGAGGCTCGAACCACCAGGCTCACCAACCCTCCAGCTGCTTGGAGACTGAGAACTGGATTCAGGAGGCGGTCCCTGGAGTATATGTACCAGTGTCATCAGAAGAATGACGTTTCTCAGTCTCCAAAGCTGCTGGAGGAGGTGCAAAACCCCAGAGGTTAGGGACTAGACTGGAGGGACGATAAGGAATATGAGTTTGTGAAGAGGTCCTTAACTGCTAGAACATGCTATGGGTATGGGTATGCTAGCTTGGTATGGGGTCCAGTAGACAATACATGTTATTTTAAAACACAGAGAAGCATTAAAAAGGTGACATTTTACTTACTAGTTAACATCCTTTCCTTAAGTCCTGCTAGACCAGTCCAGACAAGTGGGATCTACCAAGTGGGAAGACAGCAGCTTGCAAAATTCTGGAGCCAAAGACCGGTCTACTCTAGTGTGGACATCCAAACAATAATGCTTGACAGAAGTGGAAAGTGATGCCCATGTTGCTGCCCAACAAACGTCTGCAGGGGCTACTCTGCTCCGCCCATGAGGATGCCTGCACTTGGATAGAATGGACACGCAGCCCTCCAGAACTGGCCAGTTCCGTAACAGATACGCAGAGGCAAAGGCCTCCTGAAACCAGTCCCGCAAAGTCGACTGAACCGCCGCGTCACCCTTGCGCAGGACAGCAAACAGCATAAAAGGATGGTCAAACTTATGAAAGGAATCTGTTACCTTCAGGTATCAGAAGAGCACCCTCCGGACATCCACCAGGCAAAGATCCTTATCCTTTTCCCGACACTGATCCTTTGGGAAGGAGGGCAGGTAGACCACCTGCTTCACGTGAAAGGGGAGAAAGCACAGGCCAAATGGAAACAGCCTCCTTCAAAAAGGAGAGATAAGGATCTCAGCAAGACACAGCCTGCAGCTCGGAAATCCATCTTGCAGAACAAATTGCGACCAAGATAGTCTTGAGCGTCAAATCCTTAAAGTAGTGCACTTGAACAGCGTCACCATCGGGGCCCTGTGTACCAAACACAGATCCCAGGAAAGGATCACAGACTGGAGGGGAGGATGCAGTCGCCAAACCCTCTGGAGAAAACACAAGACATTCGGGTACGAGACCAAAGACTTGCCTGCCACCAGACGCCGGAAACAAATCAGAGCTGCCACCTGAGATAAGGGAAAGGCCCTTCTCTAGGTCATCCTGTAGAAAGGCCAACAAGGAGATCACCTTGGCTGTCTCAGGAGCCAACTGCCACATGCTGCACCAATGCTCAAAGAAGCACCATATCTGTACGTATGCTAGCTTGGTAAACCTCCTCTGGGCACACTGAGCAGACTATTGCTGGAAAGTAGCCCTTATGCACTAGCCATCTCCTTTCAAGAGCCAAGCCATAAGTGAGAAGTGAGCAGTGAGCCAGATCCTCCAGGATAATCGGTCCCTACCGCAATAGACTCTGAGACAGAGGCAACTGAAGAGGAGGTGCCTGCAGAAGCTGTATCAGATCTCCAAATCATGCTCTCACCAGCCAATCTGGCGTCACCAGAACAATACTGCCCTGGTGGCATTCTATATGCCGAATTACATGCCCCACTGGGGGCCACAGAGGAAACACGTACAGCAGTTGCTGACATGGCCAAGGTTGGGTCAGGGTGTCAACGTCCTCGGACCCCGTCTCTGTGTGGTGACTGAAGCAGCAGCAAACTTTGGCACTGGAGCAGATCACCATCAGATCCATTTCGGGGCAACCCCAGCAGCACAGAATCAACTGAAACGCCTCCTGACTCAACTCTCACTCTCCAGGATACAGAGAGTGCCGGCTGAGGAAAGCACAGTTACTTACCTGTAACAGGTGATCTCTGCGAACAGCAGGAATTAGTCCTCACATATGGGTACGTCGGAACCGACGGAGCCTGCGCGGGAAAGCTCCCCAGCTTCCCAGAAAGGAAAGCTTTTGGGGCCTCCCACAGCGCATGCGCGCTGCCTTCCCGCCTTCCTGACCAACTCTCCTCAGTTCGAGTTTAAAGCTGAGACAATAGAGAGAGGAAAGGAAAGAGAGAGAGAGATACAACTCCCAGGGGAGGTGGGTGGGTTGTGAGGACTAATTCCTGCTGTTCCCAGAGATCACCTGTTACAGGAAAGTAACTGTGCTATCTCCAGGAACAAGCAGGAATGAGTCCTCACATATGGGGACTCCCTAGCTAAGATGCCGGGGAGATCCCCCTCCAAGGGTTCCTCATCTTCCTATGGATCTCAGGCATCCATTCAGGGAAGGTGGGCAGGAGTTGTTTAAGAATGGAACAGGTGTCTGAGGACAGCCTGACCAAACAAGGCATCCCGGCGGGAGTCCTTGTCCAAGCAGTAATGGGCTGTGAAGGTATGAACCGAGGCCCAGGTGGCTGCTCGACAGATCTGATTGATGGATACAGAATGAAGATGAGCCATAGATGTGGCCATGGCTCTCACATTGTGAGCTGTGACATGGCCTTCCAAAGAAAGGTTCTTACTCTGGTAAGCAAAAGAAATACACTGAGCAATCCAATTGGACAGTGTTCTTTTTGAGACTGGAAGTCCTAAATGAGAAGGATCAAAAGCAACAAAAAGTTGAGAAGACTTTCGATGTTGCTGTGTCCTGTGGATGTAAAAGGCAAGAGCTCTTTTACAATCTAACGTATGTAGGTTCCTCTCTGCACTGGATGCATGAGGAGCTGGAAAAAAGACAGGTAGATATACCTCTTGATTAAGATGAAAAGGTGAGACCACTTTAGGCATAAAGTGAGGATTTGTCCTAAGGACTACCTTATCATGAACCTTGTATAAGGTGGATTAGCCACTAAAGCTTGCAGTTCACTGATGCGGCGAGCAGAAGTGATTGCAATAAGGAAAATGACTTTCCAGGAAAGAAATTTCAAGGAGGTAGTGGCTAAGGGTTCAAAGGGTGGCTTCATAAGCTGACCAAGAACCACGTTTAAGTCCCATGCCACCGGAGGAGGCCGAATGGGAGGTTTAGTTAAAGTTAGACCTCTCATAAATCTTGCAATAAGAGGATGAGAGGAAACAGGTTGTCCATTGATAGGCTGAAGAGATGCTGCAATAGCACTCAAATGGACCCTTACAGAATTTGTTTTAAGTCCTGCATGGGAAAGATGCAGGAGATATTCGAGTAAAGAATTCAAAGGTAGTGCTAGAGGGTTAAGACCCTTTCCAGCACACCAAATGGAAAATCTTTTCCATTTAAAAGCATAAGAACGCCTGGTGGAAGGTTTCCTAGAGGCATGGAGGATATCCTTCACCTGTTGAGAAAGATTGAAGTCTTGAAGGTCTAGGCCTTCAGTAACCAAGCTCTGAGGTGAAGGGACTTGGGGTTTGGGTGCCACAAAGTCCCCTCCTCTTGAGACAGAAGGTCTGGAGCAGCTCCCAGATCCAGGGAGGGTGCCTGGGAGAGATGCAGAAGTAGAGGGTACCACACTTGGCGTGGCCAGCGTGGAGCTATGAGGATCATAGATCCTTGATCCCTCTGAAGTTTGAATAGAGTCTTGGGAATCAAAGGAATGGGTGGAAAGGCATACAGGAAGGCCTGACCCCAATGAAGGAGGAAGGCATCCTTGGCCTGAGCTCCCTGACACGGAATTCTGGAACAGAACCGGGGAAGTTTGGCATTGCACGGACTTGCAAACAGGTCTATGTCTGGGGTTCCCCATTTCTGAAAGATTCTGAGTACCTGATCCATGTGCAGGGACTATTCGTGTGGAAGCAGAACTCGACTGAGTCTGTCTGCCCAAGAGTTTTGGATTCCTGGGAGGTATACTGCCAGGAGATGGATTTGATGCTCTCTGGCGAAGGCCCACAATTTTAGAGCTTCATTGCAAAGCGACAGAGAGCCAGTCCCTCCTTGTTTGTTTATGTAGAACATGGCTACTTGATTGTCAGTATGAACAAGGACTGTCGTTGATGAGGAGGGTATGAAAGACCTTGAGAGCAAGGAAAATTGCTCGCAGCTCCAAAAGGTTGATATGAAGGGTGGTCTCCTGTGGAGACCAAGTGCCCTGAGTGGAGAGGTCTTGGAGATGAGCTCCCCAACCTGTTTGGGAGGCATCTGTAGTGAGAGTTGCTTGGGGTAACAAAGGTTGGAAGGGGGCCCCCAACAACAGATTTTGAGTGGATATCCACCATTGGAGAGACCAAAAAAGACGTTTTGAGGTTGCTATTTGGTCTGAGAAAGCTCCTGATGCTTGGGTCCACTGGGTGGACAAAGTCCATTGAGCTGCTCTCATATGTAGGCGAGCATAAGGCACCACATGAACTGTGGATGCCATGTGGCCTAGCAGTTGTAGCATCTCCCTGGCAGTCAAGTGGCTTCTGGACTGAATTTGAGAGGCCAAGTGCACTCGACGGTGGCAACAGGCCTGAGGAAGATAGGCCCTTGCAGTGGTGGTATCTAGCCAGGCCCCTATGAATTCTAGGGACTGAGTAGGGGTGAGTTGAGACTTTGGCAGATTGATGACGAGTCCCAGATACTGCAGTATGCGTCTGGTGTGGTCCAGGGAAGTCTGAGCCTCGGACTGAGATGGAGCTCGGATGAGCCAGTCGTCCAGGTATGGGAAGACAAATATTCCCAGAGTGCGTAGAAATGCAGCCACTATTGACATGCATTTGGTGAACACTCTTGGAGCAGAGGCTAGACCGAAGGGGAGTACTCTGTATTGGAAATGTTTTCCCTGGAACAGAAATCGTAGAAATTTTCTGTGGGATGGATGGATGAGTATATGTGTGTACGCATCCTTTAGATCTAGAGAACAAAGCCAATCCTGACTCTGTAGGTATGGAAGGAGAGTACCTAAAGAGAGCATCTTGAATTTCTCCTTGTATAGAAATTTGTTCAATTCTCTCAGATCTAAAATGGGTCTGTGCCCTCCTGTTTTCTTGGGGATGAGAAAATAAGGGGAGTAAAACCCTGACCCCTGTTGAAGAAGAGGAACCTCTTCTATTGCCCTTTGGGCAAGAAGGGTGGTCACCTCCTGACCCAACAGGTACAGGAGAGATGGGGGAGAATTGAATTGTCTCACCATGGTATGGGGAGGAAGGCTGGAGAAATGTAGTTTGTAGCCCTCTCTGATGATAGAGAGGGTCCACTGTTCTGATGTGATTTGTTCCCATCTGGGAGCAAAATGAGTTAACCTTCCTGGAATGGTGAGAGGCTCTGGTTGTTGCAGAGCCAGAAAGGTTAAGTTCTCTAGAATAAAGTCAAAAACTCTGAGGGGGTTGGGACTGCTGGACTGTAGCAGCCCTTGTAGACTTTGCTCTGGCCTGTTTAAATTGCTGACGCTTAGGAGCAAAGCGAACTTGGGAAGATTGCTGGCCAGTATTTGTGGAAAATCTGGGCTTTTTATAGAAAGGCTTCTTAAAAGATGTTTTCTTGGCAGGGGTAGAGGTAGACTTAGAAAGTCTATCTAAAGCAGCATTCTCTGCATCCATTTGAGTGGCTTTGATTTGCCACTCCTTGCCAAACAGATTTTCACCTGTACCCAGGCTCCATCTTGTACCCAGGGCTCCAAATCAGAGGCCTGGAGCCAAGCAAGTCTGCGAGCAGCTATGGCAATGCCGGAGGCTCTGCTAGCTCCCTCAAAGGAGTCAAAGGCTGCTCTGTTGGAGAACTTTGAAACATCTTGAGTATGCTTTAGCAAAAGAAGGAACTCCTCCTTTCTATCCTCTGGGATAAAGGGGAGAAAATGACATATCTTCAGTGCAATCTCTTTCAAAAACATGCCCATATAGAGGCTGTATGAATTGATTCTGGCAATAAGCATGCTAGCTTGGAAGATTTTTCTACCAAAAGCATCCAGAGTCCTACATTCTCTTCCTGGAGGGGTAGAAGAGTGCCTTTTGGTACTCTTTATCTTTTTCATAGCAGACTTCACCACAATAGAGTGGTGAGGGAGCTGAGTTTTTTGAAAACCAGGAGAAGGAGGAACCCGATACATGGTGTCCAAACGTCGAGAATGTGGAGATAGGGTGAGAGGAGCCTCCCACAAGTCCAGCATATGTTCTTGAAGAATTTCATGTATGGGTAAGGTGGCTGCCTCTTTGGGAACCTTAGAGTATCCTAAAATATCTAATTTTTTTGCTCTAGGTTCTTTTTCAGAGGGATTGAAAGAATATGGGAAGATTTCATTGGGTCCTTTAAAGCTGAGTACAACCTTGTGATTATTTGGACAGCATGATATCTTCAAGACTATAGTAGTTATTTAAAGATTTATTGATAAGAAACTTGCAAGAGGTCATTGATGTGATACAACACTGACGCTGCCAATGAGTGTGAGCTCAGTTGTAGCGGTGTTATTTTAAACTGAGACCTTACTTGCTCGTTACTGTTTCCACACACTAAGAACAGTGAACGATATTTTGTGGATTTTGGTAGTGTTCATTATCGTTCGGTGGCCACTTCAGTTTTGTCTTTTTCAGAGGTTACAGAAATGGAGAGTCCTTTTGCTACTTCAATAATGAAGTCTTGAAAGGACAAATCTTCTGGAGGAGACATTCTCCTTTTTGGAGAAGAGGGCTCCTCAGGAAGAGTAAAAGAGACATCAGCAGAATCATCTGAGGTATCAGAATCCTCAGAAGACTCAAAGTACCGCCTATTAGCTTCCAGAGATCGATACGCGTACCGACCGGTATCGACATCGGGCGTACCGGGAACAGGATCGGTATCGAGAAAACCTCTGGAACCGGAGACCGGAACCGGTATGCTACTGGAAGTAGATGCTCTAGGTACCGGTATCGGTTGTGGTACCGGAACCGGAGTCGGAACCGATTGTTGCGGTACCGAGGGCGTTGCAGCGTTAATGAAAGCCAGTATGGCCTGCTGCATGGATTGTACAGTAGTACCCATAGACGCCACAACTGCCTGGATGTCGGTACCGGTGTTGGCCGGTACCCCAGAGCAGTCTAACAGGTGATCAGTCGAGGCCGTGCCATCGATGTCAACCTGTAACCCCATAGGAGGAGCTTTGGAAGCCGGAGCTTCCCGCCGGGGTTGTTTGGCTGGGGCAGGGTCCTCAGGGTCAAACCCAAGGGCCTCTCGCTGCTTAGAGGGAGATTTGCCCTTTGAGGACCTGCCAGAGGAATGTTTGGTTACCTGAGATCCATCAGGAGAGGAAGACCTGGAAGATGTCGATGCTGGAGTATCTGTAGAAAACAGCATGTGAAACTTGGCTGCCCGGTTTTGTAAGCCACGTTTAGACATCAAAGAACAGGATGGGCAATCCGGAATGGAGTGGTCAGGCCCCAAACATTTAAGACACCATTCATGGGTATCTGTGACTGAAATAGTACCGGTACACTTGGTGCATTTTTTAAAACCAGAGGCTGGTTTCTCCATGAGGGAGAATTTGAGAAGGCCTAGAGGCCTCACAGAACAAACACACCAAGTGGGGAAAAAGTAATTAATGTTTTGTTTTTTTTTTTAAAGGAAAAAAGACCGGCGGTACCGGTCCGGAATCGGGGAAGGCAGACACGCGGTCAAAGAAACAAATTAAAATAACAATTTCTTCAGCGGTGACAGGAACACGACCTGCTGGCTCCGCGGAAAAAGAAGAACTGAGGAGAGTTGGTCAGGAAGGCGGGAAGGCAGCGCGCATGCGCTGTGGGAGGCCCCAAAAGCTTTCCTTTCTGGGAAGCTGGGGAGTTTTCCCGCGCAGACTCCGTCGGTTCCGACGTACCCATATGTGAGGACTCATTCCTGCTTGTTCCTGGAGATGTCCACTTCCACACTGTCCACCCGGCAATGTGCTGGGCCGACAAAGCTAGGAGGGGTTTCTTCTCCGCCTAGGCAAACAAGAGAGCCATCTCTAGAGCTGCTCCTGCGCTACTTGTACTGCCTTACCAACTGAAATAAGCCACTGCCATGGCATTGTCTGAAAATACTCTTTCTGGCCCTCTACCAGTGGTTGGAAATGCAGAAGAGCCAACCCGATGGCCCTTGTCTTGAGGCGGTTATGGGCCACACTGCTTTCCTGCAGTTTCAGTGACCCTGGGCCCAGTCTTGGCAATTGCTGGGTTTAAAAAAAGGTTTGGACAAGTTCCTGGAGAAAAGGTCCATAAAGCATTATTAAAGAGGATCCGAGAAATCCACTGCTTACTCCAGGACGAGCATTTTGGAAGCTGTGGACTTTGGGTATCTGGCAGGTAACTGTGACCTGGATCAGCCACGGTTGGCAACAGGATACTGGGCTTGATGGAACTTGGTCTGACCCAGTATGGCATTTCTTATTTTCTTAGACTGGAATCCGTCATCAGCAGGTTCTGGTAGAAGTTGTTTCAGATGACAGGGCTGCCACCAACACTGCAGGTTGGCCTTCACCATCAATGGAAACAGAAGCCCTGTGCTCAAACTCCCGAGAACCCGGGGACCACAAAGCACATACTCAAGGCACCATCTCTATGGTCATCGCCATCAATCCGAGGAGCTGAAGATAATCCCAAGCTCTGGGGGCCTGCTGCGCACAGAACACCACCAGGCAATCCAAACAGAAATTAGGTCTTACCTGCTAATTGTCTTTCCTGGAGATCTCTCCGGGCCAATCCAGGAACAAGAGGGTTGTCAATCTTCTTCAGCAACTGAGGACTGAAATCTGAAGTTTTGCAGACTTGGTATCTGGCTCCCTCTGCTGGTCGCACCTCAGTCTACATATGTCCAAGCAGTGAAAGACAGAAAACCGAACAAAGAGAAAGAACAAAGAGAAAAGCAACTATATACAACTACTACATTAGCCCATTTTTAATGGGCAGAGCCCTCGACATGAGATGCCCGAAAAACGGGCGCCAAAGCTGCCACCTGTCGAGGTTTACATGAAGGATCTTTTTTTTTTTTTAGGATGTTTGTGTCACCCAGGCCATCGCAACAGACTTACGATTGAGCCCGCAACCGCTTCCCGAGAGAGCCCCAGAGACCCCCCTTCGGGAAAAAAACCTACGCCACTGTCTCTGCAAATCTACGATGCTCGGCGGCATTAGTATATCATTCTTTGACCGAGACCGCCTTGCAACCAGAAAAAACCTACAAATGTCATCGGGTGGGCCCTGGACTGGCCCGGAGAGATCTCCAGGAAAGACAATTAGCAGGTAAGACCTAATTTCTGTTTCCTGATGGTCTCTCCGGGCCAGTCCAGGAACAAGAGGGAAGTACCAGAGCAGTACCTAACCACGGGGGGGACCCGCAAGGCCCGCAATGATCGCCGAAGCCCCCACATTCGCGTCCGCCCTTGCTAAAACATCTAACCGATAATGCCTAGCGAACGTGTGAAGAGAAGACCAAGTCGCCGCTCGACAGATGTCAGCGGGCGGAATCAAGGCATACTCGGCCCAGGACGCCGCCTGACTACGAGTAGAGTGAGCGCGCAGACCCTCTGGAGGAGACTTCCCCTTGGCCTGATACGCCGCCACGATCGCACGCTGCACCCAGCGCGCAATGGACGCCTTGGACGCTGCCTCGCCCTTGCGAGGCCCTGCAAAAAGTACAAATAACCTGTCAGTTCTACGAAAAGCTTCAGTTCTCTTGAGGTATCTTCGGAGTAACCTGCCCAAATCCAGCTTTCGTAACACAGCATCAATGGGTAAACCCTCCTGGACCCGAAAAGTTGGGAGCGAACAGTCTGATTCACATGAAATTTAGAAACCACCTTCGGGAGAAACGAGGGAACCGTACGCAACAGGACTCTGTCCTCGGAAAACTGGAGATACGGGGCCCGGCAAGACAGCGCCTGGAGATCAGAGATCCTCCTAGCCGAGCAGAGGGCCACCAAGAAGGCTACTTTCCAGGAAAACTCCCGCAACGGAATGGAGGCGGACGGATGAAAAGGTGGACCCGCCAGGGCCTCCAGAACAAGATTCAAGTCCCAAGGCGGAACGATGCTGCGAAGAGGACGGATATTTTGAACCGCCCGAAAGAAACGAAGCACGTCCGGATGGGCGGACAGACGAGCCCCCTTCCCGGCTTCCCGAAAACAGGAAATCGCCGCCAGGTGCACTCTAATGGTGCTGAGGGCCAACCCCTTATCCAAACCATCCTGCAGGAAAGACAGCACGTGTGGCAGTAAGGCGTCCCGAGCCCGGACGCTCCGTTGTTCACACCACGATTCAAAGATGCGCCACACTTGAACGTAAGCCAGGGAAGTCGATCGTCGACGCGCTTGCAACAGAGTGGACACGACAGCCGACGAATACCCCCGGCGCTTCAGGCGGTCCCTTTCAATAGCCAGGCCGTAAGCGAGAAGCGATCCACGTCGGGCATGAGCAGCGGACCCTGAACTAAGAGATCCGCTAGCACCAGCAGCCGCCAGGGGTGGTCGACGAGGAGACGCACCAGATCCGCATACCACGCTCTCCGGGGCCAATCCGGTGCAATGAGAATCACGCGATCCCGGTAACGGGCTATCCGCCGAACCACCCTGCCGATCATCGGCCACGGCGGAAAAACATAGAGAAGCCCGCTGACCGGCCAGGGCTGAGAGAGACCGTCGAGACCCTCCGACATGCGCTCCCGGCGCCTGCTGAAAAACCTGGGGGCTTTGGCATTGTCGAAGGTGGCCATGAGGTCCATGATCGGCTGCCCCCACCGGAGAGTCAAGGAGTGAAACACCGCCTCGTTCAGAGCCCATTCGCCTGGATCCACCATGTGCCGACTGAGGAAATCGGCTTGCACATTGTCCCGACCGGCGACATGCGCCGCCAAGATCGCCACCAGATGCTCCTCCGCCCAAGCCATGAGCCGCAGACTCTCCTCCAGCAACACTGCACTGCCTGTCCCGCCTTGTCGGTTGATATAGGAGACGGTCACCGCATTGTCAGAGAAAACTCTCACCGCTTTGTGCTGGAGAAGCGAGCAAAACTCCTGGAGCGCTAAAAAAACCGCTCAGAGCTCCAACAGATTTATCGAAGAGTGGTGAACCTCCGGTGGCCAAACCCCCTGAGCCAAGCTCCCCAGACAATGAGCACCCCAGCCCCCGAGACTGGCATCGGACGTGACAAGAACCCAGTCGGGCTGATGCAAGGGAACTCCTGCTCGGAGATGCACGGGATCTAACCACCACTGGAGACTGACTGAGGCACTGTGCAACCGGGGCAATCTGCAATCCAGAGAATGTTCCTGAGGCGACCATCTCGACAGCAATGCCTGTTGTAACGGTCGCATGTGAGCCCGTGCCCACGGTACCAGTTCCAAGGCCGCCACCATGGAGCCCAAGAGCTGCAGATAACGCCACGCTGTTGGCGCCTTGAGTCGTAAGAAGCTCTTCACCTGAGACAGAATCTTCTGCACCCTGTTTTCTGGCAGAAACACCGCCCCTAACCGGGTGTCGAAAACGGCCCCCAAGTAAAGGAGACACGTAACCGGTTGCAACTGGCTTTTGTCTTGGTTGATCACCCAACCTAATTGCTGCAGGAGGCTGACGACCCGTGCCGTGGCTGACCGGGACTCCTCCACGGAAGGTGCCCGAATGAGCCAATCGTCGAGGTAAGGATGCACAAGGATCCCCTCTTTGCGCAAGGCCGCAGCCACCACCACCATCACCTTGGTGAAGACCCGGGGCACCGTAGCCAGGCCAAACGGCAAGGCTCGGAATTGGAAATGACCCAGATGGACCGCAAAGCGAAGAAATTGTTGATGCTAGGCCCTGATGGGAATATGAAGATAGGCCTCCGTAAGGTCTATAGACGTCAACACCTCTTGAGATTGCACTGAGGCAATGACTGAACGCAGCGTCTCCATGCGGAAATGCGGAACTCTCAAGCAGCGGTTGACGTTTTTGAGATCCAGAATAGGACGAAAAGAACCCTCCTTCTTGGGCACCACAAAATAAATCGAGTACAGACCTGATCCTAATTGATCCGGAGGGACGGGGACCACCGCCCGAATACTGAACAACCGGCGAAGGGTCAGAGCAACCGCCGCGCGCTTTTCCGCCGAACCGCAGGGAGACACCACGAAAGCCTCGGACACCGGACGAGCAAACTTGAGGGAGTACCCCTCGCGAATTATTTCGAGGACCCACTGGTCGGAAGTTATGTTGGCCCAGGCCGATAGGAAGGCTTGAAGCCGACCCCCCACTGGGAAATCCGCCTGGACCGACCTCACTTCATTGTGGCTTCTTGGCGGCCTGCTGTTGAGACCCGAAGTATCCTCTACCGAAACCCCGAGCCCCTCGAAAGGACTGACCCCTGGCCACAAAGCGCCCTCGCTGATAGGGAGTAAATCGGGAGCCACGGAACCTGCGAAACTCCCGAGACGCCCCCCGGTGTATAGGGGCCGACCTAGAAGGTTTCTGCCGGTCTTCAGGAAGCCGACCTCCCTTGGAATCTCCCAAATCCTTCACAATCTTTTCCAAAGCCGCTCCAAAAAGCAGCGAGCCTTTATAAGGGAGTTTACTGAGCCGCGCTTTGGAGGAAGCATCCGCCGACCAATTCCGCAACCAAAGAAATCGACGAGCTGCTACCACAGAAACCAGGGACTTCGCGGAAATGCGTACTAGATCGTAAAAAGTATCAGCCAGGTATGCAGCCGCGGACTCCAGTTTGGCGCCCTCCTCTTGATCAGGGTGTGCAACCGAAGACCCCTGAATCCATCGAATGGACGCCCGGGAAACAAACGCCCCACAAATAGTTGCTCGCAACGAAAGAGCACAGGCTTCAAAAGTCTGTTTTAACAAAGCCTCTAGCTTTCTATCGTGCAGATCCTTGAGCGCCGCACCGCCTTCCACCGGAATGGTGGTCTTCTTGGTGACTGCCGTCACCAAGGCATCCACCTTAGGCATCTTCAACAACTCCAGTTCATCCTGCGGCAAAGGATACAAACGGCCAATAGCGCGCGCTCCCCTCAACGAAGCCTCTGGGCGTTCCCACTCTGACTCGACCATCTGCTTCATAACTCTGTGTACAGGAAAACACCGCTGCTCTGTTTTAAACCCCTGCAGCAGAGGATCCTCCAAAGGCGCCTCCGATGCCGCTGGAAGGGCAATGTTAAGCGCCGACAAAGTCTGGGCAATGAGGGCTCCCAATTCCTCCTTCCGAAAAACGCGAAAGGTGTTGGGATCCTCGCCAGCGCCTAAGTCCGCTTCCTCCAAGTCAGGAGACCACTCCAATCCCGAGTCAGAGAGGAGTTCACCTTCCTCCATCCCTGGGAGGTCCGAGAACTCCAGAGGAGACTTGTCCTCCTCAACCGCTACTGGAGAAACCAATTTAGAGGGACCCTCGCCTGGATCTGAAAGAGAGGGCAGAGAGCTGACACCAGGCGCAGCCACCGGTGCAGAAGGCTTAAGCTGGGCCTGCTGCCATTTAATACAATAAGCCTGATGAAGGGCCAAAATAAAATCCGCAGAAAACACAGACTGCATCCCTTGGGAAATATCAGGTAGGGACTGTGGGGGAGCCTCCGCCACTTGTCCTTGCCGCTTGGATTTGGCCCTCTTTTTTGCCGGTTTTTCCTGAGCCATTAGAGTTACTGGAGCTGCATCAGAAATGGCTGCCGTTCCCACCAAAACTGAAGTGCTTTGAGAGCAGCCCTCCAAGGAACCCTCCATGACCGGCCACCCCAGAAACCCGAAAAACAGTGTCCCACAGAGTAGCCAGCCACTCGCAGCCCCGGGGAGGAGAAAAAATATCACACCCGCAGCAAAAACCGCGATGAAAAACGGCCCGGAGCACTGCTGTGAGGACGGAAGCAAACCGCGGTGGAGAATCACGCCGCTCCGACAAGCTCAAAGACAGGAAAAAAAAAACACAAAAACGTACCTTGCAGGCAGAGAACGGTGCTGCGATAGTAAATTCCCTTCGGCTCAGACACCCACTGCTAGTGGGCAGACACCGAAAGTACTGAGGGTAGCAGGAAGGTATCTGGGGCTCCCAGCACTGCACTGCTCCCTCTTTCTCAAGGCCCGGGGGTGATTAAAAGACAGGCTCTGCCTCCATCAGCCCCAACAGCAGCTGTCTCCACCTATGCCTGATAACCTCTCCTTGGAATAGGGGGAAAAACCCTGCTAGGGCTCTACCCAAGAAAAATTAGGAAGAAAGACTGTCAAAGAAATAAAAGCAGAAAAGAATAAACTCGCTGAAGAGGAGCCAGCCAGGAACGGTCCTTCAGCTGCTGAGGACTGAAAAGACTGAGGTGCGACCAGCAGAGGGAGCCAGATACCAAGTCTGCAAAACTTCAGATTTCAGTCCTCAGTTGCTGAAGAAGATTGACAACCCTCTTGTTCCTGGACTGGCTCGGAGAGACGATCAGGAACAGTCTTTTGACTTTCTCCTCTGGCAGGAAAACTGCCCACTCCAGAATCGAAACGTGGTCCCTGAAACTCCAGGGACTGGGAAGGCAACAGCTGACTCTTTCCCTGATCGATCATCCAGCTGAGGCTTTCCAAATAAAGGACACCACTCGTGATACTACCCGAGACACTTCTGAAAGGAAACAGGCTCGGATGAGCCAGCAAACCAGATAGGGATGGACACAGATCCCTTGGTTCCGCAGCCGCCACCACCATGACATTGAAGAACATCCTTTGGGTGGTGAATAACCCAAAAGGGAGAGTAGCAAACTGATAGTGAGAGCCAAGCACGGCAAAACATAGATACTTCTACTGATCCACCCAGATCAGGATATGAAAATATGCCTCAGTCAGATCCAGAGAAGTCAAAAACGCCCCTTGGTGCACTGCTTGAATCATGGAGCTCAAGGTTTCTATCCAGAAGCACAGGACACGCAAGTGGAGTGGAGGAGTAGCCTAATGGTTAAGAACACTGGCTTGGGAACCCAGAGACCAGGGTTTGATTCCCGCTAGCACTCCTTGTGGCCTTGGGCAAGTCATTTAACCCTCCATTCTCTCAGAAAAATCCAAGTTATCAATGCCCCTGTTTAATGTACATTACCAAGTTTAAGTTTCAATGTAAACCGCTTTGATTGAAATGAAAGCGGTATATAAAACCTGTTAAATAAATAAGTGCTCGTTGACCCCCTTGAGATCCAGGATGGGCCGTTAAGGGGGACAGCCATCACTGTTTTTAGGTGCAGTAACTTGTCTAAGGTGGCCTGCACAGTGGCACATTTGGTCGCAGACCCACAAGGGGAAATGACAAAAGCATCTGGAATCTGCTCTTTGTATTCAAGGACGTAGTCAAACTGAATGGTGTCTAGCACCTAGCGATCCTTGGTAACCCGGGCCCATTCCTGAAAGAAAAGAAGCCACCTGCCTCTAACTGGAGGAACCAGGGAATGGGCCCCCAAACCATTATGCAGCCTGGGAGGGTCCTCCTCTGGCAGGGATCAAGTCCCTGTGCACACGCGTTCCACAAAAGGACTGAGAATGAGCCCGAGGCCCGGAAGCGGAGGAGAAGAAAACATTTCCAGGTCGGTAATGATGAGAGCGCCGAGACCACTGGAAATCAGGCCAGTGCACCCTTAGTGGATGGGCGGAGGCTGACAAGAAAGGGGCACCAGCTCACTTCACAGGCCCCTTGGACCTGTCTTATGGAAGGTTGTAAGATTTTGTTTTGCCCAGGTCCTTCACCAGCTTTTCCAAATTGGCTCCAAACAGATGCTTCCCTTTAAAAGCCAGTTGGGCCAACCGGGCTTTTGAGGATGTGTCCACAGCCCAATGCCAGAGCCAAACCCAATGCAGTGACAATGTAGTTGGGGCACCATCCCTAGTCGCCAGATGCACCAGGTCATACATGGCATCAGAAAGGAAGGCCGTAGCAGACTCCAAAAGAAGAGTAGTATCATCTGGCAGAAGAGATTGAATCCACTGGAGCAGGGCTTGAGATGTCAGACTGGTACATACTGTCATGGGATAGGAGGCAGTGTACTACTGTGGATCAGGAACTGGTTAAAAGATAGAAAGCAGAGGGTAGGGCTAAATGGCCAATTTTCCCAATGGAGAAAGGTGAATAGTGGTGTACCCCAGGGATCTGTGCTGGGTCTGCTGCTTTTTGACATATTCATAAATGACCTGGAAAGTGGAATAACGAGTGAGGTTATCAAATTTGCAGATGACACAAAACTATTTAAAGTTGTTAAAACCAGAGGATTGTGGAAAATTGCAAGAGGATTTTGATAAATTGGAAGACTGGGCATCAAAATGGCAGATGAAATTTAATGTGGACAAGTGTAAAGTTATGCACCTAGGGAAGAATAACCCAAACTATGGTTACACGATGCAAGGTTCCACATTAGGAACCACCACCCAAGAAAAAGATTTAGGCGTCATTGTAGATAACATGTTAAAACCCTCGGCCCAGTGTGCAGCGGCAGCCAAGAGAGCAAATAGAATGCTAGGTATCATAAGGAAAGGAATGGAAAATAAAACAATGATATTATAATGCCTCTATATCGTTCCGTGGTGAGACCGCACCTTGAATATTGTGTGCAATTCTGGTTGCCGTATCTTAAAAAGGATATAGCGTTATTAGAAAAGGTTCAGGGAAGAGCCACCAAAATGGTAAAGGGGATGGAAGGATACTCCTATGAAGAAAGGCTAAAAAGGTTAGGGCTCTTTAACCTGGAAATGAGACGGCTGAGGGGAGATATGATAGAAGTCTATAAATTAATGAACGGAGTGGAACGGGTAAACGTAGATCAATTGTTTACGTTATCAGAATATAGAAAGACTAGGGGACATGCAATGAAGCTACAGGGTAAACTATTTAAGACTAATAAAAGAAAATATTTTTTCACTCAACATGTAATCAAACTCTGGAATTTGTTACCGGAGGATATATTAAAGGCTGTTAGTGTAGCTGGGTTTAAAAAAGGTTTGGACAAGTTCCTGGAGGAAAGGTCCATAAACCATTATTAAGAAGGGACCCAGGATATCAATGCTTGACCCAGTACAAGCATTGTGGAACCTGTGTCTTTTATTTATTTTTCTTATATACCGCGCTCTTCGACATCAGCGCGGTTTACATGGAACAAGGAGAGTTTACAGTGGGGGTTACACCGTAATTACATAGAACAGGGAATACATAGAATACGTACCTAGCAGTTTTGGGGAAACTGCTAGGTACGTATGACCTAGATTGGCCACTGTTGGAAACAGGATACTGGGCTTGATGGACCTTGGTCTGACCCAGTATGACATATCTTATGTTCTTATGTCAGCTGCAAAATAGCCACTACCATGGCGAACTGGCTCCTCAGCATGGAATCCACCTTACGGTCCAGAAAATATTTTAAGGCTTATCCACCTTCCACAGGAATAGTGGTCCATCTGGTAACCGCAATGACCTGCGCACCCACCTTGGGAATGCCAAACCACTCCATGCACGTCTCCTCCAGGAGAGCATAGATCTTTTTACATACCCTTAACCCTTTTAAGGTAGGGAGTCAGAAGAGTCCCACTCAGACCGCATTGTATCCTTGATCATATCCGGGAACAGGAAAACAGTAGTGGATTTTCACCCCCCTTGAAGGAGAGGGTGTACTTTTGTCTCCTGCTCTGTGCTGGAAGCATCCGTCAAGTTCAAAGCAGTTGAAACCCTGGCAATCAACTCTGCGAGCTCCTCCTTCTAGGATAGGCAGATCATACTGGCCTCTGCATAATCTTCTGAAAGCAAGAGCACGTCCTCATCCAAATCAGAGCCCAGTACCGAACCATCTGAATCAGTCTCACAGTCAACATATCGGATAGTTCCCAGCTGTACCCCATCTCCAAGGGGCACCCGTCACCAGAAATGCTTAGCCAAAGGTAATCGAACAGGGTTTCCACTTTCAGCCTGACCCACAACAGACTGTGCCTGGGGGCACCCAGAGGCCACAGGGCCTGAATTTCCATGCCAGAAGGAACAGACCTGTTGCAAAAAGGAAAAGAATTCTGGAGAGGACAATCCGGAAAATGGAAGCTCTCCTTTCGGACATGACTCCTCAACATCAGGGGGCACAGCTGCCACAGACCCCTAGAGGATGATGAAAGGCTCACAGTACAGTCGCCGGCTCCTCCGACCAGCTGAATATCCATACCCATAGTGCCATCCTTCACCTCTCACCCTGAGGCAGGCAAGGTCAGACTAACTGCATCCCTCGGCTGAGAGGGAGAAAGCAGACCTTCCAGGGATGACTCAGAAGCTGCCATGGAAGAAAAGCAGAGTCCAGAATCCATGATGAGGCATCTCGATTACCACAGGTCAAGCAATGTTTCCTGGAAGATGACAGAGTTAGGGTAAAGTATCACAACAGCATGCTAAGGCTGCGTCAGTCCGCATGCATGCGTTAATGGCACTTTTATGTCACGTGCATTACAGGTGCTAGGGAAGGAATTGGAGCTGCTTGGGTGGAATGTACATTAGGATTATGCGACCAGAAGGTATACTATAGGTAAAAACATTATTAACACTTGCAGAAAACAGCAGGAAACCCCACACCGCACCAACGGTCCACCCCAAATTGCGTTCCAAGATGACAGAATTAGGAGCCCTCAACAAGGGCAGTGATAAGGTCAAGCCTTAGTACTCATCCCCTGAGAGCCCAAAGCAGAGAATCCGTGCTGGGCTCAGCTCTATTCTCCTGAAACTGTTTCACTGGCTGGCTTTGCAGCACTGCATTTAAGTTGGCTGGCAGGCAGATCCCCCTGAGAGCCTTCTGTAATCTTTGGGAGAGAACGAGGGACAGAGAAGGAGGGAGGGAGCGCGGAGGTTATTTGAGGCTGCTGCACTCTTCCAGATCCTTCCAATTTGTGGCTACTGAACAGGCTCATATCAATGTGGAACTGAACCAATTTTCCCTCCTCCTATGGCTACTGAAAAGACAGCAGTCTAATGGAGCCTTCATGTCACGCTCAAGTGAGAGAGTCACCTTTCAGTACCTCAAGGTGGTCATTCACAAGCGTTTAATCAATCTCGCTTCCTCTCAATCCTCAGATTTTCTACTGAGAGGAAAAAATCCATCCACCACCGGCTGGAGACAAAGAAATACTGAAGGGACTTCTGGTGGCAGAGGCGAATAGAAGCATTGGAGTGATGTCACTGAAACCTGGGCTTTTCATTGTTCCTTTGTCTCCACGAATCTACTGTTAGAGGAACACAACTCACTTGTCTGGACTGGTCTAACAGGATGATATGGAAGATGAGCTTGGAACCACTGCTGTAGAAAGAAACTAAATTTGAGAATGAATGGAAAGGAACCAAAATGTATATTTGCCTCAAAACATTGGTTCCCATGGTGTCAGTCAGGACCTCAAATGGGATCACAAAAATAGGGTTCCTCCCCCTCCCTCTGGAACTCCACTGTGACCTATGCCCAGTAGTGACGGTCAGCATGGGGCCTGTGAGTCACAATGATCACAGGCCCTGCCCTTGTCCTCCTGTGTGAGCTTACTGGTAGAACAGGTAATCCATGCAGAGTACTGGGATCTGTGAGCAGACACGGCCACATAGGACCCTGTGCTGAGTACAGCTATTGTTGCTCCCACTACTGCAGCTTCAGTTTCATGCTCTAGATAAGTGGAGGGAGTAGGAAGTGGATGAGAGAGGGGAGGGAAGATATATTTTATTCATTTTCATCGTGCTCTGGGGTCGCATCAAATTTTAAGTGTTGATACTGGATCATATTGGATAAAAGTTTGGAAAGCACTGCCCTAATATGCAGTTGACAATGCTTTTGTGGTCTAATATTTAGAGAACATATGAGGTGTGACAAAAAAGAAACGAGACTGTGGCAGCCACGGCCATGACTCAATGCCAATTGGCTAACCGCTTATGTCACTGTGTTGTGCAACATCTCGCCACTATTCTGCTATAATATTTTTCATCTCTCCCACTCTGTTTTTCTTTTTCAGGATTTTTTGCCAACTGGAGGTGGCAGAAATATGGAGCAAAGAATCAAGTTGAAATTTCTGGTTAAGTTGGAGAAGGGCCCAACTGAGTGTCTCCAACTTCTCCAAAAGGCTTATGGAGAAGATGCAATGTCAAGGTCGCGAGTCTTCGAGTGGCACAAACGCTTCAAGACTGGCCACCAGGAGGTGGAGGATGACCCCAAGTCAGGACGGCCTTCCACGACAAAGATGGCTGAGAACACTGACAGAGTGAAACTTCTGGTGAGGAGCGATCACAGATTGATGGTGCAGATCATAGCTGAGGTGCTCAGCCTAAACAGGGAGTCAGTGTAGACCATCTTGGTGCAGGAGCTGGGGATGAGGAAGGCGTGCGCCAAGATGGTGCCCAAGCTTTTATCGGACGACCAGAAGGAGCATCGGGTCAATGTTTGTCAAGACTTGCTAGAGAAGGTCGGAGAAGATCCAGAGTTCATTGGCCGAGTTATCACAGGAGACGAGACTTGGGCCTTCCAGTACAACCCTGAAAGCAAGAGACAGAGCCTGCAGTGGAAGACTCGACTGTCATCCAGACTCAAGAAGGCGCGCATGTCCAAATCAAGGATCAAGGTCATGCTGATCGCATTCTTCGAGCAGAAGGGAGTGGTACATCACGAGTTTGTGCCTGAGGGTAAGAGAGTCAACCAGCACTTCTACCAGCAGGTCCTCAATCGCCTCCCATGACCGGGTTCGGCACAGCAGGCGGGCTCTGTGGAGAGACAAGTCGTGGCTGCTCCACCATGACAACACGCCCGCACACACTGCGCTCAGTGTGAGGCAGTTCTTGGCCAACAAATAGTTCACAGCTCTCGACCACCCTCCTTATTCCCCAGATCTCGCACCGTGCGACTTCTGGCGCTTCCCCATGCTGAAGACTGTGCTCAAAGGAACTCATTTTGCCTCTGTAGAAGAGATCAAGGCCACTGTGATGAGGAAGCTGAGGGACCTCAAGGAGGAGAACTTTACCAAGTACTTCTGTATGTGGCAGAAGTGAATGAAGAAGTGCATTAACTCTGGAGGGGGGGGGGGGATTACTTTGAAGGGGACAATATATACTTTCTCTGCACATTTTGCAATAAAACATTTTTGGGACAGTCTCGTTTCTTTTTTGTCACACGTCGAAAGCTTATTTTTTGTGACCAGCAAGAGTATATGGTAAAAGGTAAAAGATGATTTAAGATATTTTTTTCAGCTCCCTGTGCCCCAAGTACAACAAACAATCACACACAAGTTAATTTCTTCAAAATTTAATTTTATTTCATTTCAATTTAAATGGGGGCCACTCTGATTTATGATAAGAAATGTACTTTTTTTCAGGAGAAATTAACTGCTTTATGTGGAAGAAGAGCTACAACTATATTCTCCATTAAAAAAGTCACATTAATTTTTTTATATTTTTCTAATGTTTTAAAGCCTTTAAGTTGATAACAAGAAATTGCTTCCAGTACAATAGTTATATGTACTTCTATATACACTCGCATATATGAACATATATGTTAAATAACTTTAAATAATTTTTCTTGCATGCCAAGATTCAAACATATTTGACATAAAAATAAATCATACCCATTGGTTTCTATGTCCTGAGAAATCAGTTAAAATCAGTACTTCAGAGCAATCCTTTATCATGTCTTTGTATCCTGCTTCTAACTTTTGCCCATGCTAAGATTTGAAAAGTTTACAATACAATGCAGTACACTCCTTTTGAATAAACAACTTCACCCCAATCCATTGTATATAGGAATAATAAGTTTTAAAACAAAGCCCATGGTAAGCTATCTTCCGAAACCTCAAATTTTCTTCTCTAAGCTGGTATAAGTAGAAATTAGCTTTAACACGTGCGGGACTGGACTGGAGGGATAAGGAATTAGCTTTAACACGCTCTAGCCCATATAATATATATTTTTTTAAATACAATTAAAAGATATTATTACTTGAATTTGAAGTTGCTTTTCTCTGACAGCCTAACTAGTTTAACTGTGGTTTGTAAGGATACCCATTACAATAAGGAGAATTATTTTAATTTAACTTATAGCACATTCAGCTGCTATCTCAAGCCAATACCTTTAAGTTAAACGCTATGATATTAACTGAGACTTTTTTCAGGAAGAATTGCTTTATAGTCATTGACCGCATGGCTTTAGGATGAATGGAGTCTTCAGATGATTTTGACTGTTATTTCCCAGGACTTTGATTTTTGCTTCCTATTCTGTGAGAAAGCGTAGTTACTCACCTGTAACAGGTGATCTCCAGGAACAACAGGAATTTAGTCTTCACATATGTACAAATGGGTATCGTCGGTACCGATGGAGCCCGCGCGGGAACGCTCCCCAGCATCCAATAGGAACGCTTTTGGGAGCATCCCTCAGCACATGCGCGCTGCCTTCCCGCCTTTCCAACTGTCCCTCTTCAGTTAAGTTTGTAGCTGAATGAAAGGATAGAGGGAGAGAGGAAAGGGACAAAGAGATAGAGAGATAACTCCTAGGGGAGGTGGGTGGGTTGTGAAGACTAAATTCCTGCTGTTCCTGGAGATCACCTGTTACAGGTGAGTAACTACGCTATCTCCAGGAACAAGCAGGAATGTAGTCTTCACATATGGGGACTCCCTAGCTGAAGATGCCAGGGAGATAGCCCCAGGAAGGTGCCACCCTAGAATGTGGGAATCCTTCCTCCCATGGATCTCTGGCATCCCACCAGGGTTGGTGGGTAGGAGTTGATTTAGGTGTGAAAGAGATTTTGAAGAACAGCTTGGCCAAAGAAGGCATCCCGATGGGAGGCTTTAACCAGGCAGTAGTGGGCTGTGAAGGTGTGTACCAAAGCCCAGGTGGCTGCTCGACAAATGTCATCGATAGAGACAGAGTGGAGATTAGCCATAGAAGCTGCCATGGCTTTCACATTATGAGCTGTGACATGGTCCTGAAGAGGAAGACCCTTACTCTCATAAGCAAAGGATATGCATTGGGCAAGCCATTTAGATAAAGTTCTTTTGGAGACTGGAAGTCCCAAATGACTAGGGTCAAAAGCTATAAAACGTTGTGAGGACTTTCTATGTTGCTGTGTTCTTTGTATGTAAAAGGCTAAGGCCCTTTTACAATCCAAAGTATGAAGGTTTCTTTCTGCATTAGAGGCGTGAGGCCTCGGTAAAAATACAGGAAGATAAATTGATTGATTTAAATGAAAAGGCGAAACCACCTTTGGCATAAAGTGTGGGTGAGTTCGAAGAACCACCTTATCAGGATGAAACCTAGTATAAGGAGGATCAGCCACTAAAGCTTGCAATTCACTAATGCGATGGACAGAGGTGATTGCAATTAGCAAGATGACCTTCCAGGTCAAAAACCTAAGGGCTGTAGTGGCCAAAGGTTCAAAAGGCGGCTTCATGAGCTGCCCGAGAACTAGATTTAGATCCCATGCCACCGGTGGTGGCTTGATGGGAGGTTTAGTTAATAAAAGTCCTCTCATAAATCTTGATAGGAGTGGATGAGAGGAAATTGGTTGTCCATTCAGAGGCTTATAAGAAGCTGCAATTGCACTAAGATGGACTCTTACCGAATTGGTCTTTAGGCCAGAAATCGATAAGTGAAGGAGATACTCTAGTATCGATTCTAAGGGTATGACCAGGGGGTTTAATCCCTTCTTGGAGCACCATATAGTAAAACGTTTCCACTTGAAGGCATAAGATCTTCTTGTGGAAAGTTTCCTAGAAGCCTGAAGGATATCTTTTACTTGTTGGGACAGGTTGAAATCTTGGAGGTGTAAGCCTTCAGCAACCAGGCCATGAGGTGCAGGGACTGGGGATTCGGGTGTCATAGCATCCCGTTCTCCTGGGAAAGGAGATCTGGAGCATGCCCCAACTCCAGAGGTGCTGCTTGAGAGAGATGTAGAAGCAGGGAATACCACGTTTGGCGTGGCCATCGTGGTGCTATGAGAATCATGCGACCCCTGTTTCTCTGAAGCTTGAAGAGTGTTTTGGGGATGAGGGGAATGGGTGGGAAGGCATAAAGGAAGTCCTAACCCCAGTGAAGGAGGAAGGCATCCCTTGCCTGACATTTGTGAGCCGGAATCCTGGAAAAGAACTGGGGAAGTCTGGCATTCAGTGGACTTGCAAAGAGGTCTATGTCTGGAGCGCCCCAGAGATGAAATATCTTTGCTACCTGGTCTAGTTGGAGGGACCACTTGTGAGGCAGCAGTACTCGACTGAGTTTGTCTGCCCAAAGGTTTTGAATGCCTGGAAGATATACCACTAGAAGGTGAATTTGATGCTCTCTGGCGAGGGCCCACGGTCGTAAAGCTTCACTGCATAACGACAGAGAGCCTGTTCCACCCTGCTTGTTCATATAGAACATGGCTACTTGACTGTCCATCTGGACTAGGACTGTCTTGTAGCTGAGCTGGGCGTGGAATACTCAAAGAGCTAAATAGAATGCTCTTAATTCCAGGAGGTTTATGTGTAAACCAACTTCCTGTGGAGTCCAGGTGCCCTGGGTAGAGAGATGATTCAGGTGTGCTCCCCAACCCACCTGTGATGCATCTGTTGTTAGGGTGGCCTGAAAGAGGGGTTGATGGAAAGGAGACCCCACTGTCAGATTTTCTAGTGATTGCCACCATTGGAGGAACAAAATTAGTCGTTGAGAGATTATTTTGTCCGACAAATGACCCGCTGCCTGTGTCCACTGAGCTGCTCGCATGTGGAGGCGAGCATATGGCACTACATGAACTGTGGATGCCATATGTCCCAGCAACTGCAGTAGTTCTCGAGCAGTGAGGGAGGATTTGCCTGCTGCTTGAGAAGCTAGTTGCATTATGCGAAGACACAGGTCTTGTGGAAGGAAAGCCCTTGCCTGTCTGGCATCTAGACAGGCTCCTATGAATTCTGGGCATTGGGAAGGAACTAGTTGAGATTTTGGGAAGTTTATTACCAATTCCAAGTATTGGAGGATTCACATTGTATGGGACAGTGCAGTGCTGGCCTCTACAACTGTAGGGGCTCTAATGAGCTAGTTGTCTAAGTAAGGGAAGACGAAAATCCCCAGGGTTCGTAGAAATGCAGCTACTACTGCCATGCATTTCGTGAATACCCTTGGTGCTGAAGACAGACCAAAGGGAAGAACCCTGTACTGGAAATGTTTTCCCCTGAAAAGGAAACGTAAGAATTTCCTGTGATCTGGATGGATGAGCATGTGAGTGTATGCATCCTTTAAGTCTAGAGAGCAAAGCCAATCCTGGCTTTGAAGGTATGGCAGAAGAGTTCCTAGAGAAATCGTTTTGAATTTATCTCGAAACAGATATTTGTTCAATTCTCTGAGGTCTAAAATGGGTCTGTGTCCTCCTGTTTTCTTTGGAATAAGAAAATAGAGTGAGTAGAACCCTGCATCCCGTTGAAGAATGGGTACTTCCTCTATTGCCCCTTGGGCAAGAAGTGTGCAGACCTCGTGATCTAGCAGATTGTCTGCAGAGGTTTGTGAATTGAATTGCTTTAGAACTGTAGGAGGGGGCATGCTGTGAAAATGAAGCTTGTACCCCCCTCTCCTACAAAGTCCAATCTTCTGCTGTTATCTGATGCCATATGTTGACAAAGTGGCATAACCTGCCCGGAATATTGGGGGGTTGGGGACCCCTCAGAGGCAGGGAGGCAAAGCTCTCTAGGAAGGTGTCAAAGCCCTTGAGGGGGCTGAACCTCCAGATCTGGTTGGTCTCTCAGGTCTTTTGGCTTCTTTTGCTGTCTAGTTTGTCCCTTTTGGGCAAATTGACCTAGAGTGTGACTCTGCTGGGTATAGGAAGGATAACACTTCCTCTCTTTGCTAAAAGAGGGTTTTTTATAAGGCTTCCTTTTGGCTGGAGTGGCTGTAGACTTTGACAACCTATCTAAGATAGAATTGTCAGCATCTAACTTGTTAGCCTTTTCCTGTCAGTTCTTGCCGAAGAGATTCTCCCCCATGCAAGGAATGTTGCCTAACTTGTCCTGTACCCAAGTCTCCAAGTCTGATGCCTGAAGCCAGGCAATCCGTCGTGCGCCAATGGCAATAGAAAAGGTTCTGCTGATGCATTCGAAGCAGTCAAAGGCTGCACGATTAACAAACTTGGAAACATCTTGAGCATGCTTAACTAGAGCAAGAAAATCTTGTGTCTTGCCATCTGGGAGAAATGGGCTCATAAGTTCCAAGTCTTCTGTGCCTTCCTTGAGGAACATTCCCATATATAAGATATATGAACTGATCCTAGCTGAAAGCATGGAAGCTTTAAAAGTTCTGCACCCAAAAGCATCCAGAGTCCTGCATTCACGACCTGGAGGATTGGATGCATGCCTCTCTGCAATTTTCATCCTACGCATGGCTGATTCCACTACTATTGAATGGTGTGGCAGCTGAGTTTTCTGAAATCCAGGACATGGCGGAACTCGATACATAGTATCAAGTCTTCTAGAGTGAGGAGAAGTAGTCAGAGGTGTCTCCCACATTCTGAGCATCAAGCTATGCAGAATTTCATGGATAGGCAGAGTGGCTGCCTCCTTAGGAGCTTTAGGATATTGCAGAATTTCCAATTCCTTTGCTCTGGGTTCCTCTTCAGGAGCTACTGTGATTGAAAGACCTTTGGCCATATCACGGATGAAATCCTGAAATGACATGTCCTCTGGAGGTGACATTGTGCGTTGGGGAGAAGAGAGATCTTCTAGGAGAAACCCTCTAGTACCAGCAAAATTGTCAGAGTCTTCGGAATCGAAGTATTCCTGACCCCGATACTCTTGCAAAGCACGATCCCGGTACCGATCGAAGTCGATACCGAGCTGACCCAGAACCGCTTTGTCAATTCCAGCCAGAGATGGCATGGGAAGAGTGCCCACCGGGGCCGGTACCATTGGTACCGGTATTGGTGTCTGTACTGGTGTCGGTACCGGCATCGGTGTTGATGTCGGTACCGGTGCCCGTGGGACCACCGGTACCGCAGCTGAAAGAAGAGCTGCGATGCTGCGCTCGATAGCGAGGAACCTCTGGTCTATCTACACTGCCGATGCCTGGGTGTCGGTACCGGTAAGGACGGCCGGAATCCCTGAGCATGGCACAGGTAGTTCTTGCGAGGTTGAGGACTCGAGAACATCCTGAAGCCCCATCGATGCTTTGGAAGTCAAAGCCTCCCGCCGGGGCTCTTTTGCAGGTGTGGTCCCCTCAAGGGAATGGCCTCTCGATGCTTAGCAGGAGAGCTACCCTTTGAGGAACGGCTTTCATGTTTAGTTACCTGAGATCCATGGGAGGAAGAGGAGGCCCTTGACGATGTCGATGCAATGGATCTGGCATCTGAAGAAAAGAGGGTAACGAGCTTTGCAGCCCGGTTCTGTCTTCCTCTTTTAGTCATCCCCATACAGGAGAGACATTCAGTTGGAGAATGTTTAGGTCCTTAACATTTCAGACACAAATCATGGGTGTCAGTGACGGAAATGGTACCACCACAATTAGTACATTTTTTAAAAACACTAGTTGGCTTTTCCATGTTTTAGGAATATGGGGCCTAGTGCCCAAAATGGTGCCTAGCACCAAAGAGAAAAGTTTCTTAAAAGAAACAGTCTAAAGCCTAAAGTTTTTTGTATGAAAAGAAAAGAAAAGAAAAGAACCGGCGGTACTGGTAGGCATCGTGCGATAGGCAAACGCGACCACAAGAAAAGAAATTTAAAGATGGAATTTTCTGCGGTGACAGGTCCGTTGGCTCCGCGGAAAACTAAGAACTGAAGAGGGACAGTTGGAAAGGCAGCACGCATGTGCTGAGGGATGCTCCCAAAAGCGTTCCAATTGGACACTGGGGAGCGTTCCCGCGCGGGCTCCGTCGGTACCCATATGTACATATTTGAAGACTACATTCCTGCTTGTTCCTGGAGAAAGCGTACTCACCTGTAACAGATGTTTTCCAGGAGCAGCAGGAATCAGTCCTCACATATGGGTGACGTCGGTGCCGATGGAGCCCTCGTGCAGAGCATTTCCCCAGCTTTCAAATAAAGCCTTTGGGAATGCAGCGTGCATGCGCGGTCCCCTTCACGCCCAAGGGTACCATCTTGCTCAGTCTGATGACATAGTTAAAAGACAGCAAAAAACAAAATGAAATATATGACTGCAACTCCAAGGGGAGGAGGGAGGGTTGTGAGGACTGATTCCTGCTGCTCCTGGAGAACACTTGTTACAGATGAGTAACTACGCTTTCTCCAGGACCAAGCAGGAAGTCAGTCCTCACATATGGGACTCCCCAGTTCTAGGCTACCGTAAACCTAGAACTGAAAAATTGGCTCCCTCTCAAGAGCCTCAGCATCCGTGATAAGAACTTTCTCTGAAAACGCACCCCATACGGTAGCCCAACACAAGGGCCAGAGGGTAGGAGTTGCCTAAACCTCAAAGAGATTACCGAGTACCGCCTGGCTGAAAACACTATTCCGCCGGGAATCTCTCTCCAGGCAGTAATGGGCTGCAAAGGTCTGGCTTGAAGATCAAGTTGGGGCCTGGCAGATGTCTGCCAACGGAACAGAGTGGAGATGAGCTACTGACGCGGCCTTCGCCCTGACACGGTGGGCCATGACCCGACCCCGCAAGGGGAGGTCAGCTATCCTGTACGCCCAGGCAATGCAATCTGCCACCCAAGTGGACAAGGTACACTTGGAGACATGTAACCCCATCCTATTAGGGTCAAACGAGACGAAGAGCTGAGTAGCCCTTCAATGCTCCCGCGTACGTTCTATGTAAAAGGACAACGCCCTCTTACAGTCCAGGGAATGCAAGACTGTTTCAGCCCGGCTGGCATGAGGCCTGGGAAAAAAGGTTGGAAGAACCACCTCCTGATTGAGGTGGAAAGAGGAGATCACTTTTGGGAGGAACTTGGGATGGGTCCGTAGGACCACCCTGTTCCTATAGAACCGTGTGCACGGTCTATCAGAAACCAGAGCTTGTAGTTCACTCACACGTCTGGCCGAGGTAAGAGCCACCAGGAAGAGCGCTTTCCACGAGAGGAAGCGCAAATGGCAAGTAGCCATCGGCTCAAACGGTGGGCGAGTCAGTTGCTGCAAGACCACGTTCAAGTCCCACGTGGACGAACCGGAGGCTTGAGCAGAAGCAGACCTCGGAGAAATCTGGACACCAAAGGGTGAACCGACAGAGACTGTCCCTCCACCGTTGAGTGGTGCGCTGACAGAGCACTGAGATGGACCCAAACAGAGTTAGACTTAAGGCCTAGGTCTGAAAGGTGAAGTAGATAGTGCAGCACTACTGGCACAAGGCAAGAGAAAGGATCTTCATTGCACTGAGCACACCATACCATAAACCTACGCCACTTGAGGGCATGGCACTTTCTGGTGGACTGCCTCCTAGAGGCCAAGACCACCTCCTCAACTTCCTTAGGTAGAAGTAAGGGAGCTAGTACTATCCTTTCAGCAGCTAGGCCATCAGATTGAGGGACCTGAGATTGGGGTGCAGAAGGGAACCCTGCTCTTGAGACAGGAGATCGTGTTGCAGCCCCAGAGGGAACGGGGCTTCCACCGCAAACTGTAGGAGGAGTGGAAACCACGGTTGCCTCAGCCATCTGGGGGCTACCAGAATCACCGAGGCTTTGTCCCGGAGGATCTTGAACAGAGTTCGGGCCACCAGGGGCGTGGGAGGAAATGCATATAGGAGGCCCGTAGACCAAGTGATCAGAAAAGCATCTGCTGCCATCCTCAGAGGATGCGGCTGTCTGGAGCAAAACTTGGGCAGCTGACGGTTTAGTGGACTTCGAAAAGAGATCTATGGATGGAAGTCCCCAGCGGAGGAAGATCTGCTGGACCACCAATGGATTCAACTGCCAGTCGTGGGGCTGGAGAATCCTGCTTAGCTTGTCTTCTAGGAAGTTTTCCTGACCAGGTAGATAAACTGCTTTGAGAAACATGCCTTGTTTGACCGCAAAGGAGCAAAGGTCCAGTGCCTCCTGACATAGGAGCCTGGAGCCTGTGCCTCCTTGTTTGTTCACGTAGAACATTGCTACTTGATTGTCCGTTTGAACTAGGACAGACTGTTGAGAGAGAGCATGGCAGAAGGTTTGCAGAACTAAGCGGATTGCTTGCAGCTCTAAAAGGTTGATCTGCTGTGTGGCCTCCCGAGGGGACCACAGGCCTTGAGTGCAGGTGCCCTGGCAATGTGCACCCCAGCCCTTTAAGGAGGCATCTGTCATCAGCACTCTTGTGTGTGCTGGAGTCTGAAAAGGTACACCCCTGAGGTTTGGCAGATGTAGCCACCACTATAAAGAGTTCAGAAGTCGTCTGGACACCTTTACTGTGTCTCGGAGGTCGCCGGTGGCTTGTGTCCACTGATCTCTGAGGCACCACTGAGCAGCCCGCATGTGCAGACGGGTATTCGGGGTCACATGTACCGTAGACGCCATGTGGCCCAGGAGCCGCAGGTAGTGCCTTGCGGAAACACGAGAATTGCTTTGGAACTGGTTGGCCAAGTCCATAAGTCTGTGGGCCCTGTCCTCGGGCAAGTAAGCTCTTGCCTGAAGAGTGTCCAACCTGGCCCCTATAAACTCTAGGTTCTGAGAGGGGAGCAAAGTGGACTTTGCGTAGTTTATGACAAAGCCTAAATGCTCAAGAAGAGAGACAGTGCGCAGAGTGGCCTGTCGGGCCTCCTGGAGTGACTGGCCCCTGATTAGCCAGTCGTCCAGATAGGGGAAGACAAAAATTCCCTGGTTCCTGAGAAAAGCCGCCACCACTGCCAGACATTTAGTGAAAACCCTGGGAGTAGAGGTTAGGCCAAATGGAAGCACTCTGTACTGAAAGTGGTTTTTTCACACCACAAATCTGAGATATTGTCTGTGGTCTGGATGGATGAGGATGTGAGTGTAAGCATCCTTGAGATCTAAGGAGCATAGTCAGTCTCCCTGCTGGAGGTAGGGCAGCAGTATTCCAAGGGTAAGCATCTTGAACTTTTCCCTCTCCAGAAACTTGTTGAGATTTCACAAGTCTAGGATAGGTCTGAGGCCTCCTGTTCTCTTTGGTACCAGGAAGTGCACCGATGCCGGCCGCGGCTACCCGGCCCGAAGCCTCAAAGCTATCATAGGCTACTCGAGAGATAAACTTCGAGCACTCCCGGATCCCTGTGGACAAGGCTTTGAACCTCTGCATTGGTTCCTTGGAGAAGCCAGCTGAGAACTCGGCAATTTCTTTTGCCAGGTCCCATACATGCCCATGTACAGCTGGTAGGTCTGGACACGGCAAGATAGCATAGAGCCCTGGAAGAACTTTCTACCGAGGGCATCCAGGTTCTGGGCCTCCCGGCCAGGAGGCACCGAGGAGTGCATATTTTGATTTTTCAGTCTGTGCATGGCCGATTCCACAACCATGGAGTTGTGCGGTAGCTGTGCTTTCTGGAATCTAGGGCTCTTCCAGACTCGATAAATGGAATCGACCCATTTGCTAAGAAACGGCGCCGAGGCCGGTGCTTCCCACATAGGAAGAGCAGCCGTTCCAGCATCGGAGGAACCGGTACAGTAAAGGCTTCCTTCGGAGGAAAGACATACTGGAGGGCATCGAGCTCTTTGGCTCCTCCTCAGTCTCCGCCAGGAAAGTCAAAGCCTTGGCCATGTCCCGGACGAAGTCCGAGAACCGGGTATCCTCCGGGGGAGGGGGGGGGACCTTCTCCGAGGCTGGGACTCCGGGGAGTCCGACGGGACGCACCGGGTCCGGAAGGTGTCTGGGGACTCCTCGTCCTCAGTCTCCCACGCCAACTCCTCTGAGGAGTCGAGCTGCTCCGGCCGTGTGGGCCTCGATGCCACCCGCCCCGACGCCGAGGGCACCGGCGTCGACGACATCGGCCCCGAACGGGAGGTCGAGGAAGACCTTGGCCGTGGATCGACTTGATGGACTCGCGGATCGGCTTGGCCTCCGGGGTCAACTTGGACATCGAGGTCCCGGTGGTAGGGGCAGATGCACCGGTCAGACCGGCGATCAGTACCCGCTGCTGCTCCATGAAGGTAGCCAGGCTGCTCTCCAGGGCCGTCAACCTGAGACCGAGCTCAGAAGACTCCGCAGCCCCCGACTCGGGCCCCGACCGCATCGGGACCGACGTCGGTTCTCCCAGAGAGTCTACGAGGACAACAGATGTTACCTGACTTGGGGATTCCGGCTCCAGGTGAGGAAGTTTGGTCGGCCACTCCGACTCCGAGAGCCCGGGGCGGTGGTCAGGGCTGCACTACCTGGCCCTCGAGGATCCAGGTGCCTCCACCAACGACGCCCTCACGAGCTTCTTCTTCCTTTTGTGCTCCCGAGCGGGAGACTCTCTCTCAGAGGACCCACTACGGCGCTCGGGGTCAGACTCCCGATATGTCGAGGCCTCTGACGAAATCTGAGCCCGTCCGGACACGGACTCTGAAAACATTCTTTCATGTTGATGCTGACGGTTCCGAAGCGCCTTAGACGACATCTTGCCGCACGGGCCACAGACCAGCGGGTCATGGTCGGGCCCGAGGCATCTGAGGCAGCAGTCGTGTGTGTCAGTGAGAGACATAAGTTTCTTGCACCGATCACATTTTTTAAACCTGCTGGCAGCCATCGGGGAAAAAGAGCCCCTGCAAGGTCAAAAGACAGGGCTGCCAGTGAAAAAAGGAAAAAAGGCGCGAATGCTAGTCACAAAGGACAAAAACCGAAAAATAAACTCTGGGCTCGATACCGGTGTACCGAGCCGAGGCGGGATGGGGAACCGTCGTCGAACTGGACAAGGAAATGCGAAAAATCGCAGAAAAATCAACTTTTTACCAGATGACACGAACTACTTCCATTGGGCTCCGCGGAAAAAGACAGACTGAGCAAGAGGGCACCCTTGGGCGGGAAGGGGACCGCGCATGCGCGCTGTATTCCCAAAGGCTTTCTTTGAAAGCTGGGGAAATGCTCCGCACGAGGGCTCCGTCGGCGCCGACGTCACCCATATGTGAGGACTGACTTCCTGCTTGGTCCTGGAGAATATTAATAACCTATTGAACTCACTGCAGAGTAGTAATCTTAAGTGTGCATGGCACTATAGCCAGATATCCGTAATGTGCAATAGGCACTGGGAAGGTGTAAATTGCTGATGGTTTATAGGTAAATTGAAGGCCTTATACATGAATAGACAGTGGGTGACACTGCTTAAGCCGACTGATGAAAATGCCTTCTTAGACCTCAGAACACTAAGCTCTAGTGCAAAATGTAGACTGAGGCAAACTATGGGGTCTGTTTACCAAACAGCGGTAGCGGACTCCGTGCGATATCGCAGCTGCGGCCCCATTGAAATCAATGGGGCCGTGGCTCCGATATCGCATGGAGTCTGTTTCCGCCGTTTAGTAAACAGACCCCTATGTGTTTAGATGAGCTCCTAACACACAGGTAGGGAGGTTCCACTAAAGATATACCAAACTGCTCCATGCTTAGCTACATTTTGGAAATACACTACCATTTTAACACAAAGATATTCTTATATTGATTCAAGGCAGCAGCAATTTCAGAATCCTAACAAAGTGATATCAAACTAGTAGAAAGAGTTTTCTAAAATCTAAACAGTAACGAATTTAAAGTCTCTCAAGAGCTCGTAAAATACTGCCTTGTATCAGTTAGGGAAAATCTGAACCTGGATATTTCCAAATGAATGCCATTAATAGATAATGCCAATATTGCCACTAAAACATTTTCAAACAAAAGACATATCTCATTAAGATTTCCCTACGACAGTCAGGTTCTAAGTTTCAAAGGCATTGTAACAAACTAGAGCAAGAGTCAAACCTCCATACCAAAAGTAATGTGCATAAAAGAAACTAACAAGGGGTGGCAAACAAGAGACTACACCAAAATTGGATTAACCATGAAGAGCTCAACATGTCAAAACTAGAATGCCTATTTTGGGTTTGTTGCAGTATAAATAGTACTATAAAACATACCATAGTAAGAAGAACTCAGTTTAGATACATTATGGTAACGAGAGACTGTTATAGGCATAGGAACCAATGTTGCAGAAATCAGTATATGTCAAAAATACTGATAATTTGCAGCATTAAAGAGCATAACTTGAAAAAATATTAACACTGAGATATATGGCAAGCAAAACACACCTCCATGTTTCTTAAATAAGGCAAAAGGTGGTTTTCAAACCATTCATTTGTTTCACAACTATTGTACTGGATTATTTTATAGCAAAAATGAAGATGATGCTCTACAGAGAAAGGAAACAAAGTGAATATTTATTTATCATAAGCTGAAATACGCAAATCTGGTGGTATTTTACAATTCAATCTTTCAAACAAATAAGGCCAATAACCACCAAGACAATTCCCTGGGCGCCACTTCTAAGCTTCACCTACCCTAATCAATGACATCCCAAAAGAGAAATGAATAAATCATTTGCTCACTTGTTTTTTCTTTTAATGCTGCATCACTTTAAAAATGTTATATCAGCATTTCTATGAGATCCGAAGTATTCCATTACACATGAGCATTCATGTTTTCAAAAACCCAATATTAGATAATAGTTACAGACTAATACAATAACATTCCTCTGCTGTACAAATTAAAACTTTGTTTTAAAGAAATGAGTGGTCTAAGAGTTATGTACAAAAGAAACCAGCAAGCATATTTTAAGTGAAATTCAGCATATCACTGCTACCTCTGTCTGAAATAACTTCAATGTAAAATTAACAAGGAAAAAAACAAAAACATTTCAAACAGATTTCCAAGCTTTATACATTGTCAATTCTCAGGAATATCAAATCATGTCCAAGGAAAAAAAATCTAGAAAGCGGTGAAAGCCATATATACATTTTCCTTAGAAACCCTCATCAGGTTTCTCACTTTTGAAAATTGCTAAATTACAATATTGATTTATTTTAAATCTGCAAAACAACTGTTTTATCCCAGAAAGCTCACATCTTTGTTATAGACCCCCTTCTGATTACAAATAAAGCACTGCACAATTTTTTTAAAATTATTTTTGTTATTTGTTTGAAGTCAAGGCATACAGTCTTACACTATGGTGCCAAGTATGCAACTGGTCACTTTGTGCTCATATCTCAAACAAGTGCAAACAAACTTTTTATCAGAATTTGCAGGCATGCAATCTTCCCTTAAAACTACATTAACACCTTCTTTTTCTTAAACAAAACTAGTAACTACATGTTTGCTTTCATGAACCTAGAATCTCATTGTTTTAAGGATTCCTAAAACAAGCAATGTCTTTGTATTCTGAAATGACACAAATATAAAAAAGAACCCCCTAAAAAAAAAGTCCACATTGTGCTCTAATGTGCAAGAAAGCAGCAGCTATTTTTTCAACTTGAACTAAATTAAAATAAAAAATGAAGGGGAAAAAACCGTTCACTGAACAGCAGATTAGCAGTAATGTTCCTCATGAATCGATAACGAGTGCCGGATGCTGAATATCTAACAGCAAATGCTGAATCTGGGTTTAATATTTTAGGTTTTTACTGCAGATCTAAGCTTCTTGCTGTGCTGGTCTCTTCAAATCCCTGATCTGTTTCACTAAGTAGGTCTTCTCATCGTTAAATTGTTCATCCTCGGTCCTGTCATTCTGAAACTTGCTGAGGAATTCAATTAGTTTGGTCTGGTTCTTGAGAAGGATGTCTAATATAGGCTGGGTCTTGTTGGGATTGGCTACAAACACCTGTAATAGAAAAGAAACAAGAGAATGAATACTGTGCTTACGCATTCATTTTTAAAAAATTTTTTTAGCACTTTTCAAATTCAACCCTATTGATAATGTCGTCAATCTTATTGGATTGAGAATTTTTCAAAGTGTAGGTGACACACTTCCATTCCATATACCGCCTCTTTCAAATTTGGATCTCATCAGTATATTTTTTTCAGAAGCCATTATGGCTTCAGATTTAATCACTATCTGAACACAATTCTATAAAGCTGAAAAGCCAAAAAAGTAGTGTTTAAATTGGATTTTAATAAAATTTTATCAATCTCACAAAAGTAAACTTTTTATCAAAGGTGTTCCCAACCCCCTCAGCACCTGTGGCGTGTGCCCTCCTGCACTTCCGGCAGTACGATGCACACCCCCCACCTCTGGAGGCAGTGTGGCAAACTTACCATAAAGCTGGCTTGCTGCAGTGCCTCACACTCCATGCCCAGCTGCTCTTCTCTACCAGCCGGTCTCGCGATTCATGAGACTTAGGCTGGGAGAGAAGAGCTGCAGGGCCTGGAGCGTGAGCCACCATGGCAAGCTCAGCTTTACAGTAAGCTTGCCGTGTTGCCTCCATGGGCTGTACTCATTGCCTTGCCCATGGTACACTACTGCTTCTTATTCTCTTTACACTAGCGTGTCAATTGTCAACTTCTGTAACAAGTGGAGAAAATATGCGGCAAACAGCTCATGGAATTCTTTCCAGTCCATGTGCATGCACATCCTTGACTTGGAGGATGAGGGCAGTTTGAATGGAGAGGTGTCCAAACATTCTATTGATCTGGAAAGAATAAAATTAAAAGATTATTATATCAACCCATTACATTTTCATAGGGATAGCCATTTTAATATGGAATAATAAAAATGACAGTTAAGTAGCGCCTTATGGACTAGTGAATTTATTGAGGTATGAGCTTTTGAGATCAGGAGTCCATATCCCATTAAATGTCACCGTTAACAGATTTTAAAAAAATAGATTTTACACTTTAAACCACATGGGGCTAGGGCCCTACAGCAACAGATGTTATCTGGAAGTGCATATAGGAAGCATTAAAGCTATACAATTCAGTCGGTAGGTTTCACAATAGAATTTACAACAAAGAAAAAGCCCATCAGGAATAGGGGGTGGCAGATCTGGAGGAGGAGTGCATAGTAGGAAATACATACCCCTTGAAATTCTTTCCATTTCATGTGCATGTATATGTGTGCATGACCAAGAGAGTAGAGAAGAGGGGAGAGGCAATTAAAAAGGAGCAATTCCCTAACTGCTATGTTTCACTGAATCAAAGTTTCTATGCTGCAGAAGCTAGATCTGTTTTTCTAGTGAAATAGATTGGACCATTTTTTTGGGAGAGCTTTTCTCTCAGGAACCTCCAGAATTGTATTTGGCACATTTTCTACCTTAATGGGTCTTTTCACTGGGTTTTCACTGCACCAAATTTGGTCCTGTTCTGTTAAATTTTCAAAGAGTTGTGCAGTCCTCCCTCCACCCAACTCCAAGACATCGTATGTCAATTTATCAACAGTATCCACTGGGTTGGAATGAATAAAAAGTACAAAAAGCAGGAATATCACTGTTTAGTTAGCACACATGTTAGTTTGATAGAGGACAAAATATCTAAATATATCCAGTATCGAACAAAGAGCCACCAAAACAGTAAAGGGAATGAAGAGAGGCTAAAACGTTTAGGGCTCTTCAAGCTGTAAAAGAGACAGCTGAGGGGAGATATGATAGAGGTCTATAAATTAATGAATGGAGTGGAACAGGTCAAAGTAGATCGATTGTTTACATCCTCAGAATATAGAAAGACTAGGGGGCATGCAATGAAGCTACAGGGTAAAGCTTAGTTACTCACCTGTAACAGGTGATCTCCGGGAACAGCAGGAATTTAGTTTTCACATATGGGTATCGTCGGTACCGACGGAGCCTATGCGGGAACGCTCCCCAGCGTCCAATAGGAAAGCTTTTGGGAGCATCCCACAGCGCCTGCGTGCTGCCTTCCCGCCTTTTCAACTGTCCCTCTCCAGTTGAGTTTATAGCTGAGACAAAAGAGAGAGGGAGAGAGAGAGAGATATACAACTCCAAGGGGGGGGGGGGGGCGTTTGTGAAGACTAAATTCCTGCTGTTCCCGGAGATCACCTGTTACAGATGAGTAACTACGCTATCTCCAGAGGAACAAGCAGGAATGTATGGGGACTCCCTAGCTGCAGATGCCAGGGAGATGGCCCCAGGAAGTTGTCAGGCCTTGTGAAAGGGCCATACTTCCCCCCATGGATCTCCGGCATCCTACCAGGGATGTGGGTAGGAGCTGACCAAGTCTGAAAAAGGTGTTGAAGAACAGCCTGGCCAAACAAGGCTTCCCGGCGGGAGTCCTTGTCTAAGCAGTAGTGGGCTGTGAAGGTATGTACTGAACCAAGTAGCTGCTCAACAGATGTCGTTGATAGACACAGAGTGAAGATGAGCCATTGAGGCTGCCATGGCTCTCACATTGTGAGCTGTGACATGGCCTTCAAGAGGAAGGTTCTTAGTCTCATAGACAAAAGGATATGCACTGAGCAATCCAGTGAGAAAGAGTTCTTTTGGAAACTGGAAGTCCCAAATGACTAGGATCAAAAGCAACAAAGAGTTGAGAAGATTTTCTATGTTGCTGTGTCTTTTGCAAGTAAAGCACAGTTACTTACCAGTAACAGGTGATCTCTGGGAACAGCAGGAATAAGTCTTCACATATGGGTATCGTCGGTACCGACGGAGCCTGCGCGGGAACGCTCCCCAGCGTCCAAAAGGAAAGCTTTTGGGAGCATCCCACAGCGCCTGCGCGCTGCCTTCCCGCCTTTCCCAACCGCCTCTCTCCAGTTCGAGTTTTAAGCTGAGACACAGAGAGAGAGAGAGAAAGGAAAGGAAAGATAGATAGAGAGATACAACTCCTAGGGGTGGTGGGTGGGTTGTGAAGACTTATTCCTGCTGTTCCCAGAGATCACCTGTTACAGGTAAGTAACTGCTATCTCCAGGAACAAGCAGGAATGAGTCTTCACATATGGGGACGCCCCAGCTAGAGATGCCAGGGAGATCCCAAAGGTTGTGAGTCCCTGATAAGGGCTCCACCTCACCCCCATGGATCTCGGGCATCCAACCAGGGATGGGGGGCAGGAGTTGATTAGGTATGGAACAGGTGTTTGAGAACAGCCTGACCAAACAAGGCATCCCGGCGGGAGTCCTTGTCCAAGCAGTAATGGGCTGTAAAGGTATGAACCGAGGCCCAGGTGGCCGCTCGACAGATTTGGTCGATGGACACAGAGTTTAGATGAGCCATAGAGGCTGCCATGGCCCTCACATTGTGAGCTGTGACATGGCCCTCCAGAGAAAGGTTCTTACACTGGTAGGCGAAGGAAATACACTGAGCAATCCAATTGGACAGAGTTGTCTTAGAGACTGGAAGTCCTAAATGAGAGGGATCAAAAGCAACAAATAGTTGAGAGGACTTTCTATGTTGCTGTGTCCTTTGTAAGTAAAAAGCAACTGCTCTCTTACAATCCAGGGTATGAAGATTCCTCTCTGCAGTTGATGCATGAGGTCCTGGAAAAAAGACAGGTAAATACACCTCCTGGTTTAGATGAAAAGGTGAGACCACTTTAGGCATAAAGTGTGGATTAGTCCTGAGGACTACCTTGTCATGATGGAACCTTGTATAAGGAGGATTAGCCACCAAGGCTTGCAGCTCACTGATACGGCAAGCTGAGGTGACTGCAATGAGAAAAATAACCTTCCAGGAAAGAAATTTCAAGGAGGTAGTGGCTAAGGGTTCAAAGGGTGGCTTTATAAGCTGGCCAAGAGCCAAATTCAAATCCCATGCCACTGGAGGTGGTCTAATGGGAGGTTTAGTTAAAAGAAGGCCTCTCATGAATCTTGCAATAAGAGGATGAGAGGAAATAGGCTGTCCATTGAGAGGCTTAAGGGATGCTGCAATAGCACTCAAATGGACTCTTACTGAATTCGTTTTAAGGCCTGCATGGGATAAATGCAGCAAATACTCTAGTAAAGAATTCAGAGGTATTGCAAGAGGGTTAAGACCCTTCTCTGCACACCAAATGGTAAATCTTTTCCATTTAAAAGCATAGGAACGTCTAGTGGAAGGCTTTCTGGAAGCATGAAGGATATACTTCACTTGCTGGGAAAGATGCAAATCTTGAAGGTCTAGGCCTTCAGCAATCAGGCTCTGAGGTGAAGAGACTGGGGATTTGGGTGCCACAACGTTCCCTCCTCCTGGGACAGGAGGTCTGGAGCAGATCCCAAGTCCAGGGAGGGAGCTTGAGAGAGATGCAGAAGTAGAGGGTACCACACTTGGCGTGGCCAATGTGGTGCTATGAGGATCATAGACCCCTTGTCTCTCTGAAGTTTGAACAGTGTCTTGGGAATTAGGGGAATGGGTGGAAAGGCATAGAGGAAGTCTTGCCCCCAATGAAGGAGAAAGGCATCCCTGGCCTGAACTCCCTGACACGGAATCCTGGAACAGAACCTGGGAAGTTTGGCATTCCACGGACTTGCAAACAGGTCTATGTCTGGGGTTCCCCAAATTCGGAAGATCCTGGCTATCTGGTCCCCATGGAAGGACCATTCATGTGGAAGCAGAACTCGACTGAGTCTGTCTGCCCAAGAGTTTTGAACCCCTGGAAGATACACTGCCATGAGATGAATTTGATGCTCTCTGGCGAAGGCCCACAATCTCAGAGCTTCGTTGCAAAGCGACAGAGAGCCAGCCCCACCCTGCTTGTTCACGTAGAACATGGCTACTTGGTTGTCCATGTGGATGAGGACTGTCTTGTAGCTGAGCAGGGTGTGGAAGACTCAGAGCTAGAAAAATTGCTCTGAGCTCTAAGAGGTTGATATGTAGAGATGTCTCCTGTGAAGACCAGATGCCTTGAGTGGAGAGATCTTGAAGATGAGCTCCCCAACCTCTTGGAGAGGCATCTGTTGTAAGGATTGCTTGGGGTAACACCTGTTGAAAGGGGGACCCTAGCAACAGATTTTGAGTGGACTTCCACCACTGGAGAGAGCAAAAGAGGCGAATGGAGGTTGCTATTTTGTCTGACAGGCACCCTGATGCCTGGGTCCATTGGGTGGACAGAGTCCATTGAGCTGCCCTCATGTGAAGGCGAGCGTAAGGAACCACATGCACAGTGGATGCCATGTGGCATAACTGTTGTAACATCTCTCGAGCAGTTAAATGGGATTTTAACTGAATTTGTGAGGCTAACTGCACCAAGCGTAGGCAACGGGCCTGGGAAAGATAGGCCCTTGCAATTGTGGTATCCAGCAAGGCCCCTATGAACTCTAAAGACTGAGTAGGGGTGAGATGGGATTTTGGAATGTTTATTACAAGTCCCAGATACTGAAGGATACGCCTTGTGCAGGTTAGAGAAGTCTGGGCCTCTGACTGGGATGGAGCTCGGATGAGCCAGTCGTCCAGATATAGGAATACGAATATCCCTAGATTGCGTAGAAATGCAGCTACTACTGCCATGCATTTTGTGAACACTCTTGGTGCAGAGGCCAGACCGAAAGGAAGCACTCTGTATTGGTAGTGCTTCCCTTGGATAAAGGAACCGAAGGAACCTTCTGTGTGTTGGATGGATGAGGACATGGGTGTACGCATCCTTGAGGTCTAGAGAGCAAAGCCAATCTTGACTCTGAAGGTATGGAAGGAGAGTACCGAGAGAAATCATCTTGAATTTCTCCTTGCATAGAAACTTGTTCAATTCTCTGAGATCTAATATGGGTCTGTAGCCCCCTGTTTTCTTTGGGATAAGAAAGTAGGGGGGAGTAGAACCCTGAGCCCTGTTGAAGAAGGGGTACTTCTTCTATTGCCCCTTGGGCAAGAAGGGTAGCAATCTCCTGACCCAGAAGGTCGAGGAGAGATGTCTGAGAATTGAACTGTCTCACCATGGTGTGAGGAGGAAGGTTTAAGAAATGAAGCTTGTACCCCTCCCTTATGATGGAGAGGGTCCATTGCTCTGCTGTGATTTGTTCCCACCTGGGAGCAAAGTGAGCTAAACTTCCTGGAATGGTGAGAGGCTCTGGATGTTCTAGAGCCAGAAAGGCTAAGTTCTCTAGCTGTAAGTCAAAGGCCCTGAGGAGGCTGAGGCTGTTGGGCCGTAGCAGTCCTAGCAGCCTTAGGCTTGGCCTGTTTTGGTTGTTGCTGTCTCTTTGTAGCAAAACGACCTGCAGAAGATGACTGCTGACCATAAGCAGAATAATATTACCCTTTTTTGGGAAAAAATCCCTTTTTGAACAACCTTTTCTTAAAAGGAGCAGAAGTAGACTTTGAAAGTCTATCTAAAGCAGAATTTTCAGCATCCATCTGGGTGGCCTTTGCTTGCCAATCTTTGCCAAAAAGGTTTTCACCTGTACAAGGAAGGTTTCCTAGTCCATCCTGAACCCAGGGTTCCAAATCAGAAGCTTGTAACCAAGCAACTCTGCGTGCACCTATGGCAATAGCCGAGGCTCTGCTGGCACCTTCAAAAGAGTCAAAGGCTGCACGGTTGGAAAACTTGGAAACATCCTGGGCATGTTTGAGCCAGGTGAGGAACTCTTCCCTTTTATCTGCTGAAATAAAAGGAGATAAAGTTTGCAGGTGATCTGTAACTTCTTTTAGAAACATCCCCATATATTGACTATAGGAGTTGATTCTGGCAACAAGCATACTGGCCTGGAAAATTCTCCTGCCAAAGGCATCTAAGGTTCTGCATTCTCTTCCTGGAGGAGCAGAAGAGTGCCTTTTTGTACTCTTTATCTTCTTCATAGCAGACTCCACCACAATGGAGTGGTGAGGAAGCTGAGTCTTATGAAAGCAAGGACAAGGAGGAACACGATACATGGTGTCCAACCTACGGGAATGAGGGGAAGTGGTGAGAGGAGTCTCCCATATGCCCAACATGTGATCATAAAGAATCTCATGTATTGGTAAAGTGGCTGCCTCTTTAGGCCCTTAGGATATTGTAAAATATCTAATTTTTTGGCTCTAGGCTCTGTCTCAGGGGCCACTGAGATGGAAAGGCCCCTGGCCACTTCCCTAATGAAGTCCTGAAAAGACAAGTCTTCTGGAGGAGACATTATCCTTTTTGGAGAAGAGGGCTCCTGAGGATGGATCACCGATGCTTCGACAGAGGCCTCTGATTCATCAGAGTCTTCAGAGGAATCGAAGTATCGCCCTGTCTGGATGCTCCTGCAGAGCCCGATACGCGTACCGGGTGGTATCGACATCGGGAGTGATTGGTACCGATTCAGTACCGATGAGCATCACAGAACAGTGTACCGCTGCAGTCGACACCGAAGCCGATGTCGATGCAATTGGTACCGGCACCGGAACCGATATCGGTACCGGTGCCGGAGTCGGTACCGGCAACGGAGTTTGTTGCGGTACCGAAGGCGTCGCAGCTTGTATGAATGCCATGATGGCACGCTGCATGGTCAGGATATTCTGATCCATCGACGCAACCAATGTCTGGATGTCGGTACCAGTGGAACCACCGGTACCCCAGAACATGGCAACAGGGGATCGGTCGAGGCCGAGCCATCGATGTCAACCTGTGACCCCATAGATAAAGCTTTGGAAGCCGGAGCCTCCCGCCGGGGTAATTTTGCCGGTGCGGATTCCTCGAGAGCAAGCCCGGAGGCATCTCGATACTTAGAGGGAGATTTACCCTTCGAGGACCGGCTGGACTTAAGTTTGGTTACCTGAGATCCATGGGAGGAAGAAGCAGCCCTGGAAGACGTCGATGCAACCGAAGCTGCATCAGAGGGAAACAGGGTACTGAGCTTGGCTGCTCAATTCTGTAGACCTCTTTTAGACATCATGGAACAGGACTCACAATCCGTAATGGAGTGGTCAGGACGTAAACATTTTAGACACCAATCATGGGTGTCGGTGACAGAAATAGTGCCGCTGCACTTCGTGCATTTTTTAAACCCGGAGGTGGGCTTTTCCATGAGGAAAAATGTCCTAGGCCTAAGGCCAAGAAGAAAATGCACTGAAGTGAGAAAAACAGTAGTTTTTTTTTTAGAATAAAGATTTAGAATAAAGAAAGAAGAGACTGGCGGTACCGGTCCAGCGTCGAGAAGGCAGACGCGCGACCAAAGAAATAAAATAAAATAAAGAAATTCTTCAACGGTGACAGGAACACGACCTGCTGGCTCCGCGGAAAAGAAGAACTGGAGAGAGGCGGTTGGGAAAGGCGGGAAGGCAGCGCGCAGGCGCTGTGGGATGCTCCCAAAAGCTTTCCTTTTGGACGCTGGGGAGCGTTCCCGTGCAGGCTCCGTCGGTACCGACGATACCCATATGTGAAGACTCATTCCTGCTTGTTCCTGGAGATAAGGCCAAAGCTCTTTTACAGTCCAAGGTATGAAGGTTCCTTTCTGCACTGGAGACATGAGGCCTCGGAAAGAATACAAAAAGGTAAACTGCTTGGTTTAAATGGAAAAGCGAAACCACCTTTGGCATAAAGTGTGGATGAGTCCTAAGAACTACCTTATCATGGTGGAACCTTGTATACGGAGGATTAGCCACTAACGCTTGCAATTCACTGATGTGACGTGCTGATGTGATTGCAGTGAGGAAGATGACTTTCCAAGAAAGGAATTTCAAAGATGTAGTGGCTAATGGTTCAAAGGGCAGTTTCATGAGCTGCCCAAGCACCAGATTTAAGTCCCATGCCACCAGTGGTGGCTTAATGGGAGGCTTTGTTAAAAGAAAGTCTCTCATAAATCTCGCTATGAGAGGATGAGAGGAAATAGGCTGTCCACTTAGAGGCTTGTAAGAAGCTGCAATAGCACTAAGATGGACTCTTACTGAATTTGCCTTGAGACCCACATTTGACAAATGAAGGAGATACTCCAGTATCGATTCCAGAGGTATCGCAAGAGGGTTAAGACCCTACTGCGAGCACCATATGGTAAACCTTTTCCACTTAAAGGCATACCAGTGTCTTGTGGAGGGTTTCCTAGAAGCATGAAGGATATCCTTTACCTGTTGGGAAAGGTTAAGATCCTGAAGTTCTAGGCTTTCAGCAAACAGGCCCTGAGATGCAAAGACTGGGGATTCAGATGCCAGAGCATCCCGTCCTCTTGGGAGAGAAGATCTGGAGTGGATCCCAACTCCAGAGGCGGAGCTTGAGAGAGATGTAGGAGCAGAGGGTACCACGTTTGCCGTGGCCAACGTGGAGCTATGAGGATCATATGACCTCTGTCTCTCTGAAGCTTGGGGATGAGGGGAATGGGTGGGAAGGCATATAGGAAGTCCTGACCCCAGTGGAGGAGGAAGACGTCCCTTGCCTGACAACATTGAGCCGGGATTCTGGAACAGAACTGGGGAAGTTTGGCATTCAGTGGACTTGCAAAGAGGTCTATGTCCGGGGTTCCCCAAATCTGAAATATTTGGGCAACCTGGTCTGCATGGAGAGACCATTTGTGTGGAAGCCGAACTCGACTGAGTTTGTCTGCCCAAGAGTTTTGGATGCCTGGAAGATACACCGCAAGGAGATGAATCTGATGCTCTCTGGCAAGGGCCCATAGTCACAAAGCTTCGTTGAATAGCAACAGAGAGCCTGTTCCGCCCTGCTTGTTCACATAGAACATAGCCACCTGATTGTCCGTTTGAACTAGGACTGTAGCTGAGCTGGGAGTGAACTACTCGAAGAGCAAAGAAGATTGCTCTGAGCTCCAGGAGGTTGATGTAAAGATAGGCCTCCTGTGGAGTCCAGGTACCCTGGGTAGAGAGATCGTGCAAGTGGGCTCCCTATCCCACCTGTGATGCATCTTTTGTTAGGGTGGCATGGGATAGGGGTTGCTGGAAAGGAGACCCCACCAGAAGGTTTCTGGGTGACTGCCACCATTGGAGGGACGAAATAAGACTATCTGAGTTTGTTATTTTGTCCGACAGGCAGCCTGAGGCCTGCGTCCACTGAGTGGATAAAGTCCACTGGGCTGCTCGCATATGGAGGCGAGCATAAGGAACCACATGCACGGTGGATGCCATGTGACCTAGCAATTGTAGCATTTCCCGAGCAGTGAGACAAGGTTTGAGCACTGCTTGGGAAGCTAGTTGTACTATGCGAAGACAGCAGGGCTGCGGAAGGAAAGCCCTTGTCTGTCTGATATCCAGATGAGCTCCTATGAACTCTAGGGGCTGAGTGGGAGCAAGATTGGATTTTGGGAGGTTTATGACCAGTCCCAAATACTGAAGGATTCGCATTGTGTGAAACAGAGCAGAGCTGGCTTCTGGTACTGTAGGGGCTCGAATGAGCCAGTTGTCTAAATAAGGGAAGACAAATATTCCCAGAGTGCGGAGAAATGCTGCTACCACAGCCAGAGAACACTCTTGGCGCAGAAGCCAGGCCAAAGGGAAGAACCTTGTACTGGTAGTGCTTTCCTTGAAACAGGAATCGGAGGAATCTCCTGTGATACGGATGGATGAGAATATGAGTATACGCATCCTTGAGATCTAGAGAACAAAGCCAATCCTGACTTTGAAGGTATGGCAGCAGAGTTCCTAGAGAGACCATTTTGAACTTCTCTCAGAACAAATATTTCTCTGAGGTCTAAATGGGTCTGTGTCCCCCTGTTTTCTTTGGAATAAGGAAATAGGGAGAGTAGAACCCTGTACCCTGATGAGGAATGGGTACTTCCTCTATTGCTCCTTCAGCAAGGAGCATTGTGACTTCTTGACTTAAGAGACTGTCGAGAGAGGTCTGAGAATTGAACTGTCTTACAATTGTAGGAGGGGGCATGCTGTGAAAATGAAGCTTGTACCCCTCTCGTACAATGAACAGGGTCCAATTTTCTGCTGTTATTTGGTACCATCTGTGGGCAAAATGACATAACCTGCCTGGGATGGTCGAGGGTTCTGGACCGTTCAGAGGCAGGAAGGCAAAGTTCTCTAGAGAGGAGTCAAAGCCCCTGAGGAGGCTGAGCATGCTGAGGTGGCTGAGGTTTTGCAGCTTTTGGCTTCTTTTGTTGTCTAGGTTGTTGCTGTTGTCCCTTTTGGGCAGTGTGGCCTGGACGGTGTCCCTGTTGGGTATAGGAAGGATAAAACCTCTTTTTCTTATTGAAAAATGGTTTCTTAGAGGATTTTTTCCTTGCAGGATCGCCTGTAGATTTGGACAATCTATCCAAGGTGATATTGTCAGTATCTATCTCATTAGCCTTCTCCTGCCAATTCTTGCCAAAGAGATTTTCTCCTGTGCAAGGAATGTTTCCTAATTTATCCTGTACCCAAATTTCCAAGTCAGATGCCTGAAGCCAGGCAATCCGACATGCACCAATGGCAATAGCAGAGGTTCTGCTTATGTACTCAAACCAGTCAAAGGCTGCACGATTTACAAACCTGGAAACATCCTGAGCATGTTTAACTAGAGTAAGTCTTGCCTTTTGTTATCAGGAAGGAGGGGCTCATAAGCTCCAAGTCTCCTGTGACCTCTTTAAGGAACATTCCCATATACAAGATATAGGAACTGATCCTAGCAGAGAGCATGGAAGCTTCGACGCCCAAAGGTATCGAGAGTCCTACATTCACGACCTGGAGGATTGGATGCATGTCTCTTTGCAGTTTTCATCCTTCTCATGGCTGATTCCACCAACATTGAATGCTGTGGTAATTAATTTTTTTGAAAGCCAGGACAAGGTGGAACTCGATACATGGTATCGAGTCTTCGAGAATGAGGAGATGTGGTTAAAGGTGTTTCCCACATCCTTAGCATAAGATCATGTAAAAAGCTGCCTCTTTGGGAGCCTTAGGGGAGAATTTCCAATTCCTTTGCCCTAAGCTCTTTTCAAGAGCTACTGTGATGGAAAGCCCTCGGGCCACATCACGGATAAAGTCCTGAAAGGACATATCATCTGGCAGAGACATTCTGCGCTGAGGAGAAGAGGAAATCCTCGGGGAGAAGCACTCTTGTACTGGCAGAGTCTTCGGAATTTTCAGACTCAGAGGATTCAAAATACCTCCGATCCCGGTGATCGTGCAAAGCACGGTACTGGTATCGATCCAAGTTGGTATCGGGTTGTTCCGGTACCGATCTGTCGATGCCAGAGACATAGGTATGACTCGGTATGGGTGGCATACCCGCCGATGCTAATGCAGTCGGTACCGGTATCGGTTGAGGTGTCTGAAGCGGTTTCAGAGGTACCGAAGCCGTGAGAAAAGCCGCTAGACTGCGTTCGATAGCAAGGAATCTCTGGTCTATCGACGCTGCCGATGCTTGGGTGTTGGTACCGGTAGAAGCGGCCAGAACCCCAGAGCATGGCGCCAGTAGTTCTGCTGAGGTTGAGGCCTCGAGAAAATCTTGGAGCCCCATTAGTGCTTTGGAAGCCGAAGCCTCCTGCCGGGGACATTTTGCCGGTGAAAATTCCTCAAGGGCATCGCCAGGGGCATCTCGATACTTAGGAGATTTACCCTTTGAGGACCGGCTAGATTTATGTTTAGTTACCTGAGATCCATGGGAGGAAGATGAGGCCCTGGAGGACATCGATGCAACAGACGCCACACGTCTGAGGGAAAAAGGGTGCTAGGTTTAGCAGCTCGGTTCTGCCAGCCCCTTTTTGAAATCATTCCACAGGAGTGGCACTCTGAAATAGAGTGATCAGGACCTAAACATTTGAGACACCAATCATGGGTGTCGGTGACGGAAATAGTACCGCCACATTTAAAACATTTCTTAAAACCTGAAGTAGGTTTTTCCATTTTTAAGGAAAAAATTGGGCCTAGTGCCCAAAATGGCGCCTACCACCAAGGAAAAAAGTTTCTAAAGTAAAACACCTCAAACTATAATTTTTTTTTTAAAGAAAGAAGAAAGAACCGTCGGTACCGGTATGGTGTCGAAGGAAGGCAGACACAACCACAAAAACAAAGATTAAAGACAAACGTTTTCTGCGGTGACAGGGTATGTGACCTGTCGGCTCCATGGAAAACGAAGAACTGGAGAGGGACAGTTGGAAAGGCGGGAAGGCAGCACACAGGCGCTGTGGGATGCTCCCAAAAGCTTTCTTATTGGACACTGGGGAGTGTTCCCGCGCAGGCTCCGTCGGTACCGACGATACCCATATGTGAAGACTACATTCCTGCTTGTTCCTGGAGATCTTATTTAAGACTAATAAGAGAAAATATTTTTTCACTCAACGTGTAATCAAACTCTGGAATTTGTTATCGGAGGATGTAGTAAAAGCTGTCATTGTAGCTGGGTTTAAAAAAGGTTTGGATAATTTCCTGGAGGAAAGGTCCATAAACCATTATTAAAAGGGACCCGGGATATCACTGCTTGACTCAATACAAGCATTGTGGAACCTGTGTCTTTTGGGGAAACTGCTAGATACTTATTGACCTAGATTGGCCACTGTTGGAAACAGGATATTAGGCTTGATGGACCTTGGTCTAACCCAGTATGGCATATCTTATGTTCTTAATGATTGTGTGGCCTATGGTAAAAAGCTGAAAACTACATAATGCACACAATGTCAACTTTTTAGGGAAAGGGAGTTTCACTATAGGTGAATTCATGATATGCAGCTGAAGAAGGCTAGACTAAGGGATAACAGAAAAAAAATATTTCTTCACAGAAATGATGGACACCCAGAATCCCCCCCCCCCCCCCAAATTAAAGAAAGCTGTGGATATGCACAAAAGTTCCATAGTTGCAGGAAAAGCATAGTTACTCACATGTAGCCTCACATATGGGTAACATCACTGACTTGAGCCTGTGCGGGAGTGCTTCCTAACCTCCATAGGAAGCTTTTGGAAGGTACTCCACGCATGCGTGCTGGTCTTCCTGCCTGGAAGAGCCATCTTTACTTCAGTACGATGATATAGCTTAATCAAGCCAAAAAAAGAAAGGAGCTCCACAGGGAGACGGGAGGGTAATGAGGACTGATTCTGGCTGATCCCAGAGAACACCTGCTAGAGGTGAGTAACTACGCTTTCTCTGGGACCAAACAGGAAGTCAGTCCTCACATATGGGACTCCCAAGCTACAGGTTACTGAAAAAACCTGTAAAAACCAAAATGGGGCAACAAGAAAAAACAGAGAACAGCAGCATCAACAATTGCTGAGAGGTTCCGAGAGTCAGCATCCAGCAGGGACCTTAACATCGGATTGATTCTATGGTGAGGAGTTGCTTCAGTTCCCAAAGAGGTGCCAGAGCACAGCATGGCCGAAGTTGCTGTCACGTTGGGAATCTCCATCCAGACAATAGGCTGTGAAAGTATGGACTGAGGACCAGGTAACAGCCCTACAGATCACTGCTATGGAGACTGAGCACAGGTTGGTCACCAAAGCAGCCATAGCTCAGACATTATGTGCCGTGATATAGAGTTCCAAAGTTAGCCCAGCCTAAGTGAAGGAGATGCAGTCCGCCACCCAAATTGGCAGGGTGTGTTTTGACACCACCACCCCCAGCTTATTGAGATCAAAGGACACAAAGAGCTGGGAGGAACGGCAATGGACTCGAGATAGAAAGCCAGAGCTCTCTTACAGTCCAAGGTGTGCAGGAAGGCCTCAGCTCTGTTTGCATGAGGCCTTGGGAAGAAGGTTGGTAGCACCACAGATTGAGATGAAAAGCAGAAACTACCTTAGGTAGGCATTTCAGGTGAGTTCGGAGAACTACCCTGTTCTTATGAAACCTGGTGTATGGCGGGTGAGCTACCAGCGCTTGCAATTAGCTGACTCTGCGACCAAATTGAGCGACATTAGAAATATGACCTTCCACATAAGCAATTTGAGTGGGCAGGAGTGGAGTGGCTCAAAAGAGGATGCGAGTTGCTGCCAGAGCACCACATTAAGGTTCCACACCACCGGGGTTGGTTTAATGGGGGGGGGTGAGATAGTAGGAGGCCCCGCATAAAGCGACTCACTAAGGGATGAGTGAAGATCAGCCTGTCAGCTATGGGCCGATAAACAGCAACAGCACTGAGGTGCCCTCTGACTGAGTTGGACTTCAGGCCAGAATCAGACAGGTGCAGAATATAGAACAAAACTGATTCCAGAGAGCAAGAGTAGGGGTCCAGAGACTTGCTCTCACACCAAACTAAGAACCTGCGCCACTTGAAGGCATAGGAATGTCATGATAAATCCTTATGTGAGGTGAGGAGTATGTTTTCCACATCCTGCAATTTGTGGAGCTCTGCGAGTACTACCCGCTCAGCATTTAAGCTGTTAGTGCTAAGGACGACAAGTTGGGATCCTGTGAGATGAGGTCTGGGGCACATCCCAGCTGGAGCAGTTGCCGTTGAGACAATCGAAGCAGAAGTGGAAACCAGAGTCGCCTGGGCCAGTGTGGCGCAATGAGGATCATGGTAGCACCATCTGCCTGCAACTTGAAGAACATTTTGACCATCAGAGGAGCCGGTGGGTAGGCATAGAGAAGACGCTCGCTCCAATCTAGCAGAAAATCATCGGGAACTAAGTGATTTTTGCATGGCACTCTTGAGCGAAACAGCAGGAGTTTGGTGTTGGCAAGGGGTGGCAAAGAGATCTATTGACGGCGTGCCCCACATCTGGAAGATGCGGATGGCAGCCTGCCTTTTCAGAGACCATTCGTGTGGCTGAAGGACTCTGCTGAGGCAATCTGCCAGGACGTTGAGCTCCCCTGGCAGGTATACTAATCTGAGGAGTATACTGTGAGAGATAGCAAACCTCCAGAGGTGGACTGCTTCTCAGCAGAGGTGGTACGAGCCCATGCCGCCCTGCTTGTCCATCTGTATGAGGGCGACTTGTTTGGAGAGCTGTTGCCGAAATACTTGGAGGGCACTGGCAATTTCCTGGAGCTCCAAGAAGTTGATCTGATGGTGGCTTATCCCGGCCGTACAGAGGACTTGTGGGGACAGGCCATCCAGATCTGCTCCCCAGCAAAGTTTGGAGGCATCCATCGTCAGGCCTCGCTGGAGTGATGGGGCCTGGCAGGGAAGCAGACCGCTGCCACCAGGAAAGGGAGTCAGAACGGCAGTCATGGTGACATTGTCCGAAAGACATCCCATTGCCTGATGTCACCGAGTGCAGAGAGACCACTGCATCTGACGTCGGGCTAAGGGGGTGACATGGACGGTAGAGGCCATGTGGCCCAGGAGGTGCAGTATCTGCCGAGTCACAACAACCGGGCAATGCTGGACATTCCCCACCAGGGTGACTAGGTCCTATCTGCTGCCAGCAAGAAAGCCCGAGCTAGAGTGGTGTTGAGGAGAGCCCCAATGAGCTCAAGGCACTGAGAGGGTTGCAGATGGGACTTTGGGTAGTTGATGACAAAGTCCAGTTGTTCGAGTACCTTAATGGTTAAGTTGAGCAGATTGCTGGACCTTGATTTAATTAGTGGAGGAGGGATAGCAAGGAAATTCACAGTACTACCTTTTAACTTTCGAAAGGGAGACTATGATAAAATGAGGAAAATAGTTAAGAAAAAACTAAAAGGAGCAGTTGCAAAGGTTAAAGACTTACATCAAGCTTGGGTGTTGTTGAAAACTACTATCTTGAAAGCCCAGACCAGCTGTATTCCACGCTTTAAGAAAAGTGGAAGGAAGTCCAAAAAACTGCCAGCATGGTTTAAAGGTGAGGTCAGAGAGGCTGTTGCCAAAAAAAGCATCTTTCAGGAAATGGAAAAAAAAGCCAAACGACGAAACCTGGAAACAGCACAAGCACTGGCAAGTCAAATGCAAGTAATTGATTAGGCAGGCAAAAGGAGAATTTGAGAAGAAGCTTGCTGCGGAAGCAAAAACGCGAAAAAGACTTTTTCAAGTACATTTGTATCAAAAAACCTGTGAGTCAGTCAGTTGGTCCATTAGATGACAGAGGGGATAAAGGGGAACTAAAAGGCGACAAGGCAATAGCGGAGAGACTGAATGAATTCTTTGCTTCATTCTTTACTGAGGAAGATGTAGGGATGTTACCCATGACTGAAGTGGTATTTAAAGGTGCGGAAGAATTGAAGAAAATATCGATACATTGGGAAAGAGTAGTTACTCACCTGTAACAAGTGTTTTCCAGGAGCAGCAGGAATCAGTCCTCACATATGGGTGACGTCGGCGACGACGGAGCCCCCATGCGGAGCATTTCCCCAGCTTTCAAAGAAAGCCTTTGGGACTGCAGCATGCATGCGCGGTCCCCTTCCTGCCCAAGGGTGCCATCTTGCTCAGTCTGATGACATAGCTAAAAGACAGCATAAAAACAAAAATAAATCATATGACTGCAACTCCAAGGGGAGGAGAGAGGGTTGTGAGGACTGATTCCTGCTGCTCCTGGAGAACACCTGTTACAGATGAGTAACTACTCTTTCTCCAGGACCAAGCAGGTAGTCAGTCCTCACATATGGGACTCCCCAGCTTAAGGCTACCGGGGACCCAAAGCTGAAAAATTGAGCTCCCTCTAGAGCCTCAGCATGTAGGAAAATAATCTTCTCTGAGAACGCCCCCGTATGGTAGCCCAACACCAGGGCTGGAGGGGAGGAGTTGCCTATACCTCAAAGAGATTACGGAGTACCGCCTGTCCAAAAGCACTGTCCCTGCGGGACTCCCTCTCGAGGCAGTAATGGGCCGCAAAAGTCTGGCTTGAAGACAAAGTAGCGGCCAGGCAGATGTCTGCTAGCGGAACAAAGCGGAGAAGAGCCACTGACGCAACCTTCGCCCTGACCCGACCCTGCAATGAGAGGCCGGCTGCCCTGTACGCCCAGGCGATACAGTCTGCCACCCAGATGGACAAGGTACGCTTGGAGACAGGTAACCCCAACTTATTAGGGTCAAAAGAGACAAAGAGCTGGACAGCCCTTCGATGCTCCTGCGTACGGTCAAGGTAGAAGGACAACGCCCTCCTACAGTCCAGGGTATGCAAGACCATCTCAGCCCGGCTGGCATGCGGTCTGGGAAAGAAAGTCGGAAGAACCACCTCCTGATTGAGGTGGAAGGAGGAGACAACCTTGGGAAGGAACTTAGGGCGAGTCCATAAGACTACCCTGTTCCTATAGAACCTAAGGTATGGTGCCTCTCACACCAGGGCTTGAAGCTCGCTCACTCGCCTTACTGAGGTAAGAGCTACCATAAACAACGCTTTCCAGGAGAGAAAGCGCAAAGGACAAGTAGCCATAGGCTCAAATGGTGGGCAAGTAACCCGCTGCACGACCACATTCAAATCCCACTCAGGAGCAGGTGGACGAATTGGAGGCTTAAGCAGAAGTAGGCCTCTGAGGAAACGAGCCATCAAGGAGTGGCTTGAGAGACTGACCCTCCACTGGTGAATGGTGCGCAGAGAGAGCACTGAGATGGACCCTAACAGAGTTGGATTTAAGGCCCAGGTTGGACAGGTGAAACAAATATTGCAGCACCACTGGTACCAGGCAGGAGAAAGAATCCTGCTTGTGTTGAGCACACCAGGTGGAGAACCTATGCCACTTGAGGGCATAAGACTTCCGGGTGGACTGCCTCCAAGAGGCCAAGACCATGTCCTCCACTTCCCTAGGCAGCATTAAGGGTGCTAGAACTACCCTCTCAGCAGCCAGGCCATCAGATTGAGGGACTGGAGGTTGGGGTGTAAGAGACCCCTGCTCCTGAGACAGGAGATTGGGTTGCATGCCCAGAGGAAAAGGAGTGTCCACCGTCATTTGCAAAAGAAGCGGGAACCAGGGTTGCCTTGGCTACCTGGGGGTCACCAGAATCACCGAGGTCTTGTCCCGGATCACTTTGAACAGTGTCTTGGGCATTAGAGGCGTGGGGGGAAACGCATATAGGAGGCCTGTAGACCATGGAATGAGAAACGCATCCGCTGCTACTCTGAGAGGATGCGGTTGTCTGGAGCAGAACCTGGGCAGTTGACGGTTCAGTGGACTGGCAAAGAGATCTACGGTGGGAAGACCCCATCTTAGGAAGATCTGTTGAACCACCAGAGGATTTAACTGCCATTCGTGTGGCTGATGAATTCTGCTCAACCTGTCTCCCAGGTAATTCTCTTGTCCAGGGAGGTAGACCGCCCTGAGAAGTATGCCATGATTGACTGCCCAGGAGCACAGGTCCTGTGCTTCCTGACAGAGAGGTCGGGACCCTGTGCCCCCCTGTTTGTTCACATAGAACATAGCAACTTGATTGTCCGTCTGAACTAAGACGGACTGGTGAGAGAAAACATGAGAGAAAGTCCGCAGGGCTAAGCGGATCGCTCTGAGTTCTAGAAAATTGATCTGCTGTGTGGCCTCCCAAGGAGACCAGAGGCCCTGAGTGCATGCTCCTTGGCAATGTGCACCCCAACCTTGAAGAGAAGCATCGGTTGTCAGCACTTGAGAGTGTGGAGGTGCTTGAAAAGGAACCCCTTGCACCAGATTCGGAAGATGAAGCCACCACTGTAGAGAAGAGGCTAGTAGCTTGGACACCCTGACCTTGTCCGTCAGGTTTCCTGTGGCCTGCATCCTTTAGGTCTAAGGAGCATAGCCAAACTCCCTGCTGGAGGTAGGGCAGCAGGGTTCCAAGGTTAAGCATCTTGAACTTTTCCCTCTCCAGGAACTTGTTGAGATTCCGCAAGTCTAGGATGGGCCTTAGGCCTCCTGTCCTCTTTGGTACTAGAAAGTACCTGGAATAGAAGCCTTGACCTCTCAGGTGGTGGGGCACTGGTTCCACCGCCTGTTCCTTTAGAAGACTTGCTAACTCCTGCAGGAGTAAGTCCCTGTGCAGAGGGAGTCTTGGAGGCTCCCCTGGAAAGTAGGAGGGAGGTACCTGGTGGAAGTGGAGAAGATAGCCCCTGTGGACTATGCTGAGCACCCAGGTATCCCTTGTCACGGCTGACCACCTGTGGGCATACAGGGTCAGCCGGCCTCCTGTGCTTAGGGAGGCCAGCTGAGGAGGAGAGGCTATGCCACTGGCATCAAAACCCCGCTCCCTGCTGTGTAGGAGCCAGAGCTGGTGGCTTGGGGGTTTTCTGCCTACGGGGCCCATGTCCCTGCCCCTTGGCCTGCTGACCCTGCTGGGCAGCTGTGGAGGCCTGTAAGTGAGGGTATGATTTGTAGGCAGATGACTTCCTCGGGTAAAAGGTCTTTTTTCCCGAGCTCTTCTTCTTCTGAAAAGGGGCAGAGGTTTTCCTTGACAGCCTTGTCCGGGTGAGAGTCTCGGACTAGAGTTCTGCAGCATTTTCAGCCATGGGCTTGCCAAAGAGGTTTTCACCTCGGCAGGGGACATCGACCAACTTGTCCTGCAACCATGGCTCGAGGTCCGATGACTGTAGCCAGGCCTGACGGCGTGCACCGATGCCGGCCGCGGCTACTCGGGCCGAAGCCTCGAAGCCATGATAGGCTGCTCGAAAAATAAACTTCAAGCACTCTCAGATCCCCGATGACAGGGCCTTGAACCTCTGCAAAGGTTCCTCGGAGAGACCAGCAGAGAACCCGGCAATCTCCTTTGCCAGGTCTCGAAGGTACATGCCCATGTACAGCTGGTAGGTCTGGATACGGCAAGCAAGCATAGAGCCCTGGAAGCACTTTCTACCAAGGGCATCCAGGTTCCGGGCCTCCCGGCCAGGGGGCACCGAGGAGTGCATCTTCTGACTCTTCAGACGATGCATGGCCGATTCCACAACCATGGAGTGGTGCGGTAGCTGTGCCTTTTGGAACCCGGGGCTTTTGCGGACTCGATAGATGGAATCGACCCGCTTGCTCAGAACCGGCGTCGACGCCGGCGCCTCCCACATGCGGAAGAGCAACAGTTCCAGCATCAGAGGAACCGGTACAGTAAAGGCCTCCTTCGGAGGAGAGTCATACTGCAGGGCCTCGAGCTCCTCCTCGGGGTCCGCGGGGAAGGCGAAAGCCTTGGCTATGTCCCGCACGAAGTCCGAGAACCGGGTGTCCTCCGGGGGGGGGGGGGGGGGGGGAGGGGGACCGTCTCCGAGGTTCGGACTCCGGTGAGTCTGAAGGGACACACCGGGTCCGAAAGGTGTCCGGGGACTCCTCGTCCTCCGTTTCCCAGCCCGACCCCTCGGAGGAGGAATCGAGTGGCTCCGGTCGGGCAGGCACCGATGCCATCCGCCCCAACGCCGAGGGTACCGGCGTCGACGACCTCTGTCCCGAACGGGAGGCCGAGGGAGACCTCGGCCTAGGATCGACTCAAGAGCACATGGACTCGAGGATCGGCTCGGCCTCCGGGGTCGACTTGGATGTCGATGTCCCAGTGGTCGGGGAAGATGCACCGGTGAGACCGGCGATCAATGCCCGCTGCTGTTCCATGAAGGCAGCCAAGCTGCTCTCCAAGGCTGTCAACCTAAGTCCGAGCTCAGGAGACTCAGCAGCCCCCGACTAGGGCCCCAACGGCGTCGGCTCCCCCGGAGGAGAGTCCACGAGGACTACAGTACTCACTTGACCCGGGGACTCTGTCTCCACACGAGGTTGTTTAGCAGGCCTCTCCGACTCCGAAGACCCGGGACGGCGGTCGGGGCTATGCGACCTGGCCCTCGAGGAGTCAAGTGCGTCCACCAACGCCGCCCTCGTGGGTTTCTTCTTCCTGCGATGCTCCCGTGAGGGAGACCCCCTCTCAGAGGAACCCCGGCGATGCTCGGGCTCGGAATCCCGAGATGTCGAGGCCTCTGACGAAGTCCGGACCCGGCCGGACGCGGAGTCAGAGCAGATTCTTTCCTTCTGGTGCTGCCAACTCCTCAACGCCTTCGAGGACATTTTCCCACACGGGCCACAGATCATCGGGTCATGATCGGGCCCGAGGCAGCAGTCATGTGTGTCGGTGAGAGACATAAGTTTCTTACACCGATCACACTTTTTGAACCCGCTGGCAGCCATCGGGGAAAAAAGGGCCCCTGCGAGGTCAAAGGACAGGGCTGCCAGTGAAAACAGAAAAATGGCGTGAATGCTAGTCACGAAGGACAAAAACTGAAAAAAGAAGTCCGGGCTCGATACCAGTGTACTGGGCCCAGGCGGGAAAGGGAAACCGGCGTCGAACCAAAGAAAAAACAGTTCCACTACCAAAATCAACTTTTTTCTCAGGTGAACACGAAACACGTCCATCGGGCTCCGCGGAAAAAAGACGACTGAGCAAGATGGCACCCTTGGGCAGGAAGGGGACCATGCATGCGTGCTGCAGTCCCAAAGGCTTTCTTTGAAAGCTGGGGAAATGCTCCACATGGGGGCTCCGTCGGCGCCGACGTCACCCATATGTGAGGACTGACTTCCTGCTTGGTCCTGGAGAACAATGGGACCAGAAGCAAAACAAGTATATCTGCAGCACAAGGGACCAGCTCCAACATTGAGGGCATTGGCCTAGGGCTGCATGTAGTCCCAGGCCAAAGGGATTGGCTGCAGCTAAAACTCCCTAAGTTGGTTCTGTGGTTTGAGCATCCTTCCCATCGTGAAAGAGACCAGAACCCCCGAGAGTGCTGAAACAAGCTCCAAAATATTCCAGGGTCCTGGGAGGGGACCAGGCTGCTCTAGGGATAATTAATCACAAAATCCAGTTATTCCAGTCAGCAAATCATCAGGGCTGTGTTCTCTTTTGACTTCTGCAGGAGTCTGATTGGATCAGCCAATCATCCAGGTACAGATGAAACCAGATCCCCTTGCTTATACAGGAATGCTGATATTACTACCATCACCTTGAAGGGGCTGTGGCCAGGCAAAATGGCAAGGCTTGAAACTGGAAGTGACAGTCTAGGACGCAGAAAGAGCAGAACAGTCGATGCTGTTCCCTCATGGAAATATCAAAATGCATCTCGTTCGGATCTAAGGAGATCAGTAACTCCCCCTGACTGAACTGACAAAATGACTGATTTGATGGTCTCCATTCAAAAATGAGTTTGGAATTGACCCCTTTCAGGTCCAGAACAGATCAGAAAGAACCTCCCTTTTACAAAATAGATGGAATAATGGCCTTGGCAAAGGTAAAATTAGCCTGTAACTGCAGGAGATGCTGTAGTTTCTTCAACTGCCACCTGCTTGAGCAGAAAACTGCAGGCAGACTCTGGCACTGCAAACAGAGCATACCCCTGACTGAATACTTACAAGACTCACTGGTCTAGAGTAATATGGTCCATTTAAAAAGAAAACAGCCAGAGCTGCCACACTACCAGCAGCACAAAGGGACCTACCAGATCTCAATGGAGGGCTGACCAGCTCTGGCGGGGGTTGCCAAAGAGTCTTGAGGCCACTGGTAATTCTAAAAGGAATAATCTTTCTTGGCTCTATAACCATAGGAAGAAAAACTTTACCTGAGTTTCTGGCCAACAGAGTGCACCTTCAAGTGCCCAGTAAAGCACTCCGAGGGGCAGATTAAGCACTCTTCGGTTTGTCTTCTGTAAGCTCTGAGGCCAGGACTCACACAATGCCCTTACCAACTTAGAAGTTCTCTCCAAAGAACAACTTGCTATGGCACAGAAGCTTGCTGAACCGCAACTTAAAGGCCACATCTGCTGACCAATTGCAAAGCCAGAGCCACCATCTAGCCATAACTACTGCCACTATGGACTTGGAAGAGATCCTGAGAATCAAATAGGACACTGCCCCAGATGTGACACCAGACTCCAACCTGGCAATCTCCGGGCTGTCTGGCAGTTGCTTAGCACAGTGAAAAAGCACCCTGGCCATCAGGTCCTTAAACAGGGATGCTTGAGAACCCAAGGTTGAGGTCACAAAGGCATTCTTCAGGAGGGTCTCTACCTTCCTGCCATGAGACTCCTTAAGTGCATTTCCCCCTTCCACTGGGATAGTCATGCGCTTGGTCACCGCTGTGGCAAGTGCATCCACCCATGGGAGCTCAAAAAACTGCCTTGGGGCAGGAGATACAACCAAGATAGGATTTTTGGGCTCTGTAATGCCCAGCTCTGGAATTTTCCATTGAGAGCAGGTGCACCGACAAGTGGTAAAGGCACTTTATTCACCAAGATAACCCCAGTGACACCCTTAACACCAGGTATTGTATGCTCTGGTTAGTTGATGAGGCATTAACTACATATCCTGTCCTCTTAATCTGAATAGTTTGTCCACATATAATGCAACATTTTGGCTTCTAAGTAGTCCTCCTCAACCTATTTTCAAGTATTGTCTGGACTAGAAGCATTATGAAAAATACTTAATTTTCTTCTCTAAGGTGTTTATGTGTGTTCAGCCTTGCATATTCACTCTGTTTTGATAGCACTGGTTTCTATTGATGTTATTTTTATTGATGTTAGATTTAGAGTGCTTCTTTGATTTTATATAGTGATATATGTTTTTAATGGCTCTTATCTTTTATTTTTATCATATTTAGTCTTATATTTTATCATTATGTTTGTTATACTGTTCATTCATGAAGTAATTTATTCATGTATTTTACTATTATTGTTATTTTCGAGGTCTGTACCCCCTGAAGAAGGCCTTATTGGACAAAATGCATTGAGTTATCTTGGCAAATAAAGTGCCATTACCACTTGTCTGTGCACCTGGTGTCATTTGTGTTCTTTGCTCCCGTGTGGGTGGCTTGCTCTCCATTGGATGTCTTCCACTGAGAGACCAGGAATTGTTCCATAGGCTCAGGCAAAGGAGAACAGCCAGAAGAAAGCATACTCCCTCACCTTTAACAGGTGTTCTCCAGGGACAGCAGGAATCAGTCCTCACATATGGGTGACGTTGGCGTCCTCGTGCGGAGCAATTCCCCAGCTTTCAAAGAAAGCCTTTGGGATTGCATCACGCATGCGCGGTCCCCTTCCCGCCCAAGGGTGCCATCTTGCTCAGTCAAATGACATAGCTAAAGAGACGGCAAAATGAACAAAATATCATAATGATAAGTCTGCAACTCCAGGGGAGGAGGGAGGGTCATGAGGACTGATTCCTGCTGTCCCTGGAGAACACCTGTTACAGGTGAGTAACTACGCTTTCTGCAGGAACAAGCAGGAAGTCAGTCCTCGCATATGGGACTCCCTAGTTATAGGCTACTGAGAACCCATAGCTGAAAAATGGCTCCCTCTAGAAGAGCCGCAGCAGCTGTGATAGGAATTCAGCAGAGAACTCAACACCTCCGGTAGCCTGACACCAAAGGGCCGAAGGGTAGGAGTTGCCTAAACATCAAATAAGTTACAGAGTACCGCCTGGCCGAAAGCACTGTCCCGTTGGGACTCCCTATCCAAGCAGTAATGGGCTGCAAAGGTCTGGCCTGAAGAGCAGGTAGCGGCCCAGCAGATGTCTGCCAGCGGAACAGAGCGGAAGTGAGCCACTGATGGGGCCTTAGCCCTTACACGGTGGGCCGTGATTCGACCCTGCAAGGGTAGGTCTGCCACACTGTACGCCCAGGAAATGCAGTCTGTCACCCAGGTGGATAACATGCACTTGGAGACAGGTAGGTCCCAGCCTACTGGGGTCATAAGAGACGAAGAGCTGAGTAGCCCTTCGATGTCCCTGCGTACACTCCAGGTAGAAGGCTAACGCCCTCTTACAATCGAGGGTATGCAGGACCGCCTCTGCCCGACTGGCATACAGTCTGGGAAAGAAGGTTGGAAGAACCACCTCTTGGTTGAGGTGGAACAAAGAGACCACTTTCGGAAGGAACTTGGGGTGGGTGCGAAGGACCACTCTGTTCCTATAAAACCTTGTGTACGGTCTATCTGGCAGATGTGAGTGCCACCTTGTGTACGGTCTGTCTGGCAGATGTGAGTGCCACCAGGAAGAGCACCTTCCAGGAGAGGAAGCACAGATGGCAAGTAGACATCGGCTCCAAAGGTGGGCGAGTAAGCTGCTCCAAAACCACATTCAAATCCCACTTGGTTGCCGGGGGACGAACTGGGGGTTTTGGTAGAAGTAGACCTCTAAGGAATCTGGACACCAAGGGGGGAGCCGAAAGAGGTTGTCCTACTGGAGAGTGGTGTGCTGACAAAGCACTCAGGTGGACCCTGACAGAGTTAGACTTAAGACCTAATTCTGAGAGGTGAAGCAGGTACTGCAGCACCACTGGTACAAGGCAAGCGAAAGGGTTTTCATTGTGCTGTGTACACCACACCTCAAACCTGCGCCACTTGAAGGCATAGGTTTTCCTAGTAGACTGTCTCCTTGAGGCCAGTAACACTTCTTCAATATTCTTAGGTAGGAGGAGAGGCGCCAGCAGCCATGCCATCAGGTTGAGGGACCTGAGGTTGGGATGTAAAAGCGAGCCCCACTCCTGTGACAGGAGGTCGGGCTGCGTCCCCAGAGGGAGTGGGGTTTCCACTGTCAGCTGAAGGAGAAGAGGAAACCAAGGCTGCCTCGGCCATCTGGGGGCTACCAGAATGACAGAGGCCTTGTCCTGAAGGATTTTGATTTGAACAGAGTCTGGGCCACCTGAGGCATGGGAGGAAACGCATACATGAGGCCCCCTGAGCAGGAGATCAGAAAAGCATCTGCAGCCACCCTCTGAGGGTGTGGCTGTCTGGAGCAAAAACTGGGCAACTGGTGATTTTGTGGACTGGCAAAGAGATCAATGGACGGATGCCCCCAGCAGTGGAAGATCTGCTGGGCCACTTCCGGATTCAGTTGCCACTTGTGAGGGTGAAGAATCCTGCTTAGCTTGTGTGCTAGGAAGTTCTCCTGACCTGGCAGGTAAATTGCTTTGAGGGACATACCCTGCCTGATTGCAAAGGAGCAGAGGTCGAGTGCCTCCTGACATAGGAGACGGGACCCTGTACCTCCCTGCTTGTTCACGTAGAACATCGCTACCTGATTGTCGGTCTGCACCAAGAAAGACTGATGTGAGAGAACATGACAGAAGGTCTGAAGAGCTAGGCGAATCGCCCAAAGCTCTAAGAGGCTGATTTGGTGTGTACTCTCCTGAGGAGACCACAACCCCTAAGTGCATGAACCCTGGCAATGGGCTCCCCAGCCCAGCAAGGAGGCATCTGTCGTTAGGACTCTTGTGTGCGAGGGAGGCTGAAAAGGCACTCCCTCGAGCAGGTTGGGTGGCTGAAGCCACCACGCCAATGACTTCCTCAGTCGTTTGGACACTCTGATCCTGTCTCGGAGTCGTCCGGTGGCTTGTGTCCACTGGTCTCTGAGGCACCACTAAGCCATCCTCATGTGGAGATGGGTGTTTGGGGTCACATGTACCGTGAAGGCCATGTGGCCCAGGAGGCGTAGAAAGTGTCTCGCTGAGATCTGAGACTTGTGGCTGACTTGGTGCACCAGCGCCAGAAGCCTCTGTGCCCTGTCCTCCGGCAGGTAAGCCCTTACCCGAAGGGTGTCTAGTCTTGCTCCTATGAACTCTAAGTTTTGAGTGGGGAGCAAAGTGGACTTTGCTTGATTTATGACAAAGCCTATATGCTGTCGCATGCTGACACTGCGAGCTGTGGCGACTGGGCCCTGATGAGCCAGTCGTCCAGGTAAGGGAAGACAAAATTCCCTTAGTTCCTGAGGAAGGCCGCCACCTACTGCCAGGCATTTGGTAAACACTCTGGGAGCAGAGGCTAGGCCAAATGGTAGCACTCTGTACTGAAAATGGTTTCCTCCCACTACAAATCTGAGATATTGTCTGTGGTCTGGATGTAAGAGGATGTGTGTGTAGGCATCTTTCAGGTCTAAGGAGCATAGCCAATCTCCCTGGTGGAGGTAAGGCAGCAATATTCCAAGGGAAAGCATCTTGAACTTTTCCCTCACCAGGAACTTGTTTAAGTTTCACAGGTTGAGGATGTGTCTGAGGCCCCCTGTTCTCTTTGATATCAGAAAATACCTGGAGTAGAAGCCTGGTCCCTGCAGGTGGTGGGGCACCAGTTCCACCGCCTGATCCTCTAGAACAGTGGTCCCCAACCCAGTCCTATGGGGCCCACCGGCCAGTCAGGTTTTCGGGATATCCCTAATGACTATGCATGAGATATATATGCATTAGAGATATCCTGCCAACCTGACTGGTTTGTGGCCCTCCAGGGCTGGATTTGGAGACCCCTGCCTAACACCTCTGTCATCTAAGATTGTGAGTGGGCAAGGTGCAGATGTCCAAGACATCAAAAAGGTATATAGAATGTGTCACATTCCTCCTCACTTCTCACCACCACCAAAATATTATCTATTAGACAACTTGTTGGTGGTGGTGAGAATCGAGGAGGAATGTGTCACATTCTATATACCCTTTCGATGTCTAGGACATCTGCACCTTGCCCACTGACAATCTTAAATGACAGAGTTGTAAGGCAGGGGTCTCCAAATCCAGCCCTGAAGGGCCACAAACCAGTCAGGTTGGCAGGCTCTCTCTAATGCATATATATCTCATGCATAGTCATTAGGGATATCCCGAAAACCTGACTGGCCGGTGGGCCCCATAGGACTGGGTTGGGGACCACTGCTCTAGAAGACCGGCCAACTCCTGCAAGAGGAGGTCCCTGTGTAGAGGGGGTCTGAGAGGCTCTCCTGGAAAGAAGGAGGGAGGTACCTGGTTGAAGTGGAGTAAATAGCCCATTTGGACTATTTGACGGACCCAGGTATCTGCGGTGATTGTTGGCCACCTGTGGGCGTACAGACTCAGCCTTCCTCCTGTGAAGGACCTCACCCCTGGTTGGAGAGAGACTATGCTGTGGTAGTAAAAAAAACCCCTCCTGTCTGGGTTGGAGCCGGAGCCGGAGCCGGGGCCGGAGGCTTGGGGGTCTTCTGATTACGCGGGCCATGCCCCTGTCCCTTGGCCTGCTGCCCCTATGGGCAAGCTGGGGAGGCCTGCTGAGTGGGGTAGTTGTGGTAAGCAGCACCCTTCCTCGGGAAAAGGGGCTTTTTACCTGAGCCCTTCTTGTTAGAAGTGGCAGAAGTCTTCTTGGATAGTCTTGTTCGGGTCAAGTACTCGGACTCGATTTCAGCAGCCTTCTCAGTCATGGGTTTGCCAAAAAGGTTGTCACCCCGGCAAGGGACATCGACCAACTTGTCCTGAACCCATGGCTCCAGGTCCGACGACAGCCACGCCTGGCAGCGGGCACCGATGCTGGCTGCGGCTACTCGAAGCCGTCATAGGCTGCTCGAGACAAATTTCGAGCACTCTCAAATCCCCGTGGACAAGTTCTTTAAGTGCTGCAAGGGTTCCTTGGAGAGGCCAGCTGAGAACCCGGCAATCTCCTTTGCCAGGTCCCGCAAGTACATGCCGATGTACAGCTGGTATGTTTGGACTCGGCATGACAGCATTGAGCCCTGGTAGCACTTTCTGCCGAGGGCGTCCAGCAATGTTCCCTCTAATTTTCTGTAGGCTATGTGCGCATAAAGTATCAGCTGTGCAGCTTTTGAAGGAAGGTTAAATTTTTGTGCGCCACATAACGACACTCGGAGTTATCTACTTTAAAATTTGACTACACGGCAGAATACAGTATGTACACCACATTGATTTTAATCAAATTAAATTAAAATAGACGATTACTAAATGAAGCGTAAAATTTCTAGTAATTACAATCACAACTTTTAAATTTTAAGACGTCTGTGTTGTTTTCTATCAGAATCAGAACCATCATTTTTGTGCGCTCTGTTGTAAAGTATGTGCGCTCACTCGGTGAGGTGTGTGCGTGCGCACACACGCACAGCTTAGAGGGAACAATGGCATCCAGGTTCCGGGCTTTCCTGCCAGGAAGCACCGAGGAGTGTGTTTTTTTGCTCTTTAGGCCGGGCATGGCCGATTCCACAACCATGGAGTTGTCCGGCAGCTGTGCTTTCTGGTACCCAGGGCTCTTGCGGACTCGAAAGATGGAACCGACCCACTTGCTGAGAACCGGGATTGAGGCCGGTGACTCCCACATGCGGAGCATCAGCCATTCCAACATCGGAGGAATCGATACCGTAAGGGCTTCCCGAGGGGGAAAGTCATACTGGAAGGCTTCGAGCTCCTCGGCTTGAGGCTCCTCCTCAGAGTCCGCCGGGAATGCCAAAGCCTTGTCCATGTCCCTGACGAAGTCCAAGAACTGGGTATCCTCCAGGGGGGTCCTTCTCCGAGGCTTGGAACCCGGCGAGTCCGATGGGACATACCTTCTCCGGTGGGTGTCCAGGGACTCCTCATCTTCTGTTTCCCATGCCGAGTCCTCCGAGGAGGAATCGATGGGTTCCGGCCGTGAGGACTTCGGTCTCGACCACCCCGAATGGGAGGTCGAGGAAGATCTCGGCCAAGGATCGACCCGAGTCCAAAGAGTCTTGAGGATCGGCTCGGCCTCCGGGGACGACTTGGATGTCAAGGTCCCGGTGTTCGGTGTGGATGGACTGGTGAGACCGGCAATCAGCGCCCTCTGCTGCTCCATGAAGGCAGACATGCTGCGCTCTAGGGCCGCCATTCTGAGTCCGAGCTCAGAAGGCTCCATAGCCTCCGGGCCTGGTCCCGATGCCGGTTCTCCCGGAGAAGAATCAACGAGGACAACAGCAGTTACCTTCCTCTGCGTCTCCGGCTCCGTGCGAGGCACTTTTGCAGGCCGCTCTGACTCCGAGGACCCGGGGCGGCGGTTAGGACTCCGCGACCTAGCACGCGTGGATCCAGGCCGATCAGAGGCATCCGACGACGCTGCCCTCACAGGTTTCTTCTTCCTCCGGTGTTACCGCGAGGGAGATCCCCCGCTCAGAAGACCCCTGACGATGCTCCCGAGATGTCGAGGCTTCTGAAGAGGTCTGGACCCGGGTGGATGCAGACTCGGAGAAAATCCTTTCACGCTGCTGCTGCCTACTTCTAAGTGCCTTGGAAGACATCTTGCCACACGGGCCACAAACCTTTGGGTTATGGTTGGGCCCAAGGCAGCGGATACAGCAGTCGTGTGTGTTGGTGAGACACATTAATCTTTTACACTGATCACACTTTTTAAACCCGCTGGCAGCCATCGGGGGAAAAAGCGCCCCTGCGAGGTCAAATGGCCGGGCTGACAGTGAAAAAGAAAAAAAGAGTGCGAACGCTAGCCACTAAGGGCAAAAAATGGAAAATAGTGACCGGACTCGATACCGGAGTACCAAACCGAGGCGGAAAGGGGAACCGGCGTCGAACCGGGCCGAAGAAGAGAATCTTCAGTAGTTTTGAAGCACTTTTTCTGCGAGCGAAGTTGGACTACGTTCGTTGGGCTCCGCGGAAAAAGGGAGACTGAGCAAGATGGCACCCTTGGGCGGGAAGGGGACCGCGCATGCGTGATGCAATCCCAAAGGCTTTCTTTGAAAGCTGGGGAATTGCTCCGCACGAGGGCTCTGTCGGCGCCAACATCACCCATATGTGAGGACTGACTTCCTGCTTGTTCCTGGAGAATGACTGATACCATCCAGGAAAGTGTCCATTTGTGACTGTGGTGCAGGCGATGACTCCTCAATGCACAAGACCACCACTGCATCCTGAAATACCACCGAAAGGTCCTCTCTGTGAAAAAGGTGGATCACTGAAGGATCCTTGCTCTCCACAAGGGAAAGCTCTCCTTCCTTCTCAGACTCATCTTCTGAAGTCAAAAAGTTGTCTTCCACATCCCAATCAAACCCCATAGGGAATAAGGCTGGGCTCCCAGAGGAGATGGGAGCACACAGTACTGTGGCAGCACCACCATCCCCATAGGGGAGGCCTGGGCTTCAGACTCCTACAGAGGGTGTTGACATGTAGCTAAGAATGACTGAAAGCAGTCCGTAAGCTGTTTCTGCAACTGCTGCTCAAAGCCAACAGACAGGGATCCATGGGCCCCAAGGGAACCTGCTGGCTTGAACTTGGGGCTTCTTAGACTTTCCATGCAGCCCCCAAAGGCTCCTCTAAGGGGTGTGCCTGCCTAGCAGGCCTGGAGGGCACAGAAAAAGGCCCAGAACAGGCATTTGGCACAGAGCTCCCTATGAGGGGTCCCAATGGCACCAAAGACTTTGGGCTCTAGAAATCCATATCACATTGGGGGGGGGGGGGGCGGGGGGAGAGGGTAGAATGAACCTACTGCAGAGGTGATGCTATGTATGCCAGAGCAGGCACAGTACCAGGCACATGGCATGCTTGCCAGACTCATGGTCAAAAAAGGAAAAAAATAAGGGGAAAAAACTCCGCCAAAACTAAGCTGTGAATGCCGTGAAAAAAGGATTCAATAACTAGAAAATTATTAGCTCTACTCTTCAACTTTGAGATTGTAACTTTCTACTATTCCCAATAGATTATCAAACTTATATCACAATAACCATTAAGGCTGAATAATTGTCCATAGCGACAAGGTCTCAGACTTAGGCGGAGCTATCGTCCAAATTCAAACAATGGACTATACACATCCTTTTGCATCAATGACCTTATAATGTCGCTTAAAATTATGGGGGGTTTTTTAAAATTATTTTTTCAAAAAATTATTTCAATTGTGCTTTAAAGAAATCAGAACTTGGTGCTTATCTTAGTCCTTCCTGGAATCAGTGCTTATCTTAATTCTTCCAAAAGGATTGCCAAAATCCCCACCACCACCATAGCAGCAAAGAGGGAGTCCCAGCACCTGAAAGGCTAGTTGGGGAAACCCGATCTGGGTTACTTTAAAACACATACACAGGTTGGGAGGCCCTGATGCTGAGGAAATTAGGCCTAACATTTTTTTTTTAAATTTGCTTTATGCAAACAGACAAGAGATCCAAATACAGCCCAACAAAAATTAATGGGCTAAATAAAAAGCACAAATCATCATAACAAAATTTAAGAAAAACCTTAAAAAGTTTGTATTTGGATGACAGACAGCAAGAGAGAAGGGGAGAATAGGCTAAACTTACTAGTCTCCCCCCCCCCCCCAATTTGACCCACCAGTGATGGAACCTGTGGAAAACAGCTTTGGAACAAGAGTGGCTGTCAGATCTGGGAGACAAAGAAAGCCCATGTTCTAAGAACCACAGGGCCTTACAGGACTCAATCATACCAGCCACAGCATGGTAGTGTGGGCTGGGAGAGTCAGGCCTATCTGCATTGCTGCACCAGTCCACACACCTTGCCACCTGATGGAGGCAAACACTGGCTTCTCTCAATGCTGCACCACAAGAAATACCTTCTGATGACACCACTGAAAGATGCTCGTCTGCCCCTACCTGCTGGAAAGGGAGTATAAACCACCCCATCTGGAATTGTCTAGCAGAATAAGGAATACTCTCAGACTGAACATCTTTAGCCGTTGGAAAGGATAAAGTAAGAAGCAGTGTAGTTATTCACCTGTGGCAGGTGTTCTCCAGGAACAGCAGCAATCAGTCCTCACACATATGAATGTCGTCACTGACCGAGCCCATGCAGGAACGCTCCCCAGCCTCCATAGGAAGCTTTTGGGAGGTCAACCACGCATGCATGCTTATTTTTCCGCCCGAAAGAGTCCTCTTACCTCAGAATGGTAACAGCTTAATCAAGCCAACAAAGAAGAAAACTCCACAGGGAGAAGAGAGGGTAGGGAGAAGAGAGGGTAGGGAGGACCGATTCCTGCTGTTCCCAGAGAACACCTACCACAGGTGAGTAACTACACTTTCTCCAGGACCAAGTAGGAAGTCAGTCCTCACATATGGGACTCCCTAGCTACAGGCTATAAAAAAAACCCCTGTAAACAGCCCAACGGGGCAACCAGAAAAAAGAACAGAAAACAGCAGCATGAGAATTCGCTGAAATGTTACAAGAGTCAGTGTCCAACATGGATAACAACAACAGCAGGTCGACTCTGCGGTAGCCTAACAGAGAGAAGGGCTGGTGAGGAGGAGTTGTCTTAAACCCCAAACAGGTGCCGGAATATGGTTTGGCCGGTTGCTGTCATGTCAGGAATCTCCATCCATACAGTAATGAGCTGTGAAGGTGTGGATTGAAGGCCACATAGCAGCCCTACATATCTCCACTGTGGAGACCGAATGCAAGAGCTGTGACACAGCATCCAAATTCAGACCAGCTTGAGCATAAACTAAGGACATGCAGGCCACAACCCAAAATGAAAAGGTATGCTTTGAGACCACCACACCAAGCTTATTGAGAAACAAAAAAGCTGGGAGGAATGGCGGTGAGCTTCCGTATGTCTGAGGTAGAATGCCAGTGCTCTCTTACAATCCAATGTGTTTAAAGCAGCCTCAGCCCTGTTGCCGTGAGGTCTGGGAAAAAAGGTGAGCAATACCCCTGACTGATGGAGATGAAAATCAGAGACCATCTTAGGTAGGAACTTAGAATGAGTCTGAAAGGCCACTCTATTATGATGGAATCTGGTATATGGCAGGGGCACCACCAGAGCCTGTAACTCACCGATACTGCGCACAGAGGTGATTGCAGATGAGAAATTTAAGTGAGCAGGAGCTTAGCAGCTCAAAGGGGGAAGCGAGAAGCTGCCCCAGTACCACGTTAAAGTCCCACGCCACCAGCAGTGGCTTAATTGGGGGACACGAAAGCAATAGACATCTTATGAAGAGGTCAATGAGAGGATGAGCAGAGATCGATTTACCAGGCGGGCTGCAATGGTAGACCACTAGCACACTCAGATGGAGTTCAATATGAGACCAGAGTTGGAGAGGTGGCAGTGATAAGTTAGCACCGCCTCTATCGAACAGGAAAAAGGGTTGAGTGCCTTGCCTGCACACCAGATGCAGAACCCATGCCATTTGAACACATAGGAACGTTGTGTAGAGTCTTTGCGTGACAAGGAGTACATTCTTCACAGCTGTCGGCAGGCGAAGGTCCACCAAGAGCTACCTGCTCAGCATCTACGCCGTGAGAGCTAGGGATCAGACACTGGGGTGAAGAAGGGATCCCTCATCCTCAGAGATCAGATCCAGAGCCCAGCCGAGTCAGAGAGGCTGCTTCAGGGACAGCTGAAGAAGAGGAAACCATGGTTGCCTGGGCTAGTGTGGTGCTATGAGGATCATAGTGGCTCCCTCCGCTTGAACAGAGTTTTGACCACTAGAGGAATTAGAAGGTAGGCATATATGTGGGCCTTTGCTCCAGTCCAGGAGAAAAGCACTGGAAGCTGTCAGATTGCTGTATGGTACTCTGGAGCAAAAACCACAGCAGCTGGGTGTTATGTGGGGTCACAAAGATATATTGACGCTGTGCCCCACTTCTGGAAGATGTGGTTCACTACTTGTTTGCTGATGGTCCACTCGTGTGGCTGAAGGACTCTACTGAGACAATCTGCTAGGACATTGTGCTCACCGGATAGATACACTGCCCTGAGGAGCATGCTGTGAGAGACTATGAACTTCCAGAGGCGGACTGCCTCCCAACAGAGGAGGTACGAGCTTGTGCTGCCCTGCTTGTTGATGCAGAACACACCTGACTGTCCATTTGGATGAGAACCACCTGGTTGGATAGCTGCTGCTGAAATGCTTGGAGCACATTAGCAATGGCTCAGAGCTCCAGGAAGTTGTCAGGTGTAGGCTCTGCCAAGCAGTCCACAGTCCCTGTGTACAGAGGTCATCGAGATGAGTCCTCTAGCCCATCTTGGAGGCATCAGTCGTGAGACTGTGCTGATGCAGAAGGGCCTGAAAAGGGAGCCCTGCGAGCAGGTTTGGAGGCTGTAACCATCAGGAGAGAGACTCCTTAAGCAGAGAAGAGGAGTGACCACTACATTCTGCTTGAGATGGCTTGTGGCCTCACACCACTGTGTGCGGAGAGCTATGCAGATGGAGCGACATAGACCGTGGAGGCCATATGGCTGAGGAGACGGCGTATCTGCAGAGCTGACACGATCTGGCTGTTCTGTACAACGTGCGTCAGGGCGACTAAGTGCTGGGCCCGGTCCAACGACAGATAGACTTGAGCTAGAGTAGTATCCAGGAGAGCTACAATGAATTCTAGGCACCGAGAAGGCTGCAGGTGAGAATAAGTAATTGATAAAGCCCAGATGTTCTAGCACCTGTATAGTGAGTCTCATGGCATGCCAGACCTTGTTGGGCATCCTTCCTCTTATCAGCCAGTCATCCAGGTAAGGGAAGACAAAGACCCTTTGAGTCCCGAGAAAGGAGACAACTGCTAGACACTTCATGAAGACCCATGGGGCGGAGGCTAGGCCGAAGGGCAGTACCGGGTACTGTTGAGGATGAAGCAAAGATACTGCCGATGAAGGGAGTGAATGGGAATATGGGCAAAGGCATCTTTGAGATCCAAGGAGCATGGCGAGTCTTCCCATTGAACGTATGGTAATAAGGTTCCCAAGAAAGACCATCTTGAATTTCTCCCTCACCAATGAACTGATTGAGGTTCCAATGATACAGTATGGACTGGAAACCGGCGGTTTTCTTGGGAACCAGAAAGTAATGGGAGTAGAACCCCCTTTCAGCCTGAGATTGAGGGACCAGCTCAATGGCTCAGTCGGTCAAGACAGCCTGGGGACATCTAGTTGGAGGAGCCCTCGGTGATGAAGATCGAGGGGGTACTCCCCTGGAAAGAATGGGGAAGGAAGTTGATTGAAATGCAACAGGTACCCATCCTGGATGATCATGAGGGCCCAGAGGTCTGTTGAGATGACTGGCCATCTGTGGGGAAAGTGGATCAATCTTCTTCCTACCTGTGTGGGAACCGTGCCTGGTACGAGAAGCAGAGCCAAGCTCCTGAAGGAGTCAAAAGCCTCCCCAGGCTGCGAATGCGGCACTGGTTGGGGCTTTGAAGGCTTCGGCCATATCTTAAAAAGGATATAGCATTATTAGAAAAGGTACAGAGAAGAGCCACCAAAATGGTAAAGGGGATGGAAAGATACCCCTATGAAGAGAGACTAAAAAGGTTAGGGCTCTTCAACCTGGAAAAGAGATGGCTGAGGTAAGATATGATAGAGATCTATAAATTAATGAATGGAGTGGAATGGGTAAACGTAGATCAATTGTTTACACCATCAAAATATAAAAAGACTATGGGGCATGCAATGAAATGAAGCTACAGGGTAACCTATTTAAGACTAATAAGAGAAAATATTTTTTCACTCAACGTGTAATCAAACTTTGGAATTTGCTTCCGGAGGATGTAGTAAAAGCTGTTAGTGTAGCCAGGTTTAAAAAAGGTTTGGATAAGTTCCTGGAGGAAAGGTCCATAAACCATTATTAAAAGGGACCCGGGATATCACTGCTTGACCCAATACAAGCATTGTGGAACCTGTGCCTTCTGGGGAAACTGCTAGGTACTTGGGAGTGGCCACTGTTGGTAACAGGACACTGGGCTTAATGGACTTTGGTCTGACCCAGAATGGCATTTCTGATGTTCTTATGAACTGGCACAGGCCTTGTCCTTTCTGTTGCTGCCCTTGCTGAGGGACTTGATAGGATCCATACAGGGGGGTAGCTGCCATCAAACCTTTTCCTCTTGGGATAGAAGGATTTCTTCCCCGAAGACTTTTTCCTGGAGGGATCAGATGTTTTCTGGAGAACCGGTTCATAGTTAACTGTTCCCTTTTCAGCTCTCCAGCCTTGGTCTCCATAGGTTTGCCAAAGAGATTTTTGTCCCAGCAAGAAATATCTGCTAGCTTGTCCTGCACCCACTGCTCTAAATCAGAGGTCTGCAGCCAAGCCAGGTGGCTGGCCCCGATGCTCACAGCGGCGACCTGGGCCACCAGTTCTACACATCGCAGGCTGCCCTAGTGATACATTTTGAATATTCCTTGGCCTAGGAGACGAGGCCACTGAAGTGTTCGAGTTGTTCTCCTGAAAGGACAGCAGAGAAATCCGCCAAATCCCGTCCGCAATATCCCGAAAGTACATGCCTATATAGAGCTGGTAGGCCTGGAGGTGGGCCACCAGCATTGAACCTTGATAACATTTGCTCCCAAAGCATCCAGTGTATGAGCATCCCAGCTGGGAGGCACCGAGGAGTGAGTCTTGGAGGTTTTTAATTCTCTGCATGCTGACTCCAAAACCATGGAGTTGTGAGGAAGCTGCGGCTTCTCAAAGCCGAGGCTCTTGTGTATTCGATACACGAGAGTCTAGGAGTTGGTTCACTGGGGGCACTGTGAGCGGAATTTCCCTAGAAGCAGAAGAGCAACTGCTCGATGATTTGATGCACGGGCACCATGATGGCCTCTTTTGGAGGGGAAGGATGGATATTGGAGGATTCTCCAACTCCACTGCCCTGGGCTCCTCCTTAGCCTTGATGGTAGGCTTTGCCCATGTCCCACATGAAATCATATAAGGACATGTCCTCCGGGGGGGGGGGGAGGGGAGGGACTTCTGGCATTTGTATGGGGGAGAGGGATTTGAGGATATGTCCCTATACAGGGCCGGCCAAAGGGTTTCTACCACCCTAGGCAGAAACTCTGGCCTTGCCGCCTCCCCCAGCTGCCGCCAATTCCGTCTAAGGAGGGGGAGGTGGACAGCAGCAGTATTTCCAAAAGCAGCAGCTTTTGTTGCTGCTTTTGGAAATACTGCTGCTGTCCGCTTTCCTCCCAAATGGAATCTGCGACAGCTAGGGGGGGCAGTGGTAGCCGCTCATGTGTGTCACTGCCAGCCGCTCTAGATGGCCGCCCAGCTCGCCTAGTGGATGGGCCAGCCCTGTCCTTATGACGCTCAGTCACCGAGGACTCGTCAGAGTCTGTGTGGAAATCAAAGTATCCTCATGATGCCTTCAGCGCTTGGGGTCCATGGCTCCCAATGGTCCGCCCCCGAGGCACTTGGGGGGAGGGAGTTCTGTGTGCCGGGAGGGAGTTCGGGGTGCTGAGAGGGATCCTGGATGCCCACCTGACCCATTTCCCCCACCGGGGAGGGTATGGGTCTCGAGAATGGGCTGAACCTCCGATGGGGAGAACACTGCTGTAGACTGAGTTGTCACCATTGTCGAGGAACCAGAGGTCATTAGGTCTCAGGCAGCCTGCTGGATGAGGAACATAGTCAGGCTGCGCTTGAGGGCCTGCATACATTACGAAAGAAGCATGGTGTCCGAGGAGGAAGGGGACACAACCACGGTCACCGGTATCTGTTCCCTCAGCGGGGACTCCATGATAGTCACGGCATCGAGAATCACCCGACGGCCCTGTTGGGCTTCAGGAGGTAGCTCTTCCTGCCAGAGCATCTCAGGAGGCTGCTCCCGGCCTTCACCCTCAGAGTCTCGCCAAGGGCTTCGATTGCAGTGCCCATGGGTTTTCACTCAGCATCACCCTTCGACGTCGACGGTGCTGAAGTCCAGTCCTTCTGGGGGCAACCTTCACCTGAGAATAGCCCCTAATGCAGCGCACTGCAGCCTCTCAACTCTGAGTGAGCCTAGTCATCACATGAAGCCAAAGCCTCGGCGGAGACCTTTGAGGGCATAGATTCTGATGCTGGTGCCAGTGCCGATTTGAAGGAATTGAACAGCAATTCCTGTTGTTTTTCCTAATTCCTGAGCCCCTTGCATGTCATCTGCAGAGACAGAGTGCTCAAGGTAAGGCCCGAGGCACTGAAGGCACCAGTTGTGGTGGTCCATTATAGAGTTAGTTCGGCCACACTGGGCGCACTTCTTGATGCCACTAGCCGGCTTAGACATATTGGGCTAGATGGCTTCCACCAAGTCAAAGGATGCCAATGTCCCAGCCGACCAGGAAGGTGCTAGAGAAAAACCCACGTGCTGAGAAAAAGTACCCGAGAAAAAAACACAGCGCTGAGACACCGACACTCCCAGAGACAGGCAAGACAATGAGCGACAAGCACACGACCAAAAACAGTACGTAAAAACAGAATCCCCCCTCCCCCCCAAAACTACAGTGCAAGGATATCAACTATATTCTTGGGACAGAAAAGTGTCTGAGAGGCTCTGGGGAAAAAAGAAGACTGAGGTAAGATGGCTCCTTCAGGCAGGAAGACTGGCACACATGCATAGTTGACCTACCAAAAGCTTCCTATGGAGGGGAACTTCCTCCACCCATATGTGAAGACTGACTTCCTGCTTGGTCCGGAGAATCTCTGAAACACAGCATAATCTTATGCTTATGAACAGATATTAAATGAGCACTTATCTTTAGGGCAAAGCCATACAAAATCTTATAAGCTAGACAGAGTTTAAAGAGGGACCTCAGCTTTATCTACAACTGACAGAGCAGCGTTGCAACTATCATATTTATGACTTAAAAAGGAGTCTCAAAGCGATATTTTGCAAGAGATATAATTTCATCTCTGCTTTGTCAACACTCACATACAGAATGCTGCAACAGTCTAAATGAATCAAAATAAAAGTCTGCACTAAAATTCTAAAATGTTTTTCACTTAGACATGGTCTAAGATGACATAGTTTAAAGTACTTTACTTTATTACACTTTCCTTACTATCTAGTCAATTTACAGATCCATCGACAGAGAAGAATCCGGGGACCATCCCTAGCACTTTCAAAGACAAAACTAGTGGAATGGAAACTCCAGAAATCATAGGATTCTGACTAGGCAAGTCTTTCCTCTAATTACTCAACCATAATAGTTTGGTTTTATCTCCATTAAGTTTTAGCCTATTAGAGCTCATCCAACTATTCACTCAGTCAAAATCATTATTTATAAGAGCATAAGTCTGATTAAAAATTTCCTGAACTGGAACTAATAAAATATTATCTGCTTATGCATAGAAATAGATTCGAAGCTCCCTCAAACCTACGCCAAATGAACTTAAAGCACAGTTACTTACCTGTAACAGGTGATCTCTGGGAACAGCAGGAATTAGTCCTCACATATGGGTACGTCAGTACCAACGGAGCCCGCGCGGGAAAGCTCCCCAGCTTCCCAGAAGGAAAGTTTTTGGGGCCTCCCACTGCGCATGCGCGCTGCCTTCCCGCCTTCCTGACCAACTCTCCTCAGTTCGAGTTTAAAGCTGAGTCAATAGAGAGAGGAAAGGAAAGAGAGAGATAGATACAACTCCTAGGGGAAGTGGGTGAGTTGTGAGGACTAATTCCTGCTGTTCCCAGAGATCACCTGTTACAGGTAAGTAACTGTGCTATCTCCAGGAACAAGCAGGAATAAGTCCTCACATATGGGGACTCCCTAGCTAAGATGCCCGTGAGATCCCCTGAAGGGTATGAGACCCTGAAAGGTTCCTCATCTTCCTATGGATCTCAGGCATCCATTCAGGGAAGGTGGGCTGGAGTTGTTCAAGAATGGAACAGGTGTCTGAGGACAGCCTGACCAAACAAGGCATCCCGGCGGGAGTCCTTGTCCAAACAGTAATGGGCTGTAAAGGTATGAACCGAGGCCCAGGTGGCTGCTCGACAGATCTGGTCAATGGACACAGAGTTTAGATGAGCCATAGAGGTGGCCATGGCCCTCACGTTGTGAGCGGTGACATGGCCCTCCAGAGAAAGGTTCTTACTCTGGTAAGCAAAAGAGATACACTGAGCAATCCAATTGGAGAGTGTTCTTTTGGAGACTGGAAGTCCTAAATGAGAAGGATCAAAAGCAACAAAAAGCTGAGAAGACTTTCGATGTTGCTGTGTCCTGTGGAGGTAAAAGGCAAGAGCTCTTTTACAGTCTAGAGTATGAAGGTTCCTCTCTGCACTGGATGCATGAGGAGCTGGAAAAAGACAGGTAAATATACCTCTTGATTAAGATGAAAAGGGGAGATCACTTTAGGCATAAAGTGGGGATTGGTCCTAAAGACCACCTTATCATGATGGAACCTTGTATAAGGTGGATTAGCCACTAGAGCTTGCAGTTCACTGATACGGCGAGCTGAGGTGACTGCAATAAGAAAAATAACCTTCCAGGAAAGAAATTTCAAGGAGGTAGTGGCTAAGGGTTCAAAAGGTGGCTTCATAAGCTGACCAAGAACCAAATTTAAGTCCCATGCCACCGGAGGAGGTCGAATGGGAGGTTTAGTTAAGGTTAGGCCTCTCATGAATCTTGCAATAAGAGGATGAGAGGAAACAGGTTGTCCATTGATGGGCTTAAGTGATGCCGCAATAGCACTCAAATGGACTCTTACTGAATTCGTTTTGAGTCCCACATTGGAGAGATGCAGGAGATATTCCAAAAGAGAATTCAATGGGAGTGCTAGAGGGTTAAGACCCTTGTGAGCACACCAAATGGAAAATCTTTTCCATTTAAAAGCATAAGAACGCCTAGTGGAAGGTTTCCTAGAGGCGTGTAGGATATCCTTCACTTGCTGCGAAAGGTTGACGTCTTGAAGGTCTAGGCCTTCAGTAACCAAGCTCTGAGGTGAAGGGACTTGGGGTTTGGGTGCCACAAAGTCCCCTCCTCCTGAGACAGAAGGTCTAGAGCCGCTCCCAAGTCCAGGGAGGGGGCTTGGGAGAGATACAGAAGTAGAGGGTACCACACTTGGCGTGGCCAGCATGGAGCTATGAGGATCATGGACCCTTGATCCCTTTGAAGTTTGAACAGAGTCTTGGGAATCAAAGGAATGGGTGGAAAGGCATACAGGAAGCCCTGACCCCAATGAAGGAGGAAGGCATCCTTGGCCTGAAATCCCTGACACGGAATTCTGGAACAGAACCGGGGAAGTTTGGCATTCCACGGACTTGCAAAGAGGTCTATGTCCGGGGTTCCCCATTTCTGGAAGATTCTGAGTACCTGATCCATGTGCAGGGACCATTCGTGTGGAAGCAGAACTCGACTGAGTCTGTCTGCCCAAGAGTTTTGGATTCCTGGAAGATATACTACCAGGAGATGGATTTGATGCTCTCTGGCGAAGGCCCATAATCTTAGAGCTTCGTTGCAAAGCGACAGAGAGCCAGTCCCTCCTTGTTTGTTTATGTAAAACATGGCTACTTGATTGTCCGTATGAATAAGGACTGTCATGTTGCTGAGGAGGGTATGAAAAACTTTGAGAGCCAGAAAGATTGCTCGAAGTTCCAAGTGGTTGATATGAAGGGTGGTCTCCTGTGGAGACCAGGTGCCCTGAGTGGAGAGATCTTGGAGATGAGCCCCCCAACCTGTTTGGGAGGCATCTGTTGTGAGGGTTGCTTGGGACAACAATGGTTGAAAGGGGGCCCCCAACAACAGATTTTGAGTGGATATCCACCATTGGAGAGACCAAAAGAGACGATTGGAGTTTGCTATTTGGTCTGAGAGAGCTCCTGATGCTTGAGTCCACTGGGTGGATAAAGTCCATTGAGCTGCTCTCATATGTAGGCGAGCATAAGGCACCACATGCACTGTGGAGGCCATGTGGCCTAATAGTTGTAGCATCTCTCTGGCAGTCAAGTGGCTTCTGGACTGAGTCTGAGAGGCTAAGTGCACTAGACGTTGGCAACGGGCCTGAGGCAGATAGGCCCTTGCAGTGGTGGTATCCAACCAGGCCCCTATGAATTCTAGGGATTGAGTAGGGGTGAGTTGGGACTTTGGCAGATTGATCACAAGTCCCAGATACTGTAGAATTCGCCTGGTGCGATCCAGGGAAGTCTGAGCCTCGGACTGAGATGGAGCTCGGATGAGCCAGTCGTCCAGGTATGGGAAGACAAAAATTCCCAAGGCGCGTAGAAATGCAGCTACTATTGCCATGCATTTGGTAAATACCCTTGGAGCAGAGGCTAGACCGAAGGGAAGTACTCTGTATTGGAAATGTTTTCCCTGGAACAGAAACTGTAGGAATTTTCTGTGGGATGGATGGATGAGTATATGTGTGTACGCATCCTTGAGATCTAGAGAACAAAGCCAATCCTGACTCTGTAGGTATGGAAGGAGAGTACCTAGAGAAAGCATCTTGAATTTCTCCTTGCATAGAAATTTGTTCAATTCTCTGAGATCCAGAATGGGTCTGTACCCCCCTGTTTTCTTGGGAATGAGAAAATAAGGGGAGTAAAAACCTGACCCCTGTTGAGGAAGAGGAACCTCTTCGATTGCCTTTTGGGCGAGAAGAGTGGTCACCTCCTGACCCAACAGGTCTAGGAGAGATGGGGGAGAATTGAAACTTCTCACCATGGTATGGGGAGGAAGGTTGGAGAAATGTAGTTTGTAGCCCTCTCTGATGATAGAGAGGGTCCATTGTTCTGATGTGATTTGCTCCCATCTGGGAGCAAAATGAGTTAACCTCCCTGGACTGGTGAGAGGTTCTGGATGTTTTAGAGCCAGAAAGGTTAAGTTCTCTAGTTTTAAGTCAAAAACCCTGAGGGGGTTGGGACTGTTGGGCTGTAGCAGCCCCTGCAGGTTTTGCCCTGGCCTGTTTAGGCTGCTGACGCTTAGGAGCAAAGCGAGCTGCAGAAGATTGTTGGCCAGTATTTGTGGCAAATCTGGCCTTCTTGTAGAAAGGCTTTTTGAAAGATTTTTTCTTGACAGGGGTAGAGGTAGACTTAGAAAGTCTATCTAAAGCAGCATTTTCTGCATCCATTTGAGTGGCTTTGATTTGCCACTCCTTACCAAACAGATTCTCACCTGTACAGGGCAAATTTCCCAACCCATCCTGGACCCAGGGTTCTAGGTCAGAGGCCTGGAGCCAAGCAATTCTGCGAGCCGCTATGGCAATACCTGAGGCTCTGCTAGCACCTTCAAAGGAGTCAAAGGCTGCTCTGTTGGAGAACTTTGAGATATCTTGGGTATGCTTCAGCAAAAGAAGGAACTCCTCCTTTCTATCCTCTGGGATAAAGGGGAGAAAATGGCGTATCTTTAATGCGATTTCCTTCAGAAACATGCCCATATAGAGGCTGTATGAGTTGATTCTGCCAATAAGAATACTTGCTTGGAAGATTTTTCTTCCAAAAGCATCCAGAGTCCTACATTCTCTTCCTGGAGGAGTAGAAGAGTGTCTTTTAGTACTCTTGATCCTTTTCATAGCTGACTGCACCACGATGGAGTGGTGAGGGAGCTGAGTTTTTTGAAACCCAGGAGAAGGGGGGACACGATACATGGTGTCCAGACGATGAGAATGTGGAGATAGGGTGAGAGGAGTCTCCCATAAGTCCATCTTGTGTTCTTGAAGAATTTCATGGATGGGCAAGGTGACTGCCTCTTTGGGAACCTTAGAGTATCCTAAAATGTCTAACTTTTATGCTCTAGGTTCTTTTTCAGAGGATACAGAAATAGAAAGACCTTTAGCTACTTCAATGATGAAGTCTTGAAAGGATAAATCCTCTGGAAGAGACATTCTCCTCTTTGGAGAAGAGGGCTCCTCAGGCAGAGTAAGGGATACTTCAGCAGAGTCATCTGATGAATCAGAATCATCAGAAGACTCAAAGTATCGTCTGTTTGCTTCCAGGGATCGATAAGTGTATCGACCGGTATCGACATCGGGGGTACCCGGAACCGGATCGGTATCGGGAAAAACCCCGGAACCGGGAACCGGAATCGGTATCCTGGTCGATGTGGATGGCCTGGGTACCGGTATCGGTTGTGGTACCGGAACCGGAGTCGGTACCGCAGGGTGCGGTACCGAGGGCGTCGCAGCCTTAATGAAAGCCAAAATGGCCTGCTGCATGGATTGAACTGTATGATCCATGGACGCCACGACTGTCTGGATGTCGGTACCGGATGATTGAGCCGGTACCCCAGAACACTCTAACAGGTGATCGGTCGAGGCCGTGCCATCGATGTCAACCTGTAACCCCATAGGAGGAGCTTTGGAAGCCGGAGCTTCCCGCCGGGGTTGTTTGGCTGGGGCAGGGTCCTCAGGGTCAAGCCCAGGGGTATCTCGATACTTAGAGGGAGATTTGCCCTTTGAGGACCTGCCAGAGGAATGTTTGGTTACCTGAGATCCATCAGGAGAGGAAGACCTGGAAGATGTCGATGCTGGAGTATCTGTAGAAAACAGCATTCTGTAAGCCACGTTTAGACATCAAAGAACAGGATGGGCAATCCGGAATGGAATGGTCAGGCCCCAAACATTTAAGACACCATTCATGGGTGTCTGTGACTGAAATAGTACCGCTGCACTTGGTGCATTTTTTAAACCCAGAGGCTTGTTTCTCCATGAGGGAGAATTTGTGAAGGCCTAAAGGCCTCACAGAACAAACACACCAAGTGAGGAAAAAAAGAAGATTTTTTTTTTTTTTTTTTAAAGAAATAAAGGAAAAAAGACCGGCGGTACCGGTCTGGAATCGGGGAAGGCAGACACACGGCCAAAGAAATAAATTAAAATAAGAACTTCTTCAGAGGTGACAGGAACACGACCTGCTGGCTCCGCGGAAAAAGAAGAACTAAGGAGAGTTGGTCAGGAAGGCGGGAAGGCAGCGCGCATGCGCAGTGGGAGGCCCCAAAAGCTTTCCTTCTGGGAAGCTGGGGAGCTTTTCCGCGCGGGCTCCATCGGTACCGACGTACCCATATGTGAGGACTTATTCCTGCTTGTTCCTAGAGATAATATATTAAAAACAATTGGGGACAGAGAGGAGCCCTGAGACACACCACAATCCACCTGCCATGCATAGTTATACTTCCTTAGAGGCAATTTGGATGAAAAACAAAGGTTCCAAAGGACTGATCTTGAAAATGTATAGAATTTTGAGGTGTGATATGTTTAAGAAGTTTCAATATATGAGCGAATGCGCAAGACACTTGGAAGAGATCTTGTCTGAAAGGCAGTGGAGGGGGATACTAGAGAATGTAGAATAGATCCTCTGTGTATTAATCAAATAAATTGACATAAAACATTACTTAAATGACATTTAATGCCAGTACAGTTGCATAAGCTATTTCTCCAAAGCTTTCTGAAAATTGTTGGAGGGCATGTTGTGGCAGTGATACCCTTTTTCATAAATGGACTTGCCTGAAAATAAACGTATACTGGGGATGCCATTCATCAAACTCTGAATAGTATTTTTAAAGAACCCCTTCAAATGGAGTCCAAGCTATTTCTGTTAAGCTTGGGGCCAGTAGGCTGTTCTAAGAAACAGAAAAGCAATAGCGGCAGACCTAATAGCTGCTAACTATGAATTAGTATGTTGTTGTAAAAAGCTTGAACCTGTCAGTGTGGACCAGATCATTGATTGAATAGGCTACGGAAAGTGGTACTGCTGAAAAATTGACAACAGAACCGGTCTCAACACCACCTTCTCCTTGGCAAACACCAGAAAAGACTCTCTGCAAGATAAAATCTAAAGCTCCAACATCCGTCATGCCAAATAAATAGCCATCAGGAAACCTGCCTTTAGAGTAGGCTCTTTGAAGGAATCCTTATAGAGAGGCTCAAAAGGCAAACCTGTTAGAGCAGACAGCACCAGGTTGAGGTCCCATGGGAGAACAATATCCTGCAAAGGCGGATGTATTTGCCTCACTGCCCTAAGAAAATGAACGATATCTGGGTGGGCTGCCAACAAGAACCCCTGTACGCATTTACAGTAACCTGAAATAGCTGCCATCTGCACTCTAAGAGAGTTAAACCAACCCTGTCCAACCCAGCCTGCAAAAAGCCTAGAACATTCGGAATACACAAAAAAATGCCAAAACCATTATCCTCACACCAGTGTTCAATCACACTCCACACTGACATAAGCTTTCAAAGACAAACATGTACAATATTTACAGGCTCTCAAAAGGGTACCACTACCGACGCAGAGTAGCCCTTACGCCTTAGCTTCATCCTTTCAAGAGCCATGCCGCAAGCAAGAATTCATCCACTTGTGCTGCGTTCAATCCCCATTCGCCTGGGTCTAACTGGTGACAACTGAAAAAATCCACTTGAACGCTCTCTTTGCCTGCCACATGAGCTGCTGAAAGGGCTTCAAGGTTCTCCTCTGCCCAAAGCAGTAAAGGGTGAATCTCCTCTGCCAACGTTGCACTGCCTGTGCCCCCCTGATGACTGATGGATATTACCATCTTGGCCTTGTCAGAGCAGATCCTTACTGCTCTCCGATGAAGCAGAGGAAGGAAAACTAGCAGAGCCAGAAAGAACGCTCTCATTTCCAAACGACTGATGGACCACGTGCTTTCTTCCAGAGACCAGAGTCCCTGTGTCACTTGTGATTCACAATGCGCTCCCCACCCAGTGAGGGGGGCATCCTTTGTCACCAATATCCAGTCCGGTGACTAGTGTCATTCCCGCAACCAGGTGTTCCTGATACAGGTGTCAGAAAAGGCTCATTCTCGTGTCCTGTGGACAGACCAGCTTTCTTGAAAGCGTATGGAGCTGAAGAGACCAAGTTGTTGTAGAGATCTCATGTGAGCCTGAGACACAGGGGACTAACTCCAAGACTTCCACCTCAGGTGCTGCAGCTTGGGATTCCAGCTCTCCCACTGCCAAAGCTTGAATCCAGCGGATGGAAGCCCTGGTCACATACACCCCATAGATACACATACACCTCCACTGACTCCCTATACATGGCAGACTCGCTTTCAAAACCCTACTGCTGACTTTCAAGGCCATCAATGGGCTCTCCTCCACATCACTAGCAAAGCTTATCCAAACCATGTCCCCCAATAGGTCCAGAAGATCTGCAGCAGTCAACACACTGGTAATCCCGAAGGAAATAACCCATGTAACAGCAAAAAGGGATTTCAGATTCTGTGCACCCAGATGCTGGAACACCCTACCACCCAGCATCCGGGCAATCCCTGACCTAACCCAGTTTAGGAAGGCATTGAAGCACCACCTCTTCCTCAAATACTACCCGGAAGACAGCGCTCCAATAGCCCCCTCCCCCATCTAGTACAGCCACAGCAACATACCCCGCAAACCATCCATGACTACGATTACTTTTGACATGACATAACGTGTCGTCTAGATGTAAATAGTTACCCTAGTTTTATCCAAGTTGTAGTACCTGTTCTTTGTAAACACAGATCAGCTTGCTGCACTGTGCTAGTCATTCTGTTTCATGTAAACCGCACTGATGTTGAATAGCGCGGTATAAATGAGACTGTAAATAAATAAATAAATAGATGGAGACCTGAAGAGTCAGGGAACTAGTAACGAATATCTGCTTTAAAAAAAGTCTCGTTTGCAGTCCTGCCCATTTCCCACGAGAGGAGGAAGGCATTGGGGGCCACCCTGCTCAGGTGCGGGAGGGGACCGCAGAACCAAGGAAGCTGCGAGTTTGCCAGGCTGGCAGAGAAGTCCAGGTCTGGAGTCCCCCAATGCTGGAAGAGTCGCTGCGCTGTAAAGGGACACAGGCCCGCAACATGTCCTAGACCCTCGGGAGCCCGGGCACCTTCAATGGAGGCCTCCATATCATTTTGAAGTACCTTACTGAGCTGCTCCCTCTCCAACTCCAGAGACTGCCGAGGGGGACAGAGACCGAGCGCGTGACCCCTTACACTTGTCTGGCACCCCAGACAGAGTCCGAGGCCTCCTTCTTCTTCCGCTCACTTTCAGGCGACCCCTGGTCAGAGTGCCGCCGGGCCTGGGGAGGAGCCTTGGGAGACTCCGGAGGTTGCAGGGCTGAAGAGCGGGAGGCTACTGGGGATACCGGGGCTGCCTTATGGAAGAGATCATCCAGCTTCTGCTTACGACTCTGGATGGCCTTGGAGGACATCTTCTCAAAGAAGGAGAATAGCTCCGGGTCATGGTCGGCTCCTAGACACCTGAGACAACAGTCATGGTTGTCCATGAGCGACATGTTTTTGGAGCATCTATCACGTTTCTTAAAACCGGAGGCCATTGGGGCAAAAAGGACCCCAGCGAGGTCGAAGATCCTTGATGTAGCCAGTGGTTAAAAAGGGCGCAAAGTGCAGTAAAAATAAAAAAAGGCAAAAAAGAAAAACCCTGAGACCAGGGCCGAAGCAGAGGTGCTCGGGAGGTGGGAAGAGGACCTGCGAAGGCTGCTATAGCAAAAACCGGTTGGAAACAGAGGAAACGTTTTCCGGGGACGAGACGCACATCCAAAGGCCTCCATGGAAAAAGGGAGACTAAGTAAAATGGCACCTATGGGCAGGAAGGGGACCACGCATGCGTGGTGGAATTCCCAAAGACTTTCTTTAAATGCTGGGGAAATGCTAGACACGGGCTCCGTCTGTGCCGCCGTCACCCATATGAGGGGACTGACTTCCTTCTTATTCCTGGAGAAAAAGGTTTTATGTCAAGCTAAAATAAATTCAGAAGAACTCCATTAATCAGCCTGTCCAGAAATAGCAGAAATCTGATGTTTGCCTTAGGCGTTGTGCTTGCCTCACCATCAGCAGTTGAGAAACTTAATAGGCACACTTCAGAACAATGTAAATTCCATTCTGCACTGACCGAGGGCATGAAATACTACAAATATATGACCAGCCCAGCCTGTTGACGGCGGGCTGATCAGTATGCAAGGAAATCATTTTCAGCATGAACCTTAACTGGGGCCTCGTTTGGCCTGTGTCAGGTTGCTTGTGAGGGAGCAGACCTCTGTAGCGCACTGTCAGGCTGGGCCGGTCTGCTGCCTTCATTCATTTATTTTATTATTCCTTTAACAGCTTTATTTATACAGCTTTATCATTTCCGTCAAAGCGGTTTACACAGTAACTTAAAACTTGGTAATGTACACTGAACAGGGACATTGATAACTTGGATTCTTCTGAGGCAATGGAGGGTTAAGTGACTTGCCCAAGGCCACAAGGAGTGCTAATGGGAATCAAACCCTAATCTCTTAGCTACTCCTCCACTTCATTTAATTCTTTTAATTCAATTATTCAGGTATTTAATCATTTAACAAATGAAGTAATTAAAGAGGATCCAACAGTGCAAGCACCCAGGAAGCCTTGGCTGCATTCCCACCAACAGACGGAGAAAAGGGCGCAAACATCTTAGCCAACTGCCAGAGTTGATGGTATCCCAAAACAGACCAGTAAAACACAACCAAAAGGGCTGAAGAAATAAAAACGCAGGAGTAGGGACAAAGCAAAAGGAGCCGAAGCATACTTCTTCCAAGGAGGCAGACTTTGGTCACTGCAACTTCAATGGGAAGAAGCAGTACCTAAAAGCAGCCATCTTCCCACTCAAAGGGATGTTGGCAAAAATCCCCCATAAATGCTAAAAAGCATAGTTACTCATATGTAACAGGTGCTCTCTGGGGACAGCAGGAATCTGTCCTCACATGTGGGTGACATCAACAGAGACTGAGCCTGCGCAGATCCAATCTCAAGCTTTCAAAGAAAGCATGCGCAGCCACCTTTCAAAGGTGCCATCTAGCGTAGTTACTCACCTGTAACAGGTGTTCTCCAGGAGCAGCAGGAATCAGTCCTCACATATGGGTGATGTCGGCACCCAGCTTTCAAAGAAAGCCTTTGGGAATGCAGCGCGCATGCGCGGTCCCCTTCCCGCCCAAGGGTGCCATCTTGCTCAGTCTGATGACATAGCTAAAAGACAGCAAAAAATTAAAATGAAGGATAGGACTGCAACTCCAGGGGAGGCGGGAGGGTTGTGAGGACTGATTCCTGCTGCTCCTGGAGAACACCTGTTACAGGTGAGTAACTACTCTTTCTCCAGGATCAAGCAGGAAGTCAGTCCTCACATATGTGACTCCCCAGCTCTAGGCTACTGTGAACCCAGAGCTGAAAAAATTGGCTCCCTCTCAAGAGCCTCAGCATCCGTGATAAGAATTTTCTCTGAGAACGCACCCTGCACGGTAGCCCAACACAAGGGCCGGAGGGTAGGAGTTGCCTAAACCTCAAAGAGATTACGGAGTACCGCCTGGCCAAAAACACTGTCCCGCCGGGACTCTCTCTCCATGCAGTAATGGGTTGCAAAAGTCTGTCTTGAAGACCAAGTTGCGGCCCGGCAGATGTCTGCCAATGAAACAGAGCGGAGATGAGCTACTGATGCGGTCTTCGCCCTGACACGGTGGGCCATGACTCGACCTTGCAAGGGGAGGTCAGCTGCCCTGTACACCCCATATATGTTCAATGTAAAAGGACAACGCCCTTTTACAGTCCAGGGTATGCAAGACTATTTCAGCCCGGTTGGCATGCGGCCTGGGAAGGAAGGTTGGAAGAACCACCTCCTGATTGAGGTGGAAAGAGGAGACCACTTTTGGGAGGAACTTGGGATGGGTCCGGAGGACCACCCTATTCCTATAGAACTGCGTGTACAGTCTATCAGAAAAACCAGAGCTTGTAGTTCACTCACACATCTGGCCAAGGTAAGAGCCACCAGGAAAAGCGCTTTCCAAGAGAGGAAGCGCAAATGGCAAGTAGCCATCGGCTCAAACGGTGGGCGAGTAAGTTGCTGCAAGACCACATTCAAATCCCACTCAGTCGCTGATGGACGAATCGGAGGCTTGAGCAGAAGCAGGCCTCTGAGAAATCTGGACACCAAAGGGTGAACCGACAGACTGTCCCCTCCACCAGTGAGTGGTGCGCTGACAAAGCACTGAGGTGGACCCGAACAGAGTTAGACTTAAGGCCTAGATCTGAAAGGTGAAGTAGATACTGCAGTACTACTGGTCCAAGGCAAGAGAAAGGATCTTCATTGCGCTGAGCACACCATACCGTAAACCTACGCCACTTGAGGGCATAGGACTTTCTGGTGGACTGCCTTCGAGAGACCAAGACCACTTCCTCAACCTCCTTAGGTAGAAGTAAGGGAGCTAGCACTATCCTTTCAGCAGCCAGGCCATCAGATTGAGGGATCTGAGATTGGGGTGCAGAAGGGAACCCTGCTCTTGAGACAGGAGATCGTGCTGCAGCCCCAGAGGGAACGGAGCTTCCACCGCCAACTGTAGAAGAAGTGGAAACCACGGTTGCCTTGGCCATCTGGGGGCTACCAGAATTACCAAGGCCTTGTCCCGGAGGATCTTGAACAGAGTTCGGGCCACCAGGGGCGTGGGAGGAAATGCATATAGGAGGCCCGTAGACCAAGAGATCAGAAAAGCATCTGCTGCCATCCTCAGGGGATACAGCTGTCTGGAGCAAAACCTGGGCAGCTGATAGTTTAGTGGACTTGCAAAGAGATCTATGGATGGAAGTCCCCAGCGGAGGAAGATCTGCTGGACCATCAATGGATTCAACTGCTACCCGTGGGGCTGGAGAATCCGGCTTAGCTTGTCTGCTAGGAAGTTCTCCTGCCCAGGTAGATAAACTGCTTTCAGAAACATGCCTTGTTTGACCGCAAAAGAGCAAAGGGCCAATGCCTCCTGACATTGGAGCCTGGACCCTGTGCCCCCTTGTTTGTTCATGTAGAACATTGCCACCTGATTGTCCGTCTGAACTAGGACAGACTGCTGAGAGAGAGCATGACAGAAGGTTTGCAGAGCTAAGCGGATTGCTCGCAGCTCCAAAAGGTTGATCTGCTGTGTGGCCTCCTGAGGGGTCCACAGGCCTTGCGTGCATGAGCCCTGGCAATGTGCACCCCAGCTTCTCAAAGAAGCATCTGTCGTCAGCACTCTTGTGTGTGCTGGAGGCTGAAAGGTACACCCCTGAGAAGCTTTGGCAGCTGCAGCCACCACTGTAAGGAGTTCAGAAGTCGTTTGGACACCTTTACTCTGTCTCGGAGGTCGCCGGTGGCTTGTGTTCACTGCTCTCTGAGGCACCATTGAGCCGTCTGCATGTGCAGACGGGCATTCGGGGTCACATGTACAGTGGAGGCCATGTGGCCCAGGAGTCGCAGGTATTGCCTGGTGGAAACAAGAGAATTGCTTTGGAACTGGCAGGCCAAGTCCATAAGCCTGTGGGCTCTGTCCTCGGGCAATCTGGCCCCTATAAACTCCAGGTTCTGAGAGGGGAGCAAAATGGACTTTGCGTAGTTTATGACAAAGCCCAGATGCTGAAGAAGAGAGACAGTGCGAAGAGTGGCCTGTCGGGCCTCCTGGAGTGACTGGCCCCTGATGAGCCAGTCGTCCAGGTATGGGAAGACAAAAACTCCATGATTTCTGAGAAAAGCCGCCACCACCGCCAGACATTTGGTGAAAACCCTGGGGGCAGAGGTCAGGCCAAAGGGAAGCACTCTGTACTGAAAGTGGTTTCCTCCCACCACAAATCTGAGATATTGTCTGTGGTATGGATGGATGAGGATGTGAGTGTAAGCATCCTTGAGATCTAAGGAGCATAGCCAGTCTCCCTGTTGGAGGTAGGGCAGCAGTATTCCAAGGGTAAGCATCTTGAACTTTTCCCTCTCCAGAAACTTGAGATTTCGCAAGTCTAGGATAGGTCTGAGGCCTCCTGTTCTCTTTGGTAACAGGAAGTACCTGGAGTAGAAGCCTTGCCCTTCCAGGTGGTGTGGCACCGGTTCCACTGCCTGTTCCTTTAGGAGACTTGCTAACTCCTAAAGGAGGAGGTCCCTGTGTAGAGGGAGTCTTGGAGGCTCCCATGGATAGTAGGAGGGGCATAGCTGATGGAAATGGAGCATGTAGCCCTTCTGGACTATGCTCAGTACCCAGGTATCCCCCTGTGATGGCTGGCCACCTGTAGGCGTACAGGATCAGCCGACCTCCTGTGCTGAGTGGAACTACCAGCAGAGGAGAGGCTATGCTGTGGGAGTCAAAAACCCCCTCCCTGCTGTGCAGGAGCCGGGGCTGGCGGCTTGGGGGTTTTCTGCCTACGGGGCCCATGCCCCTGCCTTTTGGACTGCTGGCCCTGTTGGGGAGATGGAGAGGCCTGATACTGAGGGTAGGTTTTGTAGGCAGCACCCTTCCTCGGGAAAAAGGGCTTCTTCCCCGAGCCCTTCTTTTTGTGAGAAGGGACAGAAGTCTTTCTGTACAGCCTTGTCCTGGTGAGAGTCTCAGTCTCGATTTCTGCAGCCTTTTCAGTCAAGGGCTTGCCGAACAGGTTGTCACTTCGGCACGGTACATCGACTAACTTGTCCTGTACCTATGACTCCAGGTCCGATGACTGTAGCCAGGCCTGACGGCGTGCACCGATGCCGGCCGCGACTACCCGGGCCGAAGCCTCGAAGCCATCATAGGCTGCTCGAGAGATAAACTTCGAGCACTCTCAGATCCCTGTATTGAATCTCTGCAAGGGATCCTCGGAGAGACCAGCCGAGAACCCGGCAATCTCCTTTGCCAGGTCCCGTAGGTACATGCCCATGTACAGCTGGTAAGTCTGGACACGGCAAGATAGCATAGAGCCCTGGAAGCACTTTCTACCGAGGGCATCCAGGTTCCGGGCCTCCCAGCCGGGAGGCACCGAGTGCATCTTTTGACTTTTCAGCCTGTGCATGGCCGATTCCACAACCATGGAGTTGTGCGGTAGCTGCACCTTTTGGAACCCAGGGCTCTTACGGACTCGATAAATGGAATCGACCCGTTTGCTAAGAACCGGCGCTGAGGCCGGTACTTCCCACATACGGAAGAGCAGCCGTTCCAGCATCGGAGGAACCGGAACAGTAAAGGCTTCCTTTGGAGGAAAGTCATACTGGAGGGCATCGAGCTCTTCAGCTTGAGGCTCCTCCTCGGCCTCCGGCAGGAATGCCTAAGCCTTGGCCATGTCCCTGACGAAGTCCGAGAACCGGGTATCCTCCGAGGAGGACCTTCTCTGAGGCTCGGACTCTGGGGAGTCTGACGGGACACACCGGGTCCGGAAGGTGTCAGGAGACTCCTCGTCCTCTGTCTCCCACGCCGACTCCTCCGAGGAGTCGTCGAGCAGCTCCAGCCATGTGGGCCTTGATGCCACCCACCCCGAAGCAGAGGGCACCGGCATCGACGACCTCGGCCCCACACGGGAGGTTGAGGAAGACCCTGGCCCAAGATCGACTCGAGACTTGATGGACTTGAGGATCGGCTAGGCCTCCGGGCTCGACTTGGACGTCGAGGTCCCGGTGGTCGGGGCAGATGCACCGGTCAGACCAGCGATCAGTACCCGCTGCTGCTCCATGAAGGCAGCCAGGCTGCTCTCCAGGGCCGTCAACCTGAGACCAAGCTCAAGAGAGACTGAAGCCCCCGACTCGGGCCCCGACGGCATCGGGCCCAACGTCGGTTATCCCGGAGGAGAGTCCACGAGGACAACAGATGTTACCTGACTCGGGGACTCCGGCTCCAGGCGGGGCAGTTTGATCGGCCGCTCAGACTCCGAGAGCTCGGGAAGGCGGTCAGGGCTGCGCGACCTGGCCCTCGAGGATCCAGGTGGCTCCACTGATGCCGCCCTTACGAGGAGCTTCTTCCTTTTGTGCTCCCGGGCAGGAGACCCCCTTTCAGAGGACCCACGACGGCGCTCGGGGTCAGACTCCCGAGATGTCAAGGCCTCTGACGAAGTCCGGGCCCGGCCGGACGCAGACTCCAAAAAAATTGTTTCACGTTGATGCTGACGGCTCCGAAGCGCCTTCGACGACATCTTGCCGCATGAGCCACAGACCAGCGGGTCATGGTCGGGCCCGAGGCATCGGAGGCAGCAGTCGTGTGTGTCAGTGAGAGACGTACGTTTCTTACACCGATCACACGTCTTAAACCCGCTTGCAGCCAGCGGGGGAAAAAGGGCCCCTGCAAGGTCAAAAGACAGGGCTGCCAGTGAAAACAACAGAAAAAGCGCGAATGCTAGTCACAAAGGAAAAAAACAAAAAACGTTCCGGGCTCGATACCGGTGTACTGAGCCGAGGCGGGATGGGAAACCGGTGTCGAACCGGATAAAGGGATGCGAAAAATCCCAGAAAAATCAACTTTTTACCAGGTGACACAAACTACGTCCACTGGGCTCCACGGAAAAAGAAAGACTGAGCAAGATGGCATCCTTGGGCAGGAAGGGGACCGGGCATGCGCGCTGCATGCCCAAAGGCTTTCTCTGCAAGCTGGGGAAATGCTCCGCACAATGGCTCCGTCGGCACCGACGTCACCCATATGTGAGGACTGACTTCCTGCTTGGTCCTGGAGAATACTTCAGCATGACAGCTCAAAGCAGAAAAAAGAAAATACAATTTCATGGGAGGAGGGAGGGTTGTGAGGACTTATTCCTGCTGTCCCCGGAGAACACCTGTTACAGGTGAGTAACTCGCTTTCTCTGGGAATAAGCAGAAAGTCAGTCCTCACATATGGGACTCCCAAGCTACAGGCTACCAAAGAAACCTGTAAAAGTCATGGGCGACCAAAAAAGTGGATTGTAAAGTGCAGCATGGGGCGCTGACTGGCTGGAAGCCTGACACTGTCGGAGCAGCATCGAAGATGCAATCCACACTCTGGTAGCCTGGATATCACGGGTTGGACGGAAGGAGTTGCATTATTCCTCAAAGAGGTGATGAAGTATGGCCTGACCGGGATGTCTCTTCCAAACAGTAGTGGGCAGCGGAAGTGTGCACAGAGGACCAAGTGGCGGCCTGGCAGATGTCCATTAAGGGCACCAAGCGCAGACTGGCCACTGAGGCCGCCATGGCCCACACATTGTGAGCTGTCCCATGATGCGAGTGCCCTGCCTGTTGGTAGGCGAAGTAAATGCAGTTGGCCCCCCAGCAAGAGAGGGTGCACTTGGAGACTGCAAGCCCCAGTCGACTGGGGTCAAAAGAGTCAAAGAACTGCGTCGAAAGGTGATAGGGCTGCATCCTCTGGATATAAAAGGACAATGCACGCTTGCTGTCTAACGAATGTAGGGAGGCCTCCGCCTTGGAAGAGTGAGGCCTAGGAAATAAGGTGGGCAATACCACCTCTTGATTCAAGTGGAAGGCAGAGACAACGTTTGGCAAAAACTTAAGAGTGCATCCTAAGGATGACCCTGTTCCTGTGAAACCTGGTGTAGGGCGCATGTGTCACCAACACCTGCAGCTCGTTCACCAGCCTGGCCGAGGTGAGCGCCACCAAGACCAAGACCTTCCAAGAGAGGTACTTGAGATGACAGGTAGCCAGTGGTTCAAAGGGTGGAGCCATGAGCTTTCCTAATACCATGCTGAGGTCCCACGCCACTGGTGGAGGACAAAATGGGGGCCGGGAGAGGAGGCGGCCTTGCATTAACCGGCCCACCAGAGTGTGCAGCGCCACTGCATGGTGGTGAGCAGAGATGGCACAGAGGTGCACTTAAGGCCAGCCCTGGACAGATGCAGAAGGTACCGTAAGATGTCCGGCATCACGCAGGAGAAGAGTAAGACCTTCATCCACATCCCAGTGCGAAAACTTGCGTCACTTAAAATCATAAGTCCGTTGCGTGGAGTCCTTACGCGAGGCAAGGAGGATGTCTTCAACCAGCCTGGAGTGGCAATGATGAGCTATAGCTAGCCTCTCAGCATCCAGGCTGTCAGGGCCAGGGACCAGAGGTTGGAGTGCAGCAGCATCCCGTCCTCCTAGGACAGCAGGTCTGGGTGCTCCCCAGAAGCAGCTGCCTGGGCCATCAGGGTGCAATGAAGATGATTGAGGCCGCTTCCGCCTGAATCTTGAGGAGGGCCCGCGGCACCAGGGGCGTGGGCAGGAACGCATACTGAAAACTCCTGAACCAGGAAGGAGAAAAGCATCTGCCGCCTCCCGACCCTGCCTCAGAGAGCAGAAGCGCAGCAGCTGTGTGTTCTCTGGACTGGCAAAGAGGTTGATTTCCAGAGTCCTCCCCGAGCCAAATAACCTCTTCCAGCACGGTTGGGTTCAACCTCCACTCGTGGAGCTGGAGGACGTGGTTCAGGCAATCAGCCAGCACGTTATCCTGGCCCAGCAAGTACACCACTCTGAGGGAGAAGTTCTTCCCCACTGCGAAGTTCCAGAGGCACACCGCCTCTCAGCAGAGATGGCACGAACCCCTGCTTGTTGACGTAGTACATCGCCACCTGGTTGTTCGTCTGGATTTGAACAGACTGCCCCTCCAGATGATCCTGGAAGACCCGCAGGGTATGATAGACTGCTCTGAGTTCCAGCAGGTTGATCTGTAAGGCACTCTCCTCCAGTGACAATGGGCTCCCCAACCCAACTTGGACACGTCCGTTGTGAGGATGCGGCACACCAGGGGAGCCTGGAATGGTAGGCCAGCAACCACCAGGGCGAGAGATGTCTTTAGGGCCGGAGTAACCAGGATGCGGTCCTCTAGGCGGCCAGAAGCCTGCATCCACTGGGCGCTGAGCATCCACTGCGCCTACCTCTTACAGAGGTGAACAAATGGGGTAACGTGGGCGGTGGATGCCATGTGCCCCAAGAGGCGGAGCATCTGTCTGGCCACCACTGCCGAGCTGCCTTGTACAGTTTGGGTCAGGGCGGGTAGGTGCTGTACCCAATAGAGAGGCAGGAAGGTCCTCGCTTGAGTGGAATCCAGTAGCACACCTATGAACTCCAGCCGCTATGTGGGCAGCAGGTGAGACTTCAGGAAGTTCACCATGAAGCCCAGGCACTAGAGCAGAACTATGATGCGCTGTGCACCTTCCCCAGCGAGCTATCACATATAAGCCAGTCGTCCAGGTAGAGGAAGATGAACACCCCTATGAGGCGAGCGGCCATGATTGCCAGGCATTTGGTGAACACCCTGGGAGCCAAGGTGAGGCCGAATGGTAGTACCCTGTACTGATAATGCTGTCTGCCGACGATGAAGCAGAGGTACTGATGGTGCCTTGGATGGATCAGGATGTGGGTATAGGCATCTTTTAGATATAAGGGGCACAGCCAATCTCCCTGCAAGAGGTAGGGCAACAAGGTTCCAAGGGATATCATTTTGAACTTTTCCTTGACCAGGAAGTGGTTGAGGTCCTGTAGATCCAAGATGGGCTGGAAGCCCCTTGTCTTCTTGAGGACAAGGAAGTAGCGGGAGTAGAATCCTGAAGAGGTTGGGGGATGGGCTCCACCGCCTAATCCTCAAGCAAAAGCTTGAGTTCCTTTTGCAGAAGCTCCCTGTGCAAGGAGTCCACTGGTAGTTCCTTGGGGAAGAAAGGAGGAAGCAGAAGGGGAAAGTGGAGAAGATAACCTTTCTTGACCACCTGCAACACCAAGGTATCCGTGGTGATGCTCGGCCACTGGTGTGCAAAGTAGACCAGCTGTTCTCCCATGCACCTCGGGCCTTGTACCTCCTGAGGGAGGGAGGCTATGCCCATCGAGTCAAAAGCTCCGACTGGGGGGGGGGGCTACGACTGGGGGAGGTGTTTGGGGGCCTTTGGCTTATGGGAGTCATGGCCCTGGCCCTTGGCCTGCTGCCCCCGTGGGGGAGCATGATAGGCCTGAAACTTGGGGAAGTTTCCGCAAGCCTTCCTGGTCTTCGGGTGGATGGTCTTTGGGTGGGTGGGTGGATGGATGGACTCCCCCCCCCCCCCACCCGGTCTTCCTACGGAAGGTTCAGACACTTTCTTAGACAGCCTAGTTCTGGTCATGAATTCCTTCTCCAGATAGTCTGCACTCTCTGTTGTGCGCTTGCCAAAGAGATACTCCTCTCCTCCCCTCCCCCCGGTAAGGGACATTGGCTAACTTGTCATGAACCCACTGCTCCAAGTTGGAGGATTGTAGTCAGGCAAGGCGTCGGGCACTATTTCCCACCGCAGCTACCCAAACCAGCGACTCAAAGCCGTCGAAGGCTGCCTGAGATTAAAACTTGGAACACTCCTTGGACCAATGACACCAGGGTCCTAAAGCATTCAAGAGGTTCACCTGCTAACCTAGCTGACAACCCGCCAAGCTCCTTCACCAGATCTCTGAGGTACATGCCCATGTATAGCTGGTATGCCTGGATCTTGGCTGTGAGCATGGAGCCCTGGAAACACTTTTGGCCGAAAGCATCCCTGGGGTGTGCCTCCTTGCCAGGAGGCACTGAGAAGTGCGTCTTCTGGTTCTTAATGCGACACATAGCCGACTCCACAATCATGGAGTTATGTGGCAGTTGTGTTTTGTGGAAGCTGGGGCTCCAGCCAACTCGATACTGCAAATCGAGTCGACAGTTCACAACTGGCACTATCACTGGGATCTCCAACATCCTGAACAGCAGCATTCAAGGATGGGGGACATGGGCATTGTCAGTACCTCCTGACGAGGAGCCTCGTACTGGAGAATCTTGAGATCGTCAGTACATGGCTCATCCTCCAGCATCACCACAAAGGCTAGTGCCTGGGACATCTCCTGGACAAACTCCAAGAAAGCTAAGTCCTCTGGAGGAGACCACTGCCGATGGTGTGGCGGAGACGGGTTGGAGGAGATGTCCCGATAAAGGATGGTGTCAGGAAAATCATGTCTCCCAGGCTGACTTTGAGAGCTGGAGTCAGCCAGCCTCCGTGGTCATCAGACTGACTCGGCGTCAATGAAACCCAGCACCAGGGCTCTGGTGCGGTTGCACCCGACGCCATGCTAGTCCTTGACTCGTATGCCAACGGAGTCTACAACGAGCAGGCCAGCCTTAGGGGAGTCCCGGGTATTAATGGCGTCAGGGGAACTGACTCGATCCCCTGACTCAGTCGACAACTCCTTTCAGAGTTGATAGGAGGGGTGCTCCCGGTCCTCATCACCGGCATCGTGTTGAGGGCTCTGTGCCCAGATCCTAGAGGTCTTACCCCCGAGCTAGGGTCTGACCTCGACTTCGGCTTCTATGAAGTCTCTGAGGACGACTCCAATGAATGCCGGCCCTGCGGTTCCAACCGAATCCGGGAGCGGGACGCCAAGTCGCCATGACACTGAAGGCAGTGAATTCTATCTTTGAGGTTGATCCCGAGGCAGACTTGCCAAACAGATCCCCCTGCCGCTTTTTGCATTCCTGCTGGGTCTTAGCCGACATCAAAAGACAAAAGTAGGCAGGAAGTCATATCATGGTCTGCCCAGAGGCATTTTAAGCAGGTACTGTGGCGGTCCATGTGGGGCATAGTGCGGATGCACTTTCCACACTGCCCCGTGAGGTTAAACTCATATCTCAACCAGCTAGGCTGCAAGCAAAAACACACGGGCCAAAAAAGAAAAGTAAATACCTGAGTGAAAAGCATGGCGCCGAGGCGTTTGACTCTGGCGGTGGAAAGTGATCGATACCAAAGAAAGAAGAAAAGCTACCGAGAAATGGTGGACAAAATCAACTTTAACCAGGGTGCACAGACAGCACGTCTGCCGGGTTCCGTGGAAAAAGTAGACTGAGATAAGATGGCACCTCTGGGTGGGAAAGTGACAGTGCATACGAGATGTAGGTCCCAAAGGCTTGCTTTGAAAGCTGGGGATTGGATCCATGCAGGCTCCATCGGTGCCAACGTCACCCATATGTGAGGACTGACTTCCTGTTTGTTTCTGAAGAAATGATTTCATGGTTTTTTTTTTTCCTGCTCTGCCTGCTGGCCGCTTTCCCCCTAAGCAGGTATAAGGCACGGAGAGAGTTTACCTTTAGCTGTAAGCCGCCTTTAGATAAGCCATATTCATAAGACTTGCCACCAAAATGTAATACTGCAACTCAGGGGTAAAAAAAGGAAGGAGGAGACCAGGGTACCACCAAGGTTTGCACCCAGGGGCTTGCTGACAGCCAAACCCAACAAAAAACACACCTTCCTTTCTAACCTTCCAATCCAATTCATCTGCACAGAGATACACCACACAACCATCATTGCTTTTTGTGTCATTTGTTTCCTGAGGTAAAATGGCCACTGTTCCCGCCAAAAAGACTGGAGCCTCAGAGTGAGAGGAGTCCTGTACTGAAACTTCTGATGCAGAATCCATGTCCCAGACATTTAGAACTAGTGCTGCAGACCTTTCCTGCCTAACAAAATGACTGCAAAACTCTTCCAAGATCAAACTGCAGCTCCCCCCCACACCGCAGGAGAGGTGTAACATGACGGAGAAAAAGAAATGGAGTATTCACCTCTCCTGAAGCTCTTCAATGGAAGACAAACTGCAAAACTGCTCAGTGCCTCTGAAACACTGCTGATAACATCTGGATTTTCGTTTAGTTTCACTTTATTTTTAAAGGCACAGTACCAAAACAACCAGCCCAATGAAATATAGGGGGAAAATAGGGAAAGCCACCAGAACCTCACCAGAAGAGTGCTTGGCAGTCCAACTGGGGGGAAATGGACCTTGACCACCATGTATTTAACTCCTGAGCTGCACCCGACCCACCCATGGGTCCCTGTGCATAACCAGCAGCTGCCAGCCCTCAATAGTAAATAGCTCCACCATGGCTATTACTCTGTCTACCAGTTCTTGAATTCTGCTCAGCCATTAAGAATATTTTCTTTGTCCTTTTGTGCTATTTTTTTAAAATAGGCCCCAGAAAAAACCTTCCAGTGGAGTTCTGCCTTAGGGAAGCCCCCCCCCCCCCCCACCAACTGCTCAGAACCGAAATAGTGATCTCTGGAATCTATGGAAGGAGCTCTTGTACTAAGACAACAGAAATCAGACATGCTCAGTTCCCAGCTGCTGGTGGAGGCTGATAATCTACATGAATTGGACTGAACTGGAAGGATGATAAAGAAGAAAAAAATTCAGTGTGCACCAGTACCTTAAAGACATGAAATGCCTCAAATTGGATATTGCGACTCTTGTCTCGTAGAAGATTCATCATTAATTTAAGATTTTCAGGTTTACTAATATATTTTGTCATAATTGTGAAGTTGTGCCTGTCCAACAGCAGCTCACCAAGCAGCTAAAAGGGAAAAGAGGAATCAAATATGTTAAGGGAGTATATGCTGAAAAAAACGAAACATCTGGAAATGACCCATTTTATAATCAAAATTCAATATTTATAAGTTATATTTTCCAGGACATCAATGATACTTATATGCTGGTACTCAGTAAACTAAATTAACAATAAGCATTCAAATTCATTCTTGTTTTTAGCTTTAAAATTTAAGAATTCATTCCACACTACGGGTTGAAAAGAATTACCCATGTTACATGAATACCAGGCTGATTATCATCGCATTCTACGTACGGAACTAATCGACAGAAATTGAAAACCTGATTATATTGTAAATAATTTGAGAGGACAGTGTAGGACAATTTTGGATTTGTGACAGGGTGTTGATTTATGCATTAATTGTTGTTACATTGGGCTTTGTTTTTACTAAAATGTTTATATATTTTATATTTACTGTACTTTGCTTTGACATTTTTGTTGAAATCAGAGGCATATTATCAAATTGCACAATAAACTGAACTTGCAACAGAATTATCATGCATTCTGGTGGGGCTTTAGGCGCAAAGAAGCAAATTCCCAAGAGAATTCAGAGCATATGCATTTATTGAAATAAATGTTTACTCTTAAAACTGGTGCTGTGTATTAAATCAGAAGAAAACCTCTTTTATAGTGATATTCTAGCAAAACTCTTTACTATATATTCTATATAAAGAACAAGTTGCAGGCCAAATGAAATTTTAATTTTAAGCTATTTATTGGAAATATCAAGAGACACCTTTTTTTTTAAAACTATGAAAGTTGAACATTCAAGATGATAGAGATCCCTTCTTCATCTAGTACTTAAAAAAAGAAAAGTAACATTACTTACAATCAGTCAAGTTTTCTTCAGGCTACTTGACCTATGTATACTTAACTACTGAAATCCATCATGTATTAATGTCAAGGAATGTGGGCCACATTTGTGCATGATTTTGAACTCAAAGAGAACACTGATACCATGCAAACAAAAACCCCAATCAGCATTTCAAAATACTACTTGATCCCTCCACTAATAACTTTATATTTTTAAGCTCCGCACCTATTGAAGGATAAGGCGGGATAGAAATACCATTAAATAAATAAATAAATTAAATAAATATTGTTGCGGGTTCAAGTGACAGTAAAACTATAGAATGGTCTGTCTGTATTCATGTTTGTGCTAGCTGCACTCCGCCACCCAGCAACCAGCCAGAGTGCTCCAGTGTGTGCCTGTGGAAGTAGCATCTCCCACTGACAGAAGAAAAGCCAAAGGCTGCAATCGCAGCCAAAAGTTACGCATTGTGCCCATGGGAGCAACATCTCCCTTGGGCAGAAGTCAGTTGCAAGGCCGGTGTGGTGCAGGAAAAGGATCTGGGGCCAGAGAGAGGCATGGATGGTAGGAAAAATTTGAAGGGGCAATGGTTTTGGGAAAGGATGATTGGGAAGGGGCATGAAGAGCAGGGGGGCAGATTGCAAGGGGCAGGGATAAAGGGACAGAGTCTGGAAAGAGGAACAGAGGGTGGGGGTGGGGCAGCAAGAGAGGCTGGAGAGGGAAGGGAAGAGTACAAAAGGTTGGAGGTTGAAGAGATAAACGTATGGGGAGAAAAAGCTACAATGTCTATATGCCAAATGCCAACCCTCCACCCCTTCAGAAGACGCAGGCACCCCATTTCCCGTACAACACAGACCGAACAGACAACACACAGGCACTCCACCCCCCCTGGACCACACAGACCAGTCAGACACACAGACACCCCACCCTCACACATAGCCAACCCATCGCAACATGCCCACAAACACAAACAAATGGAGACAGCTACCCCACTCACACTCCCACATCAACAAACACTCTAAGTACACATACACACTATCTGAAGACAGAGACAAATACAGTTGTGGTCAACATTATTGGCTCCCTTGCAGTTCAACCCATTAATGTCTAATATCTCCTAAAAAAAAAAAAAAGTGTCCAGTGAAATAGCTTTGGACTATGTTGTTATGATGTGTCGTCAAGTCTGTGTCGACTCATGGCAATCCTCTGGACGGTTGTCCTAAATAGTCTTCAGTCAAGCGGCTCATTGTTGATAGACTGGCACCCGTAGCTGCTGTTATTGTATCAATCCATCTCACTACTGGCCTTCCTCTTTTGCGTTGACCTTCTACCTTACTAAGCATGATGTCTTTCTCTAATGATCTCTCTCTCTTCGCATGATGTTTTCAAAGTATGAAAGTTGAAGTCTTGTCATCTGAGCTTCTAAAGAAAGCTTAGGTTTGATCTCCTCTAGTACTGACTGGATTGTTCTTCAGGCAGTCCATGGTATCAACAGTATTCGTCACCAGCACCATAATTCAAAGGCATCAATTTTCTTCCTGTCTATCTTTTTCATGGTCCAACTTTCGCAACCATATGATGTTATTGAAAATGCCATGTCCTGAACAAGTCAAATCTTTGTATTGGACAGAAGCATTTCTGTTCTTCAGAATCTTGTCTAGGTCCTTCATAAGAGCAATGTGTCATCTGATTTCTTGATTGCTTGTTGCTTCTTTATTGATAGCTGATCCAAGTAGGTTAAAGTTGCCCACTATTTAAATTTCTTCTCCATCAACAATGAACTTATTGATTTTGTCAGTTTTCAGGATCTTTGTCTTCTTTTACATTAAGGTGCAGGCCCATTTTAAGACTATGTTCCTTGATCCTGAGAAGCAAATGTTTCAGATAGTCTTCACTTTCAGCCAGTAATGTGGTATCAGCATAGTGAAAGTTGTTGATGAGTCTTCCACCAATCTTCACCCCTCTGTTGTCTTCATAGAATCCTGCTTCTCTGATGATTTGTTCTGCATATAAATTAAACAGGTAGGGGGAAAGTATGCAGCCTCGTCATACACCTTTGCTGATTTTAAACCATTCTGTTTCTCCTTGTTCCATTCGAACTGTTGCTTCTCGATCAATGTAAAGGTTGTGCAAGAGAACTATCAGGTGTTCTGGTATACCCATGCTTCTTAATATGGCCCAGAGTTTCTCATGGTTTACATGGTCAAAAGCCTCGCTGTAATCAATAAAACACATATAGATATCCTTTTTGGTATTCTTCAGTCTTTTCAAGGATCCATCTCACATCTGCGATGTCGTCTCTCGTTCCTCACCCTTTCCTGAACCCTGCTTGCACGTCAGGTAGTTCTTGCTCCAGGTATGGTTGTAGTCTCTGCTGAATAATCTTCAGTAGAATCTTGCTGGCATGTGGGATCAGAGCGATTGTTCGATAATTTCCACAGTCAGTTGAATCACCTTACTTTAGTATTGGTATAAACACAGATCTTTTCCAGTCAGGTGGCCATGATGTTGTCTTCCAAATTTCCTGGCAGAGCCTTGTAAGTATGGTAACAGCTGCATCAGATTGCTGTAATATTTCTATGGGAATGCCATCAATGCCTGGTTCTTTGTTCTTTGATACGGCTTTCAATGTTGCTTCGACTTCTTTCATCATCAATGGTTCTGGATCATAAGGTACAGGTTGAAATGGCTGTTGGTCCACTTGATCTTTATCATATTAAAAAAACCCACTGTATATTCTTTCCACCTTTTCTTGATCTTCTCAGCATCATTCAACATGGATCCTTGAGCATCTTGTAACATTCTAATTCAAGGCTAGAATTTTTTCTTTAACTCTTGCAGCTTTAGAAAAGCCGACCTTGCTCTTCATCTAATAGTTTCTGCTTCTATTTCCTTGCATGCGTCATTTTAGTACTTCTTGTCTTGTCTTGCTGCACATTGGAAATCTGTTGAGTTCTGCACTTGCCTCTCTTTCTCCTCTGGCTTTAGCTTCTCTGCATTTCTGGGCAATTTTCAAAGTTTCCTTTCTTTGAAAAGTTTCTTCTTTCAAAGTTTCTTTCTTTGGTTATCCATTTTGGCCATTTTCGCTTTTTCACCTTTTGTAGAGATTTCTCACTTTCTTCCAACACAACCTTCTTGATGTCATCCCATAACTCTTCTGGAGCTCTGTCATTTGTATCTAAAGCAGCAAATCGATTTAGCAAGCAGTCTTTAAATTCCACTGATATATTCTCAAGGTTATATTTTGCTACATTCATGAGTGGTTTGCCCTTTTTCAACTTTAGCATGAGTTTGCATACTAGTAGTTGGTGATCTGTACCACAGTCAGCTCCAGGCTTTGTCTTTGTTGATGTTATAGAGCTTTTCCATCATTGACTTCCACATATATAGTCAATTAGATTTTTGTGCAATCCATTGGGTGAAACCCATATGTACATATGAATCAAATAAAACAAGACCAATTAAAAAAAGGAAATAGGAAATAGTACAAAAACCTACAACACTAACTCAATTCCCAATAACTCTCACTTCAATAAGCCCTATCAATACAAGAGCTCTAAAGCATACATTTAACCAAGGAGGAACACTTCTAACTTGGCAACCATGTGTCATTTAACACTAATGCCTGCCAATGGAGTATATGAGAATAACTTGGGGTACAAGTTAAATCTGAGAAAGCCTCAGACCAGGGGGATGATTCACAATATGGCTGTAAACCATTTACTTCAAAAACCACTTCCACCCTGTGGTGTCATTCATAGGCTTTTAATGTGTTTAACAATTTTTAAATGAAAAGTAATACTTAGCTTAACTTGAAAGCCCCGCAGTCATTAAACCTCTAACACTCCACAAATGCTGGGTTTAAATCCACTCGAGTTTTGCCCTGTGTTTTGAGAAAGGGCTACTTCAGGACAAATCAGCCAGCTTCCCTGAGGTTCCTCTGAAATGAAGAACCTGAACTTCCTTACTTGTTATAAATGGAGGCGGCAACAGAATCCAAACAGACCTCAACCTATCAGATTAGACTGCTGTCATCCAGTCCAATGACTCATTAAGGCCCACTGGTTATACTGAATTGAAGGTGAAAATCCACTTTTGTTCACGCCTTGTTAACTTCAGCAGTTTATCCCCACTTGATGTTTCTTCCACAATATCAATGACAAACCAGCACAGATGTTCCCATTGATGGAACACCAGTTAGATTGTAAATATTATAGTCGAGTGGCAGTGGACCCAACAGTAGAGTTACAACGCATAATATTTGATCTATAACAGGATGTGGTTTAAAAGGGTTATATTACTGGGCATGAATACACATTTTTGAAGGTGCCTAAACCCAGGGTCCCTGATTTCTACACTGTCCCCAACGTGCATAAGACTCTATTAGCTCCTCCTTGCAGGCTTATTGTTTCAGGGAAATCATCAATGCTGGAACCTTTATCCATGTTTTTAGATCATTTTTGCAGCTTGTGGTTAAAACTGCTAAATTGTATATAAGAGATACCACTGATTTTTTGAGTAAAGCAGCTGGTTATGATAAAGGATCCAAGCTGGGTTGTTGGTGACTTTCGACATTATGGCTTTATATACGAATATTCCTCAAGCACAGGCTTTGGAATTAGTCCACAAGGCATTAAGGCAATGCCCTCCGGTTGAGAGGATTCCTATTAATTTTTTGTTATTACTGGCGGAATTAGTTCTCCAGAAGAACTATTTTCAGTTTAAAGATGCATATTACGTTCAAACTCATGGTGTTTCAATGGGGGCTACTACTGCTCCCAGTGTAGCTAATTTGTATGTCACCTCCTTTGAGGAAACATTATATTCAGCAACATGGTTTACCCAGATCGGGTTATGGGTACGTTTCATTGATATTTTTTTGACTTGGTTGGGCACTCAGGAAAGTCTGAAGGAGTTTACAAGTTGGTTAAATGCACAAGATCTCAATTTGAAATTCACCATGATTTACTTCAACATCGCATATTTCATTCTTGGATGTGAAAGTAACGAAGGAAAATGGGGCATTACATACTTCACAAGAAACCAGTTGATCACAATCAATTACTTCATTTTGAAAGTCATTATCCTTTCAAGCTAAAAAGGGCTTTGCCTATTGACCAGCTCTTGAGGATACGCTGCAATTGTTCTTCAAATCAAGATTTTCGGTGTCAAGCTAAGACATTAATGACTAAACTATTAGCATGAGGATATCCTAAGAGAGTCATCATGATAGCATATTTGAGAGCCAAGTCTGTGAATCGGTCCTTGCTTTTAAACAAACAAGTTTCTTCAGAAATGGATAAACAAGTGGTAGTCTTGCAATATTCGGACAGGGCGCAAGCAATTGCACGCAGTATATCCAAACATTGGCATATCTTGGCTCTGCACAAGTATATCAGAATGACCCTTGTTTTGCATTTAGAAGAACAAGAAACCTGAGGGATATATTAGTGCCCACAGACATTATACAGAACATATAGCAGTCTTCAGAGCGGACATCACAAGCCAGATAATCATTGCCCTGTGTGTGCTTTTTCACTGGATATAACGAATGGCAAGATTCTCAATCTCATAGGGTATTCATTTTGAAACATAATACTGATTGTCAATCTAAATGGGCAGTATATGTTATTTGTCCTTGTCTGAAAGTGTATGTAGGCAGAACATGCCGCAAAATTAGAATACACGTGTCAGAGCATAAATTGCAACTTTCCACTTGTACAATTACTGTACCTATCGTGCAGCATTGTCTACAGTTCCATTATCAATGGGAAGAACTGCGCTGGTTTGTCAATGATATTATAGAAGAAACGTCAAGTGGGGAAAAACTATTGAAGTTAACAAGGCGTGAACAAAAGTGGATTTTCACCTTCAATTCAGTACAACCAGTGGGCCTTAATGAGTCATTGGATTGTATGACAGCAATCTGATCTAATAAGTTGAGGTCTGTCTGGATTCTGTTGCCACCTCCATTAATAACCAACAGGGGTGGCCCAAGGGGGGTGCGGGGCCATGTGCGGGGCCTCAGTTGCATAAGGGGCTTCATTTGCACAAATATTTGCATAATGTTACCATATACTAACTTTTAGTAAACATGCCTCTTAATGAGTGTATGGATAAAGAAAGACTAAAAGATTTCTACATTACTATAATCCAGTGCCAACCACCAGACACATTAGGAACTACTACAAACACTGCCCCATTTAGAACCCATAGCAAACCCGCCGTATCCTAACAGCACTACCAGGACTCACAAAGCACCATACCCCCTACCTATCAAAAGGAAACATGCAAATATTAAACCAATACATTTCAGAGAATACATGACCTACTGGGGAAAGAGAACAAGTGGCAATGTCAAATAGGAATTACATAAACAGAATACCTCAGCTCAGTTACACATGCAGAACATAGACCATCACCAAATAAGGAATCACAATTTAGAAACAGGAAGACAATAATTAAACTAGGAATCCCAAAAGCCAAACTTGGAATGTACAACACTGTAGAAATAAAACTATACATTAATTTGCTCTTGTACTAAACAAAGCGCAGACGTTAATGATGCACATTTACCAGAGCTGACATATTCCAATTAATAAATTCAAAATAAAGAGATATTTTTCTACCTTTTGTGCATTTTTTTTCAGCTGCAATTGCTCCAGCCACTTTCTTCTGGTTTCTTCGTGTCTTCTGCTAACTCTCCATCGTCTGCTGTCCATTTGTCCTTTCTTCTCTCTTCTAGTTTTTTTTCCATTCTCTCTCTACATCTGCTTTAACATACTAATCTTTCTCCTTTTGCTCTTTCCTCATTCCTATTTCATCCACTCAAATTTTACCCCTCCATCCTCAATCCCCACTTACTCTCCCAATACCCGGCCAATTGTAGATTTTTTATCCCTCCCACACAAAATATTTTTCCCCTCTCCATTTTACTCTCCCAGCCCCATCCCATTCTAATCCTCCCCCAACATCAGCTCCCTTCTAGTTCCAGCCTCACCCAGCATCCATTCCCTTCTGGTCCCTGCATCAGCCCATTTCCAGTCCTAGCCCCCCATCAGCCCATTTCCAGTCCTAGCAACCGCCCAACCCAATACCAGTCCTAGCCCCCCCAACAACCCACTTCCAGTCCTAACCCCCAATCACCCCATTTTCAGTTTAAGCCCCCCCCTATAACGCATTACCAGTCCTAACCCCATCAGCCCACTTCCAGTCCTAACCCCCATCAACCCATTTCCAGTCAGCCCCCCATAGCCCATTGCCAGTCCTAACCCCCCATCAGCCCACAGCCCATTACCAGTCCTAACCCCATCAGCCCACCTCAAGTCCTTACCCCTCCCCATCAGCCCATTTCCTGTCCTAGCCCCCCATAGCCCATTATCAGTCCTAACCCCCCCATAGCCCATTACCAGAGAGCCCCCATCAGCCAACAGCCCATTACAAGTCTTAACCCCCCCCATAGCCCATTACCAGTTCTAACCCCCCCCAACAGCCCACAGCCCATTACCAGTCCTAGCCCCATCAGCCCACCTCAAGTCCTAACCCCTCCCCATCAGCCCATTTCCTGTCCTAGCCCTCCCATAGCCCATTATCAGTCCTAGCCCCCCATAGCCCATTACCAGTCCTAACCCCCCCAACAGCCCACAGCCCATTACCAGTCCTAACCCCATCAGCCCACCTCCAGTCTTAACCCCCCCATCAGCCCATTTCCAGTCCTAACCCCACCCAACAGCCCACCTCAAGTCCTAACCCCTCCCCATCAGCCCATTTCCTGTCCTCGCCCCCCATAGCCCATTACCAGTCCTAACCCCCCCCCCCAACAGCCCACAGTCCATTACCAGTCCTAACCCCATCAGCCCACCTCCAGTCTTAATCCCCCCAGCCCATTTCCAGTCCTAGCCCCCCATAGCCCACTCCCAGTCCTAATCCCACCAGCCCATTTCCAGTCCTAATCCCCCATCACCCAATTTTCAGTTTAAGCCCCCCCATACCCCATTACCAGTCCTAACCTCCCCATCAGCCCACTCCCAGTCCTAATCCCACCAGCCCATTTCCAGTCCTAATCCCCCATCACCCAATTTTTAGTTTAAGCCCCCCCATAGCCCATTACCAGTCCTAACCCCCCATCAACCCACTTCCAGTCCTAATCCCATCAGCCCATATACAGACTTAGCTCCCCCATAGCCCATCACCACTCCTAACCCCCCCAGTCCCCCCATAGCCCATCACCACTCCTAAACCCCCCCAGCCCATCACCACTCCTAACCCCCCCAGCCCAGCCCAGCCTAGCCTAGCATAGGGAAAAATTTTTTTTAAAGAAAAGCTGTCTGCTGCCGCTGCCGGGGCCGCCGCGGCAGAATCGAGTGTGCCGCGGGGCCCCCCTGCCCAGCAGAGCCTGCCCTCCCCTGTATCACCTCTCTTTACAGCTGCAGTCAGTCACACGCGCCGGCTTTCTGAGCGCGAAGGAACTAGTTTCCCTTTCGCGGCTCTGTTAAGCCCGCGGGGGCTGATGGGAACTTCCCATCAGCCCCCGCGGGCTTAACAGAGCAGCGAGGGAGAAACTCTCCCCTCGCGCTCTGAAAGCCGGCGCGTGTGACTGCAGCTGCCAAGAGAGAGGTGATACAGGGGAGGGCAGGCTCTGCTGGGCAGGGGGGGCCCCGCGGCACACTCGATTCTGCCGCGGCGGCCCCGGCAGCGACAGCAGACAGCTTTTTTAAAAATTTTACTTTTATATCAGAATGTTTTTTGCGCGGGGCCCCCTGAAACGTGGGGCCCTGTGCAAAAAACATTCTCGCTCAATGGACGGGCCGGCCCTGATAACCAATGAGGTGGTTCAGGTTCTTCATTTCAGAGGAACCTCAGGGAAGCTGGCTGATTTGTCCTGAAGCAGCCCTTTCTCAAAGCACAGGGCAAAACCCGAGTGGATTTAAACAGCATTCGTGGTGTCTTAGAGGTTTAATGACTGCGGGGGCTTTCAATTTAAGCTAAGTGTTTTCTTTCTTTTAAATGCATTTAAAAATTGTTAAACACATTAAAAGTCTATGAATGACACCACAAAGTGGAAGTGGTTTTCGAAGTAAATGGTTTACAGCCATATTGTGAACCCTCCCCCTGGTCTGAGGCTCTCTCAGATTTAACTTCTATCCCGAGTTATTCTCATATACTCCATTGGCAGGCATTAGTGTTAATTGATACATGGTTGCCATAGTTAAAAGTGTTCCTCCTTGGTTAAATTTATGCTTTATAACTCTTGTATTGATAGGACATGATTACTGGCACCATTATAAGCAATTCAAATCCGTTTTTACAAAAGAACCACATTTCCATTGCAGTAAAGCATAGTTACTAACCTATAACAGGTGATCTCCGAGAACAGGAATCAGTCTTTACATATAGGTGAACGTCGCCAATGGAGCCCACACGGGAACACTCCCCAGCGTCCAACAGGAAAGCCTTTGGTAGCCCTCCACTGTGCTTGTGTGCCTGCCTTCCCATCTCCACTCTTCAGTTGAGTTTGCAGCTGAGAAGAACAGCAAAATAAAAAGAACCCTACAACTCCTAGGGGAGGAGGGCAGGTTATGAAGATTGATTCCTGATGTTTCTGGAGATCACTTGTTAAAGGTGAGTAACTACGCTATCTCCAGGAACAAGCAGGAATGCGATCTTCACATATGGGACTCACTAGCTCTCAGGTACCAGACTAGTATGGGGAGGGGGAGAGCAGTGCGATCCCTGAGGTAAAACCTTGTAGCCAAAGAGTCTGGAAGAGTTGTGGGCCACTGGACTCAATTCCAGGAGGTGATATTCCCCCAATGGTAGTCTGGTATCTGGGACGGAGGGTAGGAGTTGAGTTTATGTCCCAAAGAGGTGTTAGAGTACAGCTTGGCAAAAGACAGTGTCCCGACAGGACTCTCTGTCTAGACAGTAGTGTGCAGCAAAGGTATGGAGGACCAGTTAGCTACCTGGCAGATCTCCTCAATGGATACTGAACAGAAATTGGCTACTGAGGATGCCATAGCCCGCACATTATGAGCAGTGACATGACCCTCCAAAGAGAGTCCGGCTTGTGTATAAGCAAAAGAGATGCAATCTGCTATCCAGTTAGAAAGAGTACACTTCAACACCAGCAGATCTAAGTGACTGAACACTTGAGGGGATCTTCTGTGTTCTTTAGTTCTATCCAAGTAGTAGGCCAGCGCTCGCTTGCAATCTAAAGTGTGTAGTGCTGCTTCAGCCCGAGACACATTTGGTCTAGGGAAGAATATTGGAAGGATGACTGACTGGTTTAGATGGAAAGAGGAAATCACCTTTGGGAGGACATGTGGATGGGTACGGAGAACCACCTTGGCATGGTGGAACAGAGTATGGGGGGGGGGGGGAATCCAACACTAGAGCTTGCAGCTCACTGATGCAGCAAGCTGAAGTGAGGGCAATAAAAAAGATGACTTTCCAAGATAGAAATTTCAGTGAAGTGGTGACTAAAGGTTCAAAAGGTGGCTTTAGAACAGTGGTTCTCAACCCAGTCCTCTAGGACCCCTAAAGTTGAGTTTTCAGGGCATCCACAATGAACACGTATGAGAAAGATCTGCATACAATGGAAGCAGTGCGCAGTGCATGCAGATCTATCTCATGCATATTCATTGTGGATATCCTGAAAACCTTACTGTCCTGGGGGTCCCAGAGGACTGGGTTGAGAACAACTGCTTTAGAAGTTGCGCCAGAACCCCATTCAGATCCCAGGCCACCGGAGACAACTTAATGGATGGCTTGGGCAGCAGGAGACCCCGCATGAAGCATGCTACTAACGGGTGTGAGGATACAGGCTGTCCCATCCACTGGTCTGGGAGAGGCCACAGTGGCACTAAGTTGAACTCTCACTGAGTTTTAAGACCTGCAAAGGACAAGTGGAGAAGATATTGTAAAAGCAACTACACCGGACAAGAAAAGGGGGCAATGTCCTTTAGGAAGCACCAGAGGGCAAATCGACACCATTTGAAGGCTTAAGATCGCCTGGTGGAATCATTATGAGATGCGAGGAGAACCACCTTGACCATCTGTGATAGGTTGAGGTCGGCGAGCACTAGACATTCAGCAGCCATGCTGTCAGACGTAAGGAGTGAAGATTGGGATGGAGAAGCATTCCGTGATCCTGAGAGAGGAGGTTGGGTGCACATCCCAGGCTGAGTGGTTGAGTCTGCGCAAGGCGAAGAAGCAGAGGAAACCACAGTTGACAGGGCCAGAAGGGAGCTATAAGAATCATCAAGCACCAATAGGCCTGTAGCTTGAACAGCTTCTTGGGTATCAAGGGGATGGGAGAGACTGCATAGAGCAGTCCCTGTCCCCCAATAGAAAAAGAAGGCATCCGGGGGCCTGCCGGTGGAGTGACGGAACCCTGGAGCAGAAGATTGGAAGCTGTGTGTTTTGAAGAGTGGCAAAAAAGATCTATGAGTGGGGTTCCCAACGTTTTGAAGATCCAAGCCGCTGTCTCCCAATGCAAGGTCCATTTGTGAGGACGAAGGATACAGCTTAGCCTGTCTGCTAGGACACTGAGTTTGCCCAGGAGATACACCGCTCTGAAGTGAATGCGGTGAGAGATGGCAAAGAACCATAGGTGAATCGCTTCTTCGCAGAGGGGACGGGATCCTGAACCCCCCCCCCGTTTTGTCACGTAGAACATGGCAACTTGGTTGTCCATCCTGACTAGAACAGGTTGCCCTGAAAGTTGGGGCTGAAAAACCTAGTGCCATTGTGAGTGCCTGTAGTTCTAGCAGGTTGATCTGCAGGGCAGATTCCTGTGGTGTCCACAGCCCCTATGTGGTCAGGTTGTTCAGATGTGCCCCCCAACCCCACGTGGAAGCCTTAGTCGTCAGGGTTCATTGAGGTGGAAGCAGCTGAAAAGGTGACCCGATGAGTAGGTTCTGTGGGGAACACCACCACTGAAGTGACTTGATCAGTTGAGGAATGATGTGCATCTTGTTTCTGAGACGCCCCTTAGCATGCATCCACTGAGAAGACAGAGTCCACTGTGCTTGTCACATGTGTAATCAAGCATAGGGGATGGTATGGAGCGTGGAGGCCATCTGCCCTAATAGTCATAGCATTTATCGAGTGGCTACTCAGCTTTACTTCTGTACACCTTTTGCAAGTTCAATGAAGTGGGCACAGCAAACCTGTGAGAGGAAAGCTCGGACCTGTTGAGTGTCGAAGAGCATTCCAATGAACTCCGGTCACTGGGTTGGAGCGAGGCAAGACTTTGGGAAGTTTATGACAAAGCCCAGGTGTTAACAGCACCGTGATGGTGCGATGAAGGGAGAATCTTACCTCTTGAGGGGAGTCTCCCTGATCAGCCAACTGTTTAAGTAAGAAAAGATGAATACCCCCAAGGTGTGTGGGTAGGCAGCAATGACTGCCATGCATTTTGTGATGACTCTTGGGGCAGAGGCTAAACCAAAGGGGAGAACCCGATATTGACAATGGTTTCCTTAAAACATGAAGTGCAGATACTGTCTGTGCAAGGGATGGATCAGTATACGCGTGCACACCTCTTTTAGGTCTAGAGAACATAGCCAATTGTGTCTTTGGAGGTATGGTAGAAGAGTTCCTAGGGAAATCATTTTGAATTTCTCTCAGACCATGAACTTGTTTAGGTCTCCGAGATTCAAGATGGGCCTGAAGCCTCCCGTTTTCTTTGAATGAGAAAATATGAGTCCTTCCTTTCTGGAGGAAGAGGAACTCTTTCTATGGCACCATGGGATAACAGGGTGGTCACCTCTTCTTATTTTTTTTAAATTTTTTATTTATTCAAATTTAATGGAAGTATTTACATTGAATGAAAAGAAAATGATCATTAAAAACAAGGAAAGCATAAATCATGAAAAACAAAAAAACAAAGATCATTTACACAATAGTCCACAAGTGAAGAAATATAGAGGGAGTACCAGGAAACACACCAAATGGCCCTAAACTACCTAGGACACTAAATTACAAGGCAGGCAGAGACTTAAGCATCAGCCGAATGGGACGGGACATTAACTTCAACCGAAACATCCTCTCTAGCTAAGAACTCCAAAAGTTGTCTAGGCTCAAAAAACAAATACATTTTCTCTTTATATAAAACACAACATCTAACAGGAAATTTTTAACTGAAAAGTTGCCCCCAAGGCCAAAACCCTGGGGCGAAGGGCCTAATAGTCTTTCCTTCTCAGCTGTGAAACACGAGACACATCAGGAAAAATCCTCACTTGAGAGCTAAAAAAAAGCCTCATTGACGTTCTTAAAATATAACCTAAGAATAAAAAATGTATCTGACTCCAGTGCCAGGGTGGCAAGGAGGGTAGATCTTTCCGTAATAACCTCCAAGGAGCTTTCCAAAAACCCTGTGAGGTCCCCCATCCCAGAGGAAACAGGAGGAGCAGCATTAACATGGTCCCCTGCGCCCAGGGACAGATACTGAGCCATAGTCAAAGGCAGAAAATGCTCTGGGGGGATCTTTAAAATTTCCCCAAAGTATTTCCTCACCATCTCCATAGGTGACAACATTGGAGACCTAGGGAAATTCAGGAAGCGAAGATTACGTCGACAAACCTGATTTTCCAGATATTCTTTTTTCCTAGTAAACACAGTTCTGTCTTTAATCTGAACAGCAACCAAATCCCGAAGCTGTCCAACGTCCTGTTCCATCCTGGAGATTCTCCCCGCCTGCTCCTCCTGGGCACTGGAGAGATTACCACAAGTAGATTTCACTCCTGAAAGTTCAGTACTTACAAATCCCAACACATTAGTCAGGGAGGTGTTCGGGGCTGCCAAACCGTCCCACAACGCATCCATTGTAATCACCGCCAGTCTAAACAACTTGCAGACACCAGAAAACTCCTCTTGGGTCTGTACAGCTGTAGCCTCCACCTCCGATGATTCAACTCCCATTGCTGCTCTTTGCTGTACCATGGCATCCAGAGAGAAAGCTACTGCCACTGAAGTGCCCCTTCACCCTCCTTCAATGGCATGCTCACAGGCAGACCAGAAGGAAGCACTACTCTAGCTGGCAAAAACCTTCCGGATCTCGGCATGGGGGTCCGCTGCTCTGGAGAAAGCCAGACACTTGATGCGCTCAGGGTCAACATATTATCCGCCGGCCCCGACGAAGACACTGCTCCAGCGTCCACTGCAAAGCCGCATAGTACCATAGCAAATGACGGCAAATAAACACCAGTATGGTCCATCTAGTCTGCCCAATAAGATGACAAGAGTAGGTGCACCTGCCGCTCTGTGCAGGCCACCCCTCCCCATGTCTTTGTTTAGGGGTGAACCCACCGCTCATTGTAGGACAACCCTATTTGCTGAGAAATTAGATAGTCAAGTTTATTTTGATTTTATCCTGTTGCTGTAAAGGGATCCACTGTGTCTGTCCCATGCCATTTTGAATTCTGTCACTTTATTTGCCCCCACCACTTCCATCGGATGGGCATTCCAAGCATCCACCACCCTTTCAATGAAAAAGTATTTCTTGACATTGCCTTTCAATTTACCTCCTTGCAGCTTCATGTTATGCCCTCTAGTTTTACAGCTTCCCTGTCTTTGGAAGAGTTTTGTTTGTTCATTATTTCCCTTTTAAGTATTTAAAGGTCTGAATCATATCTCCCCTCTCTCTCCGCTCCTCCAGAGTGTACATATTTAGGTCTTTAAGTCTCTTCTCATAAGGCTTCTGACGCAGGCTCCAAATCATTTTGGTCACCTTCCTCTGAACAGTTTCCAGTCTTTTTACATCCTTTGCAAGATACGGTCTCCAAAACTGAACACAGTATTCCAAGTGAGGCCTCACTAGTGACCTATATAGTGGCATAAGTACCTCTTCCTTTCTGCTGGTAATTCCTCTTTGTATGCAACCCAACATCCTCCTGGCTTTTACCACTGCCTTGTCACACTGTTTCGCCACCTTGAGATCCTAAGAAATAATCACACCAAGGTCCTTCTCCTGGTCCGTACACACCAACCTCTCGCCCCTATCACATACATTTCCCTTGGATTTCTGCTTCCCAAGTGCATGACACTGCACATCTTCACATTAAATCTTAACTGCCAAGCATTAGACCATTCTTCCAGCTTTTGTAGATCTTTCCTCATGTTATCCACACCCTCAGGGGAGTCCACTCTGTTGCAAATTTTCGTGTCATCTGCAAAAAGACAGCCTTTTCCATTCAGTCTTTCAGCAATATCACTCACAAATACATTGAACAGTGCCGGGTCCAAGACCGAACCCTGGGGCACCCCGCTAATCACCCTCCTTTCATCCGAGTGAGCTCCATTTACCATCACCTTCTGTCGTCTGTCAGTCAATCAATTTCTGATCCAGTTCACCACCTTGGGACCCATCCCAAAACACCTGAGTTTATTGATAAGCCTCCTATGAGGAACAGTATCAAAGGCTTTGCTGAAATCCAGGTAGATGACATCCATCGCATGCCCCTGGATCTAGTTCTCTGGTCACCCAGTCAAAGAACTCAATCAGATTTATTTTTTTATTTTTTTATTTAGACAGTTTTTGTATACCGCCTTATCCTTCAATCAAAGCGGTCACAACACAAGTGGGGGATACATTTAACACGCGGGGATATGAGACACACACACTAATACTTACAGGGAACATGGGCAATGGAGGGTTAAGTGGCTTGCCCAAGACCACAAGGAGCACCTGTGGGACATTCAACACGCTATCACCGTTGGTGAGCACTAAATCCAGCACTGAGCTTTCCCTGGTTGGTTTCATCACCATTTTGTTTGGCAAGATCGTCCTTCGGTAAAACCATGTTGCCTCGGATCATGCAACCTGTTGGTTTTGAGAAAGTCCACTATTCACTCTTTCAGGAGTGCCTCCATTACTTTTCCCGCCACCGAGGTAAGGCTCACGGGCCTGTAGTTTGTCACTTCTTCCCTGTCACCACTTTTATGAAGAGATACCACATCAGCCATTCTCCAGTCCTGAAGAACTTCTCCTGTTTCCAAGGATCTGTTGTAAACATCCTTTAACGGCCCTGCAAGAACTTCTCTGACCTCTTTCAGTATCCTGGGATGTATCCCATCCGGTCCCATGGCCTTGTCCACTTTCAGTTTTGCAAGTTCTTCTAACACATTATCTTCTGTGAATGGTGTGGTATCTACTTCATTCCCATTTTTATATTTGGGAGTCACAGGTGGTCCTTCTCCAGGATTTTCTTTAGTAAAAACAGAGCAGATTTGTTTAGCAATTTCGCTTTTTCAATGTCACTTTCCACAAGTCTGTTCCCAGCACTTCTGAGTCCTGCAATTCCACCTCTGATTTTCCTCCTCACCCGAATATACCTGAAGAAAGTTTTGTTGCCACACTTCACATCTTTAGCCATCATTTCCTGTGCTTTTGATTTTGCTTTCCTTATTTCTCTTATTTCTCTTTTAGTTTGATCCTGTATTCCTTTCTGTGTTCCTCTGTTTGCAAGCTTTTGAATTTTGTGAAAGCTGTGTTTTTTGCCTTTATTTGAGCAGCCACTTCTTTGGAAAACCAAATAGGTTTCCTTCTCCTCTTGTTTTTATTTACTTTCCTTACATATTTATCTATTGCCCCTTTTATTGCCACCTTTAGTTTAGCCCATTGCAATTTCACTTCCCTTATGCCCGCCCACCCTGCCAACTCCTCCTTCAGGTACTTGGCCATTTTACTGAAGTCAGTGTTTTTGAAGTTTAGGACTTTGAGCTTGCTATGATTGGACTGCACCTTGGCTTTTATATCAAAACACACCGTGTGATGATTGCTACTGCTCACAGGGGCACCCACCCGGACATTCAACACGCTATCACTGTTGGTGAGCACTAAATCCAGCATTGAGCTTTCCCTGGTTGGTTTCATCACCATTTGTCTAAGTAACGCATCTTGGAAAGCATCCACAATTTTTTTGCTTCTTTCCAGATTTGCAGAAGGAGTAATCCAATCCACATCGGGTAGATTAAAGTAACCCAATATGATCACTTCCCCCTTTGTGGCTATCTTGGCAATATCTATAATCAATTCGTTATCTATTTCTTCCAAAGTTTGCTGACCAGAGGCGCTCGGCAAGACTGGTCCCGGGGGTAAGCCAGCCTGCTTCCGCTTCTTCCGCCCCATACTGCAAACAGTAAGAGCAGCACCCTGGAACCTGAAAACAAAGGAAGCGCAGCCTGACAGCTCCACACCTCCTGCCGCCGTCTTGTTTCTCCCCACCTCTTCTTTTAAGAGAGTGCTTTGAAGTGGTTGTGTGGGATATTCCCCTGTGAAGCTGCTGAGGGGTATGGTTTCCAAATGAAGCTGATAACCCCTTTGGACAATCTAGTGGGTCCACTGCTCCGATGGGCATAGCGACAAAGTCTGCTCAAGAATCACCAAAAGGAAATGGAGGAACACCAAATCAGAAGACAAGAGCAAGTTACAATCATACCAAGCTACCACTAAACAAGCAAAAAAGGCTTACTACATTAAACTATCCACAGCTCCTTAAACTGTCCCCCGAGAATTCTTTAATATTTATTTATTTATTTTATTTATTTATTTATTTAGTGTACACTTGTATCCCGCTACTTCCAGCGATCAGCAGCGGTTTCTATACATAATGGTGCGGCTGTACAGGCCGGATTTGGAACATACATTGTGATTTCAGGGGTGGGTAAAAGGCACATCAAACAGTCACATATTTACATTTGATTGTATAAGAGGAGACTTTACATATCTACATTTGATTGTTTGAGAGGAGGCTTTACATGTATACATATACACATATATTACATATACACATATATTACATATTACAGGACGTGTTTTATACTGCTGTGTGTTATTTAAGCTGGCAAGGTGCCCAAATAGAATAAGACACACTGACTAGGTTAGGTTGAAATGGGTCTGGAAGAGGTGAGTTTTAAGCTTCTTCCTGAAGTCCTTCAAGTCCTTGTTTGCTCTCAGTTCATAGGGTAGTTGGTTCCAGAGTATTGGTGCAATAAATGAGAACACACTGTTGGTGGTGTTTGCGTTGCAATTTCTCAGGCTACTCGGGACATGAAGGGTGTTGCTATTTACTGTTCTTCTGCTTCTGATGATTGGTTGATCGGATATTAAGGTGTTTAGGTATGAGGGTGCTACGTTATGAACGAGCTTGAACGTGGTTACTAAGAGCTCATATTGGATGCGGGCTTTGATGGGGAGCCAATGAAGCTCGATTAGTACTGGAGTGATGCGTTCGGTTAGGCCTTTTTTCATGATGATTCTAGCCGCTACGTTTTGTGCTAGTTGCAGTATGTTAAGGGTTTTTTTGGGCAGACCTTGTAATATAGCGTTGCAGTAATCCAGGTGGGGAATGATGAGGGCTTGTGTCACTGTCCTGAAGTCGGAGTGGTCAATAATATTCCGTAGCAGTTGCAGGATTCTTAATTTGCAGAAGATGGCCCGATTGGTGATTCGGAGGTGCTTTTCCATATTTAAGTTGCTGTCCAGCATTACACCTAGGTATTTTATTTCAGGCTTTGTGGTATAGACATTATTGTTCATGGTAACCGTTGGTGGTGGGTTAAAGTCAGGTTTTCTGGAAATGCACATCACTTCTGTTTTTTTGTGGTTTATTGACATATTATTCTGTTGCTTTGTGGTTTATTGACATATTATTCTGTTGCAGCCAGTTTTGTAGTTCACTTAGGCATTTTTCGAGCTGATTGAGGTTGGGGTTGTTGATGTCGAGATGAGTGTAAAGCATCAAGTCGTCTGCGTAGATATGGTAACTGATCTTGTGGTCCTGCAGGATTTCACAAATAGGTCGTAGATATAGGTTGAACAGGAGTGAGGATAGGGCAGAGCCTTGTGGTATGCCTTGAGTTTGAGGGAAGGCAGAGGCCTTTGCGTTGTTGAATTGGACTTGCTGCATTCTGTTATTTATGTAAGATGCGAACCATTTCAGGGGGGTCCCCGATATGCCTATGGAGGCAAGTCTGTCCAGGAGCGTGGCATGATGCACTGAATCAAAGGCAGCAGATATGTCTATAAAAATGAGCATATACATTTTGCTTTTGTTCTCAAGACCCTTGTGTAGTTTGTCCATTAGGGCTAGTAGGAGAGTTTCCACGCCATGATGTTGGCGGAAGCCGTATTGATGATCATCTAGGGCATAATATAGTTAAATCACTAAGCAAAGATCCTGCACACCAGATGGAAAAGACCAATCTCTCACCTCAAGCAATGGCCGACTATTTCAAAACCCTAACCTCAGTTCAAGCCAACATACAATCCCACCCCAACAATACAAGCCAACATACAAACACAGCAAGTGAAACCAGATATCAAAGCAAGTGGACATCATTCCCGAACATCACACCAGAATACCTAGAAAAGATTAGAACAAGTATCAACACAACTACCACCCCACTCAACCAGTGTCCAGTCAGCTGGATCGAGGCAACCAAACAGGAGCTCATTCCAACAATGCTAAGAATCATACAACCATCACTAACACTAGTGAGTGGAGGAGTAGCCTAGTGGTTGGGGCAAGGTACTTCAGGCCGGAAGGTCGGGGGTTCAAATCCCACTAGAGGACAGTAACCTTGGGCCGGAAGGACTGGGGTTTCTAGTCCCACAGGTGCTCCTTGTGGTCTTGGGCAAGCCACTTAACCCTCCATAGCCCATGTTCCCTGTAAAATAGTTATCTCCAAGTTATAATACCCTGCTCAATGTCATTTCAGTTTGTTCAATGTAAACCGCACTGATGCAGAATAGCACGGTATATAAGAGAATGTAAATAAATAAAATAAATTAATTAAATAAAACACTAGGATATCTCCCTCCGGAACTCAAGTCAGCCTCTATCCGCCCTATCAGGAAAGAAACCTCCAATGATGTCAACGAGCCATCCTCACACAGACCCCATAGCCAGCCTCCCATTCATAAGGTATTGGAAAAGATTGTATACAGGCAGCTCCAAGACTACATTGATAAAAATCACCCACTGGATGACCAACAATACAGCTTCAGACCATACACAGAGTGGAAACACTTATGACTGCTCTACTTGACAACCTAATTAAGGGCACTGACAAACCCAAATACGGCTTCATTCTTGTTTTCCTGGATATAAAAGCAGCATTCAACTCCATCCCACATGACCTCATAAATCAACACCTTCAAACCACTGGATTATCAGATACCCCCTTTCATGGTTCAAGTCCTACATGACAGACAACAAACTGCAAGTCAAGATAAACCAGTCAACATCATCCCCCTACACTCAAACCCAAGGAGTCCCACAAGGTTCAACCCTCTCAGCATTGCTATTCAACCTCTTCCTGCAGCCACTATGTATCATAATAAAGTCCTGTTACATTCTCTATCATATCTATGCAGATGACGTAATGATTTTTACACCCAACACCACAACAAATCCCAACACCACACCCATAACAAGCTTCTTTCCACAATATGCAAATGGCTCAAAAGACACAACCTGACCATAAATCTAATAAAGACTGAGGCCATGTTTATCACCAGAGACACCAACTTCATACCACCAACCTCCATACCTACTGATGGAACACACATCCAAGTGAAACAAAATATATGATACCTTGGAGTTACACTGGACCAGCAGCTCACCTTCAAAGCACACATACAAAACGTAACTCGGAGCATATATTACAAGCTCAAAACAATGAAGAATCTTAAACCACTCCTACCCGACCATGACTTCCGCTCAGTCCTCCAAGCAACCATTGACTTTGACTACTGCAATATCATCTTTCAAGGCATACCAAACACAATCACCCACCCCCTCCAACTTGCACTCAACATGGCTGCACGAACCCTCCTCAACACAAAGAAGAGACCACATCACACCTTTCCCTCAAACAACTGCACTGGCTTCCCATTATAGAGCGTTGAAAATATTCAAGGTCCTCAATGACTCTTCATCACCACATCTACAAACCATGCTCCAGATTGTACCAGACAACAGAGAGTGACTATCAACCTCAAGGAAAATGCTGCAAACACCAATATTCACAAAAAACAACGTTACCACATCTAAAAGAGCCTTTTCCATCTATGCACCTCAACTCTGAAAAGCCATTCCTGAAAAGATAAGGACCACAGCAGACTTATCCTCCTCCAGGAAAGCCCTTAAAACCCACCTCTTCAGAGAATGTTACTCCCAAACCTAGCCTACCTCATCCTACCTGACAATTTCCCCCTCCCCCACCCAGCCTCCCCCCACCTTCCACTAACCTCAATAATTCCATACCTTTGCAAATGTACATAGTTACCTCCCTAATATATATCAGTGCTTCCAAGTTGTATTCCCTGTTTAATGTAAGTTGTTCTGTTACAATGCAAACAGCTTTGACCGTAGGATAAAGCGGTATAAAAATACTGTTAAATAAAATAAATAAATAAATAAATGCCTGCTATGTGGAGGGGCTGGTGGCCCTCCAAGGGCAGACTGGCAATGCTCTCAAGGAAGGGGTCAAAAACAAGGTGCAGGTTGTGGCTGTGCAGCTGGTTGAGGCTTAAGAGGCGTGGGCTTCTTAGGTTGGCAAAGGACATGCTGTCTCTACTGAGGATGCTGAGGTTGATAGGCAGCAGAAGGTGGATAAGAAGGATAGTATCTCTTATTTTTAGAAAAGAAAGATTTCTTGGGAAGAGTCTTCCTCTTGGAAGGGTCAGCTGTTTTCCTGGAAAGGTGTTTTAGGGTGAGATCATGTGTTTCAATCTCCCCTGCTTTTTCACTCCACTCTTTCCACAGTACATAGGATATTGGCCAGTTTATCCTGGACCCAGTGCTCAAGATCTGATGTCTGTAACTAGGCCATTCTGTGAGCCCCAATGCAGACTGCTGAAGCTCTGCTTGTTGATTTGAAGGCATCATAAGAGGCCCTGGTAAGAAATTTAGAGATTTTTTGGCCTTGCTTGATGAGTGTCTGGAATGCACGCCGCTTATCCTCAGGAAGCAAGGGGCTGAAAGTTTCCAGATCCCTGGTGACATCCTTCAGAAACATGCCCATGTACAACATGTAAGAGTTAATTCTAGAGGCCAACATGCATGCTCAGAAGCATCGATGCCCAAAGGCATCGAGTGTCCTTGAGTCTCTGCCAGGTGGCATGAATGAATGGCTCTTAGAGCTCTTTATTCAGCGTTTTGCCAATTCCTACCACTATCGAATGGTGGAGGAGCTGAAATTTTTGGAAGCCTGGGCTCTCTGGTACTCATTCCATGGTATCAAGTCTCTTGCTGAAAAGCGGAACCATGAGCGGGGCCTCTCTACATGCGGGGCATAAGAAACTGCAGGATACGATGCACTGGTAATGTTGCCGCCTCCCTAGGCGTGGGAGGGTACTGGAGTATCTCCAGTTCCTCTGCCCTCGATTCCTTTTCCAAGGCTACTGAGATGGCAAGCCTTGCTGCCAAATCATGTATGAAGTCCTGAAAGGACATATCTTCTGGTGGGGACGCCATTCATGAGGCGGCGAAGGTTCTGAAGGAATGTCTGGAAGTTCTCAGGAATCAAGTGATCCCCTGTCAGATTCTGAAAAACTGGAATCAGAGTCTGGTAAGAAATCAAAGTATCGGCGGTCTTGGGTTCAACCTTGATGCTTCATGGATGTCAAAGGTCGATACCGATACTCAGAGGTATCTGAATTGAGAGCCATGGTGGTTTGAGTCTGTTGGGTACTGGGGGTATCGATCGGTTCAAACGAAGATATCGACCTCAGGGGTTCCAACTATGCTGGTTCAAGGGCCGGCATCAGGCCTAATACGCCTGACTATAGGCTCTGTGCCGAAGCCTGCACTCCTGACACTCTTGATGTTATCTGTACCAAGGCTGCCAGGAATTCTGCCAAACTCCTCTCAAGAGCTAGCATGCACTGGTCTAGGGAGACTGCCGATGTCTGGGTGGCATCACCTACGGGGCTCTGAGCCACAGTCCCAGAAAATGGAACTAGTAGCTCTCTGGAGGTCAATACTTTGGGAGCGTCCTGGAGCCCCACTTGTGCTTTGGAGGACAGATCCTCCCACCATGGCTCTTTGGCAGGCCGGTCTGCATATGAAACACCTCCAGGTAAGTCGCTATGCTTATGCTGGGACTTCTCTCTGATCTCAGTATCTGTCTTTGATGCTGAGGATTTTGGAACAGCTAGAGATTTTGACTTGCTTTTGTGTTTGGATTTTGAAGAAACCCAAGACCCATAAGAGGAAGTCTATGCCCTCGAAGTGGAAGCCACTAAAACAGAGGCAAACAACAACCCAAATTGTCTGGCTCGGTTCTTGAGGCCTCTCTATCATTTGTTGGCATAAAGGACAAGAACTGGGCTTATGTGCAGGACCCAAACATTTTAGACACCAGTCATGTTTATCAGTGGCCGAGATGGTACCGGCACACTTGGTACTTTTTTTTTTTTTTTTAAACCACTGACTGGCTTTTCCATTCCTTAAAAAGTTGTCTGAGATAGAAAATAAGGCTATGGAGGCCTAGAGGCCTTGTCAAGCAGTGAAAACTGCGATGAACTTAGTAACAAGGGCCCAGTTAAATGTCGTAGAAGCCAGAGCCATCCATTATAAAATGCAATTAATAATAAGGCAAGAATATTCTGAAGGTAGCAATAAAATGGGGAAATATCTGGCACGACAGCTACAGAAACGTAGGTTACAATCCCACATGACGACTATCAGGGGCTCGTGAGAGGGGATGCGAGCGGAGTTTGTAAAGTTTTAAAAAAAGCTGTATGACAGGCAGATCCCTCCCCCTGAAGGGCATGTGAAGAGCTACCTGGAGTCAGCCAGTCTTCCTAAATTGTGGCAAGACGACCAGGGATTTTTAGATAAAAAGATCGAGGCTACTGAGGTGCTTCAGATTATTAAAGTTTTAAAAGATGACAAGGCCCGGGATTAGATAGCCTTACAGTTCACTTCTATAAAAAGCTGGGTAATGGGTTGCTGACACCACTGGTGCAGCTCTTTAATTTACAAAGAGAGGAGGGGGAAGCTGGCAGAGACTATGGGATGGGCAATTTCTGTAATCTCAAAAGAGGGGAAGGACCCACAGGTCTGCACTTACTACAGACCGATCTCACTATTGAACACAGATGCAAAACTATTGGCTAAGATTCTGGCCCTCCGCCTGAACAAAGTTATACTGAACCTGATCCATGGTGGACCACATTCGCAAGATTCTTAATCTAATATGGGTAGCACAGAGCAAATCAGAATCCTCCCCGCTTGTGTCAATTGAAGCAAAGAAAGTGTTTGACCAAGTGTCGTGGGACTTTATGTTTCAGGTTCTAGAGAAGATGGGCTTTGGGGGACATTTTGTGGGATTGGTGCAGGCCCTATATCGCAACCCTTGGGCGTGCATGAAAGTTAATGGCCACTACTCTGAGTTCTTCCCCCTAGGGAGGGGAACTAGACAGGGTTGCCTCCTCTCACCTCTGCTATTCATGTTAATGATGGAACCCTTGGCCACCTGGATCAGACTTAGTCAAGATATCCAAGGTATCTGTGTGGGGAGTCAAGACTACTGTGTTTCGCTTTTTGCAGATGATGTAATTCTGTGTCAAAGCCTACCATCTCCTTACCTTTCCTTATGTGGGAATTAAGGGTGTATGGGCATCTGTAGGGGTTCCATATTAATTGGGATAAATCCACCATTTTGAATTTGACTGTTGCAGATCCGTTAAAAGCACAGCTGCAGACCTCTTTCCCTTTTAGATAGGCTGATAGCAATATTCGGTACCTAGGGGTATATATGGAGAAAGACCACAAAGAGCTCTATAGGCTGAATTATAAAAACCTGGCACAGGATGTTGAACCCCAAATCCACAGCTGGGGTGAGCAATTTGTCGTGGTTAGGTAGAATAGCCGAAGTGAAAATGTTGCTGATCCCATGCTTTATGTACCTTTTTCAGGTCGTACCGATTGACGTGCCAGTTAAAAGCAAATCTCACGCTTCGTCTGGGGGGGAGGGGGTGTCGGGCCCCCCAGGGATCCATTCGGTCATGCAACGAATGTGTAGTGAAGGGGGGCTGGAACTGCTGGATATCTTGAAGTATTACTATGCAGCCCAGCTCAAAGCAGTCTATACCTGGCTTTGAGACAAGGAGAGGCAATGGGTGCGTATGGAGGGGTCAGTGGGGGGCTCAGCCACTTTAGATACTTTGATGTGGTGGAGGGGTTATGTGGGGGGGGGGGAGAGGTTGAACTATTCACCTGCCTAACCATGCGGGTATGGAAGCACTACAAGCAAACTTTAATGGGAGGGGAAAAGGTATCTAATATAATGCCACTGGCAGCTTGTTTTGGACTGGGGAAGGGCCCGAGCAAACAAACTTTGCAGAAATGGGCAGTCAAGGGGCTAGTAGGAGTTTAGTCAATTGATACATCAAGGGCGAGTGTGGCCTTTTGAAGGACTTGGAGACCTTTACCACCTGGATCGCTATGGCCATTTCCAGATTACCAACTTTCATCAGCGTAGAGAGATACGGAAGGATCTGCGCAAAGAGAAGGGGTGATTTGAGGGGAAGTCTCTCTTAGGACAGAAAGGAGTCCTATCCCAGATATATTGGGAATTATTGGTGGGGAGCAATGGAGAAATTGGGGTATATGCTTAAGTGGGAAGAGGATTTAGGAGTCACTTGGAATAGGTGAGACGAGAAAGTAAGTGGAATCATGAAACTCTCCATAGCAGTCAATGTATTGGAAAATGGACACAAAGTGCTTCTCAAATGGTATCTTACCCTCGTAAGGTTATTTCGGGCAGGAGTCCTAGGAACAGGCAACTGTTGGAGGCAATGTGGTGGACGCGGTACCTTCTTCCACATGTAGTGGGAATGTACGGTGGGGTACAGGCATATTGGGGGAGGGTTATAGAGATCACAGAGGAAATAGGGGGTTGGAGGTTGCCGTGACAACCAGCGGTGCTTCTGCTCCACCAGAAGACAGACGCGATCCCTAGGCGTTACCGGGGGTGACTGCACATTGTCTGGTGGCAGCAAAATGCAAAATTATAGCACACTGGAATCAACCTGTACTACCAGAAGAAACAAGCTATAACGATGCCTTGTGGATTCATATAAATTGAACAAATTAACAGCACTCAAAAAAGGAAGGGGTGAATGGGTGGAACAGCGATGGGGCTGCGTGTGGGAATGGGTAGACCGTTGAGATGAATATGAGAATCTCAGGACATATAAACTTAGCATATGGAGAAAGGGTAAAAGCATGTTTAAAAAAGATGGTGTGGGGACACCTGCTCCAGGAGAGGAAATCAAGTCAAGTGGAATGTGAGCAGGGAGAGGGGGGGTTGTGGGTTGTTTTTTGTGTTAAGTGGGTTATGTTAGACCATGTATGTTATATGTAATTGGTCGGAGGGTGTCGATGATTCCGAAGCTCTGCGGTCTCTTATCGAGGTTGGGTCCGATTCCCGGAAACTGACCGGGGAGGAGCAGCAGATACCAGAGGATCAGGACCAGGACCTCGACTGGTGCCAAGGACTCACCCGGGCCGGTGGCACTCGGAGCCTGGCTTGACACCCAGGGACTCCCTTGCCATCGGGGGCCCGGTTGTCGGGGCAGATGGTGAGGACGAATCTATCATTATTGCCTGCTGCAGGGCCAGGACAGCAGAAATAGCGTAGTTACTCCCTGTAACAGGTGTTCTCCAGGGACAGCAGAAATCAGTCCTCACATATGGGTGACGTCTGCGCCAACAGAGCCCGCGCGGAGTAATTCCCCAGCTTTCACAGAAAGCCTTTGGGAATGCTACCACAAATGCATGGTCCCCTTTCCATGCCATGAGCCGAGAATCCAAAGGCTCAGAAGCCTCAGCTCCCACCCAACCTAGGGGGAGCTTTTGACTTCCCGGGCAAGGCCTCCTGCCCCCTCCCCTGGGAGACCATCTCCAGCCCACATGGTGCTCTTCACCCACAGGTGAGCCAGGGTCACTGCGGACTAGTGGGTCCTCCAGGTGATAAAGGAGGGCTATCTCCTCCAGTTCCAGCAAACACAACTGGGGTTCTTCCCAGGAGAGCCAGTGCGATTTCTCCTTCACCAGACCTTGCTCATCTCAGAACTCAAAGGCCTGCTTAAGGATAGGGTGATAGAACCTGTGCCCAGACATCTGTGGGGAAAGGGCTTCTACTCCAGGTATTTCCTTGTCCCCAAAATAACTGAGGGCCTCAGGCCCATTCTGGACCCGCAAAACCTGAACAAGTTTCTGGTAAGGGAAAAGTTCAAGATGCTCTCCCTTGGAATACTGCTGCCCTACCTCCACCAGGGAGACTGGCTGTGCTTCTTATACCTGAAGCAGCATATACCCATATCCTGATCCACCCGCCCCCCCCCTCCCTCCCCCCCCCCCCCCCCAGACAATACCCAAGGTTTGTGGAGGAAGGAGAGCACTACCAGTACAGGGTATTTCCATTCGGCCTGGCCTCCTCACCAAGAGTCTTTACAAAGTGCCTGGCGGTCGTGGGCGTTTATGTGTGCCTGCAAAGGCTTTTGTCTTTCTCTACTTCGATGACTGGCTCATCAGAGGCAGAACAGCCCCCAAGGCCAGCCAGGCCGCAGGATGAACAATTTGCTTCCTGCAAGACTTGGGGTTCGTCATCAACTACTCCAAATCACACCTCTCTCCAGCCCAAAACCTGGAGTTCATAGGGGCCCAGTTGGACACACTATAGGTCAAGGCCTTCCTCCTGAAAGAGAGGGCACATCGCCTTGTACAACTGGCAGGAGACATGTAGGCTCACCAAATGGAATCAGCTCACCTCCTCCTCCACCTGCTGGACCACATGGCCTCAACAGTCCACATCACGTTCCTAGTCCGCTTGCACATGTGGACAGCCCAGTGGTGCCTCCACTCTCAATGGACATGCCACGGGCAGGTTGTGGGACAGAGTCAGGGTCACCCGCCAGCTGGCGGTCTCCCTAAATTGGTGGCAGTACCTAAGCTATCTCCAAGCAGGGTTGCCATTCCAAGTGCCTGCACCACAGAGGATCATGACCATGGATGCCTCTCTCTCCTGGATTGGGGAGCGCACTGCAAAGAACTCCACACTCAAGGCACCTGGTCTCAAGAAGAGTCTCTCTTATAGATCAAGCACCTGAAAGTCAGAGCCAACTTCCTGGCCCTGTGAGCATTCTGCCACCTGTTGCGCAACCAATCTGTGTTGATCCAGATGGACAACCAGGTCGCCATGTTTTATGTAAACAAGCAGGGGGAGCATGGGCTCACACTCCCTTTGCTCTGCTCTCCTTTGCTGTGCTCCATGGAATGCTTCTACGAGCAGTATACCTCACTGGTCAGGACAATTGCTTAGCGGACAAGCTCAGCAGAGTCCTGTGCCCACAAGAATGGCGTCTGAACACCAGGGTGGCACAAAGACTCTTCCGCCTCTGGGGCGGACCCGTGATGGATCCGTTCACCTCCCCGGACAACATGCAGTTACCCTGCTTCTGCTCACGCCAGCCTCATCTGGGGAGTGGCGGTGGATGCCTTCCTGATCCCGTGGGTCAGAGGGCTCCTTTATGCCTTTCCACCAACTCCACTAGTGGTGAAGACCCTCTTCAAGGTCCAGAGCGAGCAGGCATCAGTGATTCTGATCGTCCCCAGATAGCCCTGGCAACCCTGGTTTCCTCTGCTGCTTGCCTTGTCGGTGGTACTCCCAATCCCACTGGGTCGGGACACGGACATCCTGTCCCAAGAGGAGGACTCACTCTTTCATTCCAGCCTGGGTTCACTAATTTTGACATGGTGGCTGCTGAAAGGGTAGCCCTGGCCCCTTTCAATCTCCTGGGGGAAGTTGAGATCATCCTACTGGCCTCCTGAAAACCTTCCACCAGACGGGTGTATGCCTTCAAATGGAGAAGATTCTCCGTCCGGTGTGCAGAGAGAGAAGAGAATCCCTTCTCCTGCTGTGTGCAACTTGTACTGCAGTATCTACTGCATCTCTCGTATGCCAGTCTGGTCAAACTCTGTGAGGGTACATTTGAGCGCCATATCCACGCACCATCACCCTATAGAGGGAAAACCCCTCACAAACCAGCCCCTGGTCTCCAAGGTTCCTGCGAGGCCTCGCTATCAAAGCCCCCTCTCCACCCTGCTGTAGTGGAATGGGACCTGAATATGGTGCTCTCCCAACTCACCAGACTGCCATTGCAGCCCCTGGCCACTTGCCATTTACAATACCTATCCTGAAAAGTGTTTTTTCTGGTGGCACTCACATCTGCTCGGAGAGCGAGCAAACTCCAGGCTTTGGTAGCAGATCCGCCCTTACACACGGTTCTATAAGAACAGGGTGGTACTCCGCACACACCCTAAATTCCTTCCCAAGGTGGTAAGCCCCTTCCACCTCAATCAGGTGGTCGTCCTGCCCACCTTCCTCCTACAGCCTCATGCTGGCAGGGAGGAACTCATACTGCATACGCTAGACTTGAAGTGGGCTCTGTCTTTCTACCTGCAGTGGACACAGGCCCATCGCAGAGCTCCTCAGCTCTTTATATCATACGACCCCAGCAGACTGGGGATCCCGGTAATGAATGGACTCTGTCCACTTGGGTGGCGGACAGCAATGGTTATGAACGAGCGGGCCTCTCCCTTGAGCAACAGATCACTGCACATCATGTGCGAGCTATGGCCACGTCGGAAGCCAACCTCCCCTCAGAACTGGTGATGGAAATCTGTAAGGCTGATATATGGTCTTCGGTTTGTATGTCTGTAGCTCATAGCTGCCTGGAGAGTGAGCCCTGTAGGGACAGTGCCTTCGGTCAGGCAGTACTCTCTAATATTTTCGGGGTGTAGGCAACTCCTGTCCTCCGACCATTCTGTGTTCAGGCTACTGGAGTGAAGTTGTCGCTGGACGCAACTTATGGCCACCTGTCGGGTCGCCACTGGTACTTTCGTGGTTTGGTCCTCAGCAGCCTGGAACTAGGGAGTCCCATATGTGAGGACCAACTTCCTGCTTATTCCTGGAGAAAATGTAGTTTCTCACCTGTAACAGGTGTTCTCCAGGGACAGCAGGAATCAGTCCTTACAACCCTCCCACACTGTTAAAGTCCTTTTTTGCTCTGTCATCTGACCGAACAAGATGGCACCCTGATTCTTGGGCTGAGGGCCCTGCTGTTGCTGTCACGAGAAAGATTGGTAATGGCCCTGGTGAAAAGACCCCTTTTCCCTCGGGAAAGGTGGTCTTTTCCCCAATGGTTTCTTTCGGGGGAGGGTCGAGGTTTTCCTTGAGAGCCTCTGCCTGGTCACAACATCAGCCTCAATCTCGGCTGCCTTGTTGGCCATGGGTTTGTCAAATAAGATTTCCCCGGTGCAAGGGACACCTCACAGTTTTTCTTGCATCCACTGCTCAAGGTCGGAAGTTTGCAACCAGGTCTGGCGCCAGGCACCAATGCCAGCTGCTGCCACCCAGGCTGCCAATTCAAAGCAATCATAGGTAGCACAGGACAGGAACTTTGAGCAGTCTCGGATCCCGGCTGTTAGGGCCTGGAACCTCTGGAGTGGTTCCCTGGTAAGGCCTGCAGAGAAGCCTGCCAATTCCTGGATAAGGCCCTTGAGATACATGCTTATGTATAGTTCACAGGCCTGTATCCAACAGCCCAACATGGAGCCCTGGAAGCACTTGCACCTGAGGGCGTTGAGGACTTGGGCCTCCCTGCCTGGGGGAACAGAATAGTTGTTCTGACTTTTGAGCTTCTGCATCGAGGACTCCACGACCATGGAGTTATGTGGGAGTTGAGATTTTTGGAGGCTAGGGCCCTTCTTGACGCAATATATAGCATTGAGGTGTCGGCAGACCACCGGCATCGAGGCCAGGGTCTCCCCCATCCACAGGAGACGATGCTTGAGGCTGGGCTGGACCAGCACCATAAGTGTCTCCTTTGGCGGGGGGAATTATACTGGAGGATTTCCAGTTCTTCAGTGCGCGGGTCCTCCTTTGATTCCCAGGACCAAGAGGGCCTGGGCCATGTCCAGTACAAAGTCGGGGAAGGCAACGTCCTTGGGGGAAGAATGGTGCCAGGGTTCTGGAGGAGAAAGGTTGCGAAGGGACATCTTGGTGGCGAGAAGTCTTGGGAGATGCCTCGACGTCGGTCTCCCAGTCAGAACCGGAGGATGTTGAGGATTCCAAGTCTCGGGGCTCTCGGGCCTCGAGGAACTGGGATCCCCCTGTGGGTCTCAGGTCAGACTCCCAGAAACTGGCCGGAGAGGACCAGACTCACAAGGATTGGGACTGGGATCTCGACTGGTGCTGAGGGCTTGCCCGAGACTGCTGGCGCTCGGTGCTTGGCTCGACACTCGGGAATTCCCCTGCTGTTGGGGGCCTAGTTGTCGGGTAGTTGTCGGGGCAGATGATGCGGATGAACTTGACATCACTGCCTGCTGCAAGGCCAGGATTGCAGAGATATTCTGCTCCAGGGCCGCCATTCTGAACTCGATGCCAGAAAGCTCTGCAGCTTTCGGCATGGGCACCGAGGGTCTCGGGGACGATGCTGGCACTCTTGCCAGTGTGTCCTCGACGAGGACCTTGGCCTCGGGGAGCCTCACACGGTCACCGCTGGCCGAGGAGCCTTCTTAGAGACCTTAGGGGGGGCGCTGCTCAGAGTTGCTGAAGTCCCGCAGCAGGACTTTACCGGGTTTCACCGGTGGAACCTCGACTGGCTTCAAGGATTTTTTCTTCCAGGGGTCTGGCCGCAATGGGATTCAGAAGACGCTCAGGCCTCTCGGCATGTGCTCGGCTTGGGGCTCAGCATCGGGGAAGCCGGGGCCGAGTCAGACCACAGGAAGAGTCTCTTCTGCAACTCCGACCTTTTCTTGCTGCTGCGTGGGAGTCATGGCCTGGCACAGGTTGCAGGGGGTACTGTCGTGGTCCTGGCCAAGGCAGTGCAGGCAGTAGCCGTGAGTGTCTGTAACAGACATGATTTGACCGCAGCGGTCACACTTTTTGAACCCACCAGAGGAAATGGTGGGGAGACACCCGGCTGGGGTCAATGACCCCTGGGTGAAAAAGGGCACGAATGCCGGTCGAGGCAAGCCTCGTCGAAAAGAAGGGACGAGCCGAGGATGGCATCGGGGATGGCACAAGTTCGAGGCGGGAAGAGGAACTGGTACGCAAACCGGGAAAAAAACAACTTAAGGATAATTTTACAGGATTTTTCTGGGGAAACAGAACATCCACTGGACTCTGCGGAAAAAAGGAGACTGAGCAAGATGGCACCCTTGGGCGGGAATGGGACCACGCATCCGTGGTAGCATTCCCAAATGCTTTCTGTGAAAGCTGGGGAATTGCTCCATGCGGACTCCATCAGTGCCGACATCACCCATATGTGAGGACTGACTTCCTGTTTGTTCCTGGAGAAATTCTGTTCCAGGGCCACCATTCTGGTTTAGAGGCCAGAAAGCTCCGCAGCTTTCAGTGGGCACTGAGGACTTCTGATCAGATACCGGCACTCTCGCGAGTGCGTCCTCGACAAGGACCACGGACTCGGGGAATTTCGCATGGTTTCTGCTGGCCAAGGACTCAGAGACCTTAGTGGGGCGCTGCTCGGAGTCACTCGAGTCCCTCCGCAGGACTTTTCCGGGTTTCAGTGGAATCTTGACTGGCTTTGAGGCTTTTTTCCTTTTTTCTCTTTTCTCTTGGGGTCTTCTCGGAGGAGCCACCGCCCCAGGACTGCTGGGCTTTGGGCTTGGCATTGGGGAAGCTGGTGCAGAGTCGGACCTTGGGAACATCCTCTCCTGTAACTCCGACCTTTTCTTGTTGGTTTTCGGAGTCATGACCTGGCACAGGTCGCAGGTGGTACCTATCATGGTCCGGGTCCAGGCAGCATAGGCAGCAGTCATGCATATCTATAATAGACATGGTTTGAATGCAGCGGTCACATTTTTTGAACCCACCAAAGGACAAGGTGGGAGACACCCAGCTAGGGTCAATGACCCTCAGGCGAAGAAAGGCATGAATGCCAGTCGAGGCAAGCCTAATCAAAAGGAGGGAAGGAGCTGAAACAGCACCAGAACCAGTGCTGGCTCGAGGCGGGAAGAGGAAACGGTATGCAATCGGAAACAAAACACTTAAGGATGTTTTGGAAGATTTTTTCTGGGGAAACAGGATGGGTGTCCGTTGGGCTCCGCAGAATAAAGGAGACTGAGCAAGACAGAACCCCTGGGCGGGAAGGGGACCACATATGCGTGGCAGAATGTCCCAAAGGCTTTCTTTGAAAGCTGGGGAAATGATCCACACAGGCTCCGATGGCACAGATGTCACCCATATGTGAGGATCGACTTCCTGCAGAATATATATATATTTTTTTTAATGTGGGACAGTTTTAGGGGTACTCTTCTCCATAATGTGGACTTTTTCGATTAAGGCCCAGTTGATTATTTTAGGTTTATACATTTGTCAAGTATAATTGCTATTCCCTTTTTTGAATTATGCTTGTTTTACTTTTATGTAAAATTTAGATTAAATCACAATTTTAAAAAAGAAACTAGAAAAAAACAACAACTTTGTGTAGGGCGATCTGTCACTAGAACCTGAATCTCACTAACCCTATTGGTTAAAGTTACTGCTACTAAAACCAGGCCATTCAAAGTCAGGTACTTCAGATCAGAGGAGTCTAGCGGCACATACTGGTTACATCGAATGGCTTGATAGAAGGCTTCAAACAGAAGCAAGCCCTACATAAAGTGAACTAGAAGCCTTATAGAGATGGCTTTATCTTCTACATGGTAGTGATATGCACCAACAGCACCTAAGGTGAACCATAGCAGAGTTGGCTTTTACCAAAAGATGTAGAAGGTATTCAAGCAGTTTTTGTGTGTGACAAGTAAAAACATTTAGGGCCTTTCCATCACAGATTGCAAACCACCTCCACTTAAATCTCTAAGACCTTTCATGTGGAGTCTCTTCTGGAAGAATAACCTGCAATACACTGAAATTTGCTCTTAACTAAAGGGAACTAATCCCCAATTGTCAATTAACCAAAGGTAACTGAATTAAAAGTAAAATTAAAAGTAAATGAAAGGTAAAAATCAAAAGTAAAATCAGAATTTGTCACACTAAATGCTCCTATCTGTTCCCCCCCAAGTGAGCCCAGAAGCTAGGCTCACTATGTCCTCCTGCTGCAAGGAGACTGGACACACTGGAGGCTGATGGGAGATACCAGCAGGCTATATCCAGTGATGTCACGACTTTGACATGCCCAGTCTCCTAGCTGCAGGAAGAGGTGCACAACCCAGAAGTAGAGGACTAAACTGGAGGAACGATAAGGAATACACTGTTAGCCAGATTCAAGGTAGCCACGGTTACCCATTTAACTGTGAGGGAAAGGGCCTTTAAACTTGCCTAGTAAGTGTTAGGAAATACTCCCGTTTTTGTTTTTCCTTATAGAAAGTTCTAGAAGAGGAAGGGAACTACACCTGCCTCAACCAATAGGGTGCTATGAGAATCATGGAACCCTCATCATGCCTGAGTTTCAGAAGAGAGTCTTCACTATTAGAGGGATCAAAGGATAGGAGTACAGAAGACTCTCCTCCCAATCTAGGAGGAAGGCGTCGGGGCAAAAATTCTCAGCCTTTCTCCTACCAGAAGGCTGTTTGGTAGTGATGTTAGAACACTGGTTACGTTCTCTTGGAGACAACCAAACTCTTAAGTTTTGACTAAAGAACAGACTAGGATTTTTGGGCGCTCTGCTATCTGGGATGACAGTAAGATCCTGTTGTGTTTGGCTGGAAAGAAACAGAGGAGGATGCCTACACCTGTAAGTAGAAGGTTCTTCTTCAACCCTCCCACCCCCCCCACCACTCGTGTACCACCTGGAGGTACAGCAAGTTAGATTGGAGGCAGGCCGGGAGAGGGATTTAAGAATTTTGCAGTGTTTTCTTAATCAGAGAAGTTCCTCCTTAACTTTACCCAAAAAGTGGTTTTCTCCATAGCAAGGCACGTCAGCAAGCTTTTCTTGCATGCCATATTTCAGTTCTGAGGCCCAGAGCCATGAGTGTCTCTGGGCTCCAATACCTAGTAAGGAAGCTCTTGATGCTGCCTTGAAAACATCGTAAGTTGCTCAAACCATGTGTTTTCCACATGCCTGCCCCTTTGCCCACTAGCAAGTGGTACCATATGGCTTTGTCATGAGGAAGAGCATGCAGACTCCATCTTGCACTTTTCACATACACTGACTCATGAAGAGCTAGTAAGTTGTGAGAAGTAAGCATAGTATTCTAAAAATAATTTCTCCTTAAAGCATTCAGTGTCTGGGCTTCCCTCCCAAGGATGCTGAGGAATTAAGGCTTGGAACCTCTGGCCCTTCTGAGAGCAGATTTAAATACCACATATTGGTGAGGAAGCTACTGTTTCTCAAATATGGGAACCCTCTAAATTCTATAGATGGCGTCAACCTTCTTAATGATAGGATGCATAGAGAGGAGGGTTTCTCACATTCTCCTGGAACATCCTTGAAGATTCTGTGAATGGGCATAGTCATGCCATCCTCAAGAGGGTTGAGGAATCAAAGGATAGCCAGTGTTTTTGCCCTGAGTTCCTCCTCAATCTAACTTAAATGAAACGGCTCCTGAACAAAATCTATAAAGGAAATTCTCTCCTTTCATGAGGTGGAGTTGGATCAGATAGCCAGTCAGAGAAAAACGTCTGTGGAGAAGTCTGGGTAAGTGCCTGGTTAGACCTTTGCACTACAGTACAAGTTGGCTTTAAGTGAGCACACCTAGACAGGCATGTAATTCAATTTCTTGGGTAGGCTTGCTGCCTTGATGCACTGGAGTGATACTGGTGCAGCAGACATTGAATCTGAAAGCCGTCAAGGTCTCTGTGTTGATTAATCTCCTGCAGGCAGTCCTTGAGTTTTGCATATCAGCTGGAACATTCTTTACATCAACATCGATGATGTTAATACCAAGGCGCTGCTTCAATCAAGGACACATTCCAGATGCTCAATTATCTTATTGATCTATTCCTCAGAATATAGATACCAAAGGTGCAGGAGGATCAGTAGGAGTGGCGACCTCCTTGAGTCACCTGAGGTAGCTAAAGTTTCAGGTCCTTGGAGGCTGTTATGACTCCACAGTTACTGAAGAGGATGGGCCATCCTCCATGTGGAATTGCTTCAAGAGCACTGGTGGATGTGGTGCCTTGATACTCTCAATCCCATGCTTGAAAATAAGGTACAATTCTAATGCTTCCTGGCCTCCACCCAACATTATGGGTCTTCATCATTGATAAAGAAGAGGTTGAGTTCTTCCTCTTCTACATATGGAAACTGGTTAAGGTCTGATCCCAATGGGCCCTATTGAAGCTCGCCATCGAGGGTGATGGAAGCACTCTCGATGCTGATGCATCTCCAGCATTTGGTTCAGCTCCTGGATCCTTAAGGTCCAATGTTGATGGATCAGACTTAGAAGTGTTGAAGATCCACCTTGGTCACGATGACCATGAAACCCTGTCTGTCATCTGGGAGCACAGACATGAGGAGGGATTGTAAAGAGGCCCAAGACATTGCAAGTATCAATTGTGTACCTCCTCCGGATATGGTCTTGGCAAACTGCCTGCGTTTTTAAAGATGCAGAAGATTTTCCTTTGTGACACGCCACTGGAAAAACACACACATAGTGAAATCAAATGATTCCATTTTGAAAAAATATACCCGGCTGGGACATCCCTAGGCTATGAAGAAGCCTAACTGGGCAATTAAGAAAAAAATAACACTTCAAATCTGGCTAAAAACCTAACTACAGGAAACAAAGGGAAGTAAAGAGAAACCCAACTTGACAGCAATCGAGGAGAAAAAAACATTTACTTTTTATTTTCCTCAGAGCGTAGCCAGGATACGTCTTCAGGACTCCACAGAAGAAAGACGACTAAGGGAGGGTCTACGTCAGGGGTTTTCAACACAGTCCTCGGGGATCCCTAGGACAGTCAGGTTTTCAGGATTCCCAGAATGAATATGCATGAGAAAGATTTGCATGTTCTGCCTTCATTGTATGCAAATCTATCTTATGCATATTCATTGCGAGAATCCTGAAAACCTAACTGGCCTAGGGTTCCCCGAGGACTGGATTGAAAACCTATGGTCTATGTGATAGCAATGAGAAGGAATTTGCATGCATGTGTGGTACAACTTCTCAAAAGCTTCCAAATGAATCCAAGCTGGGGAAGCTTTCTCCATACCAGGTTCCGCAATGACATAACCAATCTGTGAGGACTTGCTAGCCTGCTGGTCCACAGAGAAAAAATGAATACCAGATGTGTTACGTTGTATAGTATGATGAACATCTAAAGGATAACCACTAAAAAACACACCCAAAAATTGACTTACCTTCAGTGATTGCCTTTTTGTCACGTAATTTTCTGAATGAAGCAACTTCTCATATTCACTAAAGAACTAGAAAGACAGACACAATTAGCACTGCAAATTCTAATTCTAAGCTGAGAAGTTCACACAACACACTACAAATTCAGAACAAACCTTTTTACCTATTGTAAACTTTTTACCCAGTGTAATCTATTTAAGACTAATAAGAAAAAATATTTTTTCACTCAACGCATAATCAAACTCTGGAATTTGTTACCGGATGATGTAGTAAAAGCTGTTAGTGTAGCTGGGTTTAAAAAAAAGGTTTGGACAAGTTCCTGAAGGAAAGGTCCATAAACCATTATTAAAGGGGACCCGGGATATCCACAGCTTGCCCCACTATAAGCACTGTGGAACCTGTGTGTCTTTTGGGAAAACTGCTAGATACTTATTATCTAGATTGGCCACTGCTGGAAACAGAATACTGGGCTTGATGGACCTTAGTCTGACCCAGTATGGCATATCTTATGTTCTTATCTCTTCACTATTGAAAGTTTCACATTCATGCAGAGCTGGTCCATGAGCAAAAATAGTCTGTCAGCTCTAAGGAAATTAATTCTGGGAACAAACAGTAGATGGAGCTCTTCACCTAAGCTATTTTGAGATAAATGGCTACCACAATACAATAGGAATGTGCTTCTCAGAGGAAAAAACTCAGTATGCTTCTTGTTAATGCTCAATTTTTACTATTATGTTTGTCTGAAAAATGAAATACGTCACATTTCACCTTACAAATGGGAATGAAATCTTCAAAATGAAGAAGAAATCTTCCAAGTAAAGCCTTTTAAAGCTGAAAGGTAATTTTGCGAGTATCATAAGAATATTGCCTTATGAGAGTGAAGCAAATGGCTTTGAATACTAATGTCCAAAACTAAAACTACCACATAAAGTAATCCTATTAAGTAATGGTTCCCAATTTGTGGTCCTCAACACTCAGAAGAGAGAAAAATAAAAAGAGGCTGTGGGGGAGAAAGAGAAACCAAGACTGGTTACAGTGTTGTTCCTGTGTTAGCTTGAATTTGTATATTTGTTTTATGAATGTGTCAAATGTATGTACAGGAATGCTACCAAGCTTGATTCCACAAGAAAAAAAAAAGAGTCATACAACTAAAACATTTCCCCACCACAGTCTCCTGCAAAGGATGCTTCATGATGTATCCCAGCTAAAGACATGAAAAAAATACATTAGTGCAGATGGTACCTCTTCCATTCAAATTTAACACTCAAGTCCAAAAAGTACAAAACACTGTATATATTGAGCTACTAATACAGTGATTTTCCACTTTTTTAAAAATCTCATAGCACATTGACAAGGCGCTAAAATTGTCAAGCTATACCATTAATTTAAGGATGTACTTTTTTTTTTAATGATAAAGTATTAAGATTTGTGTTTAAAGTTTAATAAAGCGTAGCTACTCAAAAGTAATAGGGTTCTCCAGGGACAGTAGGAATCAATCCTTCACATATGGGCAATGATGGCATCGACACAGTCCGCATGGATTCACTCCCCAGCTTTCAAAGAAAGCCTTTGGGAGCTAGGCCACGCATGCGTAGTCACCTTCCCACCCAAAGTTTCCATCTTACCTCAGTATGATGACATAGCTTAATCAAGCATAAAAAAGAAAAAAACAGGGAGGAGGGAGGGTTGTGAGGACCAATTCCTGCTGTCCCCGGAGAACATCTGTTACAGTTGAGTAACTTCTTTCTCTGGGAACAAACAGGATGTCAGTTCTCACATTCGGGAATCCCAAGCTACAGGCTACTGGAAAAACCTGTAGGAGCCACGGGAGACCCAAAAGGCAAACCATGAAGTGCAGCAAGGAGCGCTGAATGGCTTAAAGCCCAGTGATGCAGCCCCAACACTGACGGTGGAATCACCTCTCCAGTAGCCTGGACACAAAGGGCCAGAGGGAAGGAGTTGCACTATTCCCCAAAGAGGTGACAAAGTACTGTCTGGCCAAAGGCGCTATCACGTTATGAGCTCTCATCCAAGCAGTAATGCTCTGAGAAGGTATGGACTGAAGACCAGGTAGCAGCGTGGCAGATTTCCTGCAGGGGGACCGAGCGCAGGTGAGCCACTGAGGCTGCTATGGTGCGCACACTATGTGCAATAACATGATGCTCCAGAGAAAAGTCCAGCCTGCTCATAGGCAAAAGAGATGCAGTCTGCCACCCAGGTAGACAGGGTATGCTTAGAGACCACAGCTCAAGCCTGTTGATGTCATAGATGAACAGTTGCAATGAGCAGCAATGGGGCTGTGTCCTCTGAAGGTAAGAGGACAGTGCCCTCTTGAAAGCCAGGGTGTGCATCGAGGCCTCTGCTCAGAATGTGAGAGGTCTGGGGAAGGTGGTGGGAAGGACCACATTCTGGTTCATGTGAAAAGTGGACACCACCTTAGGCAGGAATTTTGTGAGAGTCAGGAGAATGACTATGTTTTTGGGCAACTTGGTGTAAGGGGCGTGGGCCGCCAACACCTGCAGCTCACTAACTCTCCTAAAGAGGTGAGCACCACCAGGAACACTACTTTCCATGAAAAAACTTGAGATGGCACATAGATAGAAGCTCAAAAAGGGGAGCCAATGTTCAGGTCCCATGCCACTGGCGGTGGGCGGATGGGGGACCGTGAAAGGAGAAGCCCCTTAATGAAAGTGGCCCACAAGGGGGTGCACAGAGATGGGCTGGTCATCAACAAGGTGGTGATGTGCTACTAGGGTGCTGAGGTGCACCCTGACTGAGTTGGACTTCAGACTAGCCTGGATGCCCTGCACCAAGCAAAAGAAAGGGTTGAGATTCCTGTCTGCACACCAGATGGAGAATCTACACCACTTGAAGGCATAAGCACGTCATGTTGAGTCCTTGCATGATGCTAGTAGAATGTCCTCCACCTTCCGGGAGAGGTGGAGGTGCGCTACTTCAGCATCCACGCCATTAGTGGACTGTTGTAGTTGTCGTTATGGAAGGACAGACTAGATGGGCCTTGTGGTCTTTTTCTGTCATCATGTTTCTATGTTTCTATTAGGGCAAGGGACTGAAGGTTGGGATGGAGAAGGGTCCTGGCCCAGAGGTATCAGGGCTGCTCGGGACAGCTGCAGGAGCAGAGGGAACCACAGCTGCTGCGGCCACCGAGGGACAATGAGAATTACGGAGTATTGGTCTGACTGAACCTTGAGTAAGGTCTTGGGAACCAGAGTAGGCAGGAATGCATACAGCAAGCTCCTAGACCAAAACAAGAGAAAGGCGTCAGCTGCCACTCATTCTGGGATCGGCCTCTGGGAGCAGAAGCGCGGCAGTTGCGTGTTTTGTGACTGGCAAAGAGATACAAAGTTGGGGTCCCCAGACATCGAAAGATGGAGTTGGCCACCATTGGGTTGAGGCACTATTTGTGGGGCTGAAGGACTCTGCTGAGTCGATCTGTGAGTAGATTGTCCTGGCCCAACAGGTAGATCACCCAGAGGAGCATGCCCTTCTCTGTGGCGAAGGTCCACAGACGAAATGGCTTCCAACAGAGGAGGTATGAGCGCATTCCCCCCTTCATGTTGATGTAAAACAAAGCTACTTGGTTGTCAGCTTGAACGAGGACAACTTGGCCCGCTAGGTGGGACTGGAACACTTGAAGGGCATTTATCATCACTTTGAGTTCCAGGAGGTTGATCTGATGGGCACTTTCCTCCAGAGTCCAGGCGCCCTGCAACCGCAGACCATTGCAGTGGGCTCCCCAGCCGAGCTTGGAGGCATCTGTGGTCAGAATGCTTTGTGCCAGCGGGGCCTGGAAGGGTAGGTGAGCCATGAGATTCTGTTCTCCAGCGACAGCAAGAATTAGTCCTCACATATAGGTGGCGTCGGCACCGATGGAGCCCTCATGGAAGCATAGCCCCAGCTTTCAAAGAAAGCCTTTGGGAGATGCCACCATGCATGCGTGGTCCCCTTTTTGCCCAAGGGTGCCATCTTGCTCAGTCAGATGACATATCTAAAAAACTGAAAAAAATAAAAGATGGTAAAGGAGCAACTGCAAGGGGAGGAGGGAGGGTTGTGAGGATTGATTCCTGCTGTCCCCAGAGAACACCTGTTATAGGTGAATAACTATGTCTTTTCTGGGAACAAGCAGGAAGTCAGTCCTCTCATATGGGACTCCCTAGCTAAATGCTACCAAAAGCCCATAGCAAAAATAGGGGCTCCCTCACAGGAGCCGCAAGCAGCAGCAATTTAGTCCGTGTACACAGCCCACAATAGGGCCCCTGTGTCCGATGAAACCAGCACTCCGGTAGCCTGAACACAGAAGGGTAGGAGTTGCCTAGATCCCAAAAAGGTTACGGAGCACAGCCTGGTCGAAGGCACTGTCCCATTGGGACTCTCTTTCCAGGCAGTAATGGTCTCTGAGATATGGAATGAAGACCAGGAGGAGGCCCAGCAGATGTCTCCCATCAGGAAAGAGAGCAAGTTTGCCACTGAGGCCGCCATGACCCTCCTACGGTGCGCCGTGATGCAGCCTTCCAACGGGAGCCCCGCCTGCTCATAGGTGAGGGCGATACAGTCCACCACCCAGACGGACAGCATACGCTTAGTCACCACCTCCCCCAGCCTACTGGGGGTCGTAGGAGATGAAAAGCTGAGCAGCTTTGTAGTGGCCCTGAGTGCATTGGATATAGAAGGACAAAGCCCTATTCCAGTCCAAGGTGTGAAGGACCATCTCTGGCTGACTGCAGTGACGTCTTGGAAAGAAGATAGGGAGCACCACGGGGTGCTTGTGAAGCACTGCTCTGTTCTTGTATAACCTGGTATAGGGTGCCTCCGCCACAAGGGCCTGAAGCTCGCTAACCCTGTGAGCGGAGGTAAGCACGACCAGGAAAACCACCTTCCAAGAGAGGTAGCAAAGGTGGCAGGTAACCAGAAGCTCAAAGGGCGGGCGAGTGAGCCGCTCCAACACAATGATGAGATCCCATTTGGTTGCCGGAGGGCAAACAGGGGGCTTTGATAAGAGCAGGCCCCGAAGAAAATGGGTCACCAAGAGTTGGACTGAGAGGGCCTTACCATCCACCAGATGGTGGTGCGCCACCAGGGCACTAAAGAGCACTCGGAAGGAGTTAGACGTGAGCTCGGATTGAGAGAGGTGGAGAAGAACAAAATTACTCATCATGTAGATAGTCATGGCTTAATGGGAGACAGCCAACATAGCTTTAGACAAGGAAGATCTTGTCTTACTAATCTGTTATATTTTTTAGAAGGTGTGAATAAACAGGTAGACAAAGGTGAGTCGGTTGATATAATGTATCTGGACTTTCAGAAAGCCTTTGACAAGGTCCCTCATCAGAGACTTTTGGCAAAACTAAAAAGTCATGGGATAGGAGGCAGTGTACAATTGTGGATCAGGAACTGGTTAAAAGATAGAAAGCAGAGGGTAGGGCTAAATGACCAATTTTCCCAATGGAAAAAAGTGAATAGTGGAGTATCCCAAGGGATCTGTGCTGGGTCCGCTGCTTTTGACATATTCATAAATGACCTGGAAAAGGAATAATGAGTGAGGTTATCAAATTTGCAGATGACACAAAACTATTTAAAGTTGTTAAAACCCAAAAGGATTGTGTAAAATTGCAAGAGGATCTTGATAAATTGGAAGATTGGGCATCCAAATGGCAGATGAAATTTAATGTGGACAAGTGCAAAGTTATGCACCTAGGAAAGAACAACACAAACTATGGTTACATGATGCAAGGTTCCACATTGGGAACCACTACCCAGGAACCCTCTGCCCAGTGTGCAGCGGCGGCAAAGAGAGCAAATAAAATGCTAGGTATCATAAGGAAAGGAATGGAAAATAAAAAAAAGGATATTATAATGCCTCTGTATCGTTCCATGGTGCGACCACACCTTGAATATTGTGTGCAATTCTGGTTGCCGTATCTTAAAAAGGATATAGCGTTATTAGAAAAGGTGCAGAGAAGAGCCACCAAAATGGTAAAGGGGATGAAAGGATACACCTATGAAGAGAGGCTAAAAAGGTTAGGTCTCTTCAACCTGGAAAAGAGACGGCTGACGGGAGATATGATAGAGATCTATAAATTAATGAATGGAGTGGAACGGGTAAATGTAGAGCGATTGCTTACGTTGTCAGAATATAAAAAGACTAGGGGACATGCAATGAAGCTACAGGGTAACCTATTTAAGACTTATAAAAGAAAATATTTTTTCACTCAATGTGTACCGGAGGATGTAGTAAAAGCTGCTAGTGTAGCTGGGTTTAAAAATGGTTTGGACAAGTTCCTGGAGGAAAGCTCCATAAACCATTATTAAAAGGGACCTGGGATATCACTGCTTGACCCAATACAAGCATTGAGGAACCTGTATCTTTTGGGAGACTGCTAGGTACTTATGACCTAGATTGGCCACTGTTGGAAACAGGACAGTGGGCTTGATGGACCTTGGTCTGACCCAGTATGGCATATCTTATGTTCTTAGGTACTGTAACACCAGTGCCACTGGGCAGGAGAAAGCGCCAGCCCTGTGCACGGCACACTAAACAGAGACCTGCACTGAGGGCATAAGCCTTTCTGGTAGAGGCCTTGCGAGAGGCCAGCAGAATGTCGTTCATCTCAACCGGAAGGTTGAAAGGGGCCAGAATCACTCTCTCAGCAGCCACGCTGACAGCGACAGGGACCCCAGGTTAGGGTGCAGGAGAGAGTCCCCCCCTCCTGAGATAGGAGTCCTGGGGCGGTCCCAAAGGGAATGGGGGTCTCCACTGTCAACTGGAGGAGCAGCAGAAACCACGGTTGCCTGGACCACCGAGGAACTATCAGGATGAGCAAGAATCTGTCGCGGAGGGTCCTGAACAAGGTCTTGGCAATCAGCAGTGTAGGAGGGAAGGCATACATGAGGCCTTCTGATCATGAGACAAGAAACGTGTCCGCAGCCATCCTGGAGGTGTGGACCTGCCGGGAACAGAAGCGGGGCAACTGGAAGTTGTCTGGGCTGGAAAACAGGTCCATCACGGGTTCCCCTAGAGCTGGAAGAGCCAACTGGCTAACCTGGGGTCCAGTTGCCACTCGTGCGGCTGGAGGACTCTGCTCAGCCTGTCTTCCAGAAGCTTGTCCTGGCCTGGCAGGTACAGTGCCTGCAGGAGGATACCCTGTTGGATTGCGTACGAGCAGACGACCAGTGCCTCCTGACCAAGGTGATGAGACCATGTATCCCCCCTGTTTATTTATTATTTATTTACATTCTCTTATATACCGCGCTATTCTGCATCAGTGCGGTTTACATTGAACAAACTGAAATTACATTGAACAGGGCATTATAACTTGGAGATAACTATTTTACAGGGAACATGGGCTATGGAGGGTTAAGTGGCTTGCCCAAGACCACAAGGAGCACCTGTGGGACTAGAAACCCCAGTCCTTCCGGCCCAAGGTTGCTGTCCTCTAGTGGGATTTGAACTCCCGACCTTCCGGCCTGAAGTACCTTGCCCCAACCACTAGGCCACTCCTCCACTCATGTTCATGTAGAACACCACCACCTGGTTGTCTGTCTGGACCAGCACCAGCTGGTGACGCAGTTGATGACAGAAGACTCGCAGGGCTAAGTGTATGGCTTGGATCTCCAGGAGGTTGATCTGCTGGGTGCTCTCGTCTGGTGGCCAGATGTCCTGGGTGCAGAAATCTCCGCAGTGGGCTCCCCAGCCGAGCAGGGAAGCGTCCGTGGTGAGGACCCTTGAGGGGCTTGGGGCCTGCAAAGGCATGCCTGCCTCAAGATGCTGGAGAGACTGCTACCAGACCAGGAGTCTGCCAGTTGGCGGGTCATAAAGATTGTGTCTAGAGGCAACCCGTGGCTTGAGACCACTGGTCCCGGAGACACCACTGCGCGCCCTCATGTGGAGGCGAGTGTCGGGGGTGACGTGGATCATAGAGGCCATGTGCCCAAGGAGGCCCAGAAGAAGCCGGGTGGGCACCGAGGGACGGTACTGTATATCCCGAGACACAGTCCGAGATGGTCGGCCCAGTCCCTGGGCAAGAATGCCTTCGACTGGAGAGTGTCGATCTTTACCCTGATGAACTCCAGACGCTGTGTCGGGAGGAGGTGAGACATGGGGTAGTTTATGACAAACCCCAAGTGCTGCAGAACCTGGATGGTGCGTGCGGTGGCCTGCTGCACCTCTGAGGCATTGCCTCCCTTTTATGAGCCAGTTGTCCAGGTAGGGAAAGATGAAGACCCCCTGGAGACAGAGGAAGGCGGCCCCGACTGCCAGGCATTTTATAAAGACCCTTGGGGCAGAGGCCAAGCCAAAGGGGAGTACCCTGTACTGAAAATGTCTGCCCCCCCCCAATATGAATCACAGTTACTGCCTGTGGTTGGAGTGAATGAGGATGTGGGTATACGCATCCTTGAAGTCTAAGGAGCATAGCCAGTCTCCCTGCTGAAGGTATGGCAGCAATGTTCCAAGGGAGAGCATCTTGAACTTCTCCCTCACCAGGAATTTGTTGAGGTTGCGCAGGTCAAGGATGGGCCTTAGGCCCCTTGTCCTTTTTGGTATGAGGAAATAGCTGGAGTAGAACCCCTTGCCCTTGAGATGATGGGGCACCAGTTCCACCGCTTTGTCCTTGAGAATACCTGCCAACTCCTTCAGTAGACGGTCCCGGAGGAGGGGAGACCTGAAGGGCTTTCCCGGGAAATAAGGGGGAGGTGTATAAGTCAGGTGGAGGTGGTAACCCTCCCTGACTACCTGAAGTGCCCAGGAGTCGGTGGTGATGGTCAACCACCTCTGGGCATAGAGGGCCAAATGTCCTCCTGTAGGTTGCTGATCTCCTTGGGTAGATAGGCTATGCTCAAGGAGTCAAGAACTCCCTCCTGGCTGGGCTGAAGCTACAGCCTGGGATTTTGGAGCCTTCTGCTTACGAGGGGCATGCCCATGACCCGCTGACCTTGTTAGGGAGCTGGGAAGCCTGAAAAGGCGGGTAGTTTCTGTAAGCAGCTCCCTTCCTCGGGTAAAAGGACTTTTTATCCGAACCCTTCCATCAGGGAGGAGCAGTGGTCTTTTTGGAGAGCCTGGCCCTCGTCATGAACTCGGTCTCCAGCTCAGCAGCATTGTCGGTCATGGGTTTGCCAAAGAGGTTCTCTCCTTGGCAGGGGACATCGACCAATTTGTCCTGAACCCACGGCTTGAGGTCGGATGACTGTAGCCAAGCCTGGAGGCGTGCATCGATGCCAGCTGCTGCTACTTGAGCCGCCGACTCGAACCCATCATAGGCCGCACGAGACATGAATTTGGACCACTCACGGACTGCCTTGGCCAGGTTCTTGAACCACTGCAAGGGTTCCTCGGAGAGACCAGCTGAGAACCCGGTGAGTTCCTTTGCCATGTCTCTCAAGTACATGCCCATGTACAGCTGGTAGGCTTGGATTCCGCCGATGAGCATCGAGCCCTGGTAGGGGAGTACATTTTCTGGCTTTTCAGCCGTCACATGGTTGACTCCACCATCATGGAGTTATGCGGCAACTGTGATTTTTGGAAATCCCAGCACCAGCGGACTCGATACATCAAGTTGAGACATTTGATCACCACCGGTACAGAAGCCGGTGTCTCCCACATTCAGAGCATCAGCTGTTCCAGGATGGGAGGGATGGGCACCATGAACAAGTCCCGTGTACTGGAGGATTTCCAACTCTCCGCCCGAGGATCCTTCTCCAACTCGGTCGGAAACGCCAGGTCCTTTGACATATCCTTGACGAAATCAAGGAAGCCCATATCCTCCGGCAGGGACTGCTGTCGGGGCTCTGAGACGGAAGAGTCAGATGGGACATCACGGTGGCGATGGGTATCAGGGGACTCCTCGTCCTCAGTCTCCTACTCAGAGTAGTCCATCAAAGACTTGTAGGAGGGCTGTTCTGCGGGCCCCGGGCCCCCAATCCCCTGCGGACAGTGCCTGGCATACTTGCTGGGAGGACCGCGGTCCCATCGAGTGGAACTCAGATCGCGACCTTGACCGAGGATCGACTCAAGGTTGAAGGATCTCTAGGATCGGCTCGGCCTCTGGGGACATCTTGGACGTCGAAGGCCCAGTGGTCGGGGTGGATGAACCGGTCATGCTGGACAACAGCGCCTGCTGCTCGTCCATGAAGGCAGACAAACTGGACTCCAGGGCCACCTTCGACGCGGGCATAGAGGAATTCGGGCCCGATATGGGCTCCCCCGAAAGGGAATCCTTGATGAGGATGTTGTCTGGGGACCGAGACCGGTCCATGGTCGGATCCTTTCCGGGGACCTTTGCAAGCCGCTCCCTCTCCGACACCTCGGACGAACATCTTAGACTACAGGACCAGGGCTGGGGAGCATCCAGCCAGTTGGAACTGTCCAAGGATGCCACCTTCAAGGGTTTCTTCTTCTTCCTGGGTTCCCTTGAGAGAGACACCTTTTCTGAGGACCCACGATAAGGCTAGGGTTCGGGAGGCTCCGCCGAAGACGTTGGGGTCTCAGACGAGGTCCTGGCCTTTGGAGGCAGCGGGGACTCGGGGAAAACTTATTGGGCTGCTGCTGGTGGCTCTGGAGGGCCTTACTGGACATCCTTTTACAGAGACCACAGGCTGCTGGGTCGTGGTCTGGCCCAAGGCAGCGGAGACAGCAGTCATGTGTGTCGGTCAAAGACAATTTTAGATCACCTATCACACTTCTTAAAACCACTGGTAGCCATGGGGGAAAAAAGTACCCATGCAAGGTCGAAGACTCTCTGGGTTGCCAGCAGGAGAAAAAAAGCACGAAGATGCCAGGAAAAAAAAGAACGAAAAACTACAAAACTATACCGAACTAGACGCTGAGGCAACGAGGTTGGTGGCGGTTAGAGAACCGGTGTGATACCGGATGGCGAGTATGAAACTCGGAGAGAAAATAAACTTTTTCTGGGGACAAGACAAACATCTGAAGGGGTCCACGGAAAAAAGGAGACTGAGCAAGATGGCACCCTTAGGCAGGAAGGGGACCACACATGCGTGGTGGCATCTCCCAAAGGCTTTCTTTGAAAGCTGGGGGGAGGTTTCCGTGAGGGCCCTGTCAGTGCTGACGTCACCCATATGTGAGGACTTACTTCTTGCTTGTTCCCAGAGAATCCCCTGAACAGATTCTGAAGAACAGATTGGCCAAATCTGCTTTAGTGTCAGGAACCCTTTTCCAAACAATGAGATGTGAATGTGTGAACAGAAGTTCAAGTGGCAGCTTTACAAATGCAGTCATGGCTGGGACATTACGAGTCATGACATGAATCTCAGTGCATCAAGCTTGCCAGGGTATAAGTGAAGGAGATGTAATCCCCAAGCCAAACTGAAAATTACATTGGACAGCAGACCCCAGTCTTCTGAGGTCAAAAGAAAAAAAACAAAACAAAACAAAACTGGGTACACTTTCCATGGGTCTTATTCCACTCTAAACAGAAGGTCAAGGCTCTCTTAAAGTGCAATGTGTGCAATGCAATTTCCCCTTTGTGAGCATGCAGCCTTGGGACAAATGTTAGTAGAATGAATGACTGAGGAAAGTGGAATTCAGACACCACTTTTGGAAGGAATTTGGGATATGCATGCAAAACCACCCTATTGTGATGAAATTTGGTATAGGATGGATCCGTTATTAGAGCCCGGAGCTTGCTAACTCTGCATGATGAAGTGACTACCATTAGAAACAAGACCATCCAGGTCAAGTGCTTCAGTGCACAGGTATCTAGTGAGTCGAAAGGAGCTTTCATTAGCTAAGCCAAAACACAGTGGGAGGCTCAAGGGGAGGCTCCGTAAGAAGCAAGCCGCACTTAAGCAAACTAAAGACTGTAGAGAGATCAGCTTCCTTTCTGCATGATGGTGATGGCCTTCAGAACAGACACTGACAGATGTAGAAGATCTTCAAGCAGTTTTTGTCTGGGACTTGAAAATAGGCCTAGGGCCTTGCTCTCACACCCCCCACACAAGGAATCTCTCCTGGAAGCCAAGAGGATACTGGCGACGCCAACTGGCAGACATAAGGGTCACAGGACTAGCCTCAACATCCAAGCTGTGAGGGATAGGGACTTGATGTTGAGATACATCAATGTTCTCTAGTTCTGTGAAATCTGGGAGGGGGGGGGGGGGGGTTGGAGAATCACCCAGACTGATTGGTTTACTTAGGGTGAGCTGTAGAAGAACATAAAACCTAAACTGTCTGGGCCAATAAGGCGCTACTAGGATAATCTTGCCTTATGCTACTTGAGTTTCTGCTATCAACGGAATGTGAGGAAACATGCATAGAAGTCCTCACCCCCAACTGAGAAAAGCATCTGAGGCTAATTTGCCATGTCTCCCTACCCTGAAGCAAAATTGAGGAGCATGTAATTTCTGAGAAGTGGCAAACAGATCTACCAAGGGGGTGCCTCACCTTTGAAAGATGTTCCCTGCTGTGTCTCAGTGCAGGATCCACTTGTGAGGATGTAAGATGTAACTCAGTTTATCGACTAGGACATTGTCCTCACCAGCCAGATAAGGGCTCTGAGAGTCATACCATGAGACTGCAAAGTTCCATATTCTGCCAGTCACCTTCCTCACATATAAGATAGGATAGGACCCTGCTCCTCCCTGCTTGTTGATGTGGTACATCTCAATTTGTTGGTCTGAATCATGACAAATTTGGTTGGCGAGCCAATTGCTGAAAGCCTTTAGAGTGTTTGACACCATTTTCGGTTCCAGGAAATTGATCTGAAGGAGGGACTCCTGGGAGGACCATCAACCCTGGGTGTGAAGTCCATCTACATTGCCTCCCCAATCCAGTTTGGATGCAGCTGTTGCAAGTTTTGATAAGGAGGAATTTGGAAGGGTAAGCCTTTCGCTAGAATGGATGAAACCAGTCACAGACAGGGTGTCCTGGAGGGGATATAGGACAGATGTTGCTGAGCCTGTGAATGAATTCTGTCCATTGAGTACTCAATGACTACTAAGACCGCATCAAAATGGCAAATGAAATTTAATGTGGACAAGTGCAAAGTTATGCACCTAGGGAAGAACAACCCAAACTATGGTTACACGATGCAAGGATCCACATTAGGAACCACCACCCAGGAAAAAGATTTAGGCGTCCCTGTGAATAACATTAAAACCATCGGCCCAGTGTGCAGCGGCAGCCAAGAAAGCAAATAGAATGTTAGGTATCATAAGGAAAGGAATGGAAAATAAAACAAAAGATATTATAATGCCTCTATATCGTTCCATGGTGAGACCGCACCTTGAATATTGTGTGCAATTCTGGTCGCCGTATCTTAAAAAGGATATAGCGTTATTAGAAGAGGTTTAGAGAAGAGCCACCAAAATGGTAAAGGGGATGTAAAGATATCCCTATGAAGAAAGGCTAAAAAGGTTAGGGCTCTTTAACCTGGAAAAGAGACGGCTGAGAGGAGATATGATGGAAGTCTATAAATTAATGAACGGAGTGGAACGGGTAAACGTAGATCAATTATTTACGTTATCAGAATATAGAAAGACTAGGGGACATGTAATGAAGCTACAGGGTAAACTATTTAAGACTAATAAAAGAAAATATTTTTTCACTCAATGTGTAATCAAACTCTGGAATTTGTTGCCGGAGGATGTAGTAAAGGCTGTTAGTGTAACTGGGTTTAAAAAAGGTTTGGACAAGTTCCTGGAGGAAAGGTCCATAAACCATTATTAAGAAGGGACCCAGGATATCAATGCTTGACCCAGTACAAGCATTGTGGAACCTGTGTCTTTTGGGAAAACTGCTAGGTACGTATGACCTAGACTGGCCATTGTTGGAAACAGGATACTGGGCTTGATGGACCTTGGTCTGACCCAGTATGGCATATCTTATGTTCTTATGACTGCCAAGAAGCCTAACATTTTCAACATATTTCTTGCTGTCTGCTGACTCTGCTTTATGTTCTCCACTGTCACTACCAGATGGGTGAATGTTGTGAGGAATAAAGGCAGGCCTCCACCTAACGTGTGTCTAGTAAAGTTTCAATGAATTCCAATTGAGTTCATGAGTCAAGTGAGACTTGTGATAGTTTCTGATGAACCTTAGTAACTAATACCTGGATGGTAATGTATGCAAATTCCTGCACCCCTTCCGGAGTGGTGCTCTTGATTAGCCAGTCATCCAACTAGGACAACACGTAGATGCTCAGTTTCCATAGATAAGTTGCAGCTACCTACTACTACTAGAGACATGTAAGACAGTCCCTGCTCATCAGAGCTTACAATCTAGTTAAGGCAGATAACACAACCACTGGGGACTAGGATATGTCTAGGGGAATTGTAAGGAAACACAGTTGGACAGCAGATAAGTGGATCAAGATCCAAAAGTACCCTCAAAGTCTGGATATGAAAAGAGCTAGAAATGGAATCTGACATACAAACACAGGTAGTTTGTTCCAGACATAAGGAGCAGCAAGATGGAAAGATCAAAGTCTGGAGTTGGCAGTGGAGAAGGGCACAGATAGAAGTGATCTGCCAGAAGAGTGGAGTTCCTCGAGGATGGATGTAGGGAGAGATAAGAGAGGAGAGATAGCAAGGAACAGCAGAATGAATGCACTTATAGGTCAGCAGAGGTCTGAACTAGATATGGAAAAAAATAGGGAGCCAATGAAACTTGAGAAGAGGCATTTTGTAAAAGGCACAAGGAGCAAACAAGAAGCCAAAAGGCAGAAAGCAATACTGGTAGTGGTGTTTCCTTCTACGAATCACAGATATTTTCTGTGACTTGGCTGTATCAGTATGCATCCTTGACTCATAGAAATCAAAACCAATCTCTCTTAGTATTTGTACTGTGATAAGGAAGCTTATCATAGCTCAGGAAGGAGCTATAGAAAAGGTGAAGTGACTCTGAACAAGCAACCTGTCAGTTCTGGTAGAAATAAGAAAACAGGATTTTCCCATAAAAGACTACCAGTCCCAGAATGCACCAGGTTTCCAACAGCCATTAGAGGAGCTGAAGTGGGGAAACGTGTGTTCAATCAGGAGGGCTATGAGGTAATCCCTAAGCACTCATCTCAAAGGGCAGGGCCTGATTCAGCACAGCTGCGCTATGTTAGGGAGGAGCACTCATCTAGGCAGAATAAAGGTATAGTTTATTCTACAGATGACCATCTTCATGATCACCTTGGATATCCAGAGAATTGTCCTCAGTATCCTGAGAATCAGCTTGAGTTTGATCATCAGTTTCATCTGAAGGATCATCAGAAGCAGAAGCCAAACCGGACGGACAGAGAGGGAAAGAGACCCTTTGGAAGAAGGAAGAGAAAAGCCTGTGAGAGGTCTAGAAGAGTCCAAAGCAGTACGTATACTGGGAGGTATTCCAAGGGCCAGCATACACCATTGGACTGGGGAAAGCCAGAGGAATGGTGCTGCAGAGCTAGGAATCACCAGAGGCTACCTGTGAGGGGGAGAGCTGCACGTGGAAGGGACCCTAAGACCTGTGCCAGAAGGTATGTGAAGAGAGATCCAGTGTCCAGGGATCTGGATTAGAAGGCTGGACATAAGAACTGGACTACATACTGGCCAGGTTATATAGAGAGGAACTCTAGCAGCAATGGAAGCTCAGGTATGAACACTGATCTATGCCCTAGCTATAACCTTGAAAGACAGCAGGGAAACAAGTATTCTCCTGAAAATGCTCCATTGAGAGATTCATCTGTGCCAATCCATGATATTGAACCCATGCTTGTTGAACAAGGGGGAATAACAGCAGATGAGGATCCTGTTTATATGGACTGCTCTCTATCTAAACTCCGTTGGTAACTTTCTGTTATAAAGTACAGCAACCATCACAAAGAAATACAAATTTGTTCTTTAATCTACCCAGAAAAGCTCCTGAAGCAGGATTTGACCCACACAGTAGAAAGCAAGCCAGCTAAGGGGTTTCAGCTGGATAACTGCTAGCAATTAAGCCTTACCTAATTGCTTGTGAGCTAGGAGAGAATCACTTCTGTATCTATGTGGGAAGTAATCAGAAGTTAACCTGAAAAGAACAGTTTGTTTCTTGCTGTGTGGCTTTTCATTTGTTGTTTTCCTGATTTTGACTTTGTTTTTCCAAGTTAACACTGAAAGCAAGTAACCTAATTTATGTGCTACCAAGCATATCTGTGTTGGGAGAAATAACCCCATAAATAAATATCTTATTGGCTTTACCCAAGAGCACAACTAAATTATTGTCAGCAGCTGTGTCTGGTGTGAATGAACTACATTGCCCACAATACCTTGCAAATCATATAGAAATATGCACTTGCCAAGAGTGTGAAGATTCTCACCCAGGCAGCCGTCTGACAGTACATATTGCGCAGATCTACGATGGAATGGAATCCCCCTGGGGGTTTTTTGGTGACCAGAAGTACTTTGCATAAAATCCCTGCTCTTCCTGCCCTGCTGAAATGGGCTCAAAAGTATTGACCTGCAAAGGGCAGAGAGCTCCCGAAGAATTGCATCTTGGTGCTGGGGAGGCATTGGATGTCTCCTCTGTGGGCAATTTGACAGAAGCTTGAATAGATGTAATCTGTACCCATCCCAGACTATTACGAAATACCCTATTTTGAGTACCCAAAGATCAGAGGTTCTAATGGACCATTGGTTAGCAAAGAATGCGAGCCTCCCTCTGACTGGAAGGTTGTCTGGGACCAGGATTAGAGCCTTGGCTATGTTCTCTATGTTTATGTTTATTCAATTGCTTGATATACCCGAACCTTCATAACACCAGGCAAAGTACAATTAATAAAACATACAGAGATGGCTAAAGCCAGAAAGGAAAGAACTACAATGTTAGATAGGAAAGAACACCACAACCATACAAAGCGAAGGTAAGGTAAACAAAAAGGCCAGTAACAGAGGGTGGTCAGGCGTGGGGGGGGGGGGGGGGAACACAGAACAGAAGAGGCAAGTTTTTAGGAGTCTTAAATTGGGCAAGGATGATTTAAAACGGAGGGCAGTAGGGAGTGAGTTCCATGGGGGGCGCCCAGGAAAAAAAAAGCAGAATGGCGAGTTGATTGCAAGTGGGTTCATGATGGAGGAGGAAGGTGTAAACAGTTGATGTGGAATGAGAATTAAGTGTGAAACTATAGAGTTAGAGTAGTTACTCACCTGTAACAGGTGTTCTCCAGGAGCAGCAGGAATCAGTCCTCACATATGGGTGACGTCGGCGCCGATGGAGCCCTCGCGGAGCAATTTCCCCAGCTTTCAAAGAAAGCCTTTGGGAATTGCAGTGCGCATGAGCGGTCCCCTTCCCGCCCAAGGGTGCCATCTTGCTCAGTCTGATGACATAGCTAAAAGACAGCAAAAAAATTAGCAAAAACTAAATCATAGGACTGCAACTCCAAGGGGAGGAGGGAGGGTTGTGAGGACTGATTCCTGCTGCTCCTGGAGAACACCTGTTACAGGTGAGTAACTACTCTTTCTCCAGGACCAAGCAGGAAGTCAGTCCTCACATATGGGACTCCCAAGCTTAAGGCTACCGGAGACCTCAAGCACAAAAATGAGCTCCCTCTAGCTCAGCAGCACAGAAGGAAGGAATCTTCTCTGAAAACGCCCCCGACCGGTAGCCCAACACCAGGGCCGGAGGGTAGGAGTTGCCTAAACCTCAAAGAGATTATGGAGGACTGCCTGTCCAAAAGCACTGTCCCTGCGGGACTCCCTCTCCAGGCAGTAATGGGCCGCAAAAGTCTGGCTTGAAGACCAAGTAGCGGCCCGGCAGATGTCTGCCAACGGAACAGAGCGGAGATGAGCCACTGATGCAGCCTTCGCCCTAACACGATGAGCCGTGACTCGACCCTCCAACGAGAGGCCGGCTGCCCCATAAGCCCAAGCGATACAGTCAGCAACCCATATGGACAAAGTACGCTTGGAGACAGGTAGCCCCAATTTATTGGGGTCAAAAGAAACGAAGAGCTGAACAGCCCTCCGATGCTCTCGCGTACGGTCAAGGTAGAAGGACAAGGCCCTCCTACAGTCCAGGGTATGCAGAACCATTTCAGCCCAGCTGGTGTGCGGCCTGGGAAAGAAGGTCGGAAGAACCACCTCCTGGTTGAGATGAAAAGGAGAAACCACTTTTGGAAGAAACTTAGGGTGAGTCCGTAAGACTACCCGATTTCTGTAGAACCTAGTGTAAGGAGAATCAGACACTAGGGCCTGCAGTTCACTAATGCGCCTAGCAGAGGTAAGGGCTACCAAAAACAAGGTTTTCCAGGAGAGAAAACGAAGAGGGCAGGTAGCCATAGGTTCAAAGGGCAGACAGGTAATCCGCTGTAAGACCACATTCAGATCCCATTCTGGGGCTGGTGGGTGCAAAGGAGGCTTAAGGAGAAGGAGGGCTCGGAGAAAACGAGTCACCAAAGGGTGGTTGGAAAGAGGCCTGCCGTCCACCGGTGCGTGATGCGCAGAGAGCACTGAGGTGGACCCTGACAGAGTTGGACTTAAGGCCAAGATTGGAGAGGTAAAGCAAATATTGCAAGACCACTGCCACCAAGCAGGAGAAAGGATTCTCACACTGCTGAGCACACCATACGGAGAATCGATGCCACTTAAGAGCGTAGGACTTCCGGGTGGATGGCTGCCTGGAGGCCAAGACGACCTCTTCCACCTCCCGAGGCAGCAGGAGGGGAGCAAGGACTACCCTTTCAGCAGCCAGGCCATCAGATGAAGGGACCGGAGGTTGGGGTGTAGGAGAGTCCCTTGATCCTGTGACAGGAGATCGGGTTGAAACCCCAGAGGAAGAGGAGTGTCCACCGCCAGCTGCAGCAGAAGCGGGAACCAGGGTTGTCTTGGCCACCTGGGAGCCACCAGGATCATCGAGGCTCTGTCCCTGAGAACCTTGAAGAGCGTCCGGGACACTAGTGGCATGGGAGGAAAGGCATACAACAGACCCATGGATCACGGAATCAGAAAGGCATCCGCCGCTACTCTGAGAGGATGCGGTTGTCGAGAGCAGAATCTGGGAAGTTGCCGGTTCAGAGGACTGGCAAAAAGATCCATGGTGGGGAGGCCCCACTTGAGAAAAATCCGTTGAACCACCAACGGATCCAATCTCCACTCGTGTGGTTGGAGGATCCTGCTCAGCTTGTCTGCTAGGTAATTTTCCTGACCTGGGAGATAGACAGCTTTGAGGAGGATGCCGTGGCCGACAGCCCAAGAGCACAGTTTTTGTGCTTCTTGACAGAGAAGGAAGGAGCCTGTGCCTCCTTGTTTGTTCACGTAGAACACTGCAACTTGATTGTCCGTCTGGACCAGCACAGACTGGTGATAAGTGAGGTGGGAGAAGGCTTTCAGAGCTAGGCGGATGGCTCTGAGCTACAGGAAGTTTATCTGCTGAGCAGACTCCCAAGGGGTCCAGAGGCCTTGAGTACATGTCCCTTGGCAATGTGCTCCCCAACCCAGGAGAGAAGCATCGGATGTCAGTACTTGAGAAGGCGGAGGAGATTGAAAATCCACTCCTAGCACTAGGTTTGGCAGATGAAGCCGCCACCGCAGAGAAGAGACCAGCAGGTCGGATATCTGTACTGAGTCCGCCAGGTTCCCTGCGGCCTGATGCCATTGAGTGCGAAGGCACCACTGAGCAGGTCGCATGTTTAGGCGGGCATTGGGGGTCACATGGACCATGGAAGCCATATGGCCGAGCAGCCTCAGAAATTGCCTGGCAGAGACCAGGGAATTGCTGTGAAAGTGGCTGGCGAGATCCATGAGCCTGTGGGCCCTGTCCAGAGGCAGGAAGGCCCGCGCCTGAAGAGTGTCCAACCTGGCGCCTATGAATTTGAGATTTTGAGAGGGAAGCAAAGTGGACTTTGCAAAGTTTATGACAAATCCCAAGTGCTGGAGTAGAGTCACAGTGCGATGAGTGGCCTGAGTGGCTTCTTGGGAAGACTGGGCTCTGATGAGCCAGTCGTCCAGGTATGGAAACACAAAAAGGCCTTGAAGTCTTAGATAGGCCGCCACCACTGCCAGGCATTTGGTGAACACCCTGGGGGCGGAGGATAGGCCAAAGGGCAGTACTCTGTACTGGTAATGATTTCCTCCCACAACAAACCTGAGATATTGTCTGTGGTCTGGATGAATAAGGATGTGAGTATACGCATCCTTTAGATCTAAGGAGCATAGCCAGTCTCCCTGCTGGAGGTAGGGCAGCAGAATTCCAAGGGTAAGCATCTTGAACTTTTCCCTCTCCAGGAACTTGTTGAGGTTTCGCAAGTCCAGGATGGGTCTGAGGCCACCTGTTTTTTTGGTACCAGAAAGTACCTGGAATAAAAGCCGTGACCTCTCAGGTGGTGGGGCACCGGTTCCACAGCCTGTTCCTGAAGAAGACTTGCTAACTCCTGAAGGAGTGTCCCTGTGCAGGGAGGTACCTGGTGAAAGTGTAGAAGATAGCCTTTTTGAACTATATGAAGCACCCAGGTATCTGATGTGATGGCTGACCACCTGTGGGCAAAGTGGACCAGCCGGCCTCCTGTGCTGAGAGAAACCAGCGGAGGGGAAGAGGCTATGCTGATGGAGTCAAAAACCCCCACCCTGCTGAGCAGGGGCCGGTGTTGTGGGCTTGGGGGCCTGCTGTCTATGGGAGCCATTACCCCATCCCTTGGCCTGCTGACCCTGTTGGGGAGCTGCAGAGGCCTGATAATGAGGGTAGTGTTTATAGGCAGCCGCCTTCCTCGGGTAAAAGGGCTTTTTCCCCGAGCCCTTCTTCTTCTGAGAAGGGGCAGAGGTTTTTCTGGACAGCCGAGTCCTGGTCAGAGTCTCGGTCTCTATCTGTGCAGCCTTTTCAGCCATGGGCTTGCCAAAGAGGTTTTCACCTCTGCAGGGGACATCGACCAACTTGTCCTGTACCCATGGCTCGAGGTCGGATAACTGAAGCCAAGCCTGTCGGCGGGCAGCGATGCCGGCTCCGGCTACCCGAGCCGATGCTTCGAAGCCATCGTAGGCTGCTCGAGAAATAAACTTCGAGCACTCTCGAATACCAGTGGACAAGGCCTGGAACCTCTGCAAAGGTTCCTCGGAGAGACCAGCAGAGAACCCGGCAATCTCCTTTGCCAGGTCCCGGAGATACATGCCCATGTAGAGCTGGTAGGTCTGGACTCGACAAGCAAGCATAGAGCCCTGGAAGCACTTCCTACCGAGGGCATCCAGGTTCCGGGCCTCCCAGCCAGGAGGCACCGAGGAGTGCATCTTCTGACTCGAGTCGATGCATGGCCGATTACACCACCATGGAATGGTGCGGTAGTTGTGCCTTTTGGAACCTGGGGCTCTTGCGGACTCGATAAATGGAATCGACCCGCTTGCTTAACACCGGCGCCGATGCCGGGCTCTCCCACATGCGGAAGAGAAGTCGTTCCAGCATTGGAGGAACCGGTACAGTAAAGGCCTCCTTCGGGGGAGAGTCATACTGGAGGGCATCGAGCTCTTCGGCTCGAGGCTCCTCCTCGGGATCCGTGGGGAATGCCAAGGCCTTGGCCATATCCCGCACGAAGTCCGAGAACCGGGTATCCTCCGGGGGGGATCGTCTCCGAGGTTCTGACTCGGGCGAGTCCGATGGGACGCACCGAGTCCGAAAGGTACCGGGTGACTCTTCGTCCTCCGTCTCCCAGCCCGACTCCTTGGAGGAGGAATCGAGCGGCTCCGGTCGGGCAGGCACCGATGCCCGATGCCGAGGCTGGCGTCGACGACCTCGGTCCCGAACGGGAGGCCGAGGGAGACCGTGACCGAGGATCGACTCGAGCGCGCATGGACTCGAGGATCGGCTCGGTCTCCGGGGTCAACTTAGACGTCGACGTCCCGGTGGTCGGGGCAGATGCACCGGCAAGGCCAGCGATCAATGCCCGCTGCTGGTCCATGAAGGCAGTGAAACTGCTCTCCAAGGCCGTCAACCTGAGTCTGAGCTCAGGAGACCCAGCAGCCCCCGACTAGGGCCCCGACGGCATCAGGCCCGACGTCGGCTCCTTTGGAGGCGAGTCCACGAGGACTACAGTACTCATGTGTTCAGGAGACTCCATCTCGAGACGAGGATGTTTTGAAGGCCTCTCCGACTCCGGGACGGCCATCGGGTCATGATCGGGTCCGAGGCAGCGGAGGCAGCAGTCGTGTGTGTCGGTAAGAGACATAAGCTTCTTACAGCGATCACACTTTTTAAACCCGCTGGCAGCCATCGGGGGAAAAAGGGCCCCTGCGAGGTCAAAAGACAGGGCTGCCAGGGAAAAAATAAAAATGGCGTGAACGCCAGTCACGAAGGACAAAAACCGAAAAATAAAGAACGGACTCGATACCGGCGTATCGGGCCCGGGCGGGAAAAGGATCCGGCGTCGAACCGAGAAAAGAATACTAAATAAAATCAACTTTTTCAGCGGCGATCACAAATAACGTCTGTAGGGCTCCGCGGAAAAAAGACGACTGAGCAAGATGGCACCCTTGGGCGGGAAGGGGACCGCGCATGCGCACTGCAATTCCCAAAGGCTTTCTTTGAAAGCTGGGGAAATTGCTCCGCGAGGGCTCCGTCGGCGCCGACGTCACCCATGTGTGAGGACTGACTTCCTGCTTGGTCCTGGAGAATGCCAGGTACTGCGGTGTATGCATATAAATGGCCTGATATACTAATATGAGACTCTTATAACATATGTGGTTAGCCAGTGGAGTTGATGAGGAGTGGAGTCATGTGATCACGATGAGTAGCATGTGTGAGGATTCTAGCTGCTGTGTTTTGTATCAGTTGGAGGCGGTGAAGTTGGAACTATGGGATACCAGCGAGGGCAAGGTTACATAAATTAAGATGAGACATAATCAGAGACAAAGAAAGAGTAGCCAGTGCACAGGACAGAAAAGGATGGACAGCGAGAATCTGTCCATAGATAGAAAAAGGACAGACAAGTGAGCAGTGAGATGTGGCTATGAAAGGATAGAACAAAGTCAAGTATCATGCCGAGATAATGAAAAGAAGAGACCAGCGGAATAGTGGAGGTTGAGAGAACTGGGGCCACCAAAGGTAAACCATATAGATGACGTCTTGGACAGATTAAGTTGGGGATAGTTTGTAGTTAGCCAGCTGGAGATCTGGGACAGACAAGTGTTAAGGGGGGGAAGATCCGGTTGAAGGGGTTTGGTGTGGTGTAGCAAGATATCATCAGTGGCGTAGTAGCACGCTGACAGTTCTGATTATTGAATAAGCAGAGTGAGTGGTGCCAGAAAGATATTGAACAAGAGAGGAGCAAGAACAGAACCCCACAAGAGAGAGAGACAGGGTCAGAGGAAGTAGTACCTGAAGTGACTGAGAACGACCGTGAGGAGAGGAAAGAACGAAACCAACAAAGTACTGAATTCCTAAGACCTGCATCACGAAGGCGAGAAAAAATGGATAGAGTGATCAACAAGATCAAAGGCTGCTGAGAGTTCAAGAGATACTGCCAAGGAAACATCACCACGATCGTGAGAAATATGAAGCTTGTTGAGGAAAGAGTATGATGGTTTCAATGCTATGTCCAGGGCAAAAATCAGATTGTCAGGGATGGAGAAAATGCATGGTGGGATAATTGTGAGAAAACAGCTCTTTCAAGAACTTTTGAGAGAAAGGGGAGGTTTGAGAGTGGGAGATAGTGAGCAGGATCAAGTGGATTGAGATATGTTTTTTTGAGAAGTGGGCGGACCATAGCATGTTTCCAGGGTGCAGGAAAAGTACCAGAAGAGAGACAAGAATTCAGCATGGTGAGTATGAAAGGCAGAAAAGTGAGAGAGAGTTCCAAAAGCTAAGATGAGGGTACAGAATCAGAGGGGCAGTTTGCCTTACGGGATGTGGAAATGGCCTTAAGAGTTCAGTGGCGGTAAGAGGGCTGCCAAACCCCATCCCTAATTTTGCTTGGGATGCCAGTTGGGACTTTTGAGCCCTCTGCTGTCTGTGGCAGGAGTGAAAACTTTGCTTGTCCTAGGATGAGGGAGGATAGTTACCTATGCTTCTGAGAGCAATAGGTCCCTCCTGTGCCCTCTGTTATAGTGGTACCTCTGAGATGTTGAGACGATCAGGTCATCAGTAGGCCTAGAAAGGGTTCAAAGAGTATCATTGTACTGCTTGATCATGGTAGCAGTTTTTTGCATCTTATCTTCTATTACTACTACTAATCTTTTGTACAGAGTCATAAGGTGTATGCAGCATGTACAGAGACAAGCAAGAGACAGTTCCTGCTCACTAGACCTTACAATCTATTCAAGATTGACAACGTAACTGGTAACTAGGATCTAGGAGAATGGTACGGAAACACATAGGAAAAGAGATTCTCTCCACAGCACATCAGCAAGCTTCTCTTGTATGCTGAGTTGTAAACTTGAGGCCCAGAACCATCAGTGAGTCTTCAATGAAAAGTTCTCAATGCTGTATCAAAAATATCATATGTTGCTAGAATATTTTCTGCACTCCCTCCCTGGCTCACTAGGGACCTGAGTTGCAAGGCTTTCTAGAGGGAGGGAATCTGTAAACTTATCAAGATGGAGCATGATGTCCCAAAAGTGCATATCTAGGAAGAGCTGGTAAGATACTATGCAGAATGAAGCATAGCATTCTGAAAAACTCTCTCTCAAAAAAATCTAATATCCTACCCTCAAGTCTTGGGAACTTGAATCTGTTCTCAAAAGAGCAGACAACTCTGGAGTGATGTGACAGTTGGAATTTCTTAAAATCTGGGAGTCTTCTAGACTCTATACATAGGGTTGACTTTCTTACTGGCTGAAGGAACGGGGAGTGGGGAGGGGGTGTCTCCTACATTCTTATCTGCAGCCTCCAAATGAAGTGGTGCATGGGCACTGTCACTGCTTCCTTGGAGAAATTAGAAAATTTAAGGATTTATAACTCTTCTGCCCTGAGCCGCTCCTCCATCTCCACTGAAATGGTATGGACTTAGCCACAGCCCTGAAAAATCATGAAGAGACAGCTCCTCTGGAGACTTGCATCACTCACAAGGAGGTATTGGATCTGGTGGTAGCTCAAAAGACCTCTCCTCTGAAAAGTACTCAGAGTTGTATTAAGAATTACCGAAGCATTCAGATATGGACTCAGAGAGGTTCTTGAAGGATGTCAGTCTCTGCCTGGGCTGGTGCTTGGTCCAGTTGGGCAACTGAGCTCCTTTGGGAGTTCCGGTGCACCAATGCTCTTTGAGAACTTGGGGAGTGATCACTTTTTGATGCGCTTCAGATAGACACAAGCCAAGCAGGCACCAGTGTTGAGGCCCTTCAAAGTCTCAATACTGATGCCTCTCCTGCATGCAGACGGATGGTCTCTAGGATTGGCTTGATGCTGTGACATGCCATTGACAATGTTGTCGAAGCAGCAACCTCAAGTAGAGCAAAGAACAGTCATCCTCTCCTCAGGGCCCTTCATTAGTCACTCCTCAAGGGCAGCCATTGACAAATGTGTGGGGACCTCAGCAGATATGGCCAATGTTTGCACAATCTGGCTTCATGGAGACTAGCATGGCCCCTCTGATACAGAGGAAGATGAGTGGTCGGAGATCAGCAGATACCTCAATGTTCCTGACAGCATGCTCTGCAGAGATTTGATGTCGATGCACCTCAGCCTCCGCCTGGTGCTCAGTGTCTTTAGCATTTGATGACTCAGAAGATGAGAATGAATTCTCTTTTCTTCGGCAGGGGTCAGGTCTGACTACTTCCAGGGCTAATCACTGGCTTGCACCATGTGATACTCTTGTCACGTATTTTCATGGTAAGATCTCAAACTTGCCCCGGACCCACTACCTTTCTCTCTACCTGTTGCTAAAACAGTATTTTCTATGGTTCCAACTCATATGTGCCTATATCTTACTCTGGTCATGGACTCTTCTCTAAGTTATCAACTCCACATGAAGAACCACTTGCCTTTTTGACCCTATTCCATCATTATGGTTGGATGAACATTATGGTACGAGCTATGGAAAGTAAGCCCAGTGAATTAACCAATAGCTTACCTCTGGACAAGTTCCAGACATCTAGAAAAAAGGCTCTCATCTAAACCATCCTTAAAAAAAAATAAAAAATCTAACTCTGATCCATCAGACCCAGATAACTACTGAACCGTTTCCAACTTACAATTCATTTCCTAACCTATTGAGCAACAATTTTTTTCACAATTTTCAGATCATATCAAACATATACATGTACTCCATCCTAGTCCATCTGGATTCCACTCAGGGAAGAGTACCAAGACCATCATTATATCCCCTCAGTGAAATTCACAGTTCAGTAGACTGTGGAAAAATCGTTCTGGTGATTTCCCTAGACTTAACCTACACCTTTGACCTGGTTAATCATGATATCCTCCTTTCCCATCTTTACAATATTGGCCTCTGTGACTATGTATTATGTCCACAGCACATCAATGTCCAAGAGACTTTAACCTTCATAGCAACGATACCGGAGCCCCGACACCAGGTGCTTTGCCAATCGGCTTCTTCAGGGAGCTCATCCAGACATGGCACATCCGAGAAAGAACAAGGAAAACAGCAGTGCTTTACTCGCCGCAAAACCCGCCAGCCTACCAGGGCTCCGGTGTCGTTGCTATGAAGGTTAGTCTCTTGGACGGTGCTGTGCTGTGGACGTTTCTTAGATATTTTGTGAATTGCTTCCTGCTGCGTTTGGCTGCCTTCCCTTGCTACCTTTAAGTTAAGCTAAGTTTCTTCAGTTCCATTTTCTGATGCTGGGTGACGTGGTCTTTCAATGCTTCCAAGCATACATGTTGGCTTCCATAATAACTGAAGGATTTCACCAGGGATCTGGAAATTTTCTGATGTTGGGTGACGTGGTCTTCCTATTTGTGCTATATTGGCTAACCAGTATACCAGCAGTATTTTGGGATTTTTTTCTGAGATTTTTTTGAACTGTGCTTTGGCTCTGTGCCCCAGTTAGGAGTTTTTTTGACCGCTGATGTCATTCAGAGCGTGGTCGATTTTTAGGCACTGATGAGTGTGCCATTCGACTTGCTCATCCTTCCTGCTCTAGTTGACAGAAAGGTTGGCTGAGGTCTTTTTACTAACCTTCCTATTTTAAGTAGTGGTGTTTAAGTGCAGTATTCAGGAATTATTTTTCACTGTTCTTTATTTTGGTTTTGGTTTTTGTTTCCACTTTTCTCTTGTTTTTTTTGTTGGGGGTCTTTTCCTTTCTTGTTTTTCAGTTTTCTGGCTCCCAGGAGAAGATACTGTTATATAGTGCAACCCTCTAGTCTCTGCCAGGTGGTATGGATGAATGGTTCTTAGAGTACTTTATTCCACCAACACTGAGTGGTGGGGGAGCTGAGGTTTTCTGAAGCCTGGGCATTCTGGTACTCTGTACATGGTATCAAGTCTCTTGCTGACAGGTGGAACCGCGAGCGAGGCCTCCCACATTCAGAGCATAAGATTCTGCAGGATGCGATGCATAGGTAATGTAGCTGCCTCCTTGGGTGCAGAAGGGTATTGGAGTATCTCCAATACCTCTGCCCTCTGTTCCTCTTCCAAAGCTACTGTGATGGCAAGCCCTACTACCATGTCACGTATGAAGTCCTGAAAGGACATATCTTCTGGTGGGGACCGACACCGTTCCTAAATTGGCGAAGGGTCTGAAGGAATGTCTGGAAGTTCTCGGGAATCGAGTGATCCCTGTCAATTTCTGAAGAACTGGAATCGGAGTCTGGTAAGAAGTCAAAGTATCAGCGGTCTTGGGTTCGACCTCATTGACTCATGGACAAAGGTCGATGCTGACACAGATACCTGGAGGTATTGGAACAGACAGCCATAGTAGTTTGAATCTGCTGGATACTGGAGGGATTAATCGGTTCCAATGAAGGTATCAACCTCAGGGGTTCAGACTATGCGGTTTGAGGGTCAGCATTGGTGCCGGATGCACCTGGCTGTAGACTCAGTGCTGAAGCCTGCACGCCTGGAGCGCTCGATGTTATTGGTATAGAGCAGTGGTTCTCAATCTTTTTTGTACCGTGACCCCTTTTACCATTGGTCAACTTGTGGTGACCCCAATGATAAAATCAAATGCGTCTCTCTTCCTTTATCGTTAACGCATTGTCGCTGTAATCATTTGTTGAATTATTAATATATTATAGGCCTTTGCAATATGTTTTTATTTATAAAATGTACTTATTTAAACCACAATAATTAATCACAATAACAAGTAACAATATTTGATTTCAAAATTATTATGATTTTGTAGTCAAATCACTAATATGAAATAAAATTATTTTTTCTACCTTTGTTGTCTGACCAATTTATTCTCTGATCATGCTGGCCCGATCTGAGGCTTCTGCTTTCCTGTCTTCTCTTAGCTCTTTCTGTGGTCTATAGTCCATCTGCCATTTCTTATCTCTTCTTTCGTTTTCTTCACTTCTTTCCATCAGCCTATTTCCAGTCCCAGTAACCCCTCCCCAGTATCAGCCCCTTTCCAGTCCTCACTCCCAGTACCTTTCAATGTCAACTTGCATTCCCATGACTACCACTGGCGTCCATTCCCTTCCAGTCCCCCTCCTTCCCCACTGACCAGTCCCTTCTAGTACAAATACCATGGCAGCCCCTCTCAGATAAACTCCCTTCCAGTTCCATTCTCCCATCCCCTCGTATCAGCCCATTTGTAGCCTTAGCCCCCAATTTTCTTCCAGGACCAGAAGCTTTATCCTCCCCTCCACACAATCAGCCCATTCGCAGTCAAAGCCCCCCAATCAGCTCACTTCTAGTGCTAATCCCCCCTCAACCCCATTACCAGTGCTAGCCTCCCCTAATCAGCCCAATACCAGTCCTACCCCCATCAGCTCATTACCAGTCCTAGCCTCCACTAATCAGCTCATTTCGAGTCATAGCCCCCCCGATCAGCCCATTTCCAATGCTAGCCTCCCATCAGTCCATTACCAAGCCTACCCCACCCCATCAGCCCATTACCAGTCCTAGCCTCCTCTAATCAGCTCATTTCCAGTGCTAGTCCCCCCCCCTCAACCCCATTACCAGTGCTAGGCTCCCCTAATCAGCCCATTACCAGTCCCAACCCCCCCTTGATCAGTCCATTCCCAGTCCTAGCCTTCCCTAATCAACCCATTACCAGTCCTAGCCCCCCCATCTGCCCATTACCAGTGCTAGTTCCCCATCAGCCCATTATAATCCTAACCCGCACTGTCTCTCGCCTCTGTCCAGCATTTATCCCGTCTGTCCACTTGTCTCTCCCCTTTGTCCATGCCAGCCCCCCTCCCTCCATATCAGCCCCCTCCCTCCCTCCATCCATGTCAGCCCCCCTCCCTCCCTCCATCCATGTTAGCCCCCCTCCCTCCATCCAAACATATCAGCCACCTCCCTCCATCCCTCCATGTCAGCCCCCATCCCTCCCTCCTTCCCTCCATATCAGTCCCCCCTCCCTCTGTCCATGTCAGCCCCCCTTCCCTCCATCCATCCCAGCCCCCTCCCTCCATCCGTCCATATCAGCCCCCTCCCTCCCTCTGTCCATGTCAGCCCCCTCCCTCCATCCATCCATATCAGCTCCCTCCCTCCATGTCAGCCCCCCTCTGTCCATGTCAGCCCCTCCTCCCTCCATGTCAGCCCCCCTTCCCTCCATCCATCCATATCAGTCCCCCCTCCCCCCCCCCGTCGATGTCAGCCATGTTGCAGGTTCCCTGCCCCCTCATCACCTCTCCCCATGTCTGCCTCCCTTCTGATGCAGCCGCGGCTCCCTGCCTCTTAGGGAACTGCGGCTGTGCCTCTAAAATCGTTGCGGAGCTCCCTGTCTCTCGACGGGCTCCGTGCAGCATTGTCCCGCCTCCAAAGGAAGTGGTAAAGAACTTCCTTTGGAGGCGGGACAATGCTGCACGGAGCCCGTCGAGAGACAGAGGCTCCGCAACGATTTTACAGGCACAGCCGCGGTTCCCTAAGAGGCAGGGAGCCGCGGCTGCATCAGAAGGAAGGGGGTGAGTTTGCCGCTGCCGAGAAGCAGACTCGGCAGCGGCAGCAACTTGGGTGCGTTTTAAATTTTTTTTTTCAACTTCGCGGAGACGAGGCGACCCCCGTGGGGGTCACGACCCACAGGTTGAGAACCACTAGTATAGAGACTGCCAGGAATGCTGCCAAACTCAACTTGAGAGCCAGCATTCGCTGGTCTAAGGAAATGGCCGATGTCTGGGTGAATCACCTACAGGGCTCTGAGCCACTGTCCCAGACAGGGAACCGGTAGCTCTCTGGAGGTAGATACCTCGGGAGCATCCTGGAGCCCCACTTGTGCTTTGGAGGAGAGATCCTTGCACCAGGGCTATTTGGCTGGCCGGCCTGCATCGGAAGCACCTCTCGGGGAGTTGCGATGCTGATGCTGTAACTTCTCTCTGTGCTCGGTATTAGTCTTTGACGCCGATGCGGCCAGAGACTTTGACTTACTTGTATGTTTGGACTTTGAAGAAACCTGAGTCATGAGAGGAAGTCGATGCCCTTGAAGTGGAAGCCACTATAATAGAGTCCTAGGCGAACAATGATCCGTACTGTCTGGCTCGGTTCTTTAGGCCTCTTATTTGCCCAAACATTTTAGACACCAGTCATGTTTATCACTGACAGATATGGTATTGGCACATTTGGTACATTTTTTAAAAACTAGTTGGCTTTTCCATGCCTCAAAAAAGTTGACTGAGATTGAAGATAAGGCTATGGAGGCCTAGAGGCCTAGTTTAGCAATGAAACCACGTTGAAAATGGAGAAAATAAATAGAAATTTGAAAATAAATAAAAGAAAGAATTATCAGGACTGGTGTCGATGGGAAGGCAGAAGCACGATGTTCCACAAAAAGAATGTGTTTTTCAGCGGTGACAGGACAATGTGCCCTACCGGCCCCACAGAAAACAAAGAACTGAGGAGTTGTGAAGGTGGGAAGGCAGGCACACAGGTGCAGTGGAGTGCTCTCAAAGGCTTTCGTATTAGATGCTGGGAGCATTCCCACATGGGCTCCGTTGGAAACATTCATCCATATGTAAAGACTGCATTCCTGCTTGTTCCTGGAGATAAATATTTCCAAAATCATATTATGAGGCATTGTAGCTGTTACCAGGGCTGCAATAGTAAAGTCGAAGCCGTTAATCAGTGAGACTGCAAACGCAGAACCACTCTAAAATGCTCAGAGAACAAAATACCCAAGAGAGTAAATAAATTAACCAGGAAAAAGGGTGTTTTTACCTTAACTCGACTAAGAGAAATTGTGACCTGTTAGGTTCTACACCTATTAATCTTACTTTTAACACTACAGTGTTATAAATTAGAAACTAAACAATTTTGTCCACAAAAATATAATTAAAAACTTGGATCTGTTTGTGAAATGAAGCAGGAAATTCCAGAACTAATGCAATATGTTCATTAAGGACAAGGGGTTCTATTCAGCTTTTCCATAATATTTTATTCCTTTATTTCATTAGGAACAGACAGTCACACAGCATGCATTTAAAGCACTAAAGCATATATTTAGCCGCTGATTAGCTAATTGTTTTTCTGTGGACATGTTCTCTATTGAGAAAACAAAAGCTGCACTCCTAAAATCTCTTCAAGGAATTTACTTACCCTATCGTAACGTTGGTCTAGAAATTCTGCACTCAATAGCTTATGTCTTGTAAGCAGATCCTAGAACAAACAAAAAATTATCAAAAACCCCATACTTCATTGTTGTTCAGCACTAAGGTATGGACAGTTCCTGCGACAGCTAACTAGCTTGAACTTAATAGCACGTTTCACATTTTGTAAAACAAAAAAGGTACATCTAGCAGCAAGCAAAATTGCAAACATTTATCTTTATACTTAGGTAAATGAAGCAATGACTGCACTAGGAAGAGGTTCTTTTTTTAAAAGATACTTTCTGCATACCTAAGAACATAAAGCGTAGTTACTCACCTGTAACAGGTGTTCTCCAGGAGCAGCAGGAATCAGTCCTCACTTATGGGTGACGTCGGCGCCGACGGAGCCCTCGCGGAGCAATTTTCCCCAGCTTTCAAAGAAAGCCTTTGGGAATTGCAGCGCGAATGCGCGGTCCCCTTCCCGCCCAAGGGTGCCATCTTAGCCAGTCAGATGACATAGCTAAAAAAGACAGCATAAAAATTTGCAAAAAAACTAAAGCAGATGATTGCAACTCCACGGGGAGGAGGGAGGGTTGTGAGGACTGATTCCTGCTGCTCCTGGAGAACACCTGTTACAGGTGAGTAACTACGCTTTCTCCAGGACCAAGCAGGAAGTCAGTCCTCACTTATGGGACTCCCAAGCTCAAGGCTACCGGAGACCCTAAGCACAAAAATGAGCTCCCTCTAGCTCAGCAGCACAGAAGGAAAGAATCTTCGCTGAATTATTACCCACCGGTAGCCCACATCCAGGATGGAGGGTAGGAGTTGCTCAAACCTCGAAGAGATTACGGAGGACTGCCTGTCCGAAAGCACTGTCCCTGCGGGACTCCCTCTCGAGACAGTAATGGACCGCAAAAGTCTGGCTCGAAGACCAAGTAGCGGCCCGGCAGATGTCTGCCAGCGGAACAGAGCGGAGGTAAGCCACTGACGTAGCCTTTGCCCGAACGCAATGAGCCGTGACTCGACCTTCCAAGGAGAGTCCGGCTGCCCCATAAGCCCAAGAGATACAGTCCGCAACCCAGATGGACAGAGTACGCTTGGAGACCGGGAGCCCCAATTTATTGGGGTCAAAAGACACAAAAAGCTGAGCAGCTTTACGGTGCTCCCGCGTACGGTCAAGGTAGAAGTTCAAAGCCCTTCTACAGTCCAGGGTATGGAGGACCGTTTCAGCTCGGCTGGAGTGTGGTCTGGGAAAGAAGGTTGGAAGTACCACCTCCTGATTGATGTGAAAAGGGGAGACCACTTTTGGAAGAAATTTTGGGTGAGTCCGTAGGACTACCCTATTTTTGTAGAACCGAGTGTAAGGGGGATCAGACACGAGGGCCTGCAATTCACTTACGCGTCTAGCGGAAGTGAGGGCTATCAAGAACAGTGTTTTCCAAGAAAGAAAACGGAGAGAACAGGTAGCCATAGGTTCAAAAGGCGGACAGGTGATCCGCTGCAAAACCACATTCAGGTCCCAGTCAGGCGCTGGCGGGCGCAGAGGTGGTTTAAGTAGAAGGAGACCTCGGAGAAACCTCGCTACGAGAGGGTCGTTGGAGAGAGGTCTGCCGTCCACCGGCACATGATGTGCTGAAAGAGCACTAAGGTGAACTTTGACGGAGTTGGACTTAAGTCCCAGATTAGAGAGGTATAGCAAGTACTGCAAGACCACCGACACCGGGCAGGAGAAGGGATCCTGAGACTGTCGGGTACACCAAACGGAAAACGACGCCATTTAAGGGCGTAGCATTTGCGGGTAGAAGGTCGTCGCGAAGCTAGGACGACCTCCTCCACCTCTGCCGGCAGGAGAAGGGGAGCGAGGACTACCCTCTCAGCAGCCAGGCCATTAGGTTGAGAGACCTGAGGTTGGGGTGTAGCAGAGACCCCTGATCCTGAGTGAGGAGATCCGGTTGTAACCCCAGAGGGAATGGATCCTCCACCGCTAATTGCAGCAGGAGCGGAAACCACGGCTGTCTGGGCCAGCGAGGGGCCACCAGGATCAGGAAGGCTTTGTCTCGGAGAACCTTGAAAAGAGTCCGAGAGACTAGCGGGATGGGAGGGAAAGCGTACAGAAGGCTCCCCGACCATGAGAGTAGAAAAGCGTCCGCCGCAACCCGAAGGGGGTGAGGCTGACGAGAGCAGAAGCGAGGAAGTTGCCTGTTGTGAGGACTGGCAAAGAGATCCACCGTGGGGAGGCCCCACTTTAGAAAGAGCTTCTGAACTACCAAGGGATCCAGACGCCACTCGTGCGGCTGGAGGATCCTGCTGAGTTTGTCCGCCAGGCAATTCTCGTGGCCTGGGAGATAAACTGCCTTGAGGAGAACGCCGTGACTGACGGCCCAAGAGCAGAGCTTCTGTGCCTCCCGGCAGAGGAGGAAGGAGCCCGTGCCCCCCTGCTTGTTCACGTAGAACATGGCAACTTGATTGTCCGTCTGGACAAGGACGGACTGGTGAGAAGTCAGGTGGGAGAAGGCCTTGAGAGCCAGGCGGATCGCCCTGAGCTCCAGGAAGTTGATCTGCTGAGCAGACTCCCACGTGGTCCAGAGGCCCTGAGTACGTGCCCCTTGGCAATGCGCTCCCCAGCCCAGGAGGGATGCATCTGTTGTCAGCACCCGGGCCGGTTGAGGTGACTGGAAAGGCATGCCGAGTATCAGGTTCGGCCGCTGAAGCCACCACCGGAGAGACGAGATCAGCGGCTCGGAGACGCGCACTAGGTCTGCTAGGCCGCCTGTGGCTTGTCGCCACTGCTGGCGGAGACACCATTGAGCAGGCCGCATATTCAGGCGGGCATTGGGGGTCACATGGACGGTGGAAGCCATATGGCCGAGTAGTCTCAGGAAGCGCCTGGCGGAGACCAGGGGCTGGCTGCGAAAACGGTCGGCTAGGTCCATGAACCGTTGAGCCCTGTCGAGCGGTAGGAACGCTCGTGCCTGAGGAGTGTGCAGCCTTGCGCCGATGAACTCGAGATCCTGTGAGGGGAGCAAAGTGGACTTTGCGAAGTTTATAACAAAGCCCAAGTACTGCAGAAGAGTCACCGTGCGGCGCGTGGCGTTGGTGACCTCCAGAGCGGACGCTGCTCTGATGAGCCAGTCGTCGAGGTACGGAAAGACATAGAGGCCGTGAAGCCGGAGATGGGCCGCCACCACCGCGAGACATTTTGTGAAGACTCGCGGTGCGGAGGACAGGCCAAAGGGTAGTACTCTGTACTGGTAATGATTTCCTGCCACCACAAACCTTAGGTATTGGCGGTGGCTTGGGTGGATGAGGATGTGCGTGTAGGCATCCTTTAGATCCAAGGAGCATAGCCAATCTCCCTGCTGGAAGTAGGGCAGAAGGATTCCAAGGGTAAGCATCCTGAACTTCTCCCGCACGAGGAACTTGTTGAGGTTGCGCAAGTCCAGGATGGGTCTGAGGCCTCCTGTTCTTTTTGGTATTAGAAAATACCTGGAATAAAAGCCTTGACCTTTCAGGTGGTGGGGCACCGGTTCCACCGCCTGTTCCTGTAGAAGACCTGCTAACTCCTGAAGGAGTAATTCCCTGTGCAGATGGGGTCGTGGAGGTTCTCCCGGAAAATAGGAGGGAGGGACCTGGTGGAAGTGGAGAAGATAGCCTTCTCGCACGACTTGAAGCACCCAGGCATCTGAGGTGATGCTGGACCACCTGTGGGCGAAGTGAACCAGCCGGCCTCCGGTGCTGGGAGGAACCAGCGGGGGGGGGGAGAGGCTATGCTTAAGGAGTCAAAAACCCCCACCCTGAGGAGCAGGGGCTGGTGGTGCAGGCTTGGGGGCTTGCTGCCTACGGGACCCGTTACCCCGTCCCTTGGCCTGCTGGCCCTGTTGGGGAGCTGCAGGGGCCTGATAGTGGGGGTATTGTTTGTAGGCAGCCGCCTTCCTCGGGTAAAAGGACTTCTTTCCCGAGCCCTTCTTTTTCTGGGAAGGGGCGGAGGTCTTCCTAGAAAGCCTAGTCCTGGTGAGAGTCTCCGTCTCAATTTGTGCAGCCTTATCAGCCATGGGCTTGCCAAAGAGGTTTTCGCCTCGGCAAGGGACATCGACCAACTTGTCCTGCACCCAGGGCTCAAGGTCAGACGACTGAAGCCAAGCCTGTCGGCGGGCACCGATGCCGGCTGCGGCCACTCGAGCCGATGCTTCAAAGCCATCATAGGCTGCTCGGGACATGAATTTTGAGCATTCCCGAATGCCAATGGACAAGGCCAGGAACCTCCGCAAGGGTTCCTCGGACAAACCAGCGGAGAAGCCGGCTAGCTCTTTAGCCAGGTCTCGGAGATACATGCCCATGTATAGCTGGTAGGTCTGGACACGACATGCGAGCATAGAGCCCTGGAAACACTTCTTACCAAGGCCATCCAGGTTACGGGCCTCCCTGCCAGGAGGCACCGAGGAGTGCATCTTCTGGCTCTTAAGACGATGCATGGCCGATTCCACTACCATGGAATGGTGTGGTAGCTGTGCTTTTTGGAAGCCAGGGCTCTTGCGGACTCGATAGATAGAATCGACCCGCTTGCTCAGGACCGGCGAGGTGGCCGGACTCTCCCACATGCGGAAGAGTAGTCGTTCCAGCATGGGAGGAACCGGTACAGTAAAGTGTTCCCTGGCGGGAGAGTCATACTGGAGGGCGTCGAGCTCTTCGGCTCGAGGCTCCTCCTCGGAGTCCGCAGGGAAGGCCAAAGCCTTGGCCATATCCCTGACGAAGTCCGAGAACCGGGCATCCTCCGGGGGGGACTGCTTCCGAGGTTCGGACTCAGGTGAGTCCGAGGGGACACACCGAGTCCGAAAAGAATCAGGCGACTCTTCCTCTTCAGACTCCCAGACCGACTCCGACGAGGACTCGGTGGGGTCGGCCCGGGCAGGGCGACCTCGGTCCCGAACGGGAGGCCGAGGGCGACCTCGACCGAGGATCGACTCGAGTTCGCATCGACTCGAGGATCGGCTCGGTCTCCGGGGTCGACTTAGACGTCGACGTCCCGGCGGTCGGGGCAGCAGCACCAGCGAAGCCAGCGAGCAGTGCCCGCTGCTGGTCCATGAAGGCAGACAGTCTGCTCTCCAAGGCCGTCAACCTGAGTCCGAGCTCAGGTGACCCAGCAGCCCCCGACTCGGGCCCCGACGGCGTCGGGCCCGACGTCGGCTGTCGCGGAGGCGAGTCCAGAAGGACCACAGGACTTACCCGAGCAGGCAGCTCCGACTCCAGGCGAGGTCGCTTCGTGAGGTGCTCCTTCTCCAAGGACCCGGGGCGGCTATCGGGGCTATGCGACCTGGCCCTCGCGGAGCCAGGAGCGTCCACCGACGCCGCCCTCGCGGGTTTCACCTTCCGTCGATGGTCCCCGGAGGGAGAACCCCTGTTGGAGGAACTCCGGCGACGGTCCGAGCTGGAACCCCTGGACGCGGAGGCCTCCGACGAGGTCCGGGTACGGCTGGGGTCAGCGAAGATTCTATCCCGCTGATGCCGCCGACTTCTCAACGCTTTGGAGGATAGTTTGCCACAAGGCCCACAGATCATTTCTTCATGATCCGGGCCCAGGCAGCGGAGGCAATTGTCGTGTGTGTCAGTTAGTGACATATTTCGGTCACACTGACCACACCGCTTGAAACCACTGGCAGCCATCGGGGGAAAAAGGGCCCCGGCGAGGTCAAAGGACTGGGCTGCCAGGGAAAAACCGAAACGAAAACTGACTAAGTCAGAAAAACTGAAAAATAAGAAGAGGACTCGTGACCGGTGTCGCGAGTCCGGGCGGGAAAAAGACCGGCGTCGAACCGAATGGAAAAAAGAGTAATTCTGAAGAAAAATCAACTTTTTCGCGGGGACACGACGGGTACGTCTGTAGGGCTCCGCGGAAAAAAGAAGACTGGCTAAGATGGCACCCTTGGGCGGGAAGGGGACCGCGCATGCGCGCTGCAATTCCCAAAGGCTTTCTTTGAAAGCTGGGGAAAATTGCTCCGCGAGGGCTCCGTCGGCGCCGACGTCACCCATAAGTGAGGACTGACTTCCTGCTTGGTCCTGGAGAAGAAATGCCATACTGGGTCAGACAAAGGTCCATCAAGCCCAGTATCCTGTTTTCAACAGTGGCCAATCCAGGTCACAAGTACCTGGCAGTGTCTCAAAAGGCACACACAATGTTTGTCCCGGGGCAAGCAGTGGATTTCCCGGGTCCTCTCTAATCTTTTTTTACGTACCTTTCCTCCAGGAACTTGTCCAAACCTTATTTTAAACCCAGCTACACTAACAGCTTTTACTACATCCTCCGATAATGAATTCCAGAGTTTGATTATGCATTGAGTGAAAAAATCTTCTCTCTTATTAGTCTTAAATGGGTTACGTTGTAGCTTCATTGCATGTCCCCTAATCTTTCTACTTTTTGATGGCGTAAAAACAGATCTACGTTTACCCGTTCCATTCCATTCATTAATTTACAGACCTCTATCATAACTCCACTCAGCTGTCTCTTTTCCAAGTTGAGAAGCTCTAACCTTCTAAGCCTTTCCTCGAAGGGGCATCTTTCCATCCCCTTTACCATTTTAATTGCTCTTCTTTGTACCTTTTCTAATTTCACTATATACTTTTTAAGATATGGCGACCTGATAATTTACTTTCCTTGAATCCTACTAGACCAGTCCAAAATGGTGGGCTATGCTCCCTTCTCATAAGGTAGAGGCAGATTTAAGCAGCTTTCAGTGATTTCATCACTTGGTATATCCTCTAGTGCAGTGCAGAGAAGCCAGTATGAAACTTCCCAAGCAGTATGCAAGACTGAAAAACTCTAAAAACGTTATTAAACACAAACAACTTTGCCACAAACAGCATGAGCAAGTATTTGACTCTTACCACAATGAACTTGGTGTCTGTTCTGTGGTTTGATTAGGCAGCCAGACTCACAGATCTGCTGAAAACGTCTTCCTGGGTGAGAACATAAGAACATAAGATATGCCATACTGGGTCAGACCAAGGTCCATCAAGCCCAGTATTCTGTTTCCAACAGTGGCCAATCTAGGTCATACGTACCTAGCAATTTCCCCAAAAGACACAGGTTCCACAATGCTTGTAGTACTGGGTCAAGCATTGATATCCTGGGTCCCTTCTTAATAATGGTTTATGGACCTTTCCTCCAGGAACTTGTCCAAACCTTTTTTAAACCCAGCTACACTAACAGCCTTTACTACATCCTCCGGTAACAAATTCCAGAGTTTGATTACATGTTGAGTGAAAAAATATTCTCTTTTATTAGTTTTAAATAGTTTACCCTGTAGCTTCATTGCATGTCCCCTAGTCTTTCTATATTCTGATAACAAACAATCGATCTACGTTTACCCGTTCCACTCCGTTCATTAATTTATAGACTTATATCATATCTCCCCTCAGCCGTCTCTTTTCCAGGTTAAAGAGCCCTAACCTTTTTAGCCTTTCTTCATAGGAGTATCCTTCCATCCCTTTTACCATTTTGATGGCTCTTCTCTGAAACTTTTCTAAAATAGCTATATCCTTTTTAAGATACGACGACCAGAATTGCACACAATATTCAAGGTGCGGTCTCACCATGGAACAATATAGAGGCATTATAATATCTTTTGTTTTATTTTCCATTCCTTTCTTTATGATACCTAGCATTCTATTTGCTCTCTTGGCCGCCGCTGCACACTGGGCCGAGGGTTTTAACATGGTATCCACAATGACGCCTAAATCTTTTTCCTGGGTGGTGGTTCCTAATGTGGAACCTTGCATCGTGTAACCATAGTTTGGGTTGTTCTTCCCTAGGTGCATAACTTTGCACTTGTCCACATTAAATTTCATGTGCCATTTGGATGCTTCCAATTTATCAAGATCCTCTTGCAATTTTCCAAAATCCTCTTGGGTTTTAACAACTTTAAATAGTTTTGTGTCATCTGCAAATTTGATAACCTCACTCGTTATTTCACTTCCAAGGTCATTTATGAATATGTTAAAAAGCAGCAGACCCAGCACAGATCTCTGGGGTACACCACTATTCACCTTTCTCCACTGGGAAAATTGGCCATTTAGCCCTACCCTCTGCTTTCTTTTAACCAGATCCTGATCCACAATAGTACACTGCCTCCTATCCCATGATTCTTAAGTTTTGCCAAAAGTCTCTGATGAGGGACCTTGTCAAAGGCTTTCTGAAAGTCCAGATACACTATATCAACCGACTCACCTTTGTCCACCTGTTTATTCACTCCTTCAAAAAAACATAACAGATTAGTAAGACAAGATCTTCCTTGTCTAAAGCCATGTTGGCTGTCTCCCATTAGGCCATGACTATCTACATGCTGAGTAATTTTATTCTTTATGATGGTTTCTACCATTTTTCCCGGTACTGACGTCAGACTCACCGGTCTGTAGTTTCCCGGATCACCCCTGGAACCCTTTTTAAAAACTGGTGTTACATTGGCGATCCTCCAATCTTCAGGTATTAAGAGATGATTTTAAATGATAGTTCACAGATTACTAATAGCAGGTCTGCAATCTCATATTTCAGTTTTTTCAACACCCTTGGATGTATACCATCCGGCCCAGGTGATTTGCTACTCTTCAGTTTATCTAATAGTTGTAATACATTTTCCCGATGTATCAATATTTCCTTCAATTCTTCCGCACCTTTAAATACCACTTCAGTCATGGGTAACATCTCTACATCTTCCTCAGTAGCAAAGAATTCATTCAGTCTCTCCGCTATCGCCTTGTCACCTCTTAGTGCCCCTTTAACCCCTTTATCATCTAATGGACCAACTGTTCTGGACTGATCTAGCAGGATCCAAAGAAAGCGTAGTTCCTCACCTGTAACAGGTGTTCTCCAGGGACAGCAGGAATCAGTCCTCACATATGGGTGACGACGGCACAGACGGAGCACCCATGCGGAGCAAATCCCCAGCTTTCGAAGAAAGCCTTTAGGACTGCATCACCCATGCGCGGTCCCCTTCCCATCCCAAGGGTACCATCTTGCTCAGCCCCCCACCCCCTTGGAGAGAAAGACCTTTCGACCCCTCCCCCACTAGAGAAGGTTTACCTGGAATGAAATGCCCTTAATCACTCTTCTTCTGTATCTGAGGTACATTTCCACTTTCACCTGAGCCCCCCGATGAATCCCCCCACAACAGCTTCTAATTTCTATTTCTTGACTTACCTGAAGCTTTGGGTCAATTGTTACCTAAAAACACCAGGTGGGATCAGGGACTGGACTGGAGTTTCTTCATGCTAATTTGCAGGTAAGGTCTAATTACTCTTTCCTAGGCGTTCCTCCAGTCCAGTCCCTTCACCTCTGGGATGTAACAGAGCAGTTCCTTACTGGGCAGGACCCGACAACACGGCCCGAAGCACCACTGACCCAAACTCAGCATCCTTCGCAGACAGAACATCCAACCGATAAAACTTAGCAAAGGTATGCAGCAAAGACCAGGTTGCTGCCTTACAAATTTCCAAGGGCGGAATCAAACTAAACTCCGCCCAAGAGGTAGCTAAACCTCAGGTTGAATGGGGCCGGAAACCTTCCGGAATCGGTCTGCTCCTCTGAATGTAGGCCGCTGCAATGGCCTCTCTGATCCATCTAGAAATTGAACTCTTGGCCGCAGCCTCTCCTGTGTGCGGGCCCCAGAACACCACAAACAACCACTCCGACTTTCGGAATGGTGCTGTGCGTTTCAAATAATGCTTCAAGGCCCTTCTCACGTCGAGTTTGTGGAGACGTACTTCCTCCGGCCTGTTCCCTGCCCCTGAAAAGGAGGGAAGAGAAACCGGCTGATTCACATGAAATGGCAAAACAACCTTAGGTAAGAAGGACGGGACTGTCCGCAGGACCACTTTCTCCTTAAAGAATGAGAGAAAGGGCGGATGGCATGACAGCGCTTGAAGGTCTGATGCGCGCCTTGCCGAACAGATTGCTACCCAAAAACACTGTTTTAAGAGTCAAGTCCTTCAAGGAGGCTCGCTCCATAGGCTCGTACGGCTGTCCTGCCAGAACATTCAAAACTAGATTAAGATCCCAGGGAGGAACCGACAACACGCGCTGTCGTACGCATCTCACCGCCCTAAGGAACCTACCTACATCCGGGTGTTGACCTAGCGTCTGGCCCCTGATCTTGCCCCTGTAACAAGAAATGGTTGCTACCTGCACCCGAAGGGAGCTGGCTGCGAGACCTTTCTCCAGCCCTGCCTGTAAAAACTCCAACACTTCTGGAACAGGAACTGCCAGCGGCAGTTTCTTCTGGTCCGCACACCAGCCCTCAAAAATGCGCCAGACCCTAACATAAGAGAGGCATGTTGACCGCTTGCGGGCTTTTAGCAAGGTGGAAATAACTGCTCCGGAATATCTTCGCTTCAGCAGCCGTGCCCTTTCAATAGCCAGGCCGTAAGCGAGAACCGATCCACTTGCGGCATCTGCAAGGGTTCTTGAAACAGGAGATCCTCCCTCATAGGCAGATGCCACTGTTTGTCAGCCAACAGCCTTACGAGGTCAGCGTACCAGGGACGTCGTGGCCAATCCGGCGCTATGAGAACCACCCACTCCCGGTGGTTCTCCACTCTCTGAAGGACCTTTCCTATTAGTGCCCACGGCGGGAACACATAGAGCAGTCCCTCCATGGGCCACCTCTGAACCAGAGCATCCAGGTCCTCCGACATCCTTTCCTTTCTTCTGCTAAAGAAACGACTGGTTTTGACCGACTTGAACCCTGCCATAAGTTCCATGATGGGAGGCCCCCACCGACGAACCACCTGCTCGTACACTTGATGGCAGAGCTCCCATTCTCCGGGGTCCACCCTGCACCTGCTCAAGAAATCCGCAATATTCTCTACTTCTGCTACATGCTGCACCGACAGCACCACCAGATGATCTTCGGCCCATATTAGCAGTCCCTCTGCCTCCTCCTCCAAGGGCGGGCTGCTTGTGCCGCCCTGTCGGTTGATATAGGCAACCGTAGTCACGTTGTCTGAAAACACCCAGACCGCCTTCAGATGGACCCACTGCTCGAAGGCCCTGAGCGTTAGCGGCACTGCTCGCATTTCCAACCTGATGATGGACCACTGGGCTTCCACTGCCATGTCCCCTGAGCGAAGTGCCCTTCGCAGTGAGCCCCCCAGCCTGACAAACTGGCATCCGTCGTCAACTGCAATCACCCTGGGGACTCTAGGGCCATGCCCATTTCCTGATTGCCCTCCCGGAGCCCCCAATGCAGAGCTTCCCTGGCTTCCGTAGGACACGGGAAGCGAACCAGCAGGGACTGCCGTTGATGAGACCACCGTTGGAGAAGAGCCCGCTGAAGCGGTCTCATGTGGGCTCTGGCCCAAGGAACTAGCTCAATCGTCGCTGCCATCATTCCTAGTACCTGCAGGTAATGTCACGCTGTGGGTGATTTCATGGCCAGAAATTGATGAATCAGAAGCTGCAGCCCCTCTCTCCGCTGATCCAGCAGGAACACCCTTCCTTTGTTTGTGTCGAACCTTGCTCCGAGATATTCTATCACCTGGGATGGAACCAGTCTGCTTTTTGTCAGATTGATCACCCACCCCAGACTCTGTAGGTCTACAACCCTGTCCGTAACCTTCTGACTCTCCTCCTCTGACTTGGCCCGAATCAACCAGTCATCGAGGTATGGGTGGACCAGGATACCATCCTTGCGTAGTGACGTCACCACCACCACCACCACTACTTTGGTGAAGGTGCATGGAGCTGTTGCCAGGTTGAAAGGCAAGACCTGAAACTGGAAGTGTCCCCTTGGAACCGCAACCCGCTAGAACTGCTTATGGGACTCTCGGACCGGGATATGCAAATACGCTTCCGTCAGGTCGAGTGAGGTCAAAAACTCTCCCTGCCGCACTGCCACTATCACCGACCTCCGAGTTTCCATGCGGAAGTGCGGAACTCAGAGATAACGATTGACGCGTTTCAGATCGAGGATTGGGCAAAAGGTGCCCTCTTTCTCTGGCACCACGAAATAGATGGCGTATCGACCGCAGCCACACTGGTCGTTGGGCACCGGCACGACCGCTTCTAGTTCCAGCAGCCGGTCCAGAGTCTCTTTTACCGTTGCTCTCTTGTCCAGAGATCTGCAAGGAGACTGTACGAACGATGGGAACACCGGACTTGCCAATTTGAGAGCATAGCTGTCTCGAATTACCTCCATCACCCATTGATCGGATGTGACCCGGGTCCAGGCGGGGAAGAACCGCCGTAACCGCCCTCCTACTGGCAGCTCCCCCCATCTGGACCCCCCTCACTTCATTGCGTCTTTCTTGGTCCCGTGGCTGAGGAAGAGGCCCTGAAACCTCTCCCTTCCCCTCGAAACCCTCGAAAGGCTTGTCCTCTAGGGGAAAAAGTCCTCTTTGAAAGGACATGTACCGTGACGACCGAAACTTCCGGGTCTCTCGCGGCTGTGCCCTCGCAGGGGCATGAGTTCGATTTTGCTTCTGCCGATCCTCAGGGAGCCTGCCTCCCTTGGACTCTCCCAATTCTTTCACCAACTTGTCCAAATCCTCTCCAAACAGCAGCTTTCCCTTAAAGGGGAGTTTGCTAAGGCGAGTCTTAGAGGAAGCATCTGCCATCCAGTTACGAAGCCAGAGGTATCGTCTAGCAGCGACCACCGAAGCCATGTTCTTTGACAAGCTTCTGACAAGGTCATACTGGCTATCAGCCAGATAGGCTGCCCCTGACTCAATTCTCTCCGCTTCCCCCTGCGAACCGCTGAGAGAGTCGCTGGACAGCTGAATCTGTTGTGACCAGCGTAGACAGGCGTGTGCTACCCACACACTACACACCGAGGCCTGAAGAGCCAGGGCACTGATATCAAAGGCTTGCTTCAATAATGTATGCACCTTCCGGTCCTGTGAGTCCCGCAGAGCCGCACTGCCTTCCACCTGAACAGTCGTCTTCTTGGTGACGGCCGACACTGCAGCGTCCACCCTAGGTGAACGCAATAGCTCCCTATTGAGCTAGGACAGCAAAGGATACAGCCGGGCCATGCCCCAGACCCTCCTCAGGCCAGAGTCCGGCTGATCCTTCCTCTTGAATCATCTGCCTCACCACACGGTGCACCGGAAAAGCCTTCTGCGATTTCCTTACCGCCTGAATAAGAGGGTCCTCCAATGCCTCGTCGTCCACTGGTACTCCCGGGACCATATTGAGGACCTTCAAGGATTCTGTGATCAAAGCTGGTAACTCCTCCCAGCAAAAGACTCGTACAATCCTGGCTTTCTGTTCCTCCTGAATCTCGCCCTCTTCAAGTTCCTCTTCGTCTTCACCTAGCTCTGGATCAGAAAGCTCCTCTTCCCGATCCCCCGGCAATGGCAGAGGAGGCAAACCGTCCTTCTCAAGCCTCTGCCACTTCCGAGGTATAGGAGGATCCGTTTCACGGGTCTCCAGACTTCTCTTGGGTGGGCCGTCATGCCCTATTCCCTGCTTCTGCTCCTGCTGGCGAAGACAAAATGCCTTGTGCAGAAGCAACACAAACTCTGGGGAGAAGTCACCCAAGCCTCCCCCTTCCTGGCCAGCCGACGATGTTGATGGGCCGGGAAGAGGCTGGGTAGGGGCCAGCTGCTCAGAAGCAGAGGTAGAAGGACCCTCCAAAGACAGCATTGGCGCTATCGCCTCCCCCGCATCCTGGGAGGTACCAGTCACCGGATCCAATTTCATACTGGCCTGGAGTTCCTGCTCCACAGAGGCAGCTTCCGTCACACAACCCCTGCAGATGCCTGCCTCTGAAACTGCTCCGCGCTTTGACCCACACACCAAGCACTGCAGTCTAGCTGGCATAATGACTTTTGGAAACCAATTAAACTAATTAAACCATTAAACCAATTAAATTACATTAAACCAATTAACAAGAATGCAATAAAACTAAAAAATATTAAATAAGAACATAATATCCCACTGACTATCCTATCCCACTGACTAGACTATCCTATAGTCCCACTGACTATCCTATAGTCTCTCCAATAAGCCTACTTCCCCTGGCGTCTCCGGTTCCTTTCGAAGGAGTTTGGCAGGCCTCTCAGTCTCAGAGGATCCGGTGCAGTGAGCCGGGCTCCGCGACCGAGCCCGCGAGGGACCAGGCCGCTTGGAGCCGACAGACGACACCGCCCTCATGGATTTTTTCTTCCTCCGGTGTTCCTGCGAGGGAGACCCCCTTTCAGAGGACACCCGACGCTACTCGGGATCAGACAGCTCCTGAGAGTTTGAGGCCTCTGACGAGGTCCGGGCCGGTGCGGACTCGGGAAAATTCCTATCATGTTGCAGCTGCCTGCTCCTCAAGGCCTTGGAAGACATCATCTTACACGGGCCACAGACCTTGGGATCGTGGTCGTGGTCGGGTCCGAGGCAGCGGAGGCAGCAGTCGTGTGTGTCGGTGAGAGACATGAGTTTTGTGCACCGATCACACTTTTTAAACCCGCTGGCAGCCCATCAGGGGAAAAAGGGCCCCTGCGAGGTCAAAAGACCGGACTGCCAGCTAAAATAATAAAGAGCGCGAACGCTAGTCACTAAGGACAAAAACGAAAAATTGGACCGGACTCGATACCGGTGTACTGAGCCGAGGTGGGAAGGGGAACCGGTGTCGAACCAGTAAAGCAGAACAACAATTTTCCAACTTTTACTACTTTTTCCAAGGGGAAACTAGGATGACGTCCGGTGGGCTCCGTGGAAAAAAGGAGACTGAGCAAGATGGCACCCTTGGGCGGGAAGGGGACCGCACATGCGTGATGCAGTCCCAAAGGCTTTCTTCGAAAGCTGGGGATTTGCTCCGCATGGGGGCTCCGTTGGCACCGACGTCACCCATATGTGAGGACTGACTTCCTGCTTGTTCCTGGAGAAAGTAAATCAATTATGTAAAACATATCCCTTCCTTATAATCTTGCTAGACCGGTCTAGACAAGTGGGATGTACCCAAATAGTCAGGACCCAGGGTGGGAGGAAGACGAGGCTTGAGACAAGACTAACCAGTACCAACCCCCACGAGCAACCTGTAGGGTTTCACAAAAACATTCAGTGAGGACCAGGAAGACACCTTACAGAGGTCCTCTGGAGACACCAAAGTAGACTCTGCCAGGAGGCCTGCACCCAGTGAAGCAAATTCTGATCTACTCTGGCATGCACCCTACAGCCAGGATGTACAGTGAACCAATGGCTTCCTTAAGCCAGTGGACAACAGAAGATTTGACCACTGCCAGGTTTGTCCCCAGACTGCTGAGGACAGAAGATGCAACCAGCAGAAGGATCTTATTGCCATGAATCTGTTCAGCTCAAGGGTATGGAATTGACTCTAAGAACAGACACACCTATCCCAGCCTTCCCAGAACTCACCAAGTCTGTCTTGTCTCTGGCTTTCTCCAGTGAGACTAGCTGGACTAGCCCGAAGTCCAGGTATGGGCCACTCAGACTTCCTGCTACTTGGGGAAAAAGTACAGAATTTAGGCCGAAGGCAGAGCCCAGAAATGAAAAGGCAGCCTAGAATATTGAAGCAGAGAACAGCTAATGCTGCCCCCAATGAGGAAGTGACAATATGCCATGGCGAGACCTAGGGAAGAGTACAGCCGATGCAATGGCAGACCCGAAAAACCTCTGCCTCTAAGTCCAGGATATGCCAGAACTCCCTTCCTGGGCACCTATGTATCTAGAATAATGTCCCTGGCCCTACAGTGGAGGGCATGGGAAAAATAATCCGCAATTGCAGGAAGTGCTGAAGAGTTTCCTTGAATGTTACCAACCTGAACAGAGAGCTGCGGGGAGACACTGAGAAGTTCCTTATAAGAACTGCCATAGATAAAATTCCCAGGCTGGCCTAAGTCAGATACTTTAGGGATACAAGGCAGGTGTCTTGCAGAAGCAGCTAATACATCTCTAACCTTGCTTCAGAATCCCAAGACCTAGCTGCCTAATGTGATAAGGGTCCCCACAATAAAGAAACAGCATGAGTTACACTCCAACTGGCTGTACCTTAGGAGGGACCACCAGAACTCACTGAGGGGGATTGCAGGTTCCCATTGGAGCCATTGTGGAGAATTAAGCATGCCAAAAGCTCTGAAAAAACTATTCCTACTTCATTTGAGGCCCCAAAGGACTTTTAGTAGTCCAAGGACATCTATAGGCTCTATGCACATCCTTACAACAGGAACCCTTGGCACCTCTAGGCTTGTCTTCTAGGAGTCTCTGTGGGCAAGTTTCCCCTCTGGTAGAGCAAACGGCCTTTAAGGGAAATCTGCTCAACCACAGTCTGAAGTCTCTGTTGATCAAGGGTAGTAATCAGCACAGCCAAATGGCCATTCCACAGCTGCCATGAACTTGGAAGAAACTCTAAAATAGTCTTAACAAGCAGCAGCTATCTAGATGGTCTGCTGCACGCTTCCTAGTATCTAGAAAAAAACTTGGCTTGATGATCGTTAGGCACAACCCAGCATGGTAAAGTTAGGTGTTCCAGAGATCAAATTGTAGGGAGGAGTGGTCTAGTGGTTAGGACAAGGTACTTCAGGCCGGAGGGCCGGGGGTTCAAGTCCCACCTGGGGACAGCAATCTCAGGCCGGAGGGACTGGGATTTCTAGTCCTGTAGGCACTCCTTGTGGTCTTGGGCAAGCCACTTAACCCTCCATTGCCCATGTTCCCTGTAAGTATTAGTGTATGTGTCTCATATCCCCTCGTGTTAAATGTATCCCCCAATTGACCGCTTTGACCCGGTGAAAAGCGGGATATAAATACAGCTAAATAAATAAAATAAATAAATAACTAAATCTGCAACCTTGGGAACAAGAGGCCATAGCCATGTGGCTGGAGCCACAAAAGATACCAGCAGAGAATAGATACATCAAAGAGCTTATCTCCGGGCATGAACACAGCAGTGTCTGAGAGTCTAAGGAAGCAACTGCCAAGGCCGAGACAACTCGCATGCTGCTTAGTCACAACCTTGAACAGGACTCCCACCACAGGGAACCTAAAGGGCCGATTCTGCTCACACTGGGACGAAGACAGGACCTTAAGGCTCCAAGGGCCCATGATGAGGATTTCCTCCTTAAAATCCCGTGAGCTGCTGCACAGGATCAGGGAGAGTTATAAATGCAGATGACCACTGGATACCTGCAAGCTATCCAGTGGCTTCAGACAATTCCATGGGGTAGAAGCCCTCATCTCCCTCCTAAACACCCTCACAACCTGTTTGAAACATACCCAGAATGGATTCATCTTAATCTTCCTAAGACAACTCAGCCGCTTTTGACTCTCATCCTGCACCATCAACTACTACGATGACTGTTAGAGATCGGCCTTCATGGTGCCATTCTCAACTGGTTCCGCTCCTACCTAGACTCTCAGAAACAAGTACAAATCGATGCAAAGACTTCAAACCCATTCCCACAGAATAAAGGTGTACCACAGGGATCAAGCCTATCAGTCCTCCTTTCAATAAGTACATCCAGCCATTATGTCAGATCTTCAAAGCACATATCCTATATCAAATTTATGCAGATGACAAATGTTTTTCGCACCTATTAATCCCCTCACTCCACAATTAGACAGCTTACATAAATGTTTCACAGATGTCAAAAGCTGGCTCAGCAGACACCACCTCCTCATCAATCAAGAGAAGACTGAAGCACTCTACATAATCACCAACCCAATATTTATCCCATCAACAACAGAATCCGGCGATGTAAAAATAAAAGTCAATTTAGACAAAATATTTGGGCATAACAATAGATCAGCAACTAACCTTCCACCTCACATAAGAATAAGGTGAAATTAAACTTACCTGCTCATTGCTGTTCCTTGAGGAACTTCAATCCCACACCTCTGGGTAGTACACCTCTTCCAGCAGCTTGGAGACTGAGCATGTCATCTTTTGATGACCCTGGTACAAATACGGCAGGATCCATCCACTAGCTCCAGTAAAACGTGTTACCCTAAACACTCTACAACTTGCTCCTCCCCCCCAAAGGCGTGGGGGACCTGTCTGAGGTACCCCAGAATAGTACCAGCCCTGCTGAGTGAACCCCTGGCTCCAGTCACTAGCCCCCCGGGAGCACTCTTCACCCCCCCCACCCCCATAACTCGAAGCCTCTGCAACCCCTAAAAGGCCGCAGTCACAGGGCACTGGTCCACAGACACTCAGGGAGGAATCCAGGACTGGACTGGAGTTCCTCAAGGAACAGCAATTAGCAGGTAAGTCTAATTTCACTTTCCTTATCGTCCCTCCAGTCCAGTCCTGCACTTCTGGGATTTAACAGTGCAGTATTAAATCACTGGGAGGGACCTGCCAGACCGGCCTGAAGAACCGCCGATCCAAAACGGGCATCGCTAGCTGCATGAACATCTAGACGGTAGTGCTTAGTAAACATATAAAGCGTTGCCCAAGTCGCTGCCCTTGCAGATCTCCAGTGGCGGTACCAATGCTGATTCCGCCCACGAGGCAGCCTGAGCCCTCATGGAATGCGCCCACAATCCTAACGGCACCGGCCTCCCTTTCAGGATATAGGCCGATGCAATCGCTTCTTTAATCCACCGTGCAATAGACGCCTTTGCCACCATCTCCCCTTTGCGCGGACTACCAAACAGGATGAACAAGCGATCAGACTTGCGAAAGGACTCCGTTCTCTTGAGGTAGTGATGCAGTACGCACCAGACATCCAGCAGATGCAAATGAGGTCCTGCGGAAGAATCATCCAGGCTTCCCAAGACCGGCAGAGAGACGGCCTGATTCAAATGAAAAGTTGAGAGCATCTTGGGGAGAAAGGACGGTACCAGCCGTAGAACCACCTTATTCTTAGAGGAGAGAAAGGGTTCCTGGCACAACAAGGCTTGAAACTCGGAAATCCTGCGTACCGAGCAGATGGCAACCAGAAACACCAACTTGAGGGTTAAGTCCTTTAAGGATGCTCTGCTAAGCATCTCAAACAGCCCCCCATCAATGCTGCTAAGACCAGATTGAGATTCCAAGGGGGAACCACCGGCCTTCCTCGGGGGTCGCAGCTCTCAGGAACCGCATCACGTCCAGGTGAGACCCTAGGGAAACCCCCTGGACCTTGCCACGGTAACAGGAAATTGCTGCTAGCTGAACCCATAAGGAGCTGGCCGCCAGCCCCTTGTTGAAGCCTGCCTGTAGAAACACCAGAATGTCCGGCACTGAAGCCTTAGATGGCCAAGTCTGCCTGTCGCCACACCAGGCCTCAAAGATTCACCATACTCACATAGGCCAGCGATGTTGAAGGCCTCCTGGCTCTCAGTAACATAGCGATTACCGACGGGGAGTAGCCTTTTTTTCCCTCAAACACGCCCTCTCAAGGGCCATGCCGTAAGCGAGAATCAATCCACTGGGGCATGCACACTGGACCCTGCATCAGCAAGTCCTCCCGAGACAGTAGATGCCATGGATGACCTGCCAGCAGCTGTCGCAGTTCAGCATATCACAGACGCCTTGGTCAATCCAGAGCTATCAAAATTACCAGGCCCTGATGCACCTCGATCCTCTGCACCACTCGACATATGAGAGCCTATGGAGAGAACACGTACAGGAGTCCCTGGTCGGGCCACTTCTGTATCAGCGCGTCCAGGTCCTCTGGCATTTGCTCCCGCTGCCTGCTGAAGAAGGTCACCTTGACCAACTGAAAAGGTTGCCATCGAATCCATCACTGGGGGACCCCAGCGGCTTACCAACTGGGCGAAAACTTGCTGGTTGAGCACCCACTCCCCCGGGTCCACTCACATCCAGCTCAGGTAATCTGCTGTGAGATTGTCAGTATCCGCAGTGCGCTGCCACCAACGCTTGGAGGTGGTTTTCTGCCCACCTTAGCAACCCCTCGGCCTCCTCCTCCTCCAAAGCAGCGCTGCCCATGCCGCCCTGACGGTTTATGTAGGCCATCATGGTCGCGTTGTCCGAAAGGACTCTTACCGCCTTTCCGTGAAGCCTCCCCTCAAAACTCCTGAGCACCAGAGATACTGCATGCATTTCCAGTCTGTTGACTGACCAGCCGGTCTCCTCTTCGCTCCAGAGCCCCTGAGCAAAGTGCCCTTTCACAATGGGATCCCCAACCGGCCAGACTGGCGTCGATGGACATCAGGCACCAGGCCGGTGCCTCCAGAGGCATCCCTCTGAGCAGATTCTCTGATCACAGCCACCACTTGAGGGACCATTTTGCCACCTTCGAGCACGGAAGCTTCTGGGACAACGGTTGGGTCTTGTGTGACCACCACTGGAGCAAGACTCTCTGCATAGGCCGCATGTGCACCCTTTCCCAGGGCACCAGCTCCAGGATAGCAGCCATGGTCCCAAACCGTAGGCTCTGTCCTTCACAGAAACTGCCACACTAGAGTCCGGAGGCCTCGAGCATGCGGGGCCGGGAGGAACACCCTCCCCTTGCTGGTGTCAAAACAAGCCCCCAAGTACTCGAGCTCTTGCGCCGGGACCAAATGGCTCTTGGCCAAGTTCACCACTCAACCTAGGCTTTGGAGGAACTGAGCCACCCAAGTTTTCGCTCACTCGCTCTTGCTCCTGGACTTTGCGCAAATCAGCCAGTCGTCAAGGTACGGATCAACCAGAATGCACTCTTGGTGGCGCGCCGCCACCACATCATGACCTTGGTGAAGGCTCCCAGTGCCATTGCGAGACCGAATGGAAGCGCACAAAACTGGAAGTGCCCCATCGGAACCACAAAGTGAAGGAACCGCTGGTGCTTGGGACGTATGGGAATGTGTAGATATGCCTCAGTCAATTCTAGAGATGTTAAGAACTCTGCCGCTCTGACGGCCACAATGACGGATCGCAAAGTTTCCATGTGAAAATGTGGAACCCGCAGGCAGCGGTTCACCCATCTGAGTTCTAGAATCGGGCAGAAGGAGCCCTCCTTTTTTGGTACTATGAAGTAAATGGA